>CM038351.1:13028367-13708367 GCA_021464625.1 Proterorhinus semilunaris | reverse complement strand
GTGTTCTATGATGCACCTATCATTTTTTTTTTTCATCTTATTGACAGATCCCAAAATCAAAGCTAGCATTGGTTTTGAACTTAGACTTTTGTATGTCAACATTATAAATCTTCAGGAATACTTAAATTGTGTCCAGTAAAACAATATGGCTGGTCACTGTGCAAGACATCCTGAATATAATAAGATACATTTGGAGACAATATATAAAGGCATCACATTGTGTGGTAGCATCTGTAAACATTTAGGCTGCAGACGCGTTGTATGTGAAGAGAATTACTATCGTCATGCAATGAAATGAGTTTAATGGGCAATGGGCACCATCAAAACATTGGCTGCAGTTCTGTGGCAGCTTTCATTCATGCACGGGGTGGAGACTATAATAATATGGCATTTCATCAAAGGGAAAACTTAATCCAGTCTATTTCCTCCGGGTTATTTCCTCCCCAATGCAGCACGTTATTACAATAAACCCGTGTCTGAGCGCGCGGCGGGGCAGGTGAGGTGTTGTTTGCCTGGGGCCTTGCAGCTCGTATGTGTCAAAGAGTGATGCGAAGAATTACCTTAAAAGACATGATCCTGCGCACCTCACTCGTGACTCATGTTCAGGTCGTGGCGCAGTCGTCCATTATTACGGAGACGACGCTTGTTTTGCCGCACTGTGTTTGGGTGTTGGCGGCGGCGCGGACATAACGGCACCGACGCACCGGCGGGCGGCTCATCTGCAGTGACGGCGGTGGAGCGCACGTGCCGCCAGGGGGAGCTGCTGCTCGCGCACAGCGGTGTCATCTGAGGCCATGTGGTGGGAGCATTATTGCATATACATCCATCCATGGGGCGGGTGTGTTACAGACATCGAGCTAATACGTGTTTTTTTTTCTAGATCGATGATTACAAATTGAAAATAAGTGGTACATTTGGGGGTAAAGGGTACTTGAGGCAAAGGCAGTTACATTTACTACAGTAGGCTGCATGTATCTAACGAATTGTTTGGGAAACGTCACACTTTTGGCAATATTGTTTGTGTTTTCTTTGTTGGGTGACATCACCAAAGTATTGTTTGCTTTTTACTTTTACTTATTCGGTATACTTTTTACTTTTACTTGAGTACAATTATATAAAGCCTCTCTTACTTGAGTAAACATTTTGACCGCCCACCTCTGGTTTTATGGGGAAATATTTATTTTATTATTCTTACTATTACTATTGAACCTCTTAACCCCTCGCCTGAACCGAGCACATTTTCTCTAGGTCGGCATTACCCAAATCTAAAAGCCTCTTAAAAAGGCGACACAAACGAGCACGAAAATGCAACAGAAACGCTTCGAAAATGTGACAAAAACGCGGCGACAACGTGACAAAAAAGTTATGCTCAGTTAGGTCTTAGCTTTCAAATGAGATATTTTTCCAACAGATTATAATAATAATTTAAATAATGAACACAACGTTACTCCAGGAAGCACTGCATTCAAAAACGACTCGTCACTTTCTTGCATGGCGTGGAGTTTCTTTGCCCTCAGTATATTGTGAAAGTTGTTGGAAAGTCGTGTGTCAGATGTTGTGGACAATTATAACCTGCCATTTGGAGGATTTACAATATTGCTGCTCTTTCCAAATGATAATACAGGTGTTACTGCGAACCTGAAGGGATGTGTCCTATTTCTGTCGACTAATAGGCTCTTCAAGTGTTGATTTAGGGATTCCCACCCAAGTCCACCAAAACATGTGTTTACTGCAAAGCTATATATCAGGGAGATGGAGAGTGAAGGTGACGCAAGGAGCAGAGCTGAGCAGACATGGGGACCGAATCTATTCACAGCCGCGCAGGTGAGTGTAACGCTTACGGTCATTTAGAAAATATTTACCATATATTCTTTACATTTACGTGAAATAACATTTACTCGACACTCGCAAATGTCCAACCTTGGTCATCAGCCAACCGTATCAGAAGATAAATTAATGGGATTTATCTGTAGTACTTTCCCATTGTAGCAGCAACTTAACCATTTATTGTACTTAAAGCTACGCTGCATGACATTTCACCCATGATACCAGCATTATTTCCTTCACAGGTGTTTTATTTGTGAAAAAAGCCTCTAAGCACATCTTTATTAAGGGTTGCCTTTTCTCAGACTTGCCTCATAACTTTGATGTTGCCACTTTTGGTATATGTACAGGTAGCTAAATGGTATATATCATGTCCTCTCCCAGATGAAATGTTCCGCAGTGTGGCTTTAAATACTCCAGTCGTACCGGCTCCTGACAATGAGTTAGTTTGTGGGTGTTTTTTCAGCGTCTGTTGTCTTGCAGCTCGGCAGGTGGGTTTGCTGCTGTTGTATTCCTGGCTGTTATGTGGACCGCCCCCTGTAGCCTCCCTGGACTCAGAGGAGCTGCCCGCGTCCGACTGGGAGATGTGGAAGTTCGACCACGGCGTCACCTACGAAGAGAGGGTTTGACTCTTGTGCAAACTATTCCGCTCAGTATTGTGGTGGCATACATTTGTGCCATTTACAACCACTGCACATAGATTGCTGATTGATTTTAAATAGAATTGAATTTTACTTAAAGAATTAAATATTAATCTTGTAAATAATTTTACATGATTAAAGCCATAAATGTATAAATTATTGCGCAAATCATCAAATATGACTGAGAAAGGACTACAGGTGCATTAATCATTCCAATTTCAGTTTATGTGTTTGAAATAAATACTTATTAGCAATTATTTTCATGTTTTGATACATTTGTGGGGGCCACAGTTTTTGAATGGGGGGGGCGTGGCCCAACTACGGCACGCGCAGGGGGGGCTTCGAGGAAAAAAGGTTGGGAACCACTGCTTCAAATGATTGTTTTATTTGACCCTAATTTACTTACTAATATTTTTGATTAATTATATTTGCAGCTTGGTCTCTTCTTTCCCAGAGAAAATATACATTTTTAAAAGTTTGAAAAGTTTAAAATAATCTCTATACCCTCAGTTAAGTGATCCCTTCGGGGTATCGACCTCGACTTTGGGGGCCCTTAGTTAAGGCGGGTACCAAAATAATGCACATTTTGTTATACAGTATTTGACATACAGTAGTTATTGAATGCTATTGCCATATTATCAATAATAATGTTTCTGTGTAGGACGACATCGAGAGGAGGGCCATTTGGGAAGACAACAAACGGCTGATTGAAGACAGTAATCAGGGGTTTCTCTTGGGCTCGAGAGGCTTCGCCATGGCTATGAATAAATACGGAGATCTGGTGAAGTGCCTGTCTATTCCTCTCCAAAACTGAGCAATTGCATCATTAATCACCCATGAAAGTTAGAACATTAATTACTCTAAATAATTTTCCTTGTGGTTTTCAAACGCAGACGCGACAGGAATACCAAGTCCTTCAAGGCGCTGTGATAGATGCCCAGTTTGTGAAGAGGGGCAAAGCGGTCTCGGCACGAAAACTGCGGTCCAACGCTCGCAAGTTAGACTCCTATTTTGTCGACTACAGGAACACAGGTTATGTCACTGAAGTCAAGGACCAAGTAAGATTTTTTTTTTGCGCCCCACTGAAACTGCTCCTGAACCTCTTTAACCGGTCCTAAATCATTTTTGACAGGGGTACTGCGGCTCGTGTTGGGCATTCAGCACCACCGGAGCAATAGAGGGGCAGATGTACAAACAGAATGGCCAGCTCGTGTCCCTGAGCGAGCAGAACTTAGTCGACTGCTCCAAATCGTACGGGACATACGGGTGCAGTGGGGCGTGGATGGCAAACGCGTACGACTATGTGATCAGCAATGGGCTCATGTCAACAAGCAACTACCCCTACACTTCAGTGGTAGGGCCTTTCTCTATGGTTTCAAATGAAGCACATATATTGATTGGACTTTAATTTTAGACCACGGTAAGGTGTATAAGAAATTATTTATTTATGGCACCTTTGTCAGTAAATATTCGTATTTGTAGACTTAATTGTACCCATTAGTGGAAAAATGTTTCACTTTTAGTTAAGTGAAGTGCCAAAATTTACATGAATGCCCTCTGGATCCTACTCCTTCAGAAAAGCGTGTTAGCTGCCAAAAAAATTCTATTTTTCCTGAGCTGAATTTGCAACTTTTATATCAACTTTTGTTTCACATAAAAAGTTGCATAATGCACCTTTAATGTTTAGACATATGAAACTACCAGAACAAATAACCGTAAATGATTATTCATGTAATGATGAAGAAATTCATATTGGTTCAGGAGGTGCAATGCACTATGGGCTCTATTAGGTGGTCATAATGTTTTGCATCCAACACCGTTCTTCTGCGTTAGTAACCTGTGCATTCCTGAACAGGACACTCAGCCCTGTTTCTATGACAGCCGACTGGCCATGGCCCACATAAAGGACTACAGGTTCATCCCTAAAGGAGACGAGCAGGCGCTGGCTGATGCTGTGGCGACTATCGGACCAATCACTGTGGCCATCGATTCGGATCACGCCAGCTTCCTCTTCTACAGCTCAGGTGCTTCAAACAAGCAACACATGTAGCAACATCTTGAGTCTTCAGGCTTCAGTGAACTTATGTTGTGAACCATTTGTGTCTATGTTCCACTGGCCAAGGTGTGTTTGGGAGAAACATTTTATACCTGAGTATTTAGTAATTATTTTTCTAAACATATACAGCAATAACATAAACATACAATTCATGCAACACAAGTGACAGTGAATCAGTCTGCAAACCATTTGTTTGGCTGCAGCCACTGTTGTCTAATACTTTGACTGCATATAAACAAGTCTGAATTAAACATATTCTCTCCTGATCTGCTAAAAGTGACATGGTTTTCTAAAGTGTACTCAGGTTTTCCTCGGTGGCCGGCTGAACATAACCAGTTTATTTGTGTCACAGGGATCTACGATGAGCCGAGCTGTAACCCTAGTAACCTGAGCCATGCGGTGCTGCTGGTGGGCTACGGCTCTGAGGGGGGACAGGACTACTGGATCATCAAGAACAGGTCTGTCCAAGGGCTATTACAAGAGTTTAAAATGCACCACTGGCTTCACTGAGGTGTGTGTTTGTCTGTGTTTGGCTGCAGTTGGGGCACAGGATGGGGTGAAGGAGGATACATGAGGATGCTCCGAAACGGGAAAAACTCCTGCGGCATCGCAAGTTATGCCCTGTATCCAATTTTGTAAATATCAAACCTCACACAGTGAATCTTTAACCATACCAACAGAATGGTTAACGATAACATAACCCTGTACAGTGCCTCTAACATCTCAAAACTCCCATAAACTACATTTCTCAAACAAAGTGGTTTTAAATGCTTTAAATTGCACACAAAAGAGAAGGAGAAGAAAAAAGTTTCTGTGATTGAAGCGAAATTACAACTAGGTCTAAATATTATTTCACTTCCTTCACTGATTGATCACATCAATATTATGCAGCAGTGATTATGAAAACAAGCACATTAATAATAATGCTGCCTGATTGACTCCTGTTAATGACAAATAATTTTGTTGCAAACGAATTAGGTCTGAATAATCATAGAAATTATGCCACACAAGATTTGCAATGTAAATGAGGTAAATCATGCAAATGAACACTTGTGTAAAACGTTCTTATGCACAAAACAGTGAACATTGATTTTTGTTCAACAGGTAGTGGAGTTTATAAAAAATATTTTTTTGTGTGTATCTTTTCGTATTTTTAAAACCTCGGTATTGTTTTTTATTTTTAAATATATGATATAGGAATGTCGTAGTTGTTGAGATGCTGTACGTGTAGTCGTTTTTTATTGTGTGTATACATTTTGTCACAGTTTTGACTGTATTACATAAAACATTGTGATTTTTTTTAATAACAATTTGACTGACTAACCATAACACAAATAAATACTTTTTTTCCATCACTTGTGAATTTCTGATTTCACTGCTTGATGAGACATTTTTTTATGCTCTATAATTTTTCAGAAGCGCTGTCCCTCTATAACTCGACAAGGCTCTTCATTTCTCCCCTGAACTGCAGCACTTTCAAGTTTAATGCTGGCAAAAGTCGCCGAGTGTTTTCACAGGTCTGTCAGATGTGCGACAGCATCAGGAGAAAATCAAATCAAGAGCAAATCAGAACAACCTCTCAGTTCTTCTTTCCACAAACATCTCCCGCGCCAAATACGACTAAAAATTTAACTCAAATTACTAAGCTATTCATTTTAACTGTCTGTATGATCATGATTCTACAACCGGTTTAATGTATTCTGTTTAAGTCAGAGAGAAACATTAACAAGAACCAGTAATAAACAGGAGTTGCACCTCTCAAGAAAAAAAGGAATTAATAATGAATACACCAGTCTAAATAAAATAAAATAAAGGCTAAAAGATCCAACATTGTTTAGATGGTTACAGCATATTCAAAATAATCTGTAATCACAGGCTTAAAAGTTGCATCTTTTATGTTGCCTTCATGTGGTCTGGTGTAAAGATGATCCTTCCTTTCCAGTTGTGAAGTGGAAGTTACGAGTGCATTGTGTTCAAGTGCTTTTGTCTCGTAGCAAAGTGAAACATAAAAAAAAAACACCAATACACTATAAACAAATAAATGATAATGAAGGCATCTACAAACCGCTGAACTGCTGCTTTTTTTGTATCTGCTTTTGTAATGAATGGAGAAAATAAATAAATAAATAATGGCTTTATTTTTCAAGACGATTGGTGTGGAGACAAAAGACTAGATTAAAATTGAGAAGCTAAATAGCTAAATGCATAGTGTCAGCTTCATAGCAATCAGCTAAAAGCCATGGATTATTATGTATTATCGCTGCTCTCTTTGGTGTTGAAAGGTTTTCTCATCTCGGGAACTCGGGCATCAAAATTAGAACTTTTCTACTCGGCAAGTGGTATTTAACATAATTATGACATCACATGAAGGCAGCACTGATGTCATCACCGCCTCCCTTTTTTTCAACTTCAGAAAATGCCTAAATATAAAGTCATGGAATTATTAAATGCATGTAAATACTCTCTCCAATCCCGTTAGGCTAATCCGCACTGTGGCCAATCACTCTGTTTATGAGGGAATCGGCAGCTTTAGCAGACTCTAGGATTTTTTGGGGGGGACCCGGCTGGTGTGTGTTCGAACTCTAAGGAAGGAGAAAACGCATACGGAATAGGCACATGATTTAGAAATGACTAGAGAACGTGACAAATGATGAGTTTAGAGTATTTACTGTGATCATTTTGATTGGGTTAGAGTTTAACATTGTAGGATGCGCTCTTGGTGATGTAGAAAATGCGTTACATCTAGTAGATCTGAACGCAGAGGTTTGTATTTGTTTCAAATGACGTCACACATAGTTAAGGCTGCCATTTTGAAGACTGAAGAGGAATTATGCAGAACTACAACATTTAACAATATCTCTACTCAGGATGAAAATGAATGACAAATGATTGAGATCTGTAAAAAGATATGGCCCCAGACATACAAGGTAAAGATGTAGCAGTGCTGTCAGTGCAGCAACAGCACGATTGACCAAAAATCCGCTTCCACTCCTCAGACTAATAAACACATCAAAGAGGAAACAGTAAACCTTCCTCTGTGCATTTTACAGTTTGTCATGTCAACAGAGTCTCAGTTTGAGTCTTGGGGTACATTCGAAATCACAAATACTTCTATGTCCTGATCCTAGCTCCTAACACTTATGACGTGGTAAGGTCAACTGTCAGATCTCTAACTGAGTTACAGTGAAACTACTGAATATGAAGCACGTACAAGCAAGAAAGTCGCAGAAAATAGTCGAAGATGACCCTTCAGACGGAAACAAGGGGCGTCTGCTTGAACCAACATTTCCAGTGTGAGCTGTCGGTCCCTGGGCAGCAGAGGAGGGCGAGGGGCACACAAAAACTTTCTTCCAAAGGCCCTTAAAGAAATTCTTCACCGACGCTTTTCCACTGCACGAGTCACTTCTAGTCTGTGACCTCTGAGTGGGAGGGGTCTTCATGTCACCTTTGTCCAGGGAAGAACAGTTATTCCTGGTTTGCGGGTAGACTGAAGACCCATAGAAGAGGTGAATAGGAGTCTCTTTTTTCTGTTTGCGACAGGGCAATGACTCTGTGTTGGAGAGCACTCTCTGTGTCTCCTCAATGTTTGAAGACTCTAAACCGCAGTCTATTTTAGTTTTCACTGTTAAGTTTACTTGGACCACGAGGCTGTGTTATTGTTGTTCTTGTGGACAGTTGTCGGTGGTGTCAGGTCTTCTAGCTCGGTCACCTCCCACTGTCCTGGTTTGGTAACACCATTGATGTGACTCTCAAAAGTCATCTTTGTGAAGGTGTGACGTCCATCAGAGGAGAAATATGTCATGGACTCTTGCGGTCTTGGACACCTCTTTGGAAAGCTGATAATAAAGCTCTCACAGGATCCAGGGAGGCTGAACTCCACCTCTTGCCTGTGGAAAAGGGCTGGAGCAGCGTTTGGTCTGGAGTTTCTGTTCTGAGTCAGGTCCTGCGTGTTCGCGGGCTGAGCAAATGCAGGCCTTGGTTTGATGTGTGTTGAGGATTTTTTTGTGTGTGGAAGGAGGGGCTCATGGCTGAGGCGGACAATCAAAGGTTTTTCTCGCTTCAGAAATAACATCTTTCATTGTGCCTATGTTTAACTAACAAGGGGTGTATTTTCTGAGCCAGCAGTCAGTGTGTCACATGAGGAAGAGCACTGGATTGTATTGAGCACGGTACTGAGACTGAAATGGACACAGAGCAGACAATACAATAAAAGAACAGTAGGCTCTCTGCACGTGGGTGCCTGATTTTTTTTTATAGTGGTGGAATGAAACGTGTTTGTTTTTGTGTATATTTTAAAAGCAAACATTTGCAGCAACAATTCACCATAGATGAAAACAGCATGTTTTAGGCTGTTTTCACACAGGCTCAAGGGCCTCAGACTTTTGGGTCAGTGTGAATCCAACCGCAGCACTTTATGTCGGTCTATGTCTTCTAAAACTCCTTTACAGTGTTATGAAAGCTTCTATTATTTGACAAGCTGTAATAACTATCCGTCCAGTTTGCTGTTAAGTGGACGTAGACAGGAAAAGCATCGCTGCAGTGACATTGACAGCCTAATTGTCGGATAGCCTGGATGTTATGACGCACTGGCATCGCTGTCATGTCGTAGTGTGTGGTACATACTATTTCTATGCACATTCATTTGAAGGTCCCGTAGTGTCCTGAAGCAACTCTTCCAGGATTCTATCCATGTACTAATACAGTTCTCCCATGAATGACAACTGCTAACTGTGACAAACGTTGGTTAAAATGTCTTGGATTTCTCTATGTGGCGTTAAATCAGGCAGTGGGCAGGCATTTTAACATATTAAGATATAAATTGTACGTTTTCTCAGCCTGTGTATGGTCTACATGGGTGATCTCTGGACAAGAGTAAACGGGAATCCAAGACAATAATAAAATTTCCGCCTAAAAAAAATTATAAAAATAAAAAGATAACATCTTAAAAAATGTAAGCATGGTAAAACCAACAATATCAGCAGAAAGAATAACTTTCCAATTT
Organism: Proterorhinus semilunaris; assembly: GCA_021464625.1. Classification (NCBI taxonomy): domain Eukaryota; kingdom Metazoa; phylum Chordata; class Actinopteri; order Gobiiformes; family Gobiidae; genus Proterorhinus; species Proterorhinus semilunaris. The sequence goes on along the minus strand of CM038351.1, from coordinate 13,698,844 downwards.
AAAATGTTTGTAGACAAAAATCCAGGCTTTCTGTGCCAATATGGTGCCATTCTGTGTCAATCAGCACTAGAGGTCATGATGAGGCACATTCTGACACATTTGGGCACTGTCTTCAAGCACTAAATATAACATTTACAAATATTGAATGTTACAATTTGATACATAATGGCGCTAATTAATTTTGGCGCCAGGTGTGGCCATTTTGTCAAGTATCCGTTCTAGGTTCTTTTGGTTATGAGAGCAGAGTGACAGTTCTTTGTTTAAAACACAATTTCTGCTTTCTCTCAGGGAAGGGGCTTCACACATCTTACTCATGCTAATCCACAGACTGCGCACAGCCTAGTCAACTCTACGTCCAGTAGACACATTGCATTGATCGTCACACGAGACATTGATCGGGGAATCTCTTCGATCTGACCTGCGATTTGACGATTAATCAACCGTTTCCACTCATGACAAAGAACACATTGCTTCAAAACATATTTCCGGTGTGGTTGTAAGTGCACTATTGAATGTAACTACAGCTCGAGCTCTAACTGAGTGTTTAAATATAGCCCAGACGAGGACTCCAGCTCAGAGCATAACCAGAAATGGGGAGAGGTTGAGACGGGATTTTATTTTCAAGCTTCAAACACATTTTAACACTGAGGTCAGATGAATAATAACAATAACAATGATACCAAGTTATTTGCATAAAACGGGTAAGACGCCACAAACATGGTTAAGATTTATTTTATTTCATTTTTATTATTAACCTTTAACCTAGTCCTTACCCATATGTCACCTATGTTTTAGGAAATAAATATTTAAACTTTATTTTGACTTTTCATTATAAAATTGCCACAATGCTGTAAAACTAGGACTAATATTTATCATCTGTATTAGACTATCCCCTAAAACTAAAACAAGATACTGTCATTTCCACTGCTTCATGCAATGCACAATACATTTGCAATGTACACCTCTTCCTCCATGCCCTACATAAGCTCACAAACACGTGGGATTCTTCACCTGTGAAAAAAGCCGGCAATTCTATGTGAATAAGACGCTGCTCTACACAGGCTCCATGAATAGCCAATAATGGAGCTGAATCCACCTTTCATTTCCAGTGCACTGTGGCCTTTGTGATCTGTTTCACCTCATTTTGTTCGTCTGCTCGAAAACTCAAAGTCGGGTACGGCAGACACTTTCAAAGATTTCAACCATCAAAAAATAAAAAGGGACTTCTGTGATCCTTAAAAAAAAGGCAGCCAGACAGGAAACGTAACTCGAGCAGCAATGAATCCTTTGTGCCTGATACAAGACTGGGTAAATGGAAGTGGTTGCATGAGGAAGGGCATGCTCAATTAAAAAGCGCTATATTATATTTAGTTTACTATAGATAAAGAAAGAGGGCGAAACAATGAGTAAGTAAAGTTTAATATGCAAGTCACTATAGGTAGAGGTTTTGTTGTGGTAACATTGTGGTCTCTTATGCATCATGAGGACATGGTGGTTAGCCCTTCCATCTCACAACAAGAAGGTCTAGGCCACGATATTTGTTTCCTCCAGGATGGGAAAGGCCAGTCTCTCCCCGATTGGCCATTCGCCGACTTTAGTAGCCAATGATGAGTGGCGCTCCAACCACGACGTCACATCCACAAGACGCTCTCTTAAAGGAATAGGCCATTGTTTTTAAATACTGAGATATGTTCTTACCTGAGCTTAGACGAGTTGATGCGTAGCTGTCTGGTCTTTACGCGTGCGCTCAGTCACGTAAACAGAGCACAGACGGCGTTAGCATGTAGCCTCTCCTCCTCATCTATGGGGCCAAACGGAGGTGAAGTTAGAAGCGACCAAGCCCTTCCACGTTTCCCCTATTTAAATATGGTTACATGAGCCTTTACACGATCCAAGTATAGTCACGCAAATTAAACATGCCGGTTTTCTAAGCGGATAAAAAGGGGAACTATATTGCAAAGCGTAGTAATATTACTACTAGGGCTGAACGATTTTGGAAAATAATCTAATTGCGATTTGTTTTCTTCAATATTGCAATTGCGATTAAATATGCGATTATTGTTGCAAGGTCCTCTACTCATGTATTTTTCACCTAAACACAAGCAATAAATCAGTCTGTTTCATAATCAACAATATTAGATTAATTTGAAGTGAAAATTGCAAAAATAAAGCAAACAAAATTGTTGCTTGACCTATTCAAAAGTGTATGAACATGTGGACTGCACTTCTTAAAAACTGTCTGAACTTAACACAGTCTGTAAATAAGTGAAAAAGATAAATTATATATATAGATTTTTTTTTATATATATATATAAAAATCACTGATCCAGTCAATAACATCACCCACTAAAGTGCAGGAAAAGGAAGAACAAACGTCTGCTTTAACTAGTTGGAAAAGATTTAGGAAATCAAACTCCCAATTAATACAAAATAAACTATTATTTATTATTTCGGCCAATCAAATACCGGTCTGAGCTGCGACTCGCGTTATTGATGGACACGGAAGAAGAAGAAGAAGAAACTTTATTTATATAGCACCTTTCACAGATAAAATCACAAAGTGCTTCACAGGGGCACAAAATAACAGATTATATGAAATGTATTGAAACAAATTAATTAAAACAATCAGCCTTTTCAACTAAAAGCTCGTCCAAACAGCCATGTCTGCAGCTGTTTTTTAAAGAAATCGACAGTGTCGGTCACACATAGCGACAGAGGAAGGTCATTCCACAGTTTAGGAGCAACAGCTTCAAAGGACAAGTCACCTCTGGTTTTAAAGTGGGTCCTTGGGACAGTGAGGAGGTTCTGGCCCGAGGACCTAAGGGTGCGACCGGAGGAGTAAGGGCACCGCAGGTCGGACACGTATTTGGGAGCCTGACCATGCAACGCTCTAAAAGTCAAAACTAAAATTTTGAATTCAATTCGAAATTTGATGGGCAGCCAGTGCAGTGAGGATGAAATGGGAGTAATGTGTGACCGTCTGCGAGAGCCGGTTAAAAGCCGCGCTGCAGCATTTTGAACCATTTGAAGACGATTCTCCTCGTTTGTCCCTTTTTTGTTTCCTGTAGCTCCTCTCACGACGCCGCCACTGTGCTCCAGGCGTAGGGGGCTCTTGGTGCCTCTTCAGTGTTTCAGAAGAAGAAATGTGCAGGTTTCAAATGCCTTTTACTCATAAGCTAGCTGATTGTTTACTTTTAAAAAGCTGCTTTCTTCAGGACCAAAATGGACTCTGCAGTAACAAAAAACCTTACAAAAACACAGCAAAGATGTACAAAAGTATCCAGTAGAATGATGTGGAACACAGAAACTACAAATGCAGTTCACAGAGAAAGGCAAAAAACGCTGCTGTACCAAGAGGAGGGAGGTTGCCATTTGTTTACATGTCGCTATGACGTTTTAACTTTTTTTTACTTTTGAAAAAAATCATAAAAAATTGTCTTTCCTTCAAAAAAAAGAAAAGATTTTGTATTTTTTTTTTAAAATATTACTAATTTTCAACCTCTTTTCTTAATTTTAAATCATTCCCAGTACCCCTAAGCGCCCAAGTACCCATTGGGAACAATAGAGTATGGACTTTAAGACAGACTAGTGAATGCCAGGAGTGCTCTTTCTTTCTCTCTCCCTCTCCGACAGTGAGGGGAAAAAAACCCGGTCTGCCAGTTGCCAACCTTTCAGACCTACTCGCGTTTAGGAGCGTGTTGATAATTCTTTCTCCAGTCGGCAGAGTGCGTCCCATCTGGAGACTGCGGCGGGGGTGACACGTGTCAGGCTGAGCGAGCGTGAGAGAAAGTCGTGTTGTGAAATAAAGAGGAGTTTTCGGTGCAGGTGTCCTACTGACTTGTGTTGCCAGATTGTGACAGATGCACAATGGCCTTACACTGTGAGGCCGAAGTGACAGGACAGCAGGTTGGACTGGTGGAAACAGCAGGTGTGGAGTAGCTCAGGCTCAGTGTCCAGGCTCAGTGGGCGGGAAACTAGCATTTCACAAACTAAGAAACTCATTGATCATTGTTCAACGCAAATACACGGTTGGAGCTGCTGTGCAATGTTTCAACAGAATAAACTACGCTTTGAAAAATACATTTCAGTTTAGTCTAATTCATTTTAGCGAGTAGCAAAAGTGTGTATGGCAGGTCAGACTGATTTTTGACTAGTCTTCATAATGGAGTTTATTTATTTGTTTGAGACAGTGCAGGACAATAAAAAGCTAGAGACAGATACAGACAGACAAACAAAGAAACGATTGAAAAGGATTCTGCACGGACTACCACTATATATCAGGATATAAATTTGTTCCTAGACAAGATATTTGCCCTGTGTTAAAGTAAAATGACATAAAAAATAGATACACACTGACAACAATGGAGTGGTGAACATCCTGCTGTTGTATTGTTGGAATTAAACCTTTTGCTTTTCAGAAATTAAAAATCCAGTTATCACATGCAGAAAAAAACATTCTGTGGTTGTGTGGCATGGTGGTCGAGTTTGCTTCCCAGCCCTGATGTAGCCTTTTCTGTGTGGCGTTTGCATGCCCTCCCTGGGTCTGTGTGGGTTTCCTCTGAGGGCTCCAGTTTCCCTCATTAAGCCAAAACATGTGAAGCTTCCTTCGGCTGGCGCTGATTCTTGCTTAGCTCAAGTTATGGAAAGTTTACAAAAGGCACGCGAGTTGTATTTTGAGCATTTCAATAATAAAATCATTTGAAATGAGTGAATTGACTATTAACAATGCATAGTTTTGTATCCTATTAATTTCTTGAACAAATCATAGACATTATAAACAGACAGAATGCAGTTAACCTCTTAACCCCCAACCTGAACAGAGGACATTTTCTCCAGTTTGGCATCACGCAAATCTTAAAGCTTCTGGAAAAAAAAAAGCGTCAAAAGCAACAAAGCAAAATTATAAAGCGACAAAAACTTCACGAAAACACAACAGAAAAACAGAAGAAGTGATTAAAAAAAGAAAAACAAAAAAAACACCACAAGTGTGCCAGAAAGGCAACAATAACACAACAAAAAACATGACAAGAAAAGCAATGACCCCGTGAACTGCTACCTTAACGTGGTGGGGTTGTTTGAGTGCCCGAATGATCCGAGGAGCTATGTTGTCTGGGGCTTTATGCCCCTGGTAGGGTCTCCCATGGCAAACAGGTCTTAGGTGACGGGTCAGACAAAGAGCAGTTCGAAGACTCCTATGGACAGTACAATAACAAGGACCGTGACGTTGCCCGGTATGGCGCAGCCGGGTCCCCACCCTGGAGCCAGGCCTGGGGTTGGGGCTCGAATGCGAGCGTCTGGTGGTCGGGCCTCTGCCCACGGGGCTCGGCCGGGCACAGCCCGAACGGACGACGTGGGCCCGCCTTCCTGTGGACCCACCACCCGCAGAGGGATCCTTAGGGGTCGGGTGCAGAGAGGACTGGGTGGCAGTCGAAGGCAGGTGCCTCGACGACCTGGTCCGCGTGTGCAGCTTCTGGCGTTCGGGACATGGAACGTCACTTCGCTGGGGGGGAAGGAGCCTGAGCTTGTGCGGGAGGTAGAGAGATACCGGCTAGATATAGTCGGGCTCACCTCCACGCACAGCCTGGGTTCCGGATCCCAACTCCTGGAGAGGGGCTGGACGCTCCATTTTTCTGGAGTTGCCCGCGGGGAGAGGCGGCGGGCTGGGGTGGGTTTGCTCATAGCCCCCCAGCTCAGCCGTCACGTGTTGGAGTTCACCCCGGTGAACGAGAGGGTCGCGTCCCTACGCCTTCGGGTCGGGGACAGGTCTCTCACCGTTGTCTCGGCCTACGGGCCCAACATCGGTGCAGAGTACCCGGCCTTCTTGGAGTCCCTGGGGGGGGGGGGGGGGGGGGGGGGGTACTAGATAGTGCTCCGGCTGGGGACTCCATTGTTCTACTGGGGGACTTCAACGCCCACGTGGGTAACGACAGTGAGACCTGGGTGGGGGTGATGGGGAAGAACGGCCTCCCCGATCGGAACCCGAGTGGTGTTCTGTTATTGGACTTCTGTGCTAGTTACGGTTTGTCCATAACGAACACCATGTTCGAGCACAAGGATGTCCATAAGTGCACGTGGCACCAGGACACCCTAGGCAGGAGGTCGATGATCGACTTTGTAGTTGTGTCATCTGATCTCCGGCCGCGTGTCTCGGACACTCGGGTGAAGAGAGGGGCTGAGCTGTCAACCGATCACCACCTGGTGGTGAGCTGGATCCGCTGGCAGGGGAAGAAGCCGGTCAGACCTGGCAGGCCCAAACGTGTTGTGAGGGTCTGTTGGGAACGTCTGGTGGATCCCTCTGTCAGTAGGGTCTTTAACTCCCACCTCCGGAAGAGCTTCACCCAGATTCCGAGGGAGGTAGGGGACATGGAGTCCGAGTGGTCCATGTTCTCCTCCTCCATTGTCGATGCGGCTGCTCGTAGTTGTGGCCGTAAGGTCTCTGGTGCCTGTCGCGGCGGCAACCCCCGAACCCGGTGGTGGCGCCCGGAAGTAAGGGATGCCGTCAAGTTGAAGAAGGAGTCCTATCTGGCCTTGTTGGCTTGTGGGACTCCAGAGGCAGCTGAGAGGTACCGGCAGGCCAAGCGTGCTGCAGCTCGTGCAGTCGCAGAGGCTAAAACTCGGGTCTGGGAGGAGTTTGGAGAAGCCATGGAGGAGGACTATCGGTCGGCCTCGAAGAGATTCTGGCAAACCATCCGGCGCCTCAGGAGGGGGAAGCAGTGCTTCACCAACACTGTCTACAGTGCGGGTGGGGGGCTGCTGACCTCGACTGGGGAGGTGGTCGGGCGGTGGAAGGAGTACTTCGAGGATCTCCTCAATCCCACCGTCACGTCTCCCGATGAGGAGGCAGAGGCTGGGGACCCGGAGGGGGGCTCGTCCATCACCCAGGCTGAAGTCACCGAGGTGGTTAGAAAGCTCCTCGGTGGCGGGGCCCCGGGGGTGGATGAGATTCGTCCCGGGTACCTTAAGTCTCTGGATGTTGTAGGGCTGTCTTGGCTGACACGTCTCTGCAACATCGCGTGGCGGTTGGGGACAGTGCCTCTGGATTGGCAGACCGGGGTGGTGGTCCCCCTCTTCAAGAAGGGGGATCGGAGAGTGTGCTCCAATTACAGAGGGATCACACTTCTCAGCCTCCCTGGTAAGGTCTATTCCAGGGTGCTGGAGAGGAGGATCCGGCCAATAGTCGAACCTCGGATTCAGGAGGAACAATGCGGTTTTCGTCCTGGTCGTGGAACACTGGACCAGCTCTATACCCTTCATCGGGTGCTCGAGGGTTTGTGGGAGTTCGCCCAACCAGTCCACATGTGCTTTGTGGACCTGGAGAAAGCGTTCGACCGTGTCCCTCGTGGTGCCCTGTGGGGGGTGCTCCGGGAGTATGGGATACGGGGCCCTCTACTAAGGGCTGTCCGTTCCCTGTATGACCGTAGCAGGAGCTTGGTTCGCATTGCCGGCAGTAAGTCAGACCTGTTCCCGGTGCGTGTTGGGCTCCGCCAGGGCTGCCCTTTGTCACCGGTTCTGTTCATTACTTTTATGGACAGAATTTCTAGGCGCAGCCAGGGGCCGGAGGGTGTCCGGTTTGGGAACCTCAGAATCTCATCTCTGCTGTTTGCAGATGATGTTGTTCTGTTGGCTTCCTCAAATCAGGACCTCCAGCGCGCACTGGGGCGGTTTGCAGCCGAGTGTGAAGCGGCCGGGATGAGGATCAGCACCTCCAAATCTGAGGCCATGGTTCTCCACCGGAAAAAGGTGGCTTCCCCGCTTCAGGTCGGTGGGGTGTCCTTGCCTCAAGTGGAGGAGTTCAAGTATCTCGGGGTCGTGTTCACGAGTGAGGGACGGATGGAGCGTGAGATCGATAGACAGATCGGTGCGGCGTCAGCAGTGATGCGGTCGCTGTATCGGACCGTTGTGGTGAAGAGGGAGCTGAGCCAAGCGGCAAAACTCTCGATTTACCGATCGATCTACGTTCCCACCCTCACCTATGGTCATGAGATTTGGGTAATGACCGAAAGGACAAGATCGCGAATACAAGCGGCCGAAATGAGTTTCCTTCGCAGGGTGGCTGGGCGCACCCTTCGAGATCGGGTGAGGAGCTCAGTTACCCGGGAGGAGCTCGGACTCGAGCCGCTACTCCTCCACGTCGAAAGGAGCCAGCTGAGGTGGCTAGGGCATCTGTATCGGATGCCTCCTGGTCGCCTCCCTCGGGAGGTGTTCCAGGCATGTCCTATTGGGAGGAGGCCTCGTGGAAGGCCCAGGACACGCTGGTGGGACTATGTCTCCGTGCTGGCCTGGTGTCGCCTCGGGGTCCCCCCAGAACAGCTGGAAGAGGTGTGCGTGGATCGGGAAGTCTGGGCATCTCTGCTGAGACTGCTGCCCCCGCGACCCGGCCCCGGATAAAGCGGAAGAAAATGGATGGATGGATGGATGGAAAAGCAATGAAAAAAGCGATAAAAACAGTAAAAAAAAAAAAAAAAAAACGCAGACAACGCACAGTGCATTACACTGTTGCTCTCCAGTCAAGAAGCTTTTAGATTTAGGTAAGGCCGAACTGGAGAAAATGTGCTCAGTTAAGGGGTAAGAGGTTAATGAGTCGTTGGAGTCCGTTTTGAGTTCGAGGAGAAATGGGAGAAAGTAATAGTCACCTTTTAGCGAGACAGGTCTGCAAAATGAATACAGCTTAAACAAAGGGACTTGTTTGCATGTACATTTCAGGACTCAGTGAGACAGATGGCGAAAACTTTCACAGAAATTAAAGTTTATCCTTGGCATAATAATTAAAAAAGTTGTAAGAGAGGAGGCGAGGAGTGTGCGAAATAGCTCTATTAAAAAAGAAAGTTCACATTTTTTGAAACATGTCCTGGTGTACACACTACACAGCATCAGTTTCCAAGCTCAATTTTGCAGAGTGCTTCACATCGCCATAAAGAGGACAGACATGGTCACTTTGCTGAAGTTAGGGGCATATAATCGCATAATTCATTTGATAAGAGAAGTCTGATTTGGCAGAGAAAAGATGTGTAAAGTGTTTTGAAGGTACATTTTGGAATAAATCTGTTGAGACAGGTAATGTGAGGTGTCTGTGGGGTCTCTTTGTCATTAGGATGTAAAGGAGGACAAGGTGAATGGAGAGAGATATCATTCAGTGCAGAACGACGCCAATGACACTCGAGAAACTCAAAGGTGAGCAAAAGACATCTTCATAGAGTGTAAAATCACACAAGCATTTCATCAGATCATCATATTAAAAGTTACTGAATGATGCAGCCTTAACAGTAGGGCGTGTCACATGTAGTACAGGTTTCATAAACCAGACTATTATCTTTAACATTACGTGGAATTCTTCTCCAAATCTTGAACTAAGTCTGGCCCTGACTACTTGGTAGATTAGGCTATTGTGCAGCGTTTCCTGACGCATGCCATAATACTGATTTAAATGTTAAATACTGGAGTCCTTGTTGACATAAAGGTCACATGGACACTGAAGTGAGGGTTGCAAAAAGATGTTGATGTATTTTTGATTGAAAACAGCATATTTTTTGTGAAATTAAGCCAAATGTCAAAATCCAGTATTAAATCATTAAAACAGATCTTTAATGTTTTGAACCTTAAATTATTTGGAATGCTAATTACATTTTACAGAAGGGGGCCCCGAGTTGTTGGTTGAGTGATTTTGGGGGTCGCATACCTAAAAAGTTTGGGAGCCGCTACGTTTGTCCCTGACTGGGACAAAATATCAGATTGGATTGCAATACTTTGTGCTGCAAAACCAAGTATGGATACTTTATCAAGTATCACAATACTTTCAATAGGCCTACTTGTGTTTGGAGGAATCTTTTTATCCTTTGTTTTCTGGTGACAGTTACACAGCCCTGTGTTACATTTTGTGTGAAAATGCATTTCTCAGTCTTAACATTTCATTAAATGGCAAATGGCATTTGGTTTATAAACTCTGGACACATTACTTTTTACACATTTTTAAGGAAACAGATTACATATAATATTATTTATTGTACTACCTATCGTATTGATACATACGTATCGGATCGGCCCCTGAGTTTCGTGATACGTATTCAATAGCAACGTCCAATTTATCCTATAACATCCCAGGATCGTCTCACTGTCTGGTATAGAACAGGTGTGCTGTATCAGGTTATAACTGTACAAAAAAATGTTTTTCCGCCATTGGTAAGTCACATCTGAAGTTTAAAGCAAAATCCATGTGCGCACAGATCAAAATGTACCCTTTCACCCAGCGCTAACATCAAACAGTGTCAGGAGCAAAGAGAACATGAGACATTACTGAGTGAACTCACTCCACCTCAGATCGCGGGCGCTTTTGATTCCAGACCAAACACCGATAACATCTGCGAAAACATCTGCGAACTGCATTACACCATATGACAAGAGTCTGAAGCGTATCCGTCAAAGAACGTGGACAAAATATCCCCCTGCCAACATCCGAGCGGACAGAGATAATGCGTTGAGTGGAGCGAAGGAGCATGTGAGTTCAGGAGAGGGTTTGAAATTAAATGTTGCAGCTCAGACCTATTAGATTTTTCATGTTGTTCAGAAGAAAGTGCCATCAACAACCAGCGGGCCCCCGGCTGAAAGGCAATTTAAGAGACGCACGGGGTGAAGCCAGGACCGCCAAGTGACCCCGAAATAAATCTAATGTCAGAAGAGAGATAAGGAATAGTGACCTCCGTATTATTCACAAATGTATTTTTTATTTATTTATTTGTATTCAGAAAGTTTCGATTATGAGGTTTTTCCTGTTGCAGTGTCCATTGACCATCAAAAAAGGAAATCAAAAACCTTTAAAGCTGCTGATTTGCGCCTCAATCTTCATCTCAATTAAGGCGTTAGGGTGACGGGCAGAATGAGGGCTTAAGTGGTGGATTTTGCTTTCGATCAAGGAGTGAGATTCTTATGGGCAATATTAAGTTAGAGCATTTTGGGTGGAAATTTAGATATGAAAGAATTGTCACTTGGTATACTTAATAAAGACTTATGGATTATAACAATATTCCGTCGCATTGCAAAGTATAGCCGTGCTTTTACCTTATGAACCTTCACGGCCCCTTCGCTCCTCTGGCAGGGGTCTCCTAGTTATTCCTAAAGTCAACAGAAAGACTCACGGCGAGGCGTCTTTCCAATATAATAGGAGCTCAGGACCACAGAGAACGTTCATGTTTTTAAGAGCAGGCTCAAGACCCACCTTTTTAGCTTAGCTTTTAACTGACATCTATTTATTTAGTCCTAATGACATATTGTATACTGTGTGTGTGTGTATATATGTGTGTATGTATATATATTGCTGGGTTGCAGGTGACATCACAGCATTTTAAAGACCAATACTATTATATGTAGGAAAATGTTTTTTGTTTTTGACGAAATTTTCGGTCTTGTACAGAGAGATCTCGGACCCAGTGACTGATAATTTTTGTAATTCATATATTTTCTTTTGAGCTATGACTTGTGAAAGTGTAATGCTGTTAATAGGAAAAACTGGCTCCTGCGCCCCGCTGGGGTCAGGTGACGTCATCACATTCTTGAACCTGCAACCCAGCAATATATATATATATGATGCGGGGCGTATTGTTTTAAATGTTGTAATCTGTAAAGCACTTTGTGATACCTTTTGATATGAAAAGCGTTTTATAAATAGAGTTTGATTGATTGATTGAATAACAGGTAGCGGGGGTGAATGTGCGTGGATGTTGGTGGCCCAGATCGGCAGCCTCACTTAGACTCAAGGGCAGCTGTAGCTAAAAATTTAGCTTTGCACCACCAAGTTTGGAGGAATTGTTAATGCCTGAAAAGGGCTTTAAAAGGTCAATTTCAAAATAGGTACAACACGCCCCCTAATAGCTGTATGCTTTTTCCAGCTTGCACTTAAGCACCTGTCCTGATAAATGACCCCCTTAGTTTGTGTGCAGTTATCATAAAGCGTGACCCAATATTCTTCACTCCACACACAAATAAAATGTCGGGTTGGTGTATTTATCAGGTGGTGCAGCTGGTCACTGGATGAACAGTAGAGGATACACACATCTGGCTCAGTTAGTGCCACACGGGGACTTTAATCACTGCTGGGGGTCATTTTGTTCGATGTAGACAGTAATGTGCCCAATCCTTCACACAGGACCATTACAGGTTGAACAGAAGAGCGGTCATTATGAAATTAACACTTTGCAAGACTTGCTCTGCTCCACATAAGGCAGGGCATTCAAATTAGAGACCACATTTTGTCAAACTATTATTCTGAAATCACTTGTAGCCAGGGGCTGTTCGTGATTTTTCCTGTTTAATCTGTGAATTTTTAAGACTTGGCCTAAACTTATTTCTTGCTTTCACAATCCCTACTACACTTGTAAATGTATGATGTGCACGTTTCACAGCTTTGAGACCACCCCCAAAATAAATGGCACTAATTTAGATTCTACTTCTATCATCCATCGCTCAATACACATTTAGATGAAAACCAACATACTCGAAGGTGAAAATAAATGTACTTTACCGCAACAGATTTAAGGTATATGATAGCCATTTGAATTTGAAATCTTATTGTATCTCCTGCTCTTACTACTTCTTCTGCCCTGGTTACATATAGGACCATAACCAGCTGATAACCTGGACAATTGCCTCTTAATGACACTGACAAACACATAACCATCCAATCCATGCACATTTATTTGAACGGGCAATTTAGGCTCACCAATTTGCCAAGTCTCAGAATAGCCATTTCAGAAATACAAGGTTGCTCCCGAAGCGACCGATTTGCAAAAGTCTGCACTGGCCTTTGTCCCCCCGAACAATGAATGTATTTATCCGTGCAATGTGCATACTGGTAGTTTTGAGAGATATTTGATTTTTACAGACTGAAACAGTAAATTAGTTTCTTTTCAGGCCACAAAGGTATCGGCAAATTGTCATCATTTCGAGCCACAAAACATTTAAAAGCTGGTTCAACAACAGTCATTTACTATTTAATGTATCGATACAATGGAAAACTCTGACACGGCTGAGAGCTGAGACCAAATGTTATTTCACGTCTGTTGGTTTACAGTAATAATAGGGGCGTAGGATTGAAATAGACGGTAACTTGGACACCACTCACTTGGGTTGCTGCTTCCCCTTATTTCCCTTTTCACACTCTACCACCCCTGGACTCACCCCTCTGCCCGCTGGCTCCCTACCTGTCTGCATCGATGGCACGGGCACCAGTTGTCACTTTGGCCAAACCAAATTGGACCCCGGCTCAGAGCGAGGTGCAGCGATGGGAGGGGGCACATGGTAATAACTCCAGTTTCGGTGTCCTTGAAGCTCGGAGTCCTCTGTCCATACTCTCTACTGCTGCAACAGCTTTTGTTTGTGTGTGTGTGCGTGTGTCTGTGAAGTAGTTTCATCAGCTGGTCGATGAGACAGATGGCGAGGTCGCTAACAATGAGCCATCATCACTGGAGCAGAACAATCAGATGTGTTTTGGTGGGTATGGTGAGGAATGCAACAACAAAGAGCAGTGACAATATACTCTTCATTCACAGCGGGTTCACAATGTTTCCACCCATTATCCCATGATCAGGGGAGACCGGGGCTATTTGTCATGCGGGGTCATTTGTCACATTGCATTTTATAGCCAAACTAGAGTGCGCTATAGAGTTTGGGAAATTCCACCGTTACCATGGAGATGCGCCATCTTTGCAGCTGCTAGCAAACATTTCCATTGACTAACATTAGCTAAAAACAGTGTAAAAAGTGGAGAAAAAAGACGTGGAACAACTCCGTTAGCTGCTGAGTTACTGCTGGTAAATACATATAACTCACTGTGGTGTCCAAATGTTTTAATGTGAACAATAACTCCAGTATTTTCACTTTTAAAATCTCCATTAGTTTACAATTGCTGCTAATCCCATAATGCTTAGCGATATGACATCACATTCCCGAACTCTATATGCTGGTACTGATATATAATATGTGTATTGGTGTTCCTCTTCTCTTCCAATAATAATTTTGTCATGGCCTGAAGATATGAGGAGAGGACACATTTGAACTGTTTTCTGTAATGTGAGCTTTGCTTTAGTTAGTGTCTTAAACAAAAGTCGCTGATCTGAAAGACAGAGATGTTAGCTTTGATTTGAACCATTTTAGAGCTAACATGCTAAAGCCGTTTGTTAGCTAGCTTACATTGTTGGTAAAGTGGACACTCTGGGTTATTTGCAACAAAACCTGAGGGGTTATTTGTCACATGGGGTATAAATGGTGGGACATTTTTGTTTTGTGTCTAATATGTTTTTTTGATTTGGCTGTATGTTTGGATCATTTTAGTGAATTTGTACATTTTACACCTCATAGAGCATTTTGCACACACAAAAAAAATCTGGCATTGCATTGTGATTGTTATCTCAAAAAGCAAAAAAGTTACAAATGTATATCCAATTTCAAGTTAACATAAAACACTGTCACAGTCGATTTTGTTGTGTTTGACGGTTAATAACTATTTATTGCAATATGATAGACTAAAGAGATTGATGTCTTCTTCAAGTCAAGGGTTCAAGCTTTCATTTAATGCAGGTCTGACTCTTGTGGGATCTTCTGTTGATGAGCAGCGAACTCTAGAATAAAAAGCGTGACAAATAGCCCCGGTCTCCCCTACTGTGCTGTAAAGTGTGACCCAGAAAGTGTATAATTTTCTGGCACTTACATAGAGAAAAACATGTGTCACATCCTCACTGAAAGAAAAAAAAGTCCAACTCCTTTAATGCATTGCTTGTCATGTAAAGAGTGTGTGCAATGTTAGTGGTGCTCAAATACAATATACGTATTCTCAATTGATTTGGCCACAGACATAATTACTTTCTCATAATGTCCTGTGCTTTGTCGCTCATTCAGCTGCACTATTAAAGGGATTGAGACCTGCCTGATTAGCCCTCAGCACAATGTGTACTCTTCGACACCCATTTAGAGGTGCATTCTGAACAGTCTTTGTGCATCGTACCAAAAAGTACATCGTGTGACTTTTCAGCTGTGTCCCCATCACCAGACAGTTCCCCTCCTTCACGAAACGAACGTGCCATAATGTGGATCAAATGAAAAAGAGACACAAAAGCTCCAGAAATAAACTGGGCCGAAAGCAACAATAACCATTACTTCTTTCCCTGTCAAGAAGAACAATGGCCGCTCTGAATTTGGGGTCAGTTTGGATCCTCCCTCCATCCTGTGTAATAGACAATGTTACTGTATTAAAACTATGACTGGCAGCTCTGAACAACCCAAAGTGACATTGTAATTAATTTTTCATTTAGCATCCAGGGCTTAAGAAAGTCTTCCTTGCGTCTCAATGTCTAAACCTAAAATTGGTGGCTCTCACTTTACATTGGAGGTCGAAGTGTCAGACACTTCCCAAAATGTGCTTTCCGAGATACTGCTGGCCTCTTTAGTTCTTTATTCCTGCTTGTACAATGGCCCCTATGAACTCGCCAATCATGAAGGATGAGAACTGTCATGAATTATGCACAGTGGCGGTGTTCTACAGAGTATCTCGGCCAAGTTGGCTACATCCTCACAGCATGGATACATGTGCATGATTTAAAGGACTCAGAGAAACCTACAGCTCATTGCCAAGTCAATTAATGTGAGAAAAGCGTTGCTGTAACCGGTGAACACAGACATAAAAGAACTTGACGGCGGTAGTTTGTCCCAACTGCTTTGAGACAGGGGAGGTTTGTTAATGGCACTGAAGTAATTGTTACTGGGCTGTGACAAAGCAAGACACAGCTACTTTGGGTCTTAGACGGGGAACAGTCTGGTTACTGAGCTGTTCTTCCTGTCTGGGTGGGCTTCCTCTTCTGGAAATGAAGTCTAAGTGTAAATTCATCACAGAGCCGCACCTTCGTAGCAGCCAATCATCGCCCTCGCTCCTGCTTTTAAGCCTCTGACATTCATGGTTAGTTTGCTTACCAGCTGTGCTGCGACCCACCTCCACCCCGTCTCCGCCCCTTCCACCTACGGCTCTCCCTGCTGCATCCTTCTCAGGCCTCCCGTACCACCACAAGTGCCCAGGATCCCGGGAAGACATCCCCAACTCTAAACTGCCCATCCACGCTAAATTCAATTCATATGCAGTATCTAGGTTGAAATGTTCTTTCAGGGACAATAAGTACACATTAACTTTACCTTGACGCAGCAATTCAAAATCCTGAGTGGCATCCATGGTGTCAGTGTAGTTGGTCTACCTCGTCTACCTATAAGGTTGTGGATTTGATTCCCAAAGCAGCTCATTGCAACTTTTATATTGTATTCATAACTGCCTTGGCCAAAGAGAAATAATGTGAATATTATGACAGTGTTTAAGCTTTTTTTTCCTTATAGACAGACCAAGTGTTGGTTTTCGTACCTGACGGTTTCGGCTACAACTGCGGCCTTCCTCAGAGGTTGTCACGTGGTGTTACTGTGACGTGTCTGGTCAGCTGATTTATACAGGTTTTGGCACCGTCTTCCTGCTTGTGTTAGCAGGCCGACAGCGCCATCTGCAGTCCGACTTCTTCAGAACTGTGTCCCAGGTGTGGGAAAGTTGGTACGCCCCCTCGACCCGGTTCACAGTCTGGGGGGCGCGTTTCCGGATCTCGATGGCTTCTCTGATCCAGCGGTGGTATTTGTTGCTCTCGGTGCCTATGACATGGGCATTGTCCCAATCCATAAGATGGCTCTCCCTCTTGCAGTGGTCTGATATGGCAGACTTCAGCTGTTCTTGTTCTGCCTGTCGTCTGGTGGCTCGTGTGACTGCTTTAGATGTTTCTTTATCACATTCTATGCGATGCTCCTTCTTCCTGATGTTGAACGCTCTGCCAGTTTCTCCCACATATGATTTGTTGCACGACAAACAAGGTATCTCGTATATCACGTTGCATTTGTGTTGTTGGTCTATTTTGTCCTTGGGGTGAACTAACAACTGTCGTAATTTGGTGTGAGGTTTGACCGGAGATATTGTGCTTGTGCATGGCCCTCTGTACCCTCTCTGTGACCCCCCTGACGTATGGAAGTATGACCATGGCCCTGTTTTGTTTCTCTTTACTTTTGCTTGTTTTTTGTTTTTTTTTCTTGACTGCGTTTTGTTTGGCTTGTTGCCGCCCTTTCTCTATGGCCCACTTCGGGTAGTTGCAGGTTTTGAGTGCCTTTGTAATGTATTGTTCCT
The DNA here is from genome assembly GCA_021464625.1 of Proterorhinus semilunaris. Lineage (NCBI taxonomy): Eukaryota > Metazoa > Chordata > Actinopteri > Gobiiformes > Gobiidae > Proterorhinus > Proterorhinus semilunaris. The sequence continues at coordinate 13,681,659 of CM038351.1, read as the reverse complement.
CCTCCTTTCTGTCTTGGTCTTGGGTGATGAGATTGGTGCGTTCGAACAAAGTTCTTACCACTGAGAGTTTGTGATATGTGGGATGTTCTGATGTCCAAAGGAGGTATTGATCTGTGTGGGTGGGTTTTCTGTATATTTGCATTTTTACGCTGCCGTCCTCCAGATGTTTTATGTCCAGGTCCAGAAAGTTTATTGAGCTGTCCTTTTCTTCTTCGTGGGTGAATTTTATATTGTTTGTTTGGTCCAATGTATTGAGGTGGTCGGTGAGTTCTTGCGTATGTCCTATTTTTATTACTTCCAAAACATCGTCCACATACCTTTTCCATAGGGAGAGGCCGCAGTGTGCTGGTGCTGTTTGGAGGGCCCGGGCTTCAAGATCTTCCATGAAAAAACCACTCATGATGGCCGACAACGGGTCCCCCATAGCGAATCCTTCCTTTTGCCTGTAGATGGTACCCCGGTACTGGAAATAAGTGGATGTGGCGACAAACTCCAACAATCTTGTGATGTCCTCAGCAGTGAGCGCGGTCCGTTTGTGCAGTGCTTTGTCCTGTTTTAAGCGGTTATGTACAATGTGAATGGTGACGGTTATGGGTGTTTTTGTAAATAAAGAAACCACGTCATGTGAAACAAATATTTCGTCTTTTTGAATTCTTATGTCCTTAAGTTCCTGGGCCAGTTCTCTGGCATTCATACAGTGTTGGTCTGTGAGTCCAAGGAGAGGTTTTATGAGATTCACCAGTGCTTTGGACAGGTTATATGTCACGGACCCAATGCTATCCACAATGGGTCTCAGCGGTGTTCCTGGTTTGTGTATTTTGGGGGTACCATAAATTCTTGGGATAATGCTAGCTGTGGGGATGAGATGGTTATATGTCTCCTTATTTATTTTCTCTTCTTTGAGAAGGGGGGTGAGTAGTGACTTTAAGGCCTTCTTTTTCTTCTCTGTTGGATCTTTCTTCAAAACTTCGTATGTGTTGTTATCGTTTAACATGGTGCTCATCTGTTGCTCATATTGTTTAGTGTCCATGATTACAGTGGCTCTCCCCTTGTCTGCTGGTAGGATTGTTATGCTACTATCTTTTGCTAGTGCTTGTGCTGCGTTACCTTCTTGCTTTGTCATATTGCCGGGTGGTAGTCTAGCGGTTTTTAGAATGCCTGCAACCTCGTTCCTTAGCTCTGACTTTTTCCCCTGATCCTCTATTGCCTTACACGCTATTTCTGTGGCTAGAATGAAATCCTCGTAGGGGATTTTTTTGGGTGTGATCGCGTAGTTTAGCCCTCGCGCTAACACATTCCGCTCGATGGTAGCTGGCGGGCGTCCAGAGATGTTATGCACCCATTTCCTTGTTGTTGTGTGGTCCATGTGACGCTTACTGTCTAGTTTGTTTTGTGTCAGTCTCTGTAACTTTCTAACCTGTCTGTTTTTCGTTTCCATGAATTCCCGTTCATGCGCGTGTCTTAGATGTTCCTTCATTTGCAACTGCGTGTCCTTGTCCATAGCGTATGTTTTATTTAAAACTGTTAAATGTTCCTGTAGTAGCATATCAATGTTTTTTACCTTGTTTGCCGTGCAACGAATCCTTTCTTTGAGTAATGCACTACGAGCCTTCCCGATGATTCTTTCTGCGTTCTGAAGAAGTCGGACTGCAGATGGCGCTGTCGGCCTGCTACCACAAGCAGGAAGACGGTGCCAAAACCTGTATAAATCAGCTGACCAGACACGTCACAGTAACACCACGTGACAACCTCTGAGGAAGGCCGCAGTTGTAGCCGAAACCGTCAGGTACGAAAACCAACACTTGGTCTGTCTATAAGAAAAAAAAGCTTAACTAATTCTTAGAAGACCTAATGAATCTAATCGAATTATGACAGTGTGTTCTTGTGTCTACCCCGTTACTAACTGGCCATTGTTACCCATAGTTGTTATAGTAAGATGCAATAATGGGCCCAATAATAATAATGGCTTACACACAGTGCGCCTTTCAAGCCTATGTTACCAAGTTTCTCAAAGCGCTACACTAGTCTCTCTCGCCATACTTGGTGGTGGTACTGTTGTAGCCACAGACGCAATCGTGTCGCCCAGATGTAGAGCAGAGGTGCCCAAAGTGCATTGGCACCAGAGCCGTGGGAATGTATTCTGGTTAGGGGGTGCTGAGGGACAAGATTGCCCCCAAAAACGCTTTTTCTGTGCTTATTTCCCATTTACTAATATTACTTGCAATGCACAAACTATCCACCAGAGGGTGCTGCAGCACCTTCAGCACCCTGGGTTCCCACGGCCTTGATTGGCACAAATCGCTGGAGATGGATAGTAGTTTTAATGGCAGGTTTAAGAATTCTACATGATTAAATCCACTAAACTAATATTATATTGTGAGAAAGAGCTGCATACAGGTTCTAACACTAAATGAATGTAAGGGGAATGGTTAAAACCGGTCTTAAATGCACCTATTTCAATATATGACTGCACTGACCCCCGATCTATGGCCCTCCAACTTCAATATGTGGCAATCAACGAAAAAGGTTTGGACACCCCTGATGTAGAGGATGTTTTGCCCCAACTCAAACAACCCAGTCCAGTTTTTAGAATACGTTTGAAATGTGCAGAGTGAACTGACATTCACCCCTGTTGTAATATCTTTTCGCAATTAAATTTTATTTCCCCAAAATTGTGCAGCCCCACTGAACTCTACATTTGGGGAAAGAGTCCCCTTTATAACAAAGTCATATTGGTTCATGTGTGCTGGGGATTTATGAAGCAGATCCCATCATTAACTCAATAACAAAATGCTTAATCGGCTTCAAAAACATGGGCCGCATGAGGTAAAAACACAGATGCATTTTATTTCTGCAGTGGATGAATGGATATTGCACTGATGGCATACAAATCGACTTAGCCTCGCACAGAACGGGAGGTGATGCTCTACACCAGTGGTTCTCAAGTGGCATAGCTTCAGGACCCACCATTACCCAAAGATGACAAGCCGTGACCCAAAATATATATATAAGTATAAAGTATATATATATATAAAATATTGTATTTTCCACACACGTTTTTACTGAACAAGCAGGAGATATGCCTTGAAGATTTAAATCATAATCAAAACAACACAAAAACTCTGCAATAATGGTAGTGTTTCCATGCACTTCAGATGGGAAATACTGTATTCAAAAAAATGTTGGGACCCACTTTTGGGTCCCAACCCACCAGCTGAGAATCACTGCTTTTAACAACAGAAAAATTAGATCTTGACTTGTATGAAAATATATTTTAAACATGATTTTACATCGACTTCCAGCTGTTTGCTCGAGGTCCAAACATGTGACGAGGTCAGTATAGTTAATGGTATATACATAAAGATTTCACATAATTTTATTAACAACTAAAACATAAAACAATAATAGAGGCGTAACACACTTCTCCGCAATGAACAAAAATACCTCGAAACTCAGTAAATACATTATGCTACAAACAAAACTTGCATTTTCATCTTTTTTAAAATTGTTATTATGGAAAAAGTATATTAAGGCCGGACGGCTTGTTCCTTTGCATATTCTTTGCAGCTTTTTTTTTTTTTTGCTTTAAACAGTCTTTTATGCCAGAAGAAAGTTCTTGGACTCAGTAAATGTCAGGCAGCTGGGCATATTTGCGATCCCAGTATCCACCGTTGAAGATCCAGTCCTGGGATTTGGTGTGCGGGTTTTGGCCCTGTTGAAACCACCTGGAAAAGGGGTGAGCTTATTAGTATTCAGGTCGAGCATCTAGTAAACAGAAAAAGACAGCAGGCGCAAAAACAAAACTAAAAGCAAGAAACAGAGATAAGCCATGCTGCACACTGAGCTAGCTGGTAATTTGCATAATATTGGAGACTATTTCTGGACCAGAGGGATCTTTCAAGTGGTTTAGCCAGTGTTAGATACAAGTCCAACTGGGAGGGGGAATGATTGGCATCTCGGGTAATTTCATTTAAAGCCAGTGGGGGGAGCTGTCACGCTGGTAAACCAATCATTGAACCTCCAAAATGGTAAGCCTTTTCTTTTCCTAAAACTATCATTCATTATGTGTGGAATCAAACCGATAAGAGTAAAGTGCTCTGAACAGAGACAGACAGAGGTGGCAGAGGGGTCATATGACACACACGTCACACGGTTCAGACGCATTGAACAAACGGCATGCAGCGCTAACCTTGGGCCAAGGGCAGGACTCCTGAACATCAAAGTGAGGATGCAAAAAGGGAAGAAAGACACAAGGCAGGTGAGAGAGAGAACGATTTAGAATTGAGCATTAAAAGGTATGCAAAATAGATCAAATTACTGTCTATTATTCAAATATCACGTTAAAAACGGGCAAAAAGGGATCAAGCTTTTGTCTCTAGAATTACCTTTACATCTGTTATTTAAATAACAGATGGCAGAAAGTACACATTTCATTTTTGCTGTAAATGCAGTGTACATGAAAGTAACCCAGAAAAAGTGTATATTGTTTGAGCAATCTAAAATCCACTGTGACATAACATTTTTTCACCCCAACCCTGAGGATGAATCATAGATCACAGCCTTAAATCTATTTCAAATAGGAAATGTAATACAACAAATAAATGTAAAAAAACACAACAACTATTAAATACATTTACACACCAAGAGCCACCTCAATAAAGGTGCATTATGCAACTTTTTATGTTAAAAAAAGGTTGATAATAGTGCGTCCTTGACCTTTCAGAGACACAGTGGCTGCTTGGGTGGTTAACTTAGCACCTTTACTTTCCGTCCTAGTGGCCCCTATGATTCTTCGGGTAACCATGGAGACGGTTTAATCAATTCAATCAATTGCTCACGGAGCATCTTGGGGGCCGTTGCAGCCACTGGGTCTCTGGAAGGTCAAATATGCACTAATATTAATCTTTTTTTTTTACATATAAAGTTGCTAGTGTACCTTACCTTCAAGTACCACCAGGCCAAGATCATGATCAAATCAGAACTAAAGTGGGTCTACAATTGACCGAAACTGGTTGTTGCCAAACCTGTTGATAAAGTAGTACAAAGTAAAGCTGAACCTGAACCTGAGAGTATAAACCTTTTCTAAGATTCTCTAAAATCTTAGAAAAGGTTTTTAACTCTAGACTTGACAGCTTTATCGAAAAGTGTAATTTACTCTCGGACAATCAGTTTGGTTTTAGGAACAATCACTCAACCTCACACGCGCTCTTTGATATAACTGAAGAAATAACTAATGCTGTAGATAACAAGAAATATGCAATAGGGTTATTTATTGACCTGAGTAAAGCGTTTGATACAATAAACTATGATATAGTTGGGGCGACGGTGGCGCAGATGGTAGAGCGGGTCATCTCATGATCGGAAGGTCAGGGGTTCGAATCCTGCCTCCTGAAGGTGCACGCTTTCGTTGTGTCCTTGGGCAAGACCCACCTTGCCTCCAGTGTCTGCGTACATTGGTGTATGAATGGGTGAGAGGTAAAGCGCTTTGAGTGCCTAATGTAGGTGGAAAAGCGCTATATAAGTTGAGACCATTTACCATATATTAAATAATAAACTAGAACATTATGGAATTAGGGGGGTAGCTCTAAAGTGGGTTACCAGTTACTTAAAAAATAGAAAACAATGTGTGAAAATCTGTGATTATCAGTCAAGTTGTCGACAAATTGTCTGTGGTTTACCTCAAGGTTCTATTCTGGGCCCAAAATTGTTTAATATGTGTATTAACGACATTTGTAAAACGTCTCAAGTACTCTAATTTATCTTGTTTGCTGACGATACAAATATTTTTGCATCAGGAGACGACTTACAGCAGCTGTGTCGGATTGTTAACTGGGAACTCAAAAGTGTCAACAAGTGGTTCAAACAAAATAAATTATCTCTAAATCTGAGTAAAAGTCAAATGATGATATTTGGCAACTGTAATTCCAATGCTCAGGAAATAATTCAAATAGAGGGTATTGTTATCGAGCGAGTGCATGAAATCAAATTCCTTGGTGTGATTATTGATGACAGAATTACTTGGAAATCTCATATTAAATATATATCTACAAAAATTTCTAGAAGCATTTCAGTAATTGCAAAAGCAAAGCACATTTTAAACATCAAAGCTCTACATACCCTATACTGTTCTCTGATTTTGCCCTACTTATATTATTGTACTGTGGTTTGGGGTAGTACTTATATAAACACAGTTAAACCAATAGTATTGTTGCAAAAAAGAGCTATCCGAGTAATTCATAAAGTTGTTTTTTTGGACCACACAAACTCATTATTTTTAAATTCAAGGATCATGAAGTTTTGTGACATTGTTGAGTTCTAAACAGTACAGATGTTATTCAAAGCAAGGTATAAATTGTTACCAAGCCAAATACAAAGAAGGTTCCAAGAACGTACTGGTTGTTATGAATTACGTGATGAATTAAACTTTAGGATTCAGAAACAAAGCACAACTTTGAAAAGTTTTAGTCCAACAGTTAATGGTGAACAATTGTGGAATAAACTGGAGATGGAGTTGAAACAATGTCCAAACATCAACCTGTTCAAATATAAATACAACCAAAAGACTTTTGAAATATGTAGAGAGGAAGAAATGTGTTGCCACTAGGGGGAGCAGTTGGATCAATTATGTGTATTTTTCCTCTATAATCAAGGAAGAGTGTTACTGCTTGGAACGGTTGTCATTCTATTGCTCAAATTTACAAATGGAGAATTAGGGTTGGCAGGTTATGGATCTGTTGAGAGGAGCTCAGGGGCTACTTATGACGTGAACTCGCACCAAGAGGGAAACTCATGTGCACTTCTGTTCTCGCGAGGGCCGTTTCTGTGCCTGGCGCAGCATCTGGTGCCGGAGCTGGCCACAGTGTTTAGTTTAGTTTATTCATTTATTTCAACAGGGACAATGTGCAAACACATTAATTAAAGATGCTTTGCACCAGATTTAGCTTGAGCTAGTTTCCATCTGTAGTCCCTGAGCAGGTGAGTTACAAAATGTACAATATAAAATATGTTTATACACTCAAATACAAATATTCATTCATTCATTCACCCGTTACAGCCATCAGTCCACATAGAATCATGCTAAAATTACTACATAAAACATCAATAAAAGTCATATTTACATTTACAGTTTTCAGTGCTGACATGACTGGTTTTCCAACAGCACTTTTTTTATATTACGAGAGAAATCTTTCTAAGGAAAGTGTCAGTGCCGGACTCAATGTGAGTGGTAGTTTGGGGGGACCGGACCCGGAACGGATTCAGTGTGAGCCGGGCCTTACTGCCCTCTTCAACTGGTCCGCTCTACACTCTGGCTTTTTAATGCACCACACTATGCAAGGCTACATCATACTTCACATATAACTCAATTAAATAAATATATAATAATAATAATGATAATTAAACCCAAGTTAAAATTGTACGGAGAATGGTAATGACAACTGGGATGTAGCAAGATCTTGGAGTATAATATCGATTAATGTACCTTTATAACATAAAAGTAACTCTCGGTAATCACGGGTAAAAATCTGAAAGAAATATATTAAGGATCACATTTTTTTACTTGCTTTGTATTAGACATCGTACAAGAAAAGAGATCGTTGTTGTAGTTGTGCTTTGTTTCAATTAATCATATAAATAGTTTATATATTTTTTGTAAGTTTGTAAGTTGGTCTGTGCGAATGTAGCTGCTTGAAATGTTTTGAAATGCTCATAAGCTTTTCGCTTCAGCCCACTCCGTTTGAGCACAATGTATACTGCTCAAATAAACAAATAAACTAAACTAAAACTAAACTATGTCTAAACCAGAAAAAAACTATATCTCTATACTTAATATGAATAAAGTCTACAATTGCAGTTGACCTTAAATGATATGTACAAATGCCACCAGTGGTACATGAACCACAGTTTTTAATGTGCACAAATATGGCTCTTTCTACTACTTTTATGCTAATTCTACCCGTTTCTAACACATAAACTTGGCAGAATGTTCACTTTCGGCCTGACAGTTCTTTATCCCCTCTTCTCACATGTGTCAAAATATAATCCATTATCTACCCGTCCATGGTCATAAAATTTTGCAATTTTAGTACTTGGACATATTCTTTGGGAGTCCGCTCCTTCCTACCTGGTCTTCCACTCCTCATCCGACTTGGCGCGGCTTTTACGGGCTGCTCTTTGTTTTTCCTCTAGCCTTTTCTTCTCTTCACTGGCGAGATCTAAGAACCAAAAAAAAAAAACACAACTTCAGATCTGACTTTTATCTTTTGACACTTGGGGTTAATTTGGTTGAGGCCAGGATGAAAGGGGGTGTTACCGATGTCTCCGTTCTCCATGGCTCTTATGTCAGGGCGCAGTCTGCAGTCGGTCTGCGGGATCACCCCCTCCATTTCCTTGTGAAGCTCATTGAGTTGCATCGCGAAGGATGTGAAGTTGTACATCTGCAATTCAGCGTGGATTCCATAAAATATATTTCAGAACTGTATCCCCGCCAAAGTGTGCTTCGAAACTGTCAAATCCCGAGCCTCAAAATGCCAAAAACTAAAGTTATGGAAGTTATGAGCTTGGGGATTTGGAGCATAAATTTCAAACTTAAAGGGCAAGTTTAGATTAGGCTTCCAACCAACTGTGGTTTACTGTATTTGTATTTATTTATTTAAAAGGGACAATACATTTACAGTACAATATACTTAAAATGCAGTATTATAGTTGAAGCTAATTTCCATCCTCTGTCCCCAACTGGACCAGGCCCGGCTACACACCACACACACAGTCCTATACCCCTCTAAAACCCGCACTCATCATCCACTTCCAACCCGCTTCCCCATACCCACACACTTCCCACCCGCACCCGCCCACCATTCCCACACCGCAATCTGTTGCTTGTAGATAATGAATAGTATGTAAATCCATACAAGGTCAAAGATTCTTAACATTTATTGACTCTCTCTTGACATCTCCAGGATGAGGTGAAGCTCAAAAATAACCCAGTGTGTATGACTACTTTCTGAAAACTTTTGTTTCTGGCTGGTACTGATAGTAATTGGCTTTTGGATTGTTGAATAAAGCAGGAGTGGAATCAAAGCTAACAAGCAGTTTTGACATTTCTACAATTTTAAGTTTCTTTTCTTGGTTTGATATGCTTTTTCTCACACAGTAGTTGAAAGTTGGTCAATTAAGACCAGTGCCGTCTCAATGAGGTGGACAAACCGGCATTTGTCCAGGGCCCGAAGCTGAAGGGGCCCCAGAAGATTTTGCTGCCTGAACCAGCAGGCTTGTAAATCAAGAATATTTCATAATAAGCATCTAAAATCAAAATCTAAATTTTTTACAAACTAAGAGGGCCAGCTCAAATTACTTGGCCCCCAGACTCTTTTATTTCTAAAAACAAAAAATAAAAAATAAAAAGAAAGAACCCATTCTCCATTACCACTGATTGGTACCAATTTGTACCAAACATATAATTGCCATTTAAACCTAAGATTGGGATCGAATGTAATAAATTTAACATAGTAATTTGCCATTTTACGGGGGGCACTAGTTATCACTGTCCTTAGACTAACATTAGTTATAAAACAGAGACACAGGATATTTGGTTGTTGGCAGAGGACATACAATAGACAGATATAACATACAAGAAAAAAAGAAAGAACATCCTCTGTGCGAAGTGTTTTAGCTGTGTACCTGAGCAGAGTTGGGCGGTCGGGGCGGGATCCTCCACAGCAGCTGACTCCCAGGGATCACCTGCACAGTATCATGGGCTGGAGACGGCACCTCCTCCTGCTCCTCTCCGCCCTCAAACAGATCATTATTGAAAATTATTCTATGAAAACGAACAACGACGACGATATCACAAAACATCAGGCTAACAGATGCTACTACTAGAGGCTGCATCGATCTAACCAGTGCTTAACCTAAAAACATGTATTACTAAACAGGTAAGGTATAAAACACTGAGCTAAAAACAAGCGCTAAATAAGAACTTATGCATTTATTTGGAAGCCACGGCTCTAAATTACTCATTGTGGTAACTTCAACCCCCCTGAGGATCATACCGACTTAGCCTTCTTCTCCTCAGGCGTTTTCTTGTCATTTTTCTTGTGAGTGTCGAAAGCCCCCGGCTCCATGGTGTACATGCACTCGGTCCACTTCCCGTAGAGCGAGCAGAGCTTCTTCTTGCTGCAACCACACACAGGGACACACAGCTTCAGGCGCAAACACGGGATAATCAGCTCCTAAAAGTCCCTCGTACATTGTGTTTCACGCCGCACGCTTTCAGACAAATTAAACAATCAACATTTCAAGGGTTTTTTGGTGCACAACATCATAGCCGACCATGAAAGGGTTTAATCATTGGGAGTACATTTCAGATTCCAGTCCCCATTCAAAATAATAATGATTCAATAATTGCAAATCTCAGTCCAGTTCACAAGCATTCATGCTATTTTTTGCAAGGTCAATTCTCGCAAACTGGGTTATGGCAGACATCAAAGGTAAAACATTTTTCATATAAATTCCTGGACTGGATAAAAACGTGTATCCAGCTGTAGCAGGATTATACAATCTTCTTTTCAACCCCATGTGAGTAGAGTCAACTCGGTGCTGTGCATTAAAACTGCACGGCTCCTTGTCGTTTGATCCTTACATATTTACCCAAATGTCAACATATTTTTTAAGATAATAGCAACAGTTAAAGTAATTCACACCGTTCAGTTTCTGAGTGTGGCCACATGACTATAGTTGTCCTCTGCTGGCACTGAGGAGCGTGAAGCAGCTTGAATACAGATAAGATAATGCCAAGAAAAGCTATTTAGTAGAGGCAATTTTACCCTTGAATTGATCAAAATGAGACGGCTAAACCCAGAGGAGCAAAGGAGAATTACTCAAAAGCGTGTGCATGAAACAAAACAGAATTCCAGGTATGGTTTTCAAAATTATTCCCCCAGACTCCGGTCTTTTTCGAAAAATGTTGTATCAAGCTTTCATTTACTTTCTGTGCGATCCAACTTTTTCCTAATCAAAGCTGTATCTAGTTTCGGCGAAACCGAGTCATCGACACCTTTTGTAACTGATTTCTCTCTGAACCATCTGTTCCTCTGTGTTTTTTTTTATCTCTGCGGCTTTAATCAAATTTTATCTGCCATTCCCACAGTAGTAACATTTAGCAGCGTGCCACCAAAGCCCGGCGCTGCCCTTGATGTCTATGAATTATTTACAAGGAACTGTTAAATCACATTTTGCGTGATGCGATTTGAAAATGAGACACTGACCTGAAATTTTCCAGTTTAACTCGTGCTGACAATGAGTATATACATGTCAGAATACAGGCATAAACATCGCTTTTAGAAAGTACAGACACACCATTTTGAAGCTACTGCTGAATTCATAACATTGCAAGGGTTCAGACGTCTTAATTACTTCGTTTTTTTTTGCTAAAATCATAAATATTTATTATTTAAAAGGTATAAAATATGCACTGATTGATTACTGCTGAACAACAATGCATTAAAATAGAATTGTAAAAAGTAAAAAAAAAAACACCCTCTATCGTGCTGTTTTTGAACTTTCAGAAAGATTGAGGTCTGTACTAAACTGCATTGATTGGTCAATAGACAAAAAGATGCAGCCCCACATAAGCCTTTGTTTATTTTATTTTCCAGGAATAATAGGCAAGGCAAGGCATGTTTATTTATACCGCGCATTTCGTATACAGGGCAACTCAATGCGCCTAATAATCATTTGCAGCCTTTTTAGTGACAGACTTCAACAAATTAATGCAGCAATAAATGCAGAGGCGTAAATACTTCCTAAACCCAGTGTAACTTAAAGGGGCAGTGTAATACTTTTGTGTTCTTTATAAAGCTGTATTTTCAGATTAGGACCATGTCCTTTTAAGATACCCCCCCTCCAATAAAACTACCGTGTACGTGAGAGTAGCCAGATCGATTGCAACTGCATCAGTTTCTTTACACAAATAGAAAAAGTTCCTCTGGGTTAGTTTCTTTTTCTTAATGTGTAACATGTTGCTAAACAGTCGAATCGACATGGATTTTAACAGTTCTTTTAACAAGGCTTTCTCTTCCTGGAGACGGCAGGGCGTTCCTAGCGATCTATAAAGAAAACTCAACAGCCCAATGTTGTAGAGAGAAATAAAAACTAGGTTCATAATCCCTTTTAAACAAACCGTGAGCCTAAAATTCACTTGGATGTTTTTATGACCATGAATTTGAGACATCAAAGAATAATTCTAACTGAGATACTGTACCTTTTATCCAAAATATAACCCTCCACTTTGTGCAGCTCTTTGCCAAATAGACCACAAGGTTTGAAATTCAGGAAGCACCTCTCACCGGTTCTGAAAAGAAAAGTTGGAGAGAAGTTACTATCGAGCGGACACTCCTGGTCAAGAACAAAATGTTCTCATTTATTCTGACAAGGCCGAATCCCGTGCAAGATGAGTGTGAAGAAAGAAAGAAACAACTGCTTTAAAAAGGTTGTCCTGATGATGCCTTTAGGGGAAGCTCTGACATGGATGTATATAGTGATGTCCTGAAGTTGTGGACAGGTGATAAAATGCTTTAAAGCTGGAAAAAACAAGCATGATTAAGGCTTAAAAACAGTTTTTAAATGCAGTATTTTAAGAATTGGATACAAGCAGAATAGAAGTGACTACAAGTTTTTATTTTTGGCCAGTGGCATACTAGTAAATTGTTGGCATCATAATGAACACTCTTGAGTGCAAAACTGCTCAGAATAGGTCTGATGATGGGCTTTAAAAATGTAGAGGACAGTTTCTTGTTCATCTACACGATGATACAACAAAAGGCTAAAAAAGTAAATTCTGCATATTATGTCACTAATATACAATCTAATTCTAAATTATCATAGCAATTCAAAAAGATGCTTTTGTGACATTATTAGATCTACATCTTTCCCATTGCAAGATATTTCTGGTGACTTGTTGGCTGACGTCTCCTTTCTGTTATGTGTGTACCACTATTTTCTTATACTGCATTTATGTGTACATTGATACTGTTTTTGCTCTTACTTGTGATTGGTTATCTCCACATTTCCATACTGCTCTATCCACAGCTGACCCACGATGATGTTATGGACACAACATGTAGGATTCGTCCATGTGTACGATTCGTTATACCTGCGAAAAACAAGGACACATTGACATTATTTGTAACAGCTCAGTCTATAAAGTTTTCTTCACTCACTTTGGTAGCTCCAGTGTGATGATGCCTTTGGGTTCGGCCTCCACACTTTTGCCCCAGAACTTGAGTTTGGGATAGATAGATCCGTGGAACACAAAGTCCTGCTGCAGCCCCTCTGCGTGGAAGGCACTGATCGGAGGGTGGTGACTGACCTGCTCCGAGATCAGACGGAAACCCAGGTCCTTCCTGGGCAACGGCAAGGGAGACATTGTTTAGAAAGTGCTGTTAAATCGATATACTCACCTCAGTTATACTATAGGGATACTACATTTAGATATCACTCAGTAGCCGGGTGGGCTGTACAGTTTAAGTTCACAAAAAAAAATCTTATTTGTAAATCGATTTCTTTGAACTGCCCTAAACCTTTAACTTGGTAAGAGCCTGATTAATATGACGGTGCTAAAAACATAAGCAGTCCTGGATCACTCGGGCTTACATTGTTGGGGGAGATTACGTAATTCTGGAGCACTTGTGCTGCTAAAGCACAACACAAATTCATTAAATATTTTATAAAAAAAAAAAAAATGTTTGTAAAGTATGTAGCAGCAGCATACCTTGTGTATTTCCGTCGTTGTTGCTACATTAATACATATCCCTTTAGTTCAAACCACTTTGAGCAGTATAAGATAGATTTGTGTGTTTGCGTGTGAACTCACAGGTACCACAAGAATTCAGCTTGCAGGCAAGATAACTAAACCATTGTCAACGCCATTTCATTCAACATTTTGAAAGCACTGAATTTCCAGACGCCAGAGCAGCTTTGGCTGGAGGACATTAGTGGACAATTTCTGAGGTATATCACGCGCCTAGAAGGAGAGGTAACCTCAGAAAGTAATAAGGAAAGAAATAATAGCTTCATGATAGACCGTTAGGACCTCTGTTCCCAGGGAACAATCAGTATCTCGCCCTAACCCTGGCCTTGACCCACTATCTGTTCCCCACGCGCTTCTCCACTGACGAGTCCCGCATCTAGCCCCTCACCCCGACCCTAATCATAAACCTAACCCCTAACCTTAGCCATAATCCTAACCCCAAGGAGAAGACCGTTATGGTACAGAGAGCTACACAACTGGGTAACATAGCTCCGGTGAGTGGGGGTGCTGCTTTTCCCTCGGTTGTTCCTGTGTCAATTGGGTTTTGTCAAAAGAATTTAATTCTTCTGCAAAAACCCATTCTATTTTAACTTACATTCACAAATTGATTGATGGAAACCTACATTACCATAGCATAGACAAGCATGACACCAATAGACTTTACATTTTAAAAAGGCTGACTGCTCTGACACTGTGCCCTGAGATTTAGCCGTCACGTCTCCGAGCTGTCATCTCCCCAAAAGACCACTAGTTATAGTTTCCATTCCATTTCTTGCAAACACATTTTTTATTTAATATAAAAGGAGTGGTTGTCAGCTGGTGTGTGTCAATATTGTATCTACTGAAAAGGTATGAAAACACTACCTAGTCTGTTAAAATTGTGTTTTTATGATGATTTCAGCTTTATAGGTTTAGTCAATCCTTATAATCAACGAACTGTGGAAAAATACAGTATTTTACATCATTTCCAACAGATTCAAACTGAACCGTATTTTTATGATTTGAAGTAAATACTCTTATTTGGGTTGCAGCAAGAGGTATCTGACAAATCATGCTGAATGTTCACAAACTGCATGTTCTGTGGTTCATCCTAATAAGGCCCATGTCGTCTGGTTGCTGACTCCACAGAGCTGTCATTTCTCCCGCGACTGATCACAGACACACAGCAAAAATATGTGTTTGAGTTATAAATGCGCCTCTCCTATCCACTAAAATAAAAACAGCCCGCAGCTGCTGAAATCTCTGGCCAGAAGCAACAGAGTAGTTACAGAGGATATGTCAGAAAAGAGTAAAACAGAGTGTTGTTTAATACATTTTATCGCATTTGATTGGCCACTTCATGACCAATGCCTATTTACCATTTGAGAGCCTTAACTGTAGGGATAGCAAGTTTTGTATATGATATTTTGTTGTTTGCAGGGGACAAAAATGTAATTCAGTACTGCAGTGTGACTTCATGACACTGCCTAGTGCCCAACTACTCTGAATCCCAGTGGAATAAAATCAGTTATGAATAAAACAGGGTGTATACATGTAGAAGCACGTCAGATTTAATGCTTTTTAAGGCCATTTAAAAGCCCAAACACTATATTTTAATGCCATAAACAGAGAAAAAAAAAATCGGTGCAAATTTTATTTCTTAAGATTGACAAAGATTCCATAAAACAGAGGAAAGAAGTTGGATGAAACATCATGGTCAATTTCAGCCCAAACTGTGGCTGAATATGTTGTAGACCATCATTTTGGTATTTTCGATGAAAGCAAAATGGTTAAGCAATGTCATAATTGTTCAAGATTTAGATTTAATGCCAGTTTGAATCCAATGTAATGTTTTTTTAATGACATTGACGAGTTTTAATGCTTTTGAAAATATGGCTTATTTATAAGGATAACATCAGTTGTAAGTCCATCAATTGCATAATTATCATTTTATTTCAGTGACGCAGCCATTTTAATGAAGAAATGTTGGGCAGAAAAGTGACATTGATAAAGGTAAAGTTCTGTAGCAGTTTGACTCACTCATTTCCCATTGACTTAACATGGTTGGCACGGCAACATCTATGTCACTTCCTGTCCGTGTTCAATAAGGAAGTGAAACTATAAACAAAAAATGGTCAAACTAAAGAAAGCTGGGTACAATTTATTTATTTATTGGTTTATTTGGTCGGGACAGTGCATGTTGGTCTCATGCATGTAAACACGCCACACCGGATTGTAGCCTTGGGCTCATTTCCATCCGTTGTCCCCCATGCACACTCTCAATTATCCTGGCCTATTGTACATGTTTTTAGTGGTAGGGGAAACCGGAGTAGTCGGAAAAAACCTACGCAGACACGGGGAGAACATGCAAACTCCACACAGAAAGGTCCCGTCCAGGTGGGAACCCAGGACCTTCGAGCTGTGAAGCACGAGCGCTAACCACTGTGCTAACGTGCCGCCCCAATCTTAAGCAAATTGTGTTAACTATGTTTTAGCAAAAAGTGTGTCTAATGTGTCATATGCACTTTAATGACTTATAATGCTCTGTGGAAACCCTGTGAAGAAGCATTGCTAAGTCAATAGAAAAAAATGACTGAGATGTTCTAAGAGTGAAAGGAGCCAAACGTACAAACTTTTGCACAGGCGTATGAACCAAACTTGATTTTGGCTGGGGTTTAGACTCGTGTTTCTGTATTTGCTTGCGACACGATCAAAGGTCAAACAACAGACCAACACTAGAGAAACTAAATGAAGTCACCTGACCCCAGAGACACATCTCAAATGACCCCGTGTCCCGAGTGTTGACACGAGCAGCGCCCGGACAGAGGCTCAGATACAAACCTTCCTGCGGAGGCGAGAATCGTGATACGGAGGCTTTTCTTAAATATAATTTTCTAAAAACTGTTTTCTCAGTGTCAGGAAGATATTGGGTGTAGTGGAACTGCTCATTCTTTGCAAAATGCTTTGGAAACATGAACAATAAACTAGGAGAAAACATGAGCGAATACCCTTGAAGAACTGCTGAGTACAGCGCTAAAACCACAAACGCTTTTAAACCACTATACTGGAATGAAAAGTCTCCATTAGAAAACTTCACACACAAAAAAGATGAATTATGTGTCAATAATAGTTCAATTCAAATTACCGGAACACAACTCTGAACCTTGTAAGTGACATATGTTCTGTATTTATAATTTGAATGGTGGCATTTTGGAAGAAGAATATCCTTTACAAACAAGAAAATATCTTAATTTTCTCAACTTGCACAATGGTTAAAATGTAAGCAGAATCTTAAAATCAAAAAGTAAATTGCTAATATAATCGCAGTAGAGGTTGTGCACATGACAGCATGGCAACACCATGAGCAATGAGTGTCTTGCTCATTATTTGCTTTTTGACACTGTTGAGGGGTCTGTATATAGAAAATGTACCATCTACTCTCTATTCTTACTAAAGCCCTATAGTGAAGCTTTGAGTGGGTCCACATACCTGACCAGTTCATAGGTTTCTCCCAACAGAGGGTTGAAGGGTTTTCCTGTGCGCTCCCACTGAGAGGCCACGGCTGAGACGGCGAACGCAGCCACACACTAGAAACAAGGACAACAACCCTTAGCTACAACTACGGGGTAAGGTTTCATAAATCCGAGCCAGGCACAAGTATCCCAGAGTGCACTCGAGTCCTGGTGTAATCCTGGGTTAGTTCTTGGATTGTTTTGAGGAAATTTGGCTTCAATCAGCACCAACAGCTTCTCCAACCACCACCAATCACACATCACATTCACACAAGGTAGGAGAGTGTCTCCCCCAAGGACAAAATGGATCTGGGATCGAAATCCCCAACTTTATAGGACAACCACTCAACCACCTGAGTCAGCAGTTTATGATTTAGTTTGTTAAACATGGAAAGAACGATGGGCAACAGGCGAGTTCCAGGAAACTTTCAAGCTGCTGTCGTCCTTCTGTTCCTGTTATTTTCCGATGGGGGATTAATTGTCTCCCACTAATGAATAAATATACACTTCACAATATAAAAAAACACATTTCTCATTTGGTCAGTCTCAATAATCGTCCTGGGACTATATATTCGACAGATTTACAGCCATTTCTTTGGCAGAAACATCTAGTCTAATCTAGTTTTGGACATTGGATGAGACAAAAGAAGATTTTTGTGTTAAATGACACTGGAGGGAAGGTTTTGTTTACAGTGTGAGTGTTTTCAATACCTTTACACCTTTCTCAGTCACATTTGATTTTTTTCATTTCAGATTAGTTACCCTTTTATTTCAACTTTAGTCATTACCATGAAGAAAAACAATTACCGTATTTTCCGGACTACAAGTCGCACTTTTGTTTTTCATAATTTGGCTGGGGGTGCGACTTATACTTAGGTGCGACTTACATATCAAAATAGATATTTTCACACTGACAGCCGCTAGAGGGCGCTCTAGGCTTGTTTACCAGTATCTGCTACTCTTGTACCACTAAAAATGTGAGAAATGAAAGAAAGTCTGGCGAAAAACGGAGGTTACTCTTACTGCAATGTAGAAAAACTTGAAAAGCTAATCACGGGCTAAAAGCTCGATGGCCACAATTAAAGGAACGAGTTTGCAAATGGGTGCTTGACTAACAAGCTGCCGGGAGAGGCTTGTCAGCAGTGCCTCCATGCCCAGGTAGTTGCCAAGGCTGGGGCGACTTGTATATGTTTTTTCTTCTTCATTATGCATTTTTTGGCTGGTACGACTTACACCCCAGAGCGACTTATAGTCTGGAAAATACGGTACGTTTATAATAAAGGTTTTAACACTGCAAAAGATTATAAAAGGTCACATTTATATAGCACCTTCCTATCTGCTTTAGGCACTCAAAGTACTTTACATCATGGAACCAGTCACCCATTCACCATTCATTGTGAGGAGGACGTGTCCCCCCCACTTTTTGAAAAGTGGTTGTTTGGTCCCCCCCACTTTCACAACGTGAATTTCGGCTCCCCGAGGCCAAACAATTAAATATGCGCCTTATTTTCCATACATTTAAAATTGTTTTGGCATTATCGCGTAGCTTTGCGTAGCTGTGTTTATGCAGCTCCGCTACCATCCCCTCAGAGCGGCTGAAATGTAAACATGTCTCTGTAAACCGCTGAAAAACGGCTAAAGTGAGAATACTGGAGGCTCATCGTTGGACGGACTGACAGATTTGACCAAACCGAAGCACAAGGACTCGTGCATCGTGTCTTCGGAGTTTCTCACGGATTATCACTTGGAGGAGCAGCACTTTTGGCGGTCCTCGGCAGGTGGACAGTGTGTCTTCATCGGTACAAAGGGCCTGACCAGTAACTTTAAGGTAAGGAACATCAGTTTTGGATGTGTTTGTGAAGCGAGTGATGAAACTGATGTAGCGTGAGTTTGGGGAAACTGCGCCGGGCTAGCACGAGTGTTCAACCGGTCAATACGCCCGTTAAACCTCGCTGTCTGGACTCTAACTTAACCAAATAACATCTGAATTATTCATTTGACGGATAAATGTTTGCTTCCTTTACCCCTTGACTCAATTTTATCTGCGTTTGTGGAAAATGTGAAGATACATAATATGAATGAAGTAGTCGAAACATTTAATAAATTCTTTGTAGATGTTGGACCGAACCTTGCTGCAAAAATTGTAAACGTTGAGAACTATAATTGTGATCTGATAGAAGCAAATCCTATGTCCCTGTTCCTCAAACCTGTGGAGGAAAAGGAGATACTGGACATTGTTAAAGGGTGTAAAAATAAAACTTCGACCGATTACCATGACATGGACATGAAAACTTTAAAAACTGTTATTGAAAGTATCTCTAAGCCGTTAACTTACATCTGTAACTTATCGTTGCAAACTGGACAATTTCCTGATAGTATGAAAGTAGCAAAAGTGATTCCTCTGTTCAAAGCAGGAGATAAACATCTCTTTACAAACTATAGGCCTGTTTCCCTTTTACCGCAATTCTCTAAAATCTTAGAAAAGGTTTTTAACTCTAGACTTGACAGCTTTATTGAAAAGTGTAATTTACTCTCGGACAATCAGTTTGGGTTTAGGAACAATCACTCAACCTCACACGCGCTCTTTGATATAACTGAAGAAATAACTAATGCTGTAGATAACAAGAAATGTGCAATAGGGTTATTTATTGACCTGAGTAAAGCGTTTGATACAATAAACTATGATATATTAATTAATAAACTAGAACTTTATGGAATTAGGGGGGTAGCTCTACAGTGGGTTACCAGTTACTTAAAAAATAGAAAACAATGTGTGAAAATCGGTGATTATCAGTCGAGTTGTCGACAAATTGTCTGTGGTTTACCTCAAGGTTCTATTCTGGGCCCAAAATTGTTTAATATGTGTATTAACGACATTTGTAAAACGTCTGAAATACTTAAATTTATCTTGTTTGCTGACGATACAAATATTTTTGCATCAGGAGACGACTTACAGCAGCTGTGTCGGATTGTTAACTTGGAACTCAAAAGTGTCAACAAGTGGTTCAAACAAAATAAATTATCTTTAAATCTGAGTAAAAGCAAAATGATGATATTTGGCAACTGTAACTCCAATGCTCAGGAAGCAATTCAGATAGAAGGTGTTGTTATCGAGCGAGTGCATGAAATCAAATTCCTTGGTGTGATTATTGATGACAGAATTACTTGGAAATCTCATATTAAATATATATCTACGAAAATTTCTAGAAGCATTTCAGTAATTGCAAAAGCAAAGCACATTTTAAACATCAAAGCTCTACATACCTTATACTGTTCTCTGATTTTGCCCTACTTATATTATTGTACTGTGGTTTGGGGTAGTACTTACAAAAACACAGTTAAACCAATAATATTGTTGCAAAAAAGAGCTATCCGAGTAATTCATAAAGTTGGGTTTTTGGACCACACAAACTCATTATTTTTAAAATCAAAGATCATGAAGTTTTGTGACATTGTTGAGTTCCAAACTGTTCAAATGTTATTCAAAGCAAGGTATAAATTGTTACCAAACCAATTACAAAGAAGGTTCCAAGAACGTACTGGTCGTTATGAATTACGTGATGAATTAAACTTTAGGATTCAGAAACATAGCACAACTTTGAAAAGTTTTAGTCCAACAGTTAATGGTGTTCAATTGTGGAATAAACTGGAGATGGATTTGAAACGATGTCCAAACATCAACCTGTTCAAATTTAAATACAAACAAAAGACTTTTGAAATATACAGACAAGAAGAAATGTGTTGCCACTAGGGGGAGCAGTAGGATGGATTATGTGTATTGTTCCTCTATAATCTGGAAGAGTGTTGCTGCTTGGAACGGTTGTCATTCTATTGCTCAAATTCACAAACGGAGAATTAGGGTTGGCAGGTTATGGATCTGTTGAGAGGAATCCTCCCAACGGGCTCTAAACCTTGTCTTTTAATGCACCACTCAGCATAGGAACATATTCTACAAAATCAGCTGTTAGGGCAGCCATGTGGGGGTTTGTTGATTGGGAGTTACTGCCCTCTTCATCTGGCCCGCTCTACACTTTGGCTTTTTAATGCACCACACTATGCAGGGCTTGCAGCATACTTCACATATAACTCAATTAAATAAATATATAATAATAATGATTATGGAAATTACACCCAAATTAAAATTATACTGAGAATGGTAATGACAACTGGAAAGTATCAAGATCTCAGATTATAATATCTATTAATGTACCTTCATAACATAAAAGTAACTCTCGGTTATCAAGGGTAAAAATCTGGAAGAAATATATTAAGGATCACATTTTTTTTTTTTTTTTTTGACTGCTTTGTTCTAGACATCGTACATGAAACGGGATTGTTGTTGTAGCTGTGCGTTGCTTCAATTAATTGTATAAACAGTTCATATATTATTATTTTTTTTGGTAAGTTTGTAAGTTGGTCTGTATGAATGTAGCTGCTTGAAATGTTCTTTTTTTATTTATTTTATTGCACTTGGGGGTGGGCAATCATAAGCTTTTGCTTCAGCCCACTCCTTTTGAGCACTATGTGTACTGCTCAAATAAACAAATAAACATAAACATAAACATACAGGCGTTGAGATGTTTCTTTGCGATGGCAGGAGTTAACGGTTGTGGCTCTGAATAAATGAGGATACAAACACGAGCGCGCCGTCTCATAAGAGTTTCATTCACTGAGTTATTTCACAAAACGTCATGAAGCCATAGCTGGACAGGAGAACAGCGGCTCCACAGGTGTTTGGTTATCCGCCCTATATGTCCACCCAGCTGCGAGGAGGAGGCGCTGCTGAGCTGATCGAGTCTCTCACGTATTCTTGAAGTAACGCCCGATTTGGATGTAGTCCCGCTAAAGCAATAACATTGCTCGGTTATTGTCCTGACCTTGTCCCACTGTAGTTCTTAATGTTAAGAAGACGACCCCCCCATTTTTGAAATGTGCCCCCCCCACTTTTCAAACGCTTCCGACGCCGCTGTTCACACACCAATAGACGCAGAAACTGGAGGCAAGGTGGGTGAAGTATCTTGCCCAAGGACACAACGACAGTGTGTGTCTGCGGGATTCAAACCGCCAACCCTGCCGTCACAAGACGACCCGCTCTACTCTCTGCGCCACGGTCGCCCCGAGAGATTATGTAGTCTGTCAAATAATCTTTAATTATTTATTTGTGCCAGTGTTGACCAGGTACCCTCAGCACGTCAGCCCAGAGAATCACTGATCTTGTCCAATTGTCTTACCTTCATCCTCTCTATCGAGTCCTGCGCGGCGTTGGCCTGTTGTATAAGGTACGTGTGCTCCATATACTCGGTCAGACGCTGCAGAAAACTCAGCGGCTCATTGAAAATCACTGGCATTGTGATCTTTGAGAGCTCCTAAAGGAATAAGGACATAAGGTTTCATTACTAACAGTACAAAAATCGCTCCAGGCATAACACCATTGAAAAAGTAATATTCGAAACAAGTGCGGGTTAATAGCGAAATTTAAACTCCGCTGTGTTCTCTGAACCTCTAAATGATTCCCAAACGGCTCCAAACTGTACATTTTAAAGCACAACCTTCAAGTGCAAAAACCTCTTTTAATTTCCTGTCACGCCTGGTGTGGGACCTTGGTGTTTTTCAGGTAAATAAAATACCTCCCAGAATTGCTTTCTTTTTACCATTCCAATGCAGTTTCGCAGGATACTCCAGATACTGAAGTCATTTCTGGAAAACATCGGCGCAGGCAGACTAGCCCTGAAAAACACACATTTCGATAATTTAGTAGAAGAAGAAGAAGAAGAAAATCTTTATTTATATAGCGCCTTTCACAGACATGGTCACAAAGCGCTTTACATGAAACACAGTAAACATTGTATTACATTTAACTATATTGTACAGAATGTTTAAATTTCCCATACTTAAGCAAAAGACAAAGTACAGAAAAGGGTTGCCAAGAAATTGCTACACAGATACAAATCAACACACAAAAACTACAAAAACGCGGCAAAAGAGTGTCAAAAACGGGCTGGAAAAAACTTAAAAATTGTAACATTATTAGTAGTTACAGCTCTAAAAATGTAATATGTTTGTATTACATATTATAGTTTCAAAAATGTAGCCGAGTTACACTACTTTGAGTTACTTTTGAGTTACTTTTGTCAAAATATAAACTGACAATAGTAATAATGCCAGTGATCAAAAGTGCAGTCAGTGATTTCCTTTTCCTACGCAGTGTCCAACTTGATTTGGCATGATGCATTTTTATGTTCATACATTTAAATGCACTTGTATCTCGAGTACTTGAAATGTAATGACTAATATTATTAGTATTCCCGTATTCTGTAATATGTTATATTCCTTAGTTACTGAAAAAACTTATATTTTTGTAACTCGTTACTTTTGTAATACGTTAACCCTAACACTGAAAGAGAGTGATGAAAAAGCTACAAAGAATCCACAAGAAAGTCACAAAAGAGCGATAAAAAAATTCCCCAAAACATGACAATCAGGAGAAAAACTACGAAAACACGACAAAAACACTTTAAAAAATTGACAAAAAAGTGGCGGCAACACAACAAAAAAGTTGCAATCAGTTTTGTAGGTCTTAGCTTTCAAATGAGGCGTTACACTGGCCCATAGGCTGTAAGCTCCAGCCGAAAAGCTTTTAGATTTGGTTAAAGTTGAACTGCAGAAAAGGCGCTCGGTTAAAGCGGGGGTTAAGAGGTTAAACTATTTTGGAAAGCTATTGTTACAACGCAGTCTTTTCTCTCAATTGCATTTTTCAAAAGAAGTCTATCCCCCCCAAAAAGTTTGATTCTATCAATAAGGGGGACTTTAAACAAGTCCACCTTATTGCCAGACAAAACAAGAGAAAGTAATAGAAAGTGTTTTAAGAAACACTTTCATATGGTAATGGTTGTTTCTTAAAACAAATATATTTTTTGGCCATGTATTACAGGTCTCTGCAAACAGACTGAAATGTATTGTTATCCTTTAAACCAAACCTGCCCAAAAATGGCACAGAAAATGGCCTGGACATTTATCTAATAACCCGGGACGTTGTGACATATTTTCCAGGTGAAAATTGTCAGCAAAAGAAAGAAATGGATTGTGTGGCGTCAAAGCGGAACTAAAGCTCTGGAAGCTATCAGCGTAAGTATCAGAGGTGGTGGACAGCCTCCCAAAATCCCATTTCCTCCAGCGTTAAAGTTTCACTCATACAGACAGAAGGGGCAAAGATCACGCGAACACTCAAATGTCTGGGATAAAGCGAGTGGGATGAGAAAAGGCGAGCGCTAAGAGGTAATGCGATTCAGCCCTCGAAGTTAGTGCAAATAAACTGTTCATCACGATCACACTAAACATGAATAATTTAAGTGGCTTCAGGAAGTTACGACTTCTATATTGTCTTATTGTTTTTCATACTTTCATAATATAATATAGAGGCTGAACCTTTGTGTATCCCGCGCAATTAATGGGATTTATCACCAACTAAAACTTACTTACTATGATAAAGAACAGTCTGCAGATATTGTAAAGGGTTTTCCTTTTTACATTTGATGAGATTTACTCTGTTTTTGCCATCATAGCCTAAATAAAAATTGCATGGTTACTGAAAAATTTGCAGTTGTTTTAGTCCAGACATTCCTAATTTAGTTAAATTTTAGCCTTCTTTTGGCCCTAATTTTGGCTTGCTTTGACACATCTTGATGAAAAAAACAACATAATAAAAAAAAAATGTGTTTAAACTTAATGGAACATATATTGTATTGTAACGGTTTACATATCCCCATTTTTTTTTTGTCATATCGTCCACCCAGTCCAACAGGCAAGCTACACTTTAACAGTATTTGCTGAAGAAGTCGATATGGTTCTGATAAGGATGTTACAACGTAAAGTCCATCACAGTTTGTTGCACACATAAGCCACAACACTTGCGAGCGCCAATAACAGCAGGAGGTCATAAAGTCATGCCTGATTGGAGTATTTTGAACTCAGATTATGAACCGTCGTCTAAAACCGCCCTCAGCAATTAGCCAACGCTGGATCGTATCGCAGCGCCGAGCGATTATTGCATTACACAGCCAGCTTATCAATATTTAAAAGTGCCCACACAGAGCTGCGGCCCTTTCAATACAAGTCTTTCCCGTTCACCAAGCCAGCCACGCTGAATTATTAAAATTTTGAAGTGGAACAACCTCCCCCAAACACAAATAGTCAACAAAAACAAGCCACTTTTGTAAAAAATACAGTGTGGTGTGTATTCAGGCAAATAACAGCTCCTTAAGGGCATTTTGTGACATTTATGAAAGATCCATGAAAGACACACAAATTTGAGGTCCAGAGATCGGCTGACCTGTGATTCGAGATCCCATTGGGCTGATTCTGGTCCTCGTCTCCATGGTGATCCAACATGGTGGACGGGCTGCTGCAGTTGAACATCACAGTGTCTTCGTCGTCGTCGTCGTCTTCTTCTTCGTCGGACGAATGGCTGGCCACGGTCTCGAATCCACTCAGGGAACAGTCCGACCCCGAATCTAACACGAAATACACAGGAGGGAAAAGATTGTGAGGAAGTATTTTCAGAAAGGATCCCAAATGGTAAAGGCGACGAAAAGTAGTTGAGGCGCAATTTGAAGCTCTGAAATCTCCAGGCGCAAGGATGATTGTTCAAACTGGAACTAACTAGAAATGGGGGGGACATGCAAACTGCAAACAGAAGGAGCTACGTGGTCTAGGAAGTGCATTAAGGGCCTTTTTGTTGTGAGGCAAAGGCATTGACTACTCGACACCGACGCTGCCTAGGCCTGAGACTCTGCAGATGGTGAAGGCAAAGCTAGACATAGAGACTCAAAACATGTTCTCCATGTATTATTGCCACGTGACATAAAGAATCAGAGACATGCGCTGCAGGCATTACACCAGATGCACTTCCGAATACAACAAGCGGTGAGTGCAGGCAATGTGGTGGAAGTGTCTTGCATAAGGACACAACATTAGGTTAGGCCAACAAAACTGTTACATTTGTAAAACAATTAGTATATGTAAAATTCACTGTATGCTACTGTATAAACTACTTGGTACTAATATTACTCCTACTGCAAACAAAATATTTACTGCTACAAAATGTGTGTCATATTTTAGCTGTATAAAGACTAGTCATAATATAACACTTTTTCAACAAAGTTAAAACAACTGTACTGTATACAGCCAATAGAAAATATTTCTGAAAGTAGATTTTGTTTTTCCACCAATGAAAACTCAACTGCTGTATATTCAGGAACTTGGTCAAACTATCGTCCACTGTAGTAAACATTACTGCGTTTAGCGCATGTGCGCAAACGCACCGAGTAAAATTCCTAGTTGTGAACCTGTTCATGACAACGGCAATAAAACCTATTCTGATTCTGATTAGATAAACTCAAAAAGTCACACATGAAGGCAAACTTTTTACCAACGCAGCCCATCAATCGTAATTAGTGCTGTCCATTTCAGACGACATGCGCGCATGTGCATAAAAGTCACATCCTCTGAATCCCATGCAGTGTCAAACATATCAAAGACATTTACCCCCAGCAGAGAGGGAGACTCCGGTGTCCTAAGAGTGAATGACAGTCATGTGACCAAAAGCTCACAACCTTTGTGTATTATTCATATCACAAGGAGCCACAATAGAGCAAAGTCACTGAGAGTTAAAACATTTTTTTGTTCAGACACCCAAAAGAAAAAACTTAAAAATACAAGGTTTTCTGCAAAATCTAACTTTTTTTCAAAAAACATTTCACGTATTGTTCGTCGAAGTGCCCATCTTAATGTGGTGGAAGGGTTTGGCCGTCAGAACGATTGTAGGAGCCATGTTGCCGGGAGCTTTGTGCCCATGGTAGGGTCACCAACTGCACACAGGTCAAGGCTGACTGGTCAGACGAAGAGCGTCAGCAAAACCTTTACGATGAGAGACCAACAAGGCCAGTTACATCGCTTGGATTGGAAGTTCCTATTGTGGACTCACCACCTGCAGGAGGAGCCATAAGCTCGTCCAGTGAGATCCGGGCAGCTTGGATTATTGTGTTCATGACACGGCAACGGATAAGCGTAAGAATGAATGGATAGAACATACTGTGTTTAAATGGTTTAGACAAATATCGCAATATTGAAGTAAGACTAAGGCAGTGGCACCTTTCAACTGTTTGCTACAGTCAGTTTTCATTATTCATTATAATAGAGAATGATAACGCTCATGAACTCTACGAAAGCCTGTAAAGTGTACGCTCTCAGTCGTACAGGAGTTTTCCACTGTTGAAAAAGTTTCAAAGTCATCATATGCACTGGGTGGTTTTTACACTTATTTTAGTTTCCAGAACTAGAAGTTTTTTTTTTGAGCTGGGCGTCAACCCGGTAATTTTACTTCACATTCACCAGGCAAAACTTACATCATAACAATGTTTTTACCATTCCAGTTTTTGGCACTAAACATTTTACACAAGACAATTTCCGAATATTGCACTCGTATTTCTCATATCGTGCAGCGCTACATTTTCTCTACTCACCAGACACGGCGTCGTGAAACTCATCCTCGCTCAGGGCGCTCCTCGGCGAAGATCCTTTGACCACCGACTGCTCGAGCTCGTGGTGCTCCGTGGCCAAAGTCTGCAGCGCCTCCGAAAGGATCTTATTCTTCTCCAGCTCCTGCTCCAATTTCAAACTGCGCACCTGAGCTCACGCCAACACAACGTGACAACAGACAAGCGCAGAGACAAGGAGACCACGATGAGTCATGGCAATGCATGGACATCACTTTGTTTCATCAACTTTTGTAAGAGTGCATACACGCAAAATCACGATCAGACGTTTTTCATGCCAGAGCAGAAGCTGAAAAAATGCGCGGGTTGCAAAGTTGTATTACATTACATTATATAAAACATGCATAGCTTTAATCCTGTTCAATTATCCAGAGATGGAGAGACACTATTCCCATGTATGCTGTGGGCCAAATAATGTAGGTGATATTGGTAAATAAAGGGTAACTATTCAAAACTACTCAAAACATTATCAATATTCCCAAGTCAAGCCCAAGTCAATTTAAATCCATGCTAGATATTTTGTTTTTGTTTGGCACATGCACCAAAATATCGGCTCTGATTAAACCAATAGATCATATTAAAGAAATGCACTTTACTATGGCTTGTACTAATATTACCTCAAATGGTCACATCGTTCCCAACTTTCTGTAGATACAAAAATGTTTGTTTTATTTGGTCAAACAGTGAGAATTTAATTTGTATCTCAAACCTAATGTAATCGCAATATATCCGAAATAATGAAATTACATGCGTTTTTTCTACTAGACACGTAAATGGATCTGAAAGGCATGAGACATATTCTATTGCAGTAGAAGCAGCTGCGCAGTAGATACTTTTTGGCCAAAGTAGCAGCAACTGTAGCTGTAGTTTTACAGTGAGAAGAGATATTACTATTACTATCTGGTACAGGTTGATATGGTTTTAAATGGGACAACACGCAGTCCATTTTGAACTTATTACTTTTGTATCCTTTTTTTGAAGGTGTAAAAAGTATTCTGTTTAATCATTCGAATGTCTACTTCCTCTGGTACTATGCTCTGCTTTTGGCGGATAATGTGTCACTATATGATTTTGCTTGTGTGCACTTTTTTAAATGAGGCAAAGGCAGGGAAAAAGGTGGGAGGCAGAGATGGATCGGAGCATGTTTTTGTGTAATGGAGGACAGCTGCTTTCATGTTGCCTTCTCAAATGGCCAGGCAGCAACATGATTCTGACACGGGAGGCGGATCAAATAACGAAATGGACTCCGATATAAACCATCAGTAAAACCTCTCTTTCTAGGCCGCTCATTAGGGTCAATAATATGATCTTTTTCACCGCCGCTTTTTTGTTGTCGTTGCAAATTTCACACAGATTTGAACGTTAATTGAAACAAAACACAAAATGAAAAAAGGTTTTACGGTGATGATTTCAATTGAGGATTTAAAAGCCCTCGGCAAACACATTGGATAATACCTCTATGAACACTACTGTATTGCTGTAGGTCAGGACTTTGTTATTGCTGTATTTTTGAAGTGGCTATTTAAAGTATCACACTTTCCCCTATTTTTCTGAGCTGTCTTTTATTCCCTCCCACTCGCTCCCTTGCTCACACACACACACACACACACACACACACACACACACAGACAGGGCTTATTCTCGCAAACAACTTCGCTATTTCTACTGGCGTTTGAGATGAGACGGCACTGCTGATGTAGCCAGGCAAATTGTCCACTGCATGCTCGGGCTTTACACTCCACGGTGCAACTGTGACCATAATTTAATGGTTGAATTGAATATATATATATATAAGAGATATAGGAGCATCTCAAACATGAAGTGATGTCAATTTCTAGCCTCGCAAAATGTGGGAGGAAATCAAGTCTAATTTCCTTTTTTTCCCCTCTTTGTAATGCAACAGATTTGCTTAGAATAGAGGGATTGTGCCGTCTAAAGAGCGATCAATTTCTGAGAAAAAGAGATTTTAGAGAGCGTAAAATACTGGAGTTTTTTATTTCCACTTCAGTGTGTTAGATGTGCTTACTAGTGATCACCCGGCAGCGAACAGCCAGCGCTTTTCCCCCACTATACTTTTTTATATTAGTCTAAGGACAATAGTGAAATCCACATCCAACTAATGGGCTTCTATGTTATTGGTGAATTTACAACATCCCGTCCCGAACGCTATTCCTTGGACTACCTTTAAGCCGCGGGCATTGCTGTTGTGGCATCTACAATAAATTAAGTGTAAATTGATTAATACTGACGTACGCACAGATTACTGGATATTGATATTGCAGCTCGCATGTGGCTGGACAGCGAGAGGTACCATCAGCTCCTGCAGTGTCCTCCCAGGGGTCAACCAGCAGGAAGTTTCTCTTTAAAGTTCAATGTGTTGAATGCAACTGTCATTATGCTGCAATTTACACCACTTCACCTCTCGGTCTGGTGAGTGTTTCCTCACCAGTGGAGGATAAACAGTGTCTTGTGCTCAGAGGTTGCAAGGCCAACTGTTGTTAAATGAGTCTTCATGTTTAAAATTGACATATCATCATAATTAAGGCTTAAAACCATTATCTCAGGGTACCCTCATTTAAAAATATTATCACTCATGGAGGAGTGCCCACTGCAGGCTGTAGTGGGAAGAACACATGATAAAACAGTGGAAACAAGCAGCAATGTGCTAACAAATCAATGGCGTTGTGATAAACACAATTTGGTTTAGTTTATTGGTTTATGGGACAGTACTTGCTATTGAACAAGCCACACCGGATTGTGGCCTTGGGAACATTTCCATCCGTCGTCCCCATGCGCACTCTCAATCACACTCCCATTCATCCTGGCCTATTGTACATGTTTTAGTGGTAGGGGAAAACTGAGTACCCGGAGGAAACCTACGCAAACACGGGGAGAACATACAAACTCCACACAGAAAGGCCCCGTCCCTGGGAGGCATCGAACCCGGACCTGCTAGCTGTGAATCACGAGCACTAACCACTGTGCTACCGTGCCGCCTGGGAACGGATTATGGGCTTTGAAAATGTGGGGGACAGTTTTGTGCTCCCTCTAAGACAGTGTTTTTAAACCTTTTTTGAGCCAAGGCACATTTTTTTCCAGTGAAAAACAGCAGACGATGTGTCTTGAATCGGAACACCATATAGTCTCTCTCGCCACAATGACACTGTAACCGCCATCGGTCGCATTCATGCTTCACTAATTATCTTGTCTCAAAGACCTGAGCTTCCTGTGACCACTTACTGATATGGAAGAGTATTACATGGTGACTGTCGATCGCCAGACTGCACAGACACTCAAACGGCACATTATTTGCGGATCATAATTAATGTGTTTTCAAAAAATATTTTTTCAGACCCACTAGGTGAAATTGGATAATTTCCCACGGCGCACCAGACAATAGCTCATGGCACACTAGTGTGCCACGGCACAGTGGTTGAAAAACACTGCTCTAAGATACAATAAAATCCAGGAACCGCAGATGGGAGTGCTTTAGTAGTAGAAGAATAAACAACCAAAGAGAACATGATTACTCAAAACGGCATGAATGAAGCCAAATACTACAACAGGTGTATTTTTGTTTCTGTTAATAAGGCTTGCATATGTCTCCTTTAACAGGAAAACAAAATACCTTAACACCTGAAATATTGTGAATTGGTTTTACAATGCACATAAAAAAAGACAACTTTTGAAGTTGCAGTGTTCAGGAAAATGACCTCTGTGACTGCAGATATCTTACATTGGTCTTCATTCCTTTTTCTATACGCAAAGCAAGTTCTACACATTAAGGAACCACCATTCAGAGAAATATGTGAAGTGCCATGCCCAAGGGCACAGCAACATTATGCACTGGAGGGAGGCGGGATCAAGTCAGGTCAGTATTACTGTACCCAAGTGAAAAGCACCATGGAGCCTCTACTGGCTTCTTCAGTCCATTTCGCTTTCACAAATATTCTGTGATACTTTTGTATCTGTTTGCTTTGTTTGACAGGACAGCTCAAGGTAAAGACAAAATCAGCAAACTGTTGAAGCTGGTCCATAAACCCAACACGCTGAGCCTCGAACAGTGTTCCATGTACGTGCACAGCTTTGTCCAGGATATTGTGGCGTGCTCCTCAGAACACTTCAGAATGGCTTAAAGGTACTACTGGTGGAGTTGACAAAGGCTAAGACAAGACTAATCGATCAATCCATTTTCATCTGCATATCTGAGACTCATAGAGGCAGAGGTCTAAGCATGGACTCCCAGACCCTTCCTCCAGCTCCTACAGGGGAATGCCAGGCTGCCAGGAGACGTGGTCCCTTCAGCATGTCCCACACATTTTCTGGGGATCCACCTCTCCTGGCGAGCCGTTTAAGTGGCACCGGGAACAAACTCCCTGAGCCACCATAGTTTGCTCCTCTCTACGTGAAAGAGCAGAAAGTCTACTCCCAGCTTCTCCAAGGTGGTCGAGCTCCCCATCCTGCCTCTTAGTCATCCTGAAGGGGAAACTCATTTTCACCACTGATACTAAAACTAAATTAAAACCCGGTCGAAATAGGAACGTTTTTCCTTGTTCTGTCTTGTAAAAGCAGGCTTGAAATAGACCCCTCCTTTGTCGTTATGTGAAGTGAACACTTCCTGACTGACACACTGAAGAACTTCAGTGAGGACTCGTCACTCTTTGATTCAGGCTGTGCATCAAAAGCTGCGGTCGCGCCATGTATCAGTTCAACAATCAGCTGCAAACGGCAGTGACTAATTCTCTCTCAGATCCGCAGCTCAGATCCGACTCATTGCTGAAAATGTTTGTTAGAAGAAAGACTTTGATTGTGACAAACTGACATTTTTGCATCTTCAAAATGGGAGCAAAGATTACAATCAGGGCTCAAATTAGATACGTCCACTTTTGTGAAATTACATGTGCAGCGGTTGTGGTACATATATCTATAAGAGCAGCTGTAGCAATTACCTAATCAGAAATTTGACAACATCCTTTTCAGCAGTGAACCACACATATTACAATAGCATGCTTGAATAACTGATTACAGGGGAGTAAAAGTACTGTCCAAGCTGCATACAGCTCTAAACTTGGATCTTAGATCTATTGTATGCACATACAATAGATATATACTGTACCGTAAAGCAATTAGAGAAGCACATTATAAGAAAAAAAAATATATATATTCAAATACGGTCTTGAAAAAAACTCAAAATCTCAGACAGATGGAAGATCTCAGCAATGTGGATATTGCTTCACCAAATATTGCAACAACTATCATTTGCAACATTCTCTTTTTTAACTCTATTCAATGCCTGGACGTTCTTTCTGCCAAAGGACGTTTGGCAGAAAGTACAGAAAGCACAGAAGTGCGATTAGGATTTATGTATCACAATGAGTGGAATTTGCTGCGCTGCTCTTACAAATTCACATTTCCCATATACTGTTTGCTTCCGGCTCATAGCGTGACAGATTTATTTGTTGAATTTAGGATTTAAGTCTGGCTTGATTTTCCACAGGCGCTTGCTGAGAGCATTACTGAACCAGTGCGCCCAATCCAAATTCAACACCAGAAACTAATCTCATTTTGCAAAACCCTGCAAGTGAATGAAATGTAAATGCACATTATTGTTTCAGGGATGCGCAAACAAACTTGGGTAATGTTATTGTATTGTTGCACCTGTGAGAGCAGTGAAGACCATCGAGTTTGCTCCTGAAGAGATGTAATCCTTTTATTACAATCAAAGCCATTGAAAGCATCACAAAGAGAGTCCATCTGAGTGGTGTTAATCACTGCTTTGGACAAGACCCATTCAGATGAAACGGCCTTCCTTTGAAAGATATTTTGTTTTTGCTGCACGCGGAGGGTCACAAACATAAGACCCAGCTGATTAGAGTATTTAGTTCCTACATTATTTGAAGGGTCAGTTTCTCAATCTTAGAAATGATAATGAGGGAGCTGTGTAGATCACAAAACATTTGCTTTGTCCGTCCTGTATTTCTGAGGGTTCACTTCAGTTTCAGCCAGGTTTCTAAAGACTTAGGCAGCAGATAATATCACCAAATTAATAATGCAATAATGGGTAATGCAATATCCATAAGACGCAAAAACACTGACGCCTGACTCGGCAGTGATGCGGTCGCTGTTGTGGTGAAGAGGGAGCTGAGTCTGAGGCAAAGCTCTCGATTCCCCGGTCGATCTATGTTCCTACCCTCACCTCATGAGATCTGAGGAATGACCAAAAGGACAAGATCGCAGGTTCAGGCGGCCGAAATGAGTGGGCACACCCTTAGAGATAGGGTGAGGAGCTCAGTCACCCGGGAGGAGCTCAGAGTAGAGCTGCTGCTCTTTCACGTTGAGAGGAGCCAGCTGAGGTGGCTCGGGCATCTGTTTCAGATGCCTCCTGCTCACCTCCCTCGGGAGGTGTTCCAATGGGAGGGAGCCCCCAGGAAGGACACAATAGAGGAAGTGTGCATGGATCGGGAAGTCTCGGCATCTTTGCAACTTGGCCTCGGATAAAGCGGAAGAATAATCAAATAGTGTTGCAACAAAAAAAATTATCTGTACCATTCTGTTGAAAAACTAAAATGTTGTGCTATTCAAAGGTTATTGAGTATTGCATTTTTTTCATATCATGCATCCCTACCATAGACATTTAGGCGGCACAGTAGAGGTTAGTGCTCGTGCTTCACAGCAAGAAGGTCTCGGGTTTGATTCCCACCTGGACGGGGCTTTTCTGTGTGGAGTTTGCATGTTCTCCTCGTGTCGGCGTAGGTTTACTCCAGGTACTCTGGTTTCCCCTACTAGTAAAAACATGTACAATAGGTTCCCCTTTGGGCCCTGAAAAAAAGATTCTTAATCTCAGTGGGACTTTCCTGATTAAATACAGGTAAAAAAAACAAAAGCAAAAACATAGCTACATGTTATGGGTGAATCTAAAAAAACGTTCCCATTAATAGGGAGTGACCGACAAATGGTAATGAATAAGTGTCTGCGAAGTCTTTTACTTTAAAAAATGAACTTATGGCAGCCCTGTTTAAAAAAAGACCAACAACTGCTTGGATTATTGCCTGAAGTATTATTGCGTTCATGTAACAAAAGGGTCAACAGATGTGTCCTCCTCGCGCTTCACCGCCTTCACTGCTGCTGCTTCTTTCATCTGCGACAAATACCATGGAGCCAACTATGGTATCTGTCAAAATGCAGACTTAGTTTATGGTTAGTATCATTACCCATCCACAGGAAGAAAAGAAAAACGTTCACAAAGTTAACCGTCTTTCCGTCAGTAATTATGGTCCAATTATTTTCTCATAATGGTCACAATGGTGGTGACAATGATCAAATGATAAAGATGGCCGATATGTAAACCCATATAAAAATGCACTGATCGACGAGTCACACTCATATTCCTTCAGTGCAGTATTTTGTGCTTTGGTAGAAAGCCAGCGATGTATTGGGCTGGGCTTCACACCCACAACCTCCTCCACAGATGCATTCATTTTCTTAATTTCTTAATGCAACTTTAAAACGTGTGTGTCATAAATGTTTTTATGAAGGTCTGGACAGGCCAATGTCATCCCTCTGCATACATATAGTTTCTTAGACGTGCAGTGCAGACTTTCACAAACTTTAAATAGGTTAAGTAACACTATACACAAGAAATTATGAGGATTTTGATTGGTCCTTGAAACACTCACCCCCTCCTGTCTGGAGAAGAGGCTGAGACAAACGCTTAAGTTGGAGCTTGTTTCGCCGGACAACTCACAGATTTCTTGCATTTTATGGAGAAATGTGGATGGAAACTCTGCAAAACAAGGATAACGCACGGTTATAACGCAGCAACATTGGCACTAAAACAGAAATAAGAGCTAAACGCAGATAGACGGTGCCATCAGGGCTCGATAAGCATCAGTAAACATTAGGTGACAGAAACAGATGGAGCAGGATGTTCGAAAAGCCTTAGCCAACACTTTTGTTCATTTACATTTGCCTTATGAATTTGCATACGGAAACATTAATCATGAGCCTTATGTTCCTGTCCATTAGCGGATCGGTGTCTGGGATGTTTCACATGATTAAATAAACACAAATGACAATTAAAGAGATTTACGTTCGAGCTGCTCGTCGTTTTTCAGCATAGACATGAAGGATGCCACCTCCTTGTCTAGTTTCTTCTGACTGACTCCGGCTGCCTGTGAAAGACAGAGCAACTTCATAAAACAATCCCTTGAAATATGTTTCCGTCTTGGGGATGTTTGTTAGAAATGAAGTGTACAAAAGGTTGCAACAAAGAGTGGTGAACAAAAACACAAAGTAAAACATATAAAAATGCAAATGAACGCGCTGCTGAGACACTTTCTTGCAATGGACTAAATACCCACTGAGCCAGAGACATCACAGCGGGAAAGGCAAAGCCGGCAAGTGCCAAGGACCCAGTATGTGTTTGCCTTAACCAACAAATACTCCATTTATGCAGTTACTATGAACAATGCTTCCTAAAATTATCACACTTACTACATGTAGCGGCCAGATAGCCCTGTGCCACAAAGCCACTTGATTACAAAGTGTAAATGGGTTTCTGACGCGTGCCTCCTCCCATAGAAGTCCAAAATACTTAAATTGTTATACAAAGTTCCTTTATTTGCCATAGATTTCATTCATTGATACGGTCAAAGTACAATGGCCATTTCTCAATTCTCAGAGTGCAGACTCCGTACTTGTAAACTCCTGGGTACAGACTCGGAGCACGGACTTGAGGAGTTCATGAGTGTGGAACTGTCATCTGGAACGAATGAACTCGATGGCATCACACGAAGTAGCTCATGAACATGGGGCTGTGAGCTTTTATAACCTCATATGAAATTAAAAGGGTGAGACACTGCAGGCGAAGTGGAAAGATGTTTTT
This sequence comes from Proterorhinus semilunaris, assembly GCA_021464625.1. Lineage (NCBI taxonomy): Eukaryota > Metazoa > Chordata > Actinopteri > Gobiiformes > Gobiidae > Proterorhinus > Proterorhinus semilunaris. The sequence continues at coordinate 13,644,924 of CM038351.1, read as the reverse complement.
AAAGACATCAATTACAAACTTTTGCAGTAAACAAAAATAAAATTTACATTTTAGTCAATTTTACATTATTTATACATAAATAAGGCATTATGTGTAAAGTTATTAAAAATATATATCTTATGTGCAAACTGAAACAATAAAAAAATAGGTCAAATATTTTGAACTTGTTTGGGGGGGTTGCAAATTCTTCTGACAATTTAACAATTTAACTTTAAAATATTAAACTGTTTTTGAAGTTCTCAAAGATTTGTCTGCAGTGCCCCCTTTAATAAAACAATGTAAAAAAAATGAAAAGAAAAGGATTTGTCCTTAATAACCTGTTCATTACGATACAACTTTAATTAATCTATTGCTGATCGTTGTGAGAAAATGAAAGCATGACCAAAGTTGTTTCAACACTTTTGCTCAGAAAACCAGTAAAAAACATCTTGAGCAGGAGACACTTCTCTGGGATAAAAGATTCTTAAAACGGGTCACCTCGCTGTGTTTATGTCCTAGATCAGCTGTTGATCAGCTGGAGCTGAAGAGGGGTGAGGCTCGCGGTGATCCACATGCTCAAAGTGAAACGGATTGTGGGAAATATCGCTGCCGGAGTATGAACAAGTCTCCTCTGAGGCATCCTCGGTAAAACGGGCGGAGCCAGTTCTCATCCGGGCAAGTACACAGATTGAGAAACGGCCAGTACCTCCACACTCCGTAACACCTGGTGCTCCTAATTAGCCCACTTCAGTAGTGGGAGGCACCTACACATAAAAGCCTACAATGCCACACAATGGTAGGAGTTGTGTACGGCTTCTACACTACGTTTTACCAGTTGCTCCTTGACGCTACGTGAGGTTTGATGTGGAATTTGCACAATTTCTTTGTCTTTATAGGGCCCCGGGTTCATGTTTTGGGCCCCTATAGAGCATATTCAGATGAGTTCACAGCATGGCAGCTGTGGGGCAACAATTGTGACATTCATAAAGAGTTCAGTGAATTAAAACAGTTTTTTGTATGTTGGCATAATGGATCTACAATGAGATATTTTCGAGCTCCGAATAAACAAAATGTATGCATTTATTCATGTCATCTTTTGCAGCAGCTCTCGGACAATTTTAGACTTTCTTCATTTTAAATAGAGCTGGTTTTATTTAAGCTTTAGAGATGTATGGATGGAATAAAAAAAAAACAAAAAAAAAAACATCATTGCTCAAATAGAAATAAACAATAAAACGTTTAATTACATTCCAGCATTTAATAAACCAGAGCAGCAGCAGATACAGTTTTATAGCTGTGTCTTATGTCAGCCTTATTGGCGTCTGGCCTTACCAGTTCCATTATTTTATTATGAAGCACATGGCTACTTAATATGAGCAAACAAAAGGACATACTTTATCGCTCCCGATCACAGCTGTTGGACTCGATTTGACCAGAGTTCTGACTCTACTCTAGATGCATTGCGAAGGTTACATGAATTCTCTGTAATAATTATGTTTTTTAACTAGTGCAAAGCCTCCTTAGTGAGAGTATAAGCTGCAGTGGACAGCACAAGCCGTGGTAGTAGCTTTAGCGGGTGCATTCAATAAGCCTGCCATTATTCATTTCTTATAGGAAATTGCCAGTGGGCCAGACCAAATTGTTAGGCTGACTGGATCTGGCCCCGGGGCCACCAACTGAATAGAAATGGCTCCGCACTGAGCCTTAGAATCTAAACAATCTCACCATTTACGAAAAAGAATAATTTAGTAAGTGAAGTATCTCCAGTCGAATAAATCATTGATACAAACTCCCTTAAAACCGTCTTTAATCAAACATAAGATCTGGATCCACAACATATTATGTCATTTTTGCTTTGGCCTATTAATTCTAAAATGTTATTTGCATCTGTACATATTTTTGACGAACCTGTAGTGACTCTGACAGCTCCCCGAGAGACATCATGTCCTCCTCGTCCTCGGTCTCGCTGCCCTGTTCCTGGGAGCAGTAGTGAGTGCTATAGGCCGAGTGCTCCTCCACAGCATCCAGCCAGGCCTGATAACAGCATAGAACACAGAAAAATGAAGACACAACTTTCTTTATCGGACTTACCCTGTAGCCACAGAAAAACAGCAGGGTGTTTTTTGGGCTTGCAATCAGAGGAAAACTGGCGCTCACTTTTCTTGTTGCCTCTGGATCGTTGTGCGCCGACACTTTGAAGTGATGCACACTATCATCAAAGCACTTGAGTGTGAAAAAACAGTTGTCTTTGGCTCGAATCTGTGAAGGCAAAAAACAAACTGGTCACTAGTGCAATGTCACATAACACAGTAAAACAAGAAGTAAATAAAATAGTCAGACTTAATTATAAATGGTAAAATGTATAATTAAACGCATTCTTACAAGGTGCATTATGTAACTTTTTGGGTTAAAACCCCCTGACAATTGTGTATTTGACCTTCTAGTGACCCAGCTGTTGTATGAATGGTTAGCGTAGCGTCTTTACTTTCCGTCACAGAGGCCTCCATGACGCTCCAGGATCAATTGTTTTTAGAGTTTCTGGTAGGTTTTCTCTGCTGACGGACCCTCCCACCATAAAACCTACAAAACAATTGATCCTGGAGCAGTGTAGAGACCACCGTGATCGAAAGTAAAGGCGCCAAGCTAACCAACCGTTGAGCTGTTGAGTCACTAAAAGGTCAATTACGCACAAATATCAAATTTTTCCCCCCAATAAAAGTTACGTTATGCACCTTTAAATCTCCATTGTGAGAGGAATCAAGTCCTGTCTCATCTTAAAACCTAAACTTTTAAAATTATTCTCTTCATATAGTTACACATGGCTGGATTCTATTTAAAGTAAAGTACAAAAAAATGGAACTTACCAAACAGCTAGAGCTAGTGAGAGATTTGCAGCCTTGCCGTTTGACATTGGCCACCGCATCTGACCTTGATTGAGGCAAGAGAGAGAGAGACGAATGTTTTTTTTTTCCCTTAATAACTCAGTCGATCCTGCAGCTGATAAAATTTCAATTGGGATAGAGTGCGAGGAAGATGTCTATTTTTAAAACCAGCAGCACGTGTCTAATGAAAAGCGGAGACCTTTTCATATGTCAGGTGCAGCGATCAAAGGCAACGTGACAGAAGATACGTACTGTTTGGAATACCAAGACAAGACCCCATCCTGCAGAACGGCCCAGTACGAGCGCCAGCCGAAGAATCTCGAGCTCTGCAGAAGACACGAAAGCACACATTATAACAAACTGTCAAGCTATATTTTCATCAGTATTATGGCTCCTCACCTTCCAGAGAGGCCCCTCAAATTTCTTCACATGACGAGTTGTTCCCTGCAAACAGTTGAGATTACATTATGGCCAGGCAAGGTATGCTTATTTATACCACGCATTTCGTACACAGGGCAACTCAATGAGCGATAACCATCAATCATTCAGTCAATCAAATAGACAATCGAGAGTTGATAATAAACATGTATGGAATAAACAGTGTGTTATGTTGTGTGGTTTTAATATGGAAATATGCAATTGCAGAAAAATGTATTCAAGTAGTTATCTGTAGTGAGCTGTTTTTGTATTGAAGACTTTTTGCCTCTCATTAATAAAGCTTCCTTAGTTCAACTGTCCCCTCCTGGAACCGCCACCTTAACGTGGTGGAGGGGTTTGAGCACTCGAATGATTCTAGGAGCTAAGTTGTCGGGGGCTTCGTGCCCCTGGTAGGGTCTCCCATGGCAAACAGGTCCTAGGTGACGGGTCGGACAAAGAGCGGTTCAGAAGCCCCTTATGAGAGACCAACAGGCCCGGTTAGAATCGTGAGACCGTCCTCCCGTGGACCCACCACCTGCAGTAGGAGCCATAGGGGCTGGTGCAATGTGTTTTGGGCAGCTCCAACGGCTGCCCCCACGACCCGGCAAAGGACAAGTGGAAGAAGATGGATGGATGGAAGGTTCAACTGTTGGAGCAGTGACTCTACTTCAAGCTTCCCCCATGTGACCGAGCTCCTCACCCTAACTCTCAGGTGGTTCGTCTTTGCTCATGTGCCCAACAAGTAGCACGTACTCTGGCATTTACATATCAGGTTTGGGGCCCTAAAACTCTAATACATGCCATTTCAAATGGTAAATTAGGTCCAACATGCCCACAAGTAGCTATCTGTGTTCATAAATGACCCCCTAAGAACGCAGCCAGCCACTCTGCAAAGGAAACTCAGTAAAAAAATAACAACCCCACATTTTCCTCTGTTATAAAGCATTAGACTGCCATGTTCAAAGCATCCGTTTCTTTGATAGTAAATATAGTCTGCGTTTATTCAGTGTTGACAAGTGGCAATTTTGTAGGTGGTCCAGCTCATATCTGGATGTTTTTAAATAAATATTTGATGTAAAGATATGCAAATGTCTGAGCAGTCTGCCATACATACTGAATCAGAGACATTGTTAGCTTGAGCAAAAGCACCACTTAAGTACGTATGCGCTTTAATTATAATGGCATTTATTATTAGAAGTGTCTTAGGCATCGCAGTCATCACAGAAACATTCTTTTAAGGCTGATTTGTGGTGGTAAATTACTCAGCAAGGGTGTGAAGTGCCAAATGCTTTGACATTGCTAAATAAATGTGACCCTCTCTCATTACATTTTTTAATGAATAGTGGCTGTGTGGTTTTCTTATCCCCACATCAGCACATACGATCTGGTCACATGTACAATAAGGGTGTAGAAACTTCCTTCATTGAGCCACATTTTAAAACATCAGAACTCAGAACTCAAATTGTTTAAATTGACTAAGATGGATTGCAGTACACTTGTAGTAACATGAGCACTGATTTAGTCTCATACAAAAAAATTGATATAGTTTGGACACCCCTGATTATTGAGGAAAATTTTAAATCCAAAATCCACAACACCAACAGCTGACTCACTCACAAAGTCGACTCACCCGATTTATGTTGCTTTCGAGGACTTGCTTCATCACAGCGTCATTGGCCAAGTCCAAGGCTGTTTGGCCTATAACACACATGTGTTATGTCAAATCAAGTCAATGGATTATAGACAAACTACATGCTCACAAACTACAAGCCCAACACAGTTCGAGGCACAAGATTGATCAGGTAGGACAAATTGTATTTATGGGCTACAGCAAGTATTCAATAACTTGCATGTTGAAGTAGCATTAATAGTACCTTTTTAGTGGGTTTTACACTGGATTTCCTTTGTAAATTTTCACCACTAGTGCAAATGTGGTCATGTGGGCTGAATAACATCATCATAACATTAGCACCAACACCCTCCATTTGGCTCACAATATGTATCTTTTATCTTGGTTTCTGCAGTGGGTTGTCTTTACAACCTGATATGATCTCTTCAGCTTCATGCAACCATGGCTTATTTTTATGTGCACAATGAACAATATCACAGTTTTAGAGCTAGGTAATTTATGTTTATTCCCATCATTGTAGGTGCGTCATACCCTGCTTATTGTTAATGTTGGGACTGGCTCCGCTCTTGAGCAGCTTCAGGGCGCACTGCTTCTGCCCACGATAGGCTGCACAGTGCAACGGCGTGTTACCCAGCAGATCCGTGCAGTTGATGTCTGGAGGCTTCTTCCTGCTGAGCTGGAGCCAAACGCATGCAACAGAAACAGACGGGGCGGAGGAGTGGGTTATTATTCAGGAGAACACCCAAGCAGAACCTCCCGTTTTGTGTACGTCGCTAGAGCAATTAGACCAGTGCTTTTCTGATATTCGTTGTTGATGCTTTTGGCACTTTGGGAATTTATAAAGTCTGACCAATTACAAAGGTGGAACAATCTGAATACTTTAAAGTTAAGTTTGAGAAACACTTTTCAATATAGCATTTACCTTAAAGTTTGGGTTTTTGAAGGATTTGACCTTAATATTTAACAAACATATCTCACAATTTTTTTTTTCTCCAAATTGATTTACTGATAACAATTGTAATTTATTTGCACATGGACCCTTCATCTTCTGTGGCATGACTTTAGGAAACTCTTTATGGAAGCGTTTAATGTGTACCCATGTAATCGTAATTGGCCTTACATTATTTATTTGAAAGGGACAAGTTAGAACAGTCAACATGTAATACACTACAACATTTATAGTCAAGGCTAATTTGCAACGTCCATCCATTGTCTCTTTTGTCTTGATCCCACTGACCTTGAATAATCTATACTTGTTAGCACATTAAGTCTGTGCTAGACACTTGAAATGTGCGAGACAGGTCAAGAAACTGAATGAATGATTTTTTTTAAATATGCATACATGCCCTTGCAATTTCAGTTTAGCCTCACCAACTTGATCTCCAAAACATCGAACAGTGGTGCCTCTGATGTACTCAATCCTATCCATACCTTTCACCAAAGAGAATCGCAACACCTCCAGCTCTGCATCGTGTTCTTTGATCTTGATGCCACTGTTTTTAAATCAAGCCACATGGCCCAAACTCGATCTCAGACACAGTAAAAATATGTTAAGGTATGAGATTTGACCCTCACCAATCGGGTTAGTGTGGACAGGTCTCCCTCTCGTGCTGCATCCAAAAGGCTCTCTTCCAGCTTTCTGTCCTCTGTCCTCTCAGCCGCTGGCATTAATGATAAGGTCATAATTTTTACATAAAACCTCAACTTTTATCTACATGTACAATACTGAGGATGTATTGATGTGTCAGGTTTGTGGCTGTCTCACCTTCTAACATGCCTCTGATCTCTGCGTTTTGAGTGACATCTTTGGGAATCTGTGCGGTCCCATTGATGACGGTTGCACATGCATCATAGTGTAGCAGCAGCATTACAACCTCCTAAGACATGCATAGTTTGATTATACGGATGCAATATGTGTATGCAAATATTCCATTCAAAGCCATTTTAAACCTTTCACCTTTCGACCTGTGAAGGCAGCTTTGTGTAGTGGTGTATCACCAATGTTATTGGGCAAATTAACATCTGCTCCTGCCTAATAGAAGACATGCAAATATTATTACCCATGGGTTTGTCAAAACAAAAACAACTCTTATAAGAAACATACCCTAAGTAATTCCTCCACAACATCTTTGTGTCCAAAATAGCAAGCCAAATGAAGAGGTGTCCATCCTAGATTAGATTTACTCTTTCCTAAAAAATAAAAAAGACAAGAAAAGGTGTATTATTCATACACATGGATTACAAAAATGCAGGATGTTACATTTTAAGTAATTTAATTGCAGATTAAACAGCTATAAAGTAGGTCCTGCACAAGGTAATTATTTATAGATGATGAGGATGACTTAAAGAAAAAAGTATGCATATCAGTATTGTGTTCCTTATTCCAACCATTAATCATTGGCAAGTAAACATTTCAGCAGGTATCCTAATGAGTTATATTGGAATTTCAAGTAATTAATGACCTACTACATTACACGTCCCTCTCTGACAATATAAAATGTATACACGTACAGGTACACAATGACTAGTTTAGTGTCGCATACCTTTGCAGTTGATATTAATCGGTGTCTCTTGCCTTGATTTGGACAATAGAAGTTTCTTGATGCCAGGAAGGTCACCATTCCTAGCACAATGCAAAAACTGTTCCTCTGGCTCCAACTCCTCCATGCACACCTACATAAAACAGGAGAGGGGGAGGTTGATTCAAAAACTGCTGACATAAACACAAAATAATGCAATGGAGGGTTAAATGAAGGGTTATTACTAAACTGATAGAGAGGTCGTCAGTCACCGGACCAGCCTGACGGGAAGTAAATATGCTCTTCACATGACTTTCTCTAATTGCATGTGTCATGTTGGTATGGATTAGCTGTCATAAGCAAACAACCACTAACTTATCTTATTTATAAACCTAACAGTGACAACTGTGAAAAACTTACACAAAGCAAAGAAATGAGAAAAGCCAAACATGTCTGGATAAGATACAGTGCAGCCACTGTTGTTCTTGTTGAGGTGTGGTAACAGGTTTACCTGTTGCCCTAAAGCATGTGACTCTAACTGCTCGTAATAGTTATTACAGCAGAATGGAATGAGAAAAGCACAGACAAATCAACAGATAATAATCTGCCAGTATGTTGTGATGATATATCATATTCATAATAACGCAGGCTAACCTCTTTGTGACAGTGGGTTTTTGTTAATCAAGTAGAAACATGGGCACATTGAAAATATTATGAGTAATTCAATAATCTAGTTTAGCTTTTTGTATGTGCCTGTATGTGCATTACCCATCTAAGCACTGGCTCGTGACTTAAAAAAAAGCGTGTAGGCTACTTGGAAGGTTTTATTTATTCTCCAGAATATGGCATTTACCAACTTCTTGGCTGCCTTATATTAGAGATAAGAACATACACACCTATAGTTTTGTTGGCTGACAAATGTTCTGCTAAAAACAGTGACTAAATACAACGGTATCAGTATCATTAGTTCATGGGTAGCAGCTAAGGTTGAGCAAACAAAGGATGAACTTACAGCTTGAATCAGCAGTGAACAGTGAATTCCAGCAGTGTGACCAGGCAGGACAGGTCTCCTCTCTCTCATACACAGGCCTTGTATGCTGCAGCATGTGATGTTTTAAGCCCACCTGAGCGTGTTTGCCCCCACAGCAGCTTCTTTTTCGCCCCAACACAATCGTTTACTAGCGCGACATCAAACTGTCACACTATAGCACATGTCTCATTTCCGCTGTCGAGACTTCATGACTTGAAGCTGACCGCTTGCGAAAGACGACAGTCGCACACGCACGCATCTGTCCTGTGTTTACATGAGCATCAGCTGATTTTACACAGCGGAAGTCTCGACTCCAACCACTGCAGCCTTTCAGCGTAAAATACCATATTTCATTCTTATATGGAACAAATATAGATAAAAACTGCTTATCAACACACAATATTACAAATAAGGTTACATTAAAATGCGAATCAAAATTATGTTCATTAAATCCCCCAAAACTGCCCAGAAGATATGGAACAATGCGCCACGACATTTGTTTACATCTTCCTTAACCCGGAAGTGCACACGTTGCTAACGTGCTAGTTGCATGGATCTATTATAATAGTATAGTTGCTTTTAGTTTTGTCAACACAGCACAAGCTGGTTGATAACATGTGTTACACGTGTTATGTGTCTGTTTTCTTATGATTCTTGTTTTTTCAAGCGTAATATTTAAAAAATTACTTATAAAACAAAGTGAAAATAAATGGCTGACGACACAGACCAGGGGAGTGAAGAAGACCTACAGACTCAAGTAAGAACCTCCACACAGTGACACACTTGCCCGTCTTACTCCCAAAACTCTGTTTTCCTAAATTACCCGGGGAGATTATTCATTCACTTAAGCATAAACAATAGATTTGATACAAATTCAGAATATAAACAAAACACTTCACTGTACTCCTGCTGCTGCCACATGAGGCTGACAATTACTGAGATTGATCAAAGTTTCGATGATTTTAATTTCATTGCCTAGCCCTACTCCAAAGCTTTTTATTTTTTTATTTTTATTATGTGATATCCCCGATATAGTTTCCTATTACAATGTGGAATAGCATTCACAAAGACAGACACAAAGTTCAAAAATGACAACTTTTTACCTGCCTTCAAAGATAAAGATAAATGGCAAATAACAAAAGTATGAATAAAGAATATAGAGTAGCATTTAGATGACAATGGACTGAAGAGTAAAGGCACGCTATTTGGCATTATTTTAACAATAACATAACAGTAGCATTGGCTATGACCTCTGAAATATTATGCTAGTAATATATGGGAATCATAATATGAATCCCAGATTGTGGGCAGTGACAGCTCTGCCATCTACAGCTGTCAGCTCTCTGTGTGTGGTCCTACAGGACATTGCCTTGTTGCAGCACTGCCCTGTTTTAAGCTACAGGGGGCGTGTCAGGCAAATAGACTGTCATGATAGGTGGTAATGTCAGGTGTATGGAACAGCAGGTAACATGAAGGGTTTGACGTATCATTCAGATGCCACTGATAGCTGAACCAAACTGATTTATGGGGGCTAAAATGTACAAGGGTGTTGTGCAGCCTTTTCTCTGTTTTCCAGAGAGAGAAGTGAAATAAAATGTAATTATCTAACTCTGTCCTGTCTAACTGTCGAGGGAGACGCTCTTGAAATGTGCAGAATGTCTCAGAGGTGTTGGGTTCATTAACACTTGATGTCTGAATCCCAGCAGGTGTTGCACTGTGTTCAAAGGCTGTACGACGACACGTTTACAATCAAATCAGCAGCACCAAACAAAGGACTGACATTAATTAGAAGCACTGAAGGGACGCCCTGTCAAAAATGTGGAAATACAGAGTTGCTGCGCATAAATCAGAGCCCACCATTGAACTGAATTAGCGGATATGACTTTGACAACAGTGTCTGTCTCTTTCAGATTGAGGAGGTGGAGGCTCTGTCTTCCATATACGGCGATGAATGGTGTGTCATTGATGAAGCTTCCAGGATATTTTGCATCAAAATTTCAGATAACATAGAGCGGCCCAAATTAACTGCATGTCTTCAGGTAGAGAGATACAGTCTAGCCCTTCACATAACTTTGGATCTTATGACTGTTGTTTTTTATATTGATCAGATAATTCTCCCAGCGGACTATCCCAGCACTGCGCCTCCCATCTACCAAATCAAGTGAGTCTATTTGCCTTTCAAATTTAATCTTGTTGCTGTCGGTCGAATTGATAAAACAACATCTCAGTCAAAAACCCACTCGTGGTCCTGCTCAATAACCCTCTGTTTGTTCTCGGCTTTTGTAGTGCGGCGTGGTTGCGGGGAGCTGAGAGGGCCAAATTGGCAAACAGCCTGGAAGACCTCTATGTGTGAGTGCCGCTCATCATTTCTGACTTCACAAGGATGCTCTGTTGGATAATATTATCAGGGCAAACAACAAAAGCTTTTCACCATTGTGTTTTATGTGTGGACAGAGGAGTCAGTGTCTCAGAAACATTTACATTTCTACATTTCAACAGGCATCACACCGGGGAGAGCATCCTGTACCTGTGGGTGGAAATCGTCCGAGAATTCCTTGTTGAGAAATCCCAGAGCGGGGAGGCAGGTGAGGTGTGAAAAATGAAAGTCGTGCTTGAGGGCCCCACAGACACTGGGAATTTATCAATCTTTTTGACATTCTTTTATACTCGGACACAAAAGGACATTCTTGACGCCCCCGTAGGCTTAAAACAATAGTTTCGTCTTTAGGACAAATGGGCGTAATCCGTCACATTCATTACTTCTCTTGACTGAGGTGCTGTCCTGGAAGAAGAGTTGTGGGTTTCTTCTGTCACACTTTTCATTTGTTGGGTCGACACAGAAAACTCGTCTTTTTAGAACAAATATTTGTAATATTAGTGTGACAAGAGTAATATGCACACTTACTTCCATTAATGCACTTACAAATAATGAACTGTAGAGGATTTGATGGGCGTTTGAAAGGTGTGTGTGGTCACAGTTTGCTATTATGATATGTAGGCTTCGGGTCCTTGACCGAGACAAGAATGTGTGAAATGTAACAAATTGACCACACTTCATGGTGTCTCTCTGGAATTTAAAGATGTTCTTCCATTACACGATCATGATCATATGAGTCTAAGATGAGATAAGCTCAAAAGCCCGTAGGACATAATAAAACCCTTTTTTTTGCCGGACTTTGAGCGACTGCTCCGAATTAAGATAAAAATCTATGTTTTCTTTTGGCGAGGCACCTCCTTGCGTGGAAAAATATACCTAAAATATAAAAATTGTGGAGTTTTTTTGCACATTGTTGCCGTGAACCAGGGACAGAGGCTATTTTGTGGCTAGAGCTTGCTGTGTACTCTCCAATTTGGGCACATATTTTTTTTCTTTGAGCTGCAAATTAGATATTCCTCTGTGTTGTCGTCTGGCACTTCATGTGAGCTCTGCGCAATTCATGTGGTAATAGTTAAGCATTGTATCGTTATTCAAATTTTTCAAATAACACAGGCATCTTGGGGGGAGAGGAGACGGTGACAGGACGTGATAAGCAAAAAGATGCACATTTCGGCTAACAGGAAATGAGAAATGCCTAAACACGACGGAGAGGGCGAAGGAGTAAAAGGAGATAATGGCTCTGATGATGAAGTTTTTGACGAATGAGAGCCGACAGGAAGAGCAGATGTTTGTTCAGTCTGAGTCTCCACTTAAATTCACATAAATTCATTGGTTTCATGAAGTGAATTTATCTGGGCATAAACAACCGACATTATCGATGAAAAGCAACCAGGACGTCATTAATATATATATATGGCTGATTATCCATTATATTCACCCACCTGCCTTTGTGCCACTGGGCATCCCCCCCCCTCTTTTATTACCATATAAAAAGCGAGGCTCTGTTTTTTGTAACTGCTGCCTCTCACAGGGGCACTTAACCAGAGAGTGAAAATAGCCCTTTGTCTAATGAGCAAATAACTAAAGCCTGCTAAAAGCGCATCCAGCTGCACGGGAAATGATTTTGCTTTTGCCTGTGTCAAAAAAACAAAAAAATGTGTTGTGATATGCCTTACAGTAAGCTTTTCAAAGGAACTGGCAAAAGATTTTAGTAAAATAGATTTTCTCGGATGTTTAAATGAGTGTATAAACACAATAAAACATAGATAACAAGATGACAACAGAATTGTTCAGTCGAAATTGGGAGATGGATGTCAAAGTATATGATATATACTATATATATATACGGGGCGACGGTGGTTCAGATGGTAGAGCGGGTCGTCTCATGATCGGAAGGTCAGGGGTTCCAATCCCGCCTCCTGAAGGTGCATGCTGTCGTTGTGTCCTTGGGCAAGACACTTCACCCGCCTTGCCTCCAGTGTCTGCCTACATTGGTGTATGAATGGGTGAGAGGTTCCTTCCTGTAAAGCGCTTTGAGTGCCTAATGTAGGAGGAAAAGCGCTATATAAGTTGAGACCATTTACCATATATACTGTAGATGGGAACAACATCCGGGCCCTTTTTATGGCCCCTTTTGGGTGAGAGAACCTAAGCTTATCAATTCCGATTTGTAAAGTGCAATTAAAGTGTGAGCCATTATCATTATTAGTTGACACAATATGCATTTGCAAGAAACCATACAGGTCTTCTGACACATTTTTCCTAAAAATGTGTTTTAGTCACGATTGTCCGCATTTACTGTAGTACCATTTTAGCCTCGTTTTCAGCCAGACTTTGTTTCTATTCAAAGTCTTGTTCGACACAATTTGATGATAAAACAAATAGTTGACGTTTTAGTGCATATTTGATGGAGCGTATCATGTTGAAAGGCTTTTGTGTATTATTGCTATAATTCTGTATTACAATATTATTATTTTTTGTCATATTCTGTAGTCCTATGATTTAATTTACTGATTCTTTTGTACAATGGTCAAAAGTTGTAGTAATGCCTCAAATAAAGATGAATTAAAACAAATTTTGTTTTAATTTAATCCGGTATGTGATTAACTGGGCAAACAGCATTGTCTAGCCAGTTACTCCAGCTCAAGTCAAACCCCAAACACTACAGGAATAAATAAGTGTAGTTCAGGACAGTTGTCAGATTCAGAGGCTGAGAAAAGAATAAACTGCAGTGCACTCCTGTGACATTATTATGAACGCACACAATGACGGATCACCTTAATATCTATACCTTAGGTGCATTGCTTTGCCTTGTGTACGAAATGCGCGGTATAAATAAAGTTGCCTTGCCTTGCCTTAATCTTTAGCTAAAACACAGTACTTTCACTGCCTTACCCTCCTTGATGATAGATGGGCCCTTTGACAACATAATAAGGTCTGTGGAGGTTCTCTGACACTACAGTATTTACAGTTCATGCTTAAGTTCTGTTTGAGTCTTACTTCAATCTTTGTTTTGTGTTTTCCTGGTTTTGTAGGGCTTGAAGGTAGCCACACATAAGGTTTACATACATTAGGTCTTCTTTAAAATGCTTTAGTGTGCTAACCCATTGCATAAAACAAAGAAATAACCTGTGTTTAGTTGAGAATTAGACGGTAAATTACTTCCAAAATCTATCTGGATTTTCCTACCAATAGTGCCTGTGTGTTTGTCTGTTTTGAAATAGTACTCTGATAGCCTTGTATTTCCTGGGTTGACACATTTTCCATGCTGTGAACATTCTGAAAATCCCTGCTCTCCTCTAAGGGCCCGCGCGTGCATCTCTGCAGATTCTGGCACCATCTTTTTGCCCGTGCCCAGGCGTCCGGTCATGCTCTGTGGCCTGGGATTCAGACGTTTTGAGCTGGCCCGCCGTTGATTCCGGTTGCGGTCCGAGGAGGCTAAATGGAAAGAGAAACTGCCTTTGAAAGCGGGTTCACTTGTGGGGCACAGATGGCTGCCGCTTCTGTCACAAAGACGAATCAAAAAAGTGTCTGAATGACTGCAGTGACTAAAGCAACGCCCACATTTGCATCAGAGAAGAAGTTGAGAAGAGGGGAGGAAATGGGACGGCGTGTTTGAAGGGTATTTAGATGGTGTGTATAGGGTCATTTAGGGCTTTTGGCTGAATGCTGCTGAACTTCTGCGTCACAAGTTGATCATTACCGGAATATACAAAGTTGAGTCCTCCCTCTGCGTCCAGTGTTAGTTTCACGCCGTGTTACAAAGTGGATTTGACCTGCTCTGAGAGATAATGCTTGTCGGACGTGCTCTTACACAATATTTCAGTCATTGCGCTTTGGATCGTGGAAGTAGTAGATTCCCTCGATTTTTTTTTATTTCCAAACTGGTTATAGCCGTGTGATCTGGAAACTCAAAGTGTGGGCCTTTTTAGTCTTTCTGTTATATAATTGTCTTTAGAGTCTGAATAACCTTTACATCATGTATAATGTTTTCGAAAGTCTGACAGTGTTAATTTTATCGCCTATAATATTTCATCATCATTTTTGTCAAAGTAGACAGTCAAACTAAATTAAAAGTACTTCATGATGAGTGAAACTATGACTACAATTTTCATCGGCTATAAAAGACAAATGAAAATGAAAAGAAGAGACTACAAATGTCTGAACTTCCAGTGACACAGTTTGAAAGAGCCTCATATCATTTTTTAGATTCATTACCCAACGAACAGGTCTGATCTTTGTCCATGTGGAAGAAGCTCTCTGAAGCAGTGGCCCTTGATGAAACGGAATTACATTAAAAGGTAGTTGTCAGAAGAAAAAGGTCACATGCTTTAATCTTTCGTTGAACCCCTTTTAGCGTTGACGCACGCATTCGCTGTGGCACTGTTTTATTATTTGCTTCTGCAATAGGGCTGAACGATTAATTGCATTTGCAATTTTATCGCGATATTACACAACGCGATTTCGTAATCGCAGGGCACGCGATTTGGGAAGTAAATAGAGCAACGAGATATGGCAGCAAAGTCCGCTCCGTCGCGTGCTTTTGTTTACGTCTCAGTCTAGTTAAGGTGCGCGGTAGATTGTGGATGTACAGTGAAAATATCAGCTTTTATCATGCAGCCACCGCGAAGGAATATTGCTTTTCTCCGTTAGCATTGCGTTAGCCACAGTGCTAATCACGCCATTCCGTCGCCGCTACTACACGCTCTGGTGATCACAGAAACTCCCTCACCTCCGGATTCACACGCCTCTGCCTCCACAGACATATATAGGTGAGTCTGTGCTGATTGTAAAAAGTAAAGAGTCGTTTGTGGCTCAGTTGAGGAGGCTTATGTTTGGGAATGTTGTGGATAAAGAACTTATCTCAAAAGCATAATGACGTTTCATGACCATTAAGTATCCGCGGAGGCGATGTGCCATGTGCTTTTATTTACCTTTGCGTCTACCGCATATCCGCTCCGTAGGTCGTACAGACGCAAGATATAAACACTAAACTGCAGTATGAAAAGGGTTGGTAACTAGGATCCGAGGCAGGAGTCCGTGTCATGTCTTATTTTGCTGAGGAAATGTGCTGTTTAAGCTGAAATGTCACCAAATGGCTGCGAGTCAAAGATACGTGTCTGTGTCTGGCACCTCATGTCCCGTCTCCTTGTGTCAGTGTTCTTTTCTTTCTTCATATTGTCCAAAGTTACATCCCAAAACCAAAATGCTGCTCTTAATTCCACTGTGATTTGGCGTGTGCTCCATCTGGCCTCTCCGTGTCCTTCAATAACGCGCATCTGAAGCAACTCAGACAGGGATTTGATTGGCCGAAATAATAAAGTACTATTTAATAAATTAAATAGCTTATTTTGTATTAATTGGGAGTTTGATTTCCTAAAACTTTTCCAACTAGTTAAAGCAGACGTTTGTTCTTACTTTCCTGCACTTTAGTATGGGTGATGTTACTGACTGGATCAGTGAGTTATTTTTTTTAAATATCTATATAATTTAGCATTTATTTATAGACTGTACTGTTAAGTTCAGACAGTTTAAGAAGTGCAGTCCACACACATTTTGAATAGGTCAAGCAACAATTTTGTTGCAATTTTCACTTCAAATATTGTTTATTATGAAACAGGCTGATTTATTGCTTGTGTTAGGTGAAAAATACATGAGAAGAGGACCTTGCAACAATAATCGCATATTTAATCGCAATCGCAATATTGAAGAAAAAAATCGCAATTAGATTATTTCTCAAAATCGTTCAGCCCTATTCTGCAATAGTGTTGCTGAACCTTGACCTGATCAACTGCAGAAACCCCAGATCATAACAGTTCAGGTGTCAACTTTTTGTTATCAGGGAGAGTATTATGTAATGTGAAGTTGACTTTACTGTCGGGTGTGTCGGTCTGAGATGTATGGAGTGATTTAAAGGTGAGGAGGAGTTTTTTGTATTCAACGATTGTGTTATGGTTACGCATCCCTCAGTCCAATCTTAGAATCAATACCAATTGCCTCTCTCTGCTCCTCATTTTTTTCCTGCTGCATCTTCATTCATCTTGAAGCAGTCAAGGCTCCAGCAATAGACACCATCTATTATGGATGTTTGCCCTGCTGTAATAGGTCGTAAGAGCGCTGTAGTGTCGGTAAAGGTCATGGGCAGTTAATTTGGCAGTAAGCAGCTCGGCGGGTGTGGCTTTTAATGTCAAGGTGTAAAGTCTTCGTTGGGTCTGGGAAGTGATATCGTTCACACAAGACATGTCCATTCACTTCACAGGATTTGATACAAGCTGCAAACCATTATGGGAAAAATGTATTTACAGATTTTATTTGGCCAAAGGTGTTTTATAGAAAAATATATCAGGAAGTTGGATTGAAAGCAGGGAGAGACCAGGAGACCAGACGAGATCTCAATGAAACTCAGAACTTAATTTTTATTTACTATATTTATTTGTTTATTTGGTCGGGACAGGTGATGTTAATGAACATGGATACATACATGCATGTAAACACGCCACGCCTGATTGTAGCCTTAGGCTAATTTCCATCCGTTGTCCCCCACTCGCACTCTCAAACACACTGTCATTCTTCCTATTGTACATGTTTTTAGTGGTAAACCTACGCAGACATGGGGAGAACATGCAAACTCCACACAGAAAGACCCCGTCCAGGTGGGAATCAAACCTTCTAACTGTGAGGCACAAATGCAAACCGTAGTACCACCGTGCTGCCCCTTTACAAGTGGGTCACAAGCAGCGTATGCCAATTGAGTTCTAACCACTATACAGTATCAACAACCCAATTCTGGTATTTGTATGCTACAATATACTGCTAATAAAGTTCTCTCTGAACCCGACAAAGACTATTTTTTACATTTTGATCTGGAATTTGATTTACAGAATCACGCAGCCGTGAGTCTAATGTGTTACATACATGTTGTACATGTTCATTCAGCATTTACAATACTTTTTAAGTTCTAAAAGGACATCAAACTGCTGTATTTAACCCACTGTGAGTTAAACACTGTCCTAAGAGAAAGAGATGCTGCCCCCTTCTGTCTGGCACTGGTCCGTTGAAGGACAAAGTTGATTTAAAACCACAGATTTAAAACATGTACATGTTAAATGTACAATGACAGGATGAACAGAAATACAATTATGAAAATCTTTAAAAAGTATAATTGATAATCTGTTTTACTTGATTATATTAAGTTTGGGCAATATGCAAAAAGTAAAATTTAATTATAATCTCAGAGTGGCGATACGGTGCTTTTTTGGTTTAATGCAACTCTATGCTCAAACTTAAACACCCACTGCTCCTTTTGATCATCCTCTGTCATGCGCTGAGTGACAAGTGCAAAAACCAATCACAGGGACGTGTAAACTCTCAAAGAAAGAAGTTAGCCATTGATTCTTCCTAAAGGCATCCAAGGAAATTGAGATGTCACCTTTACTTGGTATGCACAGCCTGGACTTTGGTATTATCAGAAGTAGAGTAGTGAAATGCATCCCTTCACGCTGCCCCATATCTACTGCGGGCAGAACCACGAGAGGCCAGATAAGGCTGTTTGTTTTTAATTGCAAAATAATTAAGATGCTGCCCTAGATATTCCCTCACATTACTCTGCTTACTTCTTATCATTTACAGAGGACCACCAGGTTGACAATGCCAACATACCGACGGAAGAGGAAGTGATGGAGGACGCAGACGACTTGCCCGACTTCAGCACTCTTAAACTGACAGAAAACGCACACCTTTTTATGGACCATTTGGACGGTACTTCCTGTTCAATGAGCCTCCGTACAATTATATACATCGGGCATAGCTGTTTGTGAATTTATTAAACCTACAATTTCATTATACAGACGACGAGATGCCGGCAATTAAACACGGTAATGCCATCACAGACCGACGAAGCACTTTCCAGCCGCATTTAGCGCCTGTGGTGACACCACAACAGGTACGACACGTTTCACCGTTCAATAATATTGAATATGCTTTCAAAAGTAAATGGCTCTATAGAGAGGCCGGCCTTCCTATTAGCGCTGCATAAAGGAAAGCCTAATTTATAATATTAATGAAATGCAAAGCTGTAGTTTTAATATCAACAGATAACTCAGTTTGATATCTGGCCAATTTCGCAATTGTGCTTACCCGACACCATAATTTAAGAGAGTCTTTCGTTGAGGTTTCCAGGAAGCTGAGATATTAAATGTCAGGACCTTTCCGCATGAAAAAATTTATCTCTGAGAGCACAAATGAGCTGAGGTTAATTTATTTAATCACAAGAGTCCCTCATTGATGATCTTTGAGATGTGCTGGAGATGGCTTTGCACAGTGGTCACACTCTCCCATCATCAATACAAGATCTTGGTGAAAGAAATAATTCAACACTAGAAATACATTTTGAGACATTGCAGAAGCTGATTGAAGCAATGCTGCAGTGGATGTGGGCTCATCAATTATCAAAACAACTTTATTTATTCCAAAGGGCAATTCTGTTCACTGTTCTCTGGTCATAAAAAACTATAAGAAAGGAGACACATACAACCACATTCAATACATACGTCATGAACTGTAACTGCATTGTATGTGGACTGGAGCAAATCTCCAACCTAGATTTTATATTTCCTAGCTTGTACTGAAATCTTTCACCAAAAGTTGAATCTCAAAAAAGGTGAATCTTGACCTTGAGGCAAAGATATTATCATAATTATGCTAATCTTGGGGTTGGGGTCCCGGCAACTGCTTAAATTCCAAACCGTGTCAAGAAAATGTGTGCCAGGGGTCTCTGGGTGCTTCTATTTCTCATCATCTTTTGCAGTTTCCTGAATTTCAAAAACCTTCCAACCTTCCCCTGTTCTTTTAAAAGCTTCGAGATCCAATCCCAGTACATCTCCGAATGATGCTGGCTATGCAGAAATGCCGTGGCGTGAACAAGCTTTGTGATGCTGCTGACTAACCCGCAAAAAAACTGCATTGCTCAGCTGCTTTGGAGCAAAAATCCATTTCTGAAATGTACTCTGATTGCATTAGGCATGATATTCATGTCCAATCTTTAACAAAAAGCAACGCAGTCGAGATACTTATCGCTTCTATTATTGGGCATACTGGGATGTTTCTATTTAGTCATGTGCTTTGATGTGCAAGAAAAATGCGTATGAATTTATTTTGCTTCTTCAAAGGGTGTTTCAAAAGAGCAGAACCTTCAAAATGACCACTTTTATCGCTCATAACGAATGCTCAACTACTGCTAATAAAGTGAAAAGATGTTACAGGGTAATTACTGGGACGAATTACCGAGGCGTTTGCCATCAAGACGTCTTGGTGTTTGGGCGTGTTTTATTTATAATCCGCTCAAAAGGAATCAATAAACCCACTGCATGAGGTAAACATAGCGCGCGGCTTCAAATGGGAGTGTGTAATTGCCTGAACAAAAACGCGCATTACTCACAGGAGCTTAACGCACATTGAAACAAATAAACTGGTGACATGTTAGGTTAATCTCTTTCATGTGCGTGTTTCAGCCGAAGACTCCTATTATGAATCATATCATATAATGCTGCAAATGAGCGTCCTTTCAGCTGGATTAGTTTGGTCTCCAGAGGACAGTGGATTGACAAACATTTGCAGAGCCATCCACAGCAGGTGCAAGCTTTTAAGTTGCCTCTGAATTAGTGAAGAGTCGGTGCGTGGGATGAGATTTGTGCCAAAACAGGCCGGCGAGAGTTCCAAGGTTTCGTGTGAATTGGCACTTGCTGTCAGACACACTGGATTTCAATTATTTTCATACAGCTTTTTTCACTCGGGCTTCGCTGTTAATGATCAGCCAACACTGACCGGCATCCTCTGCTCATTTGCCTCGTGTCCCATTTCTTATGCTTCTTCTGAGGACTTCGGCTCATTTCAAACATTGATAATCGGCAACTAATGTTAAAATTCATCATTGTAATTTTGATTAGGGAGTAGGGCTACGAGTATTATTTTAGAAGTTGACCAGTCAGCATTTTCTTTAAATTACTCAATTAATCCCCCGATTTTTCTAACTAGATTAGATTAAGGTACAGTGTTGGGGGTAACGTATTACAAGAGTAACGAGTTATAAAAATATATTACTTTTTTCAGTAACTAAGGAATATAACATATTACTTACACAAAATACGGGAATATGTTAGTCATTACATTTCAAGTAACTCCAATTATAAGTGCATTTAAATGTATGATCCAATCAAGTTGGATACTGGTGTGTAAGATCTGCAGTTGTGTGTTGTTAATGTCCTCAAAATAAAACACAGAGAATGGGGAAAATGCTGGAAAAGGAAATGACTGCACTTTTGCTCAGTGGCATTATTACTATTTTCAGTTTACATTTTGCCAAAAGTAACTCAGCTACATTTTTGAATATGGAAGACAAACATATTACATTTTCAGAGCTGTAATCCCTAATATAGAATGTATTAAATGTTTTAAGTAACTTGCCCAACACTGTTAAGGTGTTAAAGGAAATATGCAAACTAACTGTGCACCACTGAACGTATTAATTGTCGCTGAAATATAAGAGGGATAAAGGGAAGATAACAAAAAGTCTAAGGCGAATGAGTTTTTAGTCTACAAAGAATAATGCTGTTGGTTTTGTCTGTTTCTACAAAACCTGTCAATACCGACTGGAGCATTGTGGCTTAATGGATTTTAATAATAGTCATCTGAAAGTCTCTCGGTGCAGCTCTGACAGAGATGAACATTAAGTAAAGATTTCTTTCTCCTATAAAGGCCACATCTCTGCAGATAAAGGTCAACAAAGCAGTGAAGGGAAGCTCTTGTCAGAAACATCTAACGATTCACCAATATATTCACAAACTATGCAATCTAGCCAAACATGAGCTTTCCAGTCCCCTCTCTGTCTTCCTTTTTCACAGCCTCTTTGTGTTACTTCATATTTGGATTAGCCTATAACCATTTTCACCACTCCTTTCTCGCAACAGACTGCCCGAGATGTGTTTTCCTAGTCTTCCTAGTTTCTGATTCTGTTCAACACCCAGTCCGTCTTTTAGTCCAGGGAGCTCCGTGTGCTCCTCTGATGCACAGACCTTTAAATGCAAACTAAGTCCTAATCCTGTTCTTTCTCAAGTTGTCACTCTTGTAAAGAACCTTCAGCTCTTGCTCCTGTTTTTCCCATAGTTCCACTCTCTCCAAACTACTCAACATGAGCCCATCATTTTCTTTTAAACTAGATGTGGGCAAAAATGTGAAACTTAAATTTGCAACTAAGAATATATTGTATTAATAATGTAGTCTGATATACAAAGATATCAATGTATGAAAGCGCCTAAAGAATCAATACAGTGTTAACTATACAGTATATCTATCTATGGTACTAAAACTGAAGGCTTGAAGATCATGTGAGTCAATTTTAGGACTGCATTTTAATATGGTTTTGAAACCTTTCATAATATTGACGTGGTAAGGGGATGCACCGATACCACTTTCTCTCAAACCAATACCTGTAGGAGTCCTGTAAAGTAACTACAGTGAAGCTGTGTTCCAGTTTTATGCTGAATAAAAATCTGAAAAAGTCTTTCTGAAGATGTGAGCGAGACCTCTACTCTAAACGATGTACAATCCAGGCTGAATATTGTTCTTTAGCCTTGCAAATGACAACAGAAAAAAATGATCTTCACTCTTCTTGTCCTGTTTAATTACATTTTATTTTGATTATTTATGTTTTATTGATTTTATGTTTGTGTTATTTTATATACAGTAGCACACTTTCTGTATTTGAAGCCACACCACGTAGAATTTTAACCAATAATAAAAATTGAAATACAAGCGTTTATGTTATGATAGATATTTTGATCATTGAAAATACCTCAGGACAAACATGTGCCTTTTGTTGTGAGCAGCTCACCTCTCATGTGTCCAGCTCATCTCCATGGAGATGTGACTAAAGTCAGAAGAATTTGAGATTTAAATAGGTTAGGTTCTCATCTAAATCCATTCTTTGATTACCCACTGCAGTGACACCATTTTCTGTGTTGAGCTGGTCATCAGGAGCATAGTCCAAAATGTTACAATCTTTAGTTGTTCCACTGTGGGGACAAAAATACCTCTTTGTCCTACGTCTTTGGTCTATCAATGACCTTTCCCAAAACGTTTCCTCAAAATCCCAACGGCAGTTTCAAAAGCCATGATGCTTTTGTTTGTTCATAACTCACGATAGTCCTTGCTCAGTTACACTATACCATGTTTCTGCATATAGGTGCTGAGACAGGTTAAATGTGTCAGCACTTTCCCATACAGAAAGCTATAGTGCATGTAATGCACAGAGCGGGGCCTCGTCGCGATGCCCCTGATATTTCTGCTGTGCCTTGCAGGTTAAAATGGCCCTTGAGAAGCTGTATGAGAACAAGAAGATTGCCAGCGCCACTCACAATATTTACGCATACAGGTCAGTAAAAAGCAAGTCGCATTTAGTGACGCAATGTCTGGTTCTATACTGTGGTTTTATGAGGTCTGTTCAATATCAAGCATGGGTTTAAATGACTTGAATCGAGAATATTCATCTTGTTCTGAGCGGTTTTCAGGTAATCTTGCCTAAAATGAGAAAGTAAAACTGCCAAAGGGACATGAGCATTTTTCTTGAAATTAATCTCAAATAAAGACAAAATGTATTGAATCGACACATCTCAGAACAAGTTAAATAATCTAGGGATAATGCCCAACTACATCTTAACTATGATTATGGTCAAATTGAGACATTTAAACTAATCTAATCAGGGAAACCATGCCAACTCCATGGTCTTGTTGTCGAGTCGTGAACCTTCTTGCTGTGAGGTGAGATCTCTAACCTCAGCCTCCATAATATACACCTCTAGACATAAGCAATTTTCAGAGCCACCTTTGCACACAGTGGACTGCAGTTTAGGAGATGCTCTTACCCATCACATCTTCTCGCTCAGATCTTCACGCTTTCTCATTTTTGTTGCTGCTAAGTGCACATCAACTGAGGACACAGTATTTTCTTGCTCTCTACATCACCAGAGCACAGGAGGGTCAGAGGTCAGAAGGTTAAAATTCTTACTCAAACTAATGCACTTCCCTGTGGCTATGCTGTTATTTGTGTTGTAAAATCTATGGACGTATTATGCAAGATTGTGCTTTGAGCTGCCGCAGGGAAACCAGATCTGTATCGATGGGGACCATGGTAACGCTCAGAGGAAGGGCCTTTGTTAATCTGTACTGCCATCATGGCGCAGATAGTAGTGCGGGTCGTCTCATGATCGGAAGGTCAGGGGTTCAAACCCCGGCTACTGCAGGTGCAGACTGTCGTGTCCTTGGGCAAGACACTTCACCCAATGCCTATGTGTGAGTGGTTGGTGGTGGTCGGAGGGACCGTTGGCGCTTCTGTCAGTCTGCCCCAGGGGAAACTGTGGCTACAAATGTAGCTTATCAGCACGGAGTGAATGAACCCTTTCATGTGTGAAGCGCTTTATAAATAAGATTCCTTTCCCTTAATATCAGAAACCTCCTCACTCCTCCTGCTCCTTCACCTTAAACCTCCTCACTCCTCCCGCTCCTTCACTATAAACCTCCTCATTCCTCCTGCTCCTTCACCTTAAACCTCCTCACTCCTCCCGCTCCTTCACTATAAACCTCCTCACTCCTCCTGCTCCTTCACTATAAACCTCCTCACTCCTCCCGCTCCTTCACTATAAACCTCCTCACTCCTCCTGCTCCTTCACTATAAACCTCCTTACTCCTCCTGCTCCTTCACTATAAACCTCCTCACTCCTCCTGCTCCTTCACCTTAAACCTCCTCACTCCTCCCGCTCCTTCACTATAAACCTCCTCATTCCTCCTGCTCCTTCACCTTAAACCTCCTCACTCCTCCTGCTCCTTCACTATAAACCTCCTCACTCCTCCCGCTCCTTCACTATAAACCTCCTCACTCCTCCTGCTCCTTCACTATAAACCTCCTCACTCCTCCCGCTCCTTCACTATAAACCTCCTCACTCCTCCTGCTCCTTCACTATAAACCTCCTCACTTCTCCCGCTCCTTCACTATAAACCTCCTCACTCCTCCTGCTCCTTCACTATAAACCTCCTCACTCCTCCTGCTCCTTCACTATAAACCTCCTCACTCCTCCTGCTCCTTCACCTTAAACCTCCTCACTCCTCCCGCTCCTTCACCTTAAACCTCCTCACTCCTCCTGCTCCTTCACTATAAACCTCCTCACTCCTCCTGCTCCTTCACTATAAACCTCCTCACTCCTCCCGCTCCTTCACTATAAACCTCCTCACTCCTCCTGCTCCTTCACTATAAACCTCCTCACTCCTCCCGCTCCTTCACTATAAACCTCCTCACTCCTCCCGCTCCTTCACTATAAACCTCCTCACTCCTCCTGCTCCTTCACCTTAAACCTCCTCACTCCTCCTGCTCCTTCACTATAAACCTCCTCACTCCTCCTGCTCCTTCACCATAAACCTCCTCACTCCTCCTGCTCCTTCACCATAAACCTCCTCACCCCTCCTGCTCCTTCACCTTAAACCTCCTCACTCCTCCCGCTCCTTCACCTTAAACCTCCTCACTCCTCCTGCTCCTTCACCATGAACCTCCTCACTCCTCCTGCTCCTTCACCATGAACCTCCTCACTCCTCCTGCTCCTTCACCTTAAACCTCCTCACCCCTCCTGCTCCTTCACCTTAAACCTCCTCACTCCTCCCGCTCCTTCACCTTAAACCTCCTCACTCCTCCTGCTCCTTCACCATGAACCTCCTCACTCCTCCTGCTCCTTCACCATGAACCTCCTCACTCCTCCTGCTCCTTCACCATAAACCTCCTCACCCCTCCTGCTCCTTCACCTTAAACCTCCTCACTCCTCCTGCTCCTTCACTATAAACCTCCTCACTCCTCCTGCTCCTTCACCATAAGCCGGTTTGAGAAAAGCCTCTGATGTGCCGTGACGCTGCTTCAGTGTGTGTTGGGCTCTTCACGTTCTTTCAATCAAAGACCAAATTAGCAGTGGACCTCAGATCGACGGGCTGAACACCCCTTTAGTCAGTGTTGGAGTAACCTATTTCAAGAAATCCATTCACAGGGCACGTTTTTTCTCTCATCTCATTACATTCAAAATTAGATTTAAAAAAAGTCTTTTTCGTAGTCCCTCAGGGGGTAATACAAGCGTTAATGGGATGATTGGGGGGTCTTTCATCTTCCACTGGTGTCTCTGGCTAGAAAACCACAATTGCAACTTGACTGCCACCGGGTCGGAGCAGCAATACACACTAATGGATTCACGAAGAAGAAGCTAACAGGCTAACGGGCAAAGCTAACTGCGGGCTAGCGCCACCTAAACAGTATTTACAGCCAAGTTTGAGTAAAAAAAAAAGAAAAGTCCATTGTGTAATTGGATGTACAATATCCCTCTCTCCCTCTGTCTTTTTTGTCAGCGTAGTATTTACTCTCACGGACAATAAGTTCAAAAACGCAACATGCTACTACACCTGCAGTGGCACTTATAGCCTCTAGGGTGCACAAGTTACTTTGTTCTGCTTTAATTTAAGAGTAAAAGACAGATTTCTTAAAATTAGTTAAAAAAAAAAAAAACTTACTTCATGATTGCTTTTTGTTGTGTATTGCAAGTCTTGGCATTGTTTGAGAGTTTAATGCTAATTTTGTTGTTTATTTTTTACCTAAGGCAAATGGCCATGCGCTGTCTATTATGATAAATTACCAATAATTCTCTGTAAAAGCTATTACGTTGAATTACATTTCTCCCATAAAGCTGGTAAAACAAGTCTTGAACACTTCACAATGTTAACATAATTCATGGACATCTATGGTAATTTATGCACACATATTGACATCTGTGGTTGGGCTTCTTTGCATGAATCGATTTCCTGGGAGGTTTCCAGTAGCTGGAAAACATGTGTTATTCTTCAATGAAGGTACTTGAGTCATCTTCTGTACTAAGTAGTTGAGTCATGTGTTATTATTTTTTACTTGTTATAACTAACTAGTTTTCTGTCCAAATAATCTCACATGGCGCTCCTCTGGATTGTTTTATGTAATGCAAAAGCATTTTCCAGAAGGACCACCAAGACTTTTTTTTGTTGCTTTTCCCTATTGAGGATGACACAGCAAATTATTCAGCTCTTAGCGCGCACCCATTTATTATTCTCATTTATTCATGCTTAGGACCTCAGGACACCGACTCATACCCTCTGTGGCAAGCTTAACGTTGGTAAAAAATAAAAGGCTGTGTCAGTAGGTTGGCCAACAAATGCTGCCAAAAATGATGCACGCTAGTTTATTTGCAAATCATGTTGATTTAAATCCTTCAGAAAATGTAAACAGACCTGTGTGCTTTTTATTCCATCTCAAGCCCTGATGGCACCAAGTAAGGCAAGGTTATGAAAATTATCCTCTGTTAGACCACGAATTACTGCAAACAAGATGGGAATAGATATTCTATGGAAAGCAAAAAAAGGAGGAGGGGAGGGGGGGATTTAAGTATCTCTTAAAATACTTTCTGCACATTGTTAATACTAGTATGTTTTGAATTGCGTACAGCTTTGTCAGACGAAGTGACGCAGGACGAGCCGACAGTCTGGAAGAAAGTCTAAAAATACTTTGCGCAGATTTATTTTCATGTAGCCTAGTGATGTGAATTTTGGACCTCTTCAATATTAGTAAACAATTAAAAAAATGGTAGTCAAGAGTTTTCAAAATGGCGTCAGGAAAAAGTCATATGATTAAAAACTGAGTAGATTAGTTCAACAAAGACAGGGACCTTACTCTGTGCCAGCCTTGTGTTGTGTCTGTGGACACCGTGTGCCCATTTGTTCTTCTGAGTTTAGGTTCTGGTCTAATGAGGTCAAGTTGCCGATGTGTGGCCTGGGCTCTCATTACTCACAGAGAGATGTTGAAATTTAAACCACTTAAAAAACTTGAAGAGGCCGCTGCTGTCATCACCAAAATGTCTATCAACTCGAAATAATAATAATGTTTCTGAAAGTATTTTAGTGGCACCAAAATGGAAAAAATGCACCTCTATTTATACCTTGTGGTTTGTTATAAGACACATAAATAACGATTCCATCCATCCATTTTCTTCCACTTTATCCGGGGCCGGGTCACGGAGGCAGCAGTCTGAGCAGAGATGCCCAGACTTCCCGATCTGCGCAGATCTCCTCCAGCTGTTCTGGGGGGACCCCGAGGCGACACCAGGCCAGCTCAGAGACATAGTCCCAGTTGCGTGTCCTGGGCCTTCCACGAGGCCTCCTCCCAATAGGACATGCCTGGAGGCGACCAGGAGGCATCCTAAACAGGTCCCCGAGGCTCCTCAGCTGGCTCCTTTCGACGTGAAGGAGCAGCGACTCTACTCCGAGCTCCTCCCTGGTGACTGAGCTCCTCACCCAATCTCGAAGGGTGCGCCCAGCCACCCTGCGAAGGGAACTAATTTTGGCCACTTGTATCCGCGATCTTGTCCTTTCGGTCATTACCCAGATCTTATGACCATAGGTGAGGGTGGGAACGTAGATCGATCGGTAAATCGAGAGCTTTGCCTCAGACTCAGCTCCCTCTTCACCACAACAGTCCGATACAGCGACCGCATCACTGCTGACGCCGCACCGATCCGTCTATCGATCTCACGCTCCATCCGTCCCTCACTCGTGAACATGACCCCGAGATACTTGAACTCCTCCACTTGAGGCAAGGCCGACAGAAATAGAAATATGACAAAAAGGTGACGACAACATGAGAAAAAAAATCTTCGATCAGTTTTGTAGGTCTTAGCCACTCAGGCATTGCACTGACCTATAGGCTGTAAGCTCCAGTCCAGAAACTTTTAGATTTGGGTAATGCCGAACTGTAGAAAATGTGTTCAGTTAAAGTGGGGGTTAAGAGGTTAACCATAGCTGCCTAGGAGTAGTCTCACGGGGCACTCTGACCACTGACAACAACATTCATAGTCAGCATGCATGAACAGTTTGCACCAATCAAACCTGAATTTTACCGGCCGACCACTGAGCTGGATTTTGTGTTGCTTTAAATGTATTGATTTGATTTGTGCATTTCTCTGTGCAGGATATATTGCGAAGACAAGAACAGTTTCCTGCAGGACTGTGAAGATGACGGAGAGACAGCCGCGGGAGGCAGATTGCTCCATTTACTACAGGTTATCCATTCACTGACAGTACTCTTTAAAATGCCGTACTTGCTTTGCTCTCTACTAGTTTACCGCTTGGGGAAAAAAAGTACACCAAATAGCTTCACTCCAAAAAACACCAATGTATTTCTACTGGCCAGTGCAGCAGTTTTGTAAAACTTTTGATTGATTTTGAGCCCTGCTGACCATAAACACTCCACGAGTGCTGCAGTGAACACTTTACCCTTTGCAAACTTTTATAGATATTCGTGTTGCTGGGCCTATCGACAAAAACTGGAATAAAGTACAATGTTTTCTCCGTAAACACATGTGAAATGTTATTTTAAAAAACTTGGTTCCATTATTCAAGCATAGGAGTGATAAGGAGTGACTTATTGCCACAATTTATCTATCAAGTTTAAGTAACGATGAGGTTTAATATACTTTTGTGGGCAAATTGTGCAATCCTTTGCAGACACTTTAGATGAATAGTTACTTTTAAGCTTAGAGAGAAGTGGGTAAGCATCCCAACACTTGTTTATTTTGTGTTCCATCCATCCATCCATCTTCTTCCACTTGTCCGTTGCCGGGTCGTGGGGGCAGCTGTTGGAGATGCCCAAATCACATTGCACCAGCCTCTATGGCTCCTCCTGCAGGTGGTGGGTCCACAGAAGGACGGCCTCATGGCCTGTTGGTCTCTCATAAGGGGCTTCTGAACCGCTCTTTGTCTGACCCGTCACCTAGGACCTGTTTGCCATGGGAGACCCTACCAGGGGCACCAAGCCCCCGACAACTTAGCTCCTAGGAGCATTCGAGTGCTCAAAGCCCTCCACCACGTTAAGGTGGCGGTTCCAGGAGGGGATTTTCTGTTGATTGGTAAAATGATTGCGGAGATCTCTTCATTGTCAGGTTACAATCAGGGGATTGCCCCTGCCCCCCTGAAATTTTGATATACGTTTCTAGATAGATGTAAATGCAACCTATAAGCTTCTATTAGCTGACTGCTTGCTCAACAATCTGCTCTTTTCGACAGAACATAGTATAGAAAATTGACAGAGCTTGCAGCATAATGGAGGACCTGTACACAAGTCATGGCCCACACATAAAACCTAAACATATTTTTATAAATCACCCATTTTTCTATTCAAGATGTGAGGCTATGTGACAGATTACTGCGCTATCGGCTTTGAGCTCCACAAAACAAAGCAGAAAATCCGCGGCGGCAGTTGACATGGAAACCACCGACCAAAAGGCAGTCCAGGCGTTGCTGCAATTAGAGAAAGAATGTGTAATGTGTGTCTCTAAAAATATGTGTTTTCTTTCTGACGAAGCCAGACTTTTCATACTTGTTAGTTGCCTTTTGAAGTAAATTGTTTCTTTAGCGGTGAATGTCGTGCAGTTGTCAATTTAACCCATCTATGACCAAAGGCTGTCACGTGCATTTAATGAGAGAAGCGCTCTGCAAATTTAGACTATTTTTCTAGATCCACACCAAAATGCTTTTACATCACAAAAACACAGTGGGGGATTTTAACCTCTTAACCCCCACCTGAACCGAGCACATTTTTCTGCATTTTGGCTTTACCCAAATCTAAAAGCTTCTCGATCAAAGCAGTTTGGAATGCACAGGGTTGTTGGTTTTGCAGTTTATATTTCAATCTTCTCCCAAGGGTTAATGCCCCTGCACGTTTATTTGTTTTAAAACAAAAATATGCAAATTCAATTGTAATAACGTAACAATACTGCTGAATTTTCAATATTGTGCAGTCCTATTCTCCACCCAGTGTTTAACAATTGGAGAGCGCTGTGCAGCACGTAGTTCAGAGCTAAACACGGTAGGCTCACTCTGAGGAGCAGAGCTCCCACTGCTTGAACACACGAGTCTAAAGCTGCCTGGAGCTGTGAATGAGAGAGTGATGGGTCTGTCCACGTGTCTCTAACCATCAGATAAACTGCCTTCAGGTTAGGACCGAGTCCGTTGAGACGACCCCTCTCCCTGTGATGGTGTGGTCAATTATAGATGTGGATGCAGGGGCGCAACTACCCACTTTCTGGGGGGTATGACATCTCTACCCCCTACTTTGACACGGGTGAGAGGTTCCTTGCTGTAAAGCGCTTTGAGTGCCTAATGTAGGTGGAAAAGCGCTATATAAGTTGAGACCATTTACCATTTACCATTTTACCATTGAAAACACTGCAATATTACATGTAATATTAGGTTTATTTCCTCCATTATTACAGTGAACTTAAGAAGGTTTTCCACATTCAATATTTTTTTTTTGCTCGTCTTGGGTGATTAAGGCTATAAGAATATAAATACCAAAACATTAAAATAAAATGCCAGTTCTTGATTATTTTGAAAACAGGCTGTTAGTGTGAATCAGGGGTCTCGAACTCATTTGGACTGGGGGGCAAAAATGCAAACACAGTGTTGGTCGGGGGCCGCAACAGACAAAGCCTTTTTTATTAAGTCAATTATGATATAGCGTGACGGGTCAGACAAAGAGCGGTTCAGAAGCCCCTTATGAGAGACCAACAGGTCTGGTTAGAACCATGAGGCCGTCCTTCTGTGGACCCTCCACCTGCAGGAGGAGCCTTGGGGGCTGGTGCAATGTGATTTGGGCAGCTCCAACAACTGCCCCCACGACCCGGCAACGGACAAGTGGAAGAAGATGGATGGATGGATGAATGATTTGGCAACTTTTTATTGTTTGCTATAATAAACCTTAAAATACACTGTACATTAACTATCTGCACATTTTTAAGCTTCCAGAGGTTTCCAATCGCCTAAATATTTGCTGAGCTTCTAAATTTGAAATGACAGACTTAGACAATTAGTGTTTTTGTAATGAATCTCATTTTGGTTCAGGGCATCAGTGAATGATCTTTCAGGAGTCAGGTCTGTTTCAGGAGTCAGGTCTGTTAGCCTATTTAGAAAGAAATGCAAAATGTCATTTTAATTTAGTGTAGAAAGGCCCAACCAGGGACTGGAGCTGATGATGAGCACTAGCAAAAAGCTTCATCTATAAACTTGTTTTGTATTATGTTAATTTTCAATTACCCTGTAATATACATAAATACATCAATGAATGTGTAGACTTGGCAACTCTCCAAGTGCCATTTTACAGACTCTGGTGTGTCTGAGATCAGCTCGGTGAGATTCACCTTATTGTGACCTACCGTTAGAGAATTGATCGGGTTCATATTTTTTACTGCCAATGTTGCTGTAATTATTTGCAGTATTTTATACATTTCCATATTCTCTATTTTGAATTTAACTATGGATCATGTGTTCGATCCTTAATAAAGATGAAATTAATTGACATGATGTGCTTCTTGTGTGAGCACACAATGTTGCTCTGAGAGAGAGATAGAGAGAAAAGTCTCCTCACTTTACAGTTGTGACGCTTTTAAACACTAATTACGATGTAATTACGACAAAGTCATAAAGGTAAAGATGGTAAAGGTGCTTATTGTCATTCTGCTGCAGTGCTGTAACTTTCCAGCACATGTTTAGCTGAACAACTAAAGTTTCTCCCTCACGTTCTGACCTTTGCCATCCGTAAACTCCGGTCAATTACCTTTTCCCTACCAGGCCAGACAGTCTCCCACCTGTTTCAGAGGCTCCTCTCACAGTCCGCTGCTTTTACTCCGTTTCTTTGTTGAAAAAAGTTGATAAGTCGTCTGCAGAAGCGCCGCATCTCCCTTCCCCTGTCTGATGTCATTCTCGCGTCCACAACGGCATTGGCGCTACCGCGCGGTGCCTCATGGAAAAATATAGTTCTAATGTGTTTCATGCAATTTACCGGCGGGCCGCATATAATACAAATAACAGATCATCTCGCGGGCCGCATTTGGCCCC
This sequence comes from Proterorhinus semilunaris, assembly GCA_021464625.1. NCBI lineage: Eukaryota > Metazoa > Chordata > Actinopteri > Gobiiformes > Gobiidae > Proterorhinus > Proterorhinus semilunaris. The sequence continues at coordinate 13,612,097 of CM038351.1, read as the reverse complement.
CAGGCCGCGTGTCTGAGACGCCTGGTGTGAATGGATAAAGCTGAGTGTTTTCCTTTTGTCCCAGTGGACCAGGACTCTGCTGCTTTTGTGACTCATTCTGAACTTCAGACTCTGGTTTGGACTCTGTGCTCTGGCTCCGCCCCCTCAGTCGTACTGTCAAACCACTGGTACAGACTCAAATGCGCTAGAGCGAAGATAATGTGTACGCAGGACATAACCATCTATGCACGTGCCACCGCACATCAGCCCGTAAACTTAAAGTTTGTCAGACACACATCCAAGCGTTTAGCAGCAGAGGAGGGGACAGCCCCAGACGCTTCTTCTTCTCCCCTCGCTCCTCAGATCAGAATGAGAAGAAAACTCTTGTTGCAAATCAAAGTCACCTGATGGTGATGGTCTGACAACGCACAGGCTCCTCTGACGCAGCCTCAGCCGCACTCCCGGGTCCGAGGAGTTTTACGCGCTCAGGTCCAAAGCGGCTCTTGAGGTTTGGTTCTGGAGTGGAGATGTTTAGGTCCAGAACAAGCTCATCCACATCTGAACTATAAGACTCTTTTGCCTGTATGAGCGCGTTTCCCTTGCGGCGGTTTCAACGGGTCAGTATCGATCAGATACGATTGTATTTTTTTCTCTCCAAAATTTCTTTGCGTACGCGTACCACAGTTTGGGAACCCCTGGCCTAGATGGTATGGGGCGCTGTCCCTTGCGCGCCGACTATTTTTAAATATGTTTTTCTCTCTATTGTATTGGCGCCCCGGCCTCTATGCAAGGCATGTATTGCGTATGCCTTTTTTGCGCCACTGTGTGGATGGTAAGGTGTATCTATGTTGCATTCACAGAGAGATTGTACTGCTTTATGTTAGATATCAAACTATCGATGGCAACTGTTACTGAAAACTAGGCCATCACGAATGAATTCAATAGAATCAAATTCACACTGTACTCTATTCAGTAGGTATTAATGTATTAAAGTGAAGTGATTCTTCTATTTGTTTAGTTCTCAAGTATGTAAGAATTCTACATTCATTAAAAAACACTACTAACAGAAAACGTGTTTAAGATGTTGAACACTTTTTGACAAAACAAGCCCAGGATTTGTGATGTCGCCCAATTACCTTGAGCCTTGTTGTCAGCTTACGGCTTATCCGTTTGGAGTACAAACCGCTGGTGTGTTGCCTGGAGTGTGGCAGCCAGGACTATAGTGTTGCAGAACCAGAGATAATTGAAAAATGACAAAATGCACCAACACTATTGTTGTGTTTTACGTAAGTTGTTGTAAGATCAAATAGAAGAAATTATTGTTGACAGACTTTGAGATTCTTCCACTCCTAATGTCCCAGTTTACAAACGCTCTCGACTTAAGCCCTCCAGATGGATTGTCAAACACGTACAGTGCATATGTACATCATCCGGCTTTGGCACGCGAGCAACTGTTGCCACAATACATTTTGAAAACTGGAAATCTTGAGCTGAATAAATTTGTCCTTCTCCATCACAGGGGACATGGTTAGTTTGCGCAACATAATTTTATTACTGTCAAACAGGACCAAATCTGAAATTCATTTTACTAATCGAGTTAACAGGAAGGCTCCTAATGAGCCTAAGATAGATGGGTTCTTTTTTGGCTGGGTATTTTATTAATTCCTTTGAGCTGTTTGACTCATTACACAGCATTCATCAGCATCACTTGTCTGTGAATTTAGGAGTCCCAAATCAGAACGTTAAATGTTATGACCTATTGGGTATTTAATCACTTGAATACATTGGATTTAGGAACTCTTTTTGTCCATCATAAAATCTTCCCTGGGGCTAATTAAGATGCTGTACATTTCTGTATCATGTGCAATAAGTGGAAAGTACCACAAATGTAAACTTTTATGAATGTTCAAAAGCAACACAGCTATGATTGAGAACAATGTAATGGATCTATGGCTCTATATAGGTATGCAAATTATGTCACAACATAGCAACAGAAGCCAAATGATTGTTCGTTGAAAGTGAAGTAAAGGTAAATGCATTACCTTCTAAATGATTGCGGAGTCTGCTACATAAAATTGAAATAGCCTAATAGGACGTGGTCTAAAAACTTTCTGAACCCACTGTTTGATGACAATTTGCAATCCATAGTGAGATTTATTTCACCTATCTTTGGAAATAACTCCCCTTCGTTCGTACTTACGTAAATCCTTGTGTCACCCGTTTCTGCAGCTGTCACTTTCGGTTTGATTCGTGCGAGCGTTGTCAGATGGCGCCGTGAGTCAGTCGCTCCCACATCGCGGAACAGCGGGCCTTTGTCCACCGTGTTTTTTGTTTTCAATTGGGACCAGATGAAGTGTGACGAGAGGGTGATCCTCCCCCGCCGTCTCTCGCGCCCAGCGTTTCTTAATGAGGTCGAAGTTCCATATCATTCAAAATATTGTGACTGTAGGACCGCATGGGATCTCCAACATGTAGCTCTACATTTTTCTACATTCGCCCTTTTGTTTTGAACATGTCCTGAACACTCAGGTCTGCCCACATTTTGGTTAATAGAGTTTGGGAAATTCCAGTTATCATGGAGATGCGCCATCTTTGCAGCCGTTGGCATACATTTCCATTGACCAACATTAGCTAAAAACAGTATAAAGAGTGGAGAAAAAAGTCGTGGAACAACTCTGTTAGCTGATGAGTTACTGCTGGTAAATACACCTAACACACTGCGTTTTAATGTGAACAATAACTCCAGTATTTTAACTTTTAAAATCTCCATTAGTTTACAATTGCTAATCCCATAATGCTTAGCGATATGACATCACAGTCCCGAACTCTATACTGTATAGTGGCATTAAATATGAGAACAAACAATTTCTTCTTGGGTACTAGTTTTCCCTGTCATACAGTTACTAAGTGTCATCAGGTAGCTTTAGTAGCTCTCTGTCATTGTCACGTAAAAGCTCACACAATATGTAAGATTGGAGACTCCTGACCTGACCAGGACATACTGTGGTAGACATTTGTCAAGACCCTGACCCTACTTTGCCTGGGAACCAGATTCACCACTGCACCAGTGATTGAGTCTGGTGACCGTGGCATCAACTGCATTTCAACAGCAGTACATACGCAAGCAAACAGGAAGCGCAGTAAACCAATCAGCGAAGGGCGGGCGCCTGCCGTCGATGCGGTGTTATTAGCGGTTCTGCATTAATCGTGCAGGATGTTGCCACCGCCTCTCCCCACTGGCAACTCCAGGAAAATGGAGCGTCCAGCCCCTCTCCAGGAATTGGGATCCGGAACCCAGGCTTTGCGTGGAGGTGAGCCCGACTATAACCCAGTATATACGGGTTCGATGAAAACCAAGCATTTTTCAGAAAAATAAAAACATCCTAATACAAAAGAGTGCAGTTTTAATGATGAAAATGTATATCGTTTATATTTTGCTTTTTTATATTAATATCTTGAATGTTCATATCTCTATCGATTTGATCAATATATCTTTCAGCCCTAGTTTGGATCACAACTAACTATGTGACCAGCCACAGGAACCAGGGACACGTCGGTTCTGGGGCATTTTGAGCTTTTCACAGATTGTTAAAGTGTAGTCTCCAAGCTTTCCAACAATGTGTAACACATGGAAATCTGATAATATTCATCACCCCCGTCCTCCAACAGCTTCACTGGCTCCCCGTACAACAGCGCATCCATTACAAAGTTCTGTTCATCACCTTCAAAGCCCTCAACAACCTGGCCCCTTCATACCTCACAGACCTCCTACAACGCCACCGCCCCTCCCGTCCCCTCCGCTCTGCCGACTTAAACCGTCTCAAATCCATCACCAAGTCAAAGCACCGAACACTGGGGGACCGAGCCCCCACCCTCTGGAACTCACTCCCCATCCACACCAGAAACTCAGACTTGCTGACCACCTACAAAAAACTGCTCAAAACCCTCTTGTTTCAGCTCGCCTACAACCTACCATAGCACTCTCATCTTTGTTTGTTTGTCTCATTTGTAAAGTGTCTTTGAGTTCCTTGAAAAGCGCTTATGTATTATTATTAGGCCCGAGCAACGGACACGCAATGTCCCGCGAGGGACTAATTAAAATCTCATTTAGATAAGCCCCACTGTCATGTCATGTTATGTGTATGTTGGGCCATAGTGATGTAGATAATGGACATAGTGTAGCCGACTCTTTTATTTACTTTACAGTCAAAATCATGCGTGCTTCTCCCATAGCTTTTCCCCAGTCCCCGTGCGGACTGTCAGCTCCGCCTCCGTGAGCTGCTGGAGCCTCACGCTTAAAGAGTTACAGACTCCAGACATAATATGAAGCGGATTTCTCTAAAATAAGAAGTGGCTAAAAGCTAGGGATACGCTGCCTACATTTATGGATTAGTTTTGTTGTGTGTAAACAGCAGGTTAATTCCTCGTGGACTATGGACAATGACGTTATATTATCCTTAACCTGCACACACAGCTAACGGTCAAAAACAAAACGCAAACAAATCCAATCCACTGAACACACCACGTTAGCTTGCAGCACAACAATAGCCTTATCACAAAGCAATGGATGGCACAGCAGCCACCAGCGAGAAAAAAACAAACTTTCACTCACCTGTCTGAAGTAACCTTTGCCTGCCTTCTGCTCAGCAAACTCGTGGTAAATCCTTCAATGTAGAGTTATGCAAATTCACGCTACATCCTTCTGTATTAAAACATGCTCTGAAGGCGAGTTGGCTCGGGAAACGTAATGGTCAGCAGGGCGCTGTGCATGTGAACAGCCAGGGCATCATCAGTGGCACTGGGACAGTCAGCCTGGAAAAGTTCACTGGTTTCACGTAGAAAAACGAACCTCTGCAGTAGTATTCCAGCATAAGTAGCAGCGGCCTCCGTGAGACACTGGGGAAGCATTACATAGTCATGAAGCCACACACGCAAGGCCAGATTTATGCAGGGGCTTACAGGGGCTAAGCCCAGGGGCCCAGCAGGTTGAAGGGCCCATGGGCATAGAAAAATGCATGCTTAGTTCGGGTTGTGAAAATAGTTCCCTCTCTCTTTGCAGACTCCCTCACATGTAAGGCTTTATCAGATGACTTTGAAAAAAAAAATCATTAATTTATCCTTTTATTGTAGAGAGAGAGAGAAATCCGACATACAGTATATGGGGGGGCCCTGAAAAAACATTAGCCCCGGGGCCCATTTTACTTGAATCCAGCCCTGCGCACACGCCCCCATGGTGTGCGCTATTTCTCTGACAGAACAAGACCTTTTCAACCTGAAAAACTGATCGACAATAGGCATATGTATAAAACTGCCTTTTTTGCGTGGCTTCTTCGTGACTTCAACTGAACGATTCTGCAAAAGGGAAAATCACCAAAAAAAAAATCTCGAAACTTCATTGTTTGTAATAACAAAACAAAAAAAATCACATTAAGGACCTTTTATTGCACAGAATACGTATAGAATTGAGTCTGTTAAATTAACTGTTATTGGGTTGTTTTTTATCATAATTTCAGCATTTTTGGCTTATTTAATGCTTATCCAACTATAATTTTGCCTAAGTCCAAGTTTTAATATTAACATTGAACGCATTGATATTACAGATTTACATAGTGTGTGTAGAATTTAGTTTTCTAACTGCATGGTAAATGGTAAATGGTCTCAACTTACCTACTCCTGCATAAAATATGATAACATTTTCAACCCATATTTCAAATGCAGAGAGCAAATTTCCTGTAGGGACAGTGAAGTATACTTTATTCTGATTATTAGATGTTATTTCACTCACTCTTTGCCTTTAGTGCTAGTTCATTCAGAGGAGGACTGCATTGATCCGGACCAGTGTCTTACCCTGATATCTCCCAACATGGGAGCAGCATGTCCCGGCCATGAACCAGTCTCCAAATCAGGACGTCATCTCACTGCTTTTTGTTCTTGCTTCACGCTTGGCACCCAAATCCTTTCTTTTCGCGTGCCTTTCTTACCAGCTTTTATACCCGGGGCCGTATAATCGGTTCAGTGTTGCAACTCGCTGACCTGCCGTGACTCCGGTGATACTATCAGTCTCATTGCTCCGGCTAACACGGTGATTAATCTTCTACCAGCAATCTACAAGAAGAGCTCCAATTCTTAATCTATTCTTCCCCTAATCTCATTCCTGTTCACAGCCTTCTGCTCATTTAGACTTGGAAGTTTTTTTGCCGGAGCATGAGCAGGGGGTAATACAATGAATAAAATGAAGATTTGCCTAATAGTGTGATGGATTTCTGCCTTGAATTACCTGGCTTCAAAAGGATATTATTTTCTTGCTCTTATAATACTTGCATCGTTACTCGTGTAAATGTTGTCGAACTCACAGATCAATATGCAGAAAAGGTAAATCTTAAGTTGGTGTCACATTGAAAAACAACACATATATTATAGTAGCTGTAGAGCAGGAGTAGGTAACCTCAGGCCCGGGCGCCAAAACTGGCCCTCTATCATAAAATCTCTGGCCCTCAAGATGTTTTTGAGGAATATTATTACACTAATCAGAGATCAAAGTACTCTACAATTGAGGAGGAAAGACACGCACATCCGACGTACTAAACCAGTGTGCTGGATCCAAAAAGTACAATGGAAAGAGGAAAAAAGAGCCGCACAACAGAGTGTGAGCAATAAAACTGGTGAGCATTTTGTCAGATGTGCAGCTCTTTTTTCCTTTTTTCCTCTTTCCATTGTTAAAGTACTCTAGAAATGTGAAAAATACTGTAAATTCCTTTAAAACTTCTCAGCAGAACACCCATTCAGCCTATATATATATATATGATGCACTGGCATTTTTAGAAAGTGGTACTTTGGTGGAGGGGCAATTTTCTTCATCGTCAAAAGACAAAAGGGCCGACCCTAAACAAACTTGCATACCTCTGCCTTAGAGAAATGTGTTCTCTGCATTTAGCCATTACCAGTAAAGTCCGTTTAGAGTTCAGAGAAAATAGAGAGAAAAATAAACCAACCGTCAAGAGGCTTATTAGGCGACAACCTCCAGATGTTTATAAATCTACATTTGAAATTAAAAACAGAGAAAATATATTGGCAAAATCATTCACTTTATGACTGGTACAATTTGTCATGAAAATAAAATTAGGATCTTCAGTTTCAGAACTCAAAAAGTTCAATATGGCTGAGATTTTCAAAGAGGGTTTCCAATGATGCTTGTACTGTTAACAGTCAGACCCTAATGATGATTGTTTTGTTTTTTCTTTTTAGTTAGAGTTCACCTTCAGCCTATTACAAGATCATAATTATTTGTTCCAGTCCAATTTGGTCTCACTTCCCAAAAACTTTGTCTGTTTCAGTTGAAAGATAATGACACACAAACTTTTTATGAATTGAAATAATTTGATGCAAAATATTGCAAAACTTCACGAGGATGATACTTCGTTTTTTCTTCAAACATTAAACATTTTATAAGGAGAAGAACGTTGAAAGGTTACTATTGATTTTTTTTACGATTTTTGGCAGCTTCTACTTCCTTCTACTTTCTGAAACAGCAAGACTCGGAGCATTCCTGCCAAGTTTGGTAATTGTGCAACATTGTTGTTTTTTCCTTAATCTTCTTAGCTGCTTCTGAACTTGAGCCAGGGGCTTTTTTCTGTAAACGTTATTGTCCTCTGAATTTGGCCCATCCTTCGGCCAGTGCCACAGGCCAACCTGTCAGGAGCGGGTACCGTCGCCTCATCTTAAACTAGGATCTTGGTGACGAGTACCTAGCTGGAGGATAAGCCTATACAATGCCTGTTTTGGGGTTGATGTACCCATAATACCCAAATGCACCCAAACAGAGCATGCAAAGTCCACACTCTAACCTGCACTCTTCTTGCTTTGAGTTGAGAGTGCTTTTACAACTCTGCCACTCAGTAACTTAAAAAAAATCATTAATCAATTCTCCGACCTCATTTTGGCCCACGGCCGTCTGCTCATCTAGAGTTTTTTGCCGACGCATGAACAAATCTAATGTGCTGCATAAAAAAAAGCTCTCTTTAATAGTGTTGGTCGAATGAGACTGATTCCGTCCCTGATCTAGGGTTTAATGCAGCGTAGAATGGGACTTGGAGTCAGCATAAGGATTTGTCTCATTTTATAGGCTGTATCTTGTCCTTAGAGCTGCATAATTACCCGAAGTGAAGTTAGAGAGGATGATGGTCACGTAGCTTTGTTCAAACAAGTTAGTCACATAGCTGAATTTTAATTGTATTTACTAGACAGGATATGGAAATGAGATACCTTTAGAGATAATGGAATTCTATACGGATTAATGTGGCCGCACTTAAAAGGGAAACATACAGTGCCTCTCGAAAGTACTAATACACCTTGAACCTTTGCACATTTTGTCATGTTTACAACCATAAACATAACGATTTTATTTTGAATGTTTTACTGAAAGTTCACACACAAGCAACAGACAACAGTGAAGTGAAAGCAAAATGATACATGATTCTGTTATTTTTCAAAAAATAGAAAACCAAAAAGTGGGGCGTGCATTAGTATTCATACAGCATTTTCTGAGTGCATTAAATTGCCTTTATAACATTCCTAATGACTGCAGAAAGTTCACACCGTGCCCTAACCATTAAATAGAGGCCGCCTGTGTGTAATCTACTCTCAGTATAATTACAGCTGTTCTGTGAGGGCCTCAGAGCTATGGTCAGAGTGTATTGGTCACTAAGCAACATCATGAAGGCCAAGGAGCTCACCAGAGAGGTCAGGGATAAAGCTGTGGAGAAGTTTAAAGCAGCGTTAAGTTATACAAAGATTTCCCAAGATTTGAACATCTCACGGAGCACTGTTCAATTCATCATTCGGAAATGGAAAGAGTATAGCACCACTGCGAACTTACCAAGACACGGGCGTCCACCTAAACTAACAGACCGAACAAGGAGAGCACTGGTAAGAAATGCAACCAAGTTCCCCAAGATAATTCTGGAGGAGCTGCGACGTACTGCCGCTGAGCTGGGGGAATCTGTACATGGGACAACTATAAGTCGTACTCTACACAAATCTGGCCTTCATGGACGAGTGGCAAGAAGAAAGCCGTTATTGAAAGGAGGCCATAAGAAATCCCGTTTGAAGTTTGCTAGAAGTCATATGGAGGACACAGCTACCATGTGGAAGAAGGTGCTTTGGTCAGATGAGACAAAAATTTAACTTTTTGGCCCAAATGCAAAACGTTATGTATGGAGCAAACCTAACACTGCTCATCGTCCTGAGTGCACCATCCCCAGTGTCAAATATGGTGGGGGGAGCATCATGCTATGGGGCTGCTTTTCCTCAGCGGGGACTGGGAAGATTGTAAGAATAGTTGGGAAGATGGATGGAGCCAAATACAGAGACATTTTGGAGGAAAACCTGCTGGAGTCAGCAAGAGAATTGAGGCTGGGGCGGAGATTCACCTTCCAGCAGGACAATGACCCTAAACACAAAGCTAAATCTACAATGGAATGGTTTAAAAATATACATATTAATGTGTTAGAATGGCCCAGTCAAAGTCCTGACCTAAATCCTATTGTTGTTTTGTAAAGAGGAATGGGCTAAAATGTCAGTCTCTAGATGTGCAAACCTTGTAGAGTCTAACCCCAGAAGACTTGCTGCCGTTATTGCAGCAAAAGGGGGTTCCTCAAAGTATCAATTCATGCTGTATGAATACTTATGCACGCCCCACTTTTCACTTTTCTATTTTTTTGTAAAATAACAGAATCATGTATCATTTTGTTTTCACTTTAAGGTTGTCTGTTACTTGTGTGTGAACTTTCAGTAAAAAATTCCAAATAAAATCTTTACGTTTAGGGTTGTAAACATGACAAAATGTGCAAAAGTTCAAGTTGCATTAGTACTTTCGCAAGGCACTGAATGCTCAGAGCCTAAGTTTTCTGTCGAGGCAGCGATTGTTCACATTTTGTTGTTTGCTTATATAGAAGAAGACAATCGGCTTTTTCATGGCGATACGTCCTGTAGAATACATTTACTGAGACAATGGTTCTACATCAAGCTCTGTGTGGGTGCAGTATGAAATATTAGATTGTATTAGGAGCTTGGGTCTCGATGGTGACAGTCAAATAAAGTGAAAGTGCGTCTGAGCAAATAGAGGCTCAATTACAGCGTGTGTTTAATGCCCAGTTGCTCCAGCTTGATTTGTGACAAAGTAGATCCATTTGGCCCACTCACATGATTTAGTATTTTTGATGGGGGTTTGTGGAGTGTTTTGTACATTGTAGATTTCATAAATATTATCTGTCTGTGTCTCAGGACAATTATCCAAGCAGAAAGCAGATTGAGCTACACTCTTATTGTTGCCAAATCATATACTTTAATTGGAAATGAACACTAAAGGACTCTCTCTCTCTTACTTCCTCAATCCCAGCTCCTGTTCCAATCAGTGCCAGCGCAGCCTTCAGCCGTTAAAGCTCAGTGGCTGAACTGTGGAGGTTCTTAGCTTTCAAATGAGGGATGTCCTGTTCACAGAAACTCGGGTTCATGTGCAGCTTTCTGCAAACCATGTTCCGTTGTAGTGACTTTTTTAAAGCACTAAGAGCCTCCTACAAACATTCACTTTAAGTTCACAACATCAACATGTCCTCAAGCGGTGTTACGTGGTAAAAAGGTTTTAACAAATAAAATGTCCATGTGCCTTTCACAGCCAAGCAATTAAACTGTAATTGAATGTAAACAACCCCCTGTTTTACAAATTTTCAGCTGGAGCTAAATTGGTCTCTTAACATCTAAACTTTCACCTGGAAACAAACAAAATACCTTCACAGTAACATCTATAATTAATTCACTGATTCAATGTTTCTCCGCAGATTTATTTGGGAAACTGTCATTTCAAGAGCCATTTTCTCAAAATGCATTTTTGTCACATTGGTGCGACGACAGACTTCAAACTATATTTGAAGGGTTTTTTTTTTTCAGAGTGATTTTTTAATATCTATTTCCAAGCCTGATTGATTGAGTTTTGAACGTAAAAAAAAAAAAAGGCAAAATTTCCATTTTTACAGATTATTCAACGAACAAACAGCTTATTTTAAAACTAAACAAGATATCAAAAATCCCCTCTGAAAAAGTCTTTGTCACTAATAAATCAACAACATAAAACCTTAAATTTAAACTTGGCTCAATCTATTTTTTCAGATTTCGTTGCCTCACCATAAATTATGGGAAATTTGGGACCTTTTTAGGCACAAAAGGCCCTATTTTTTTTATATGAAAATATAGAATGACAAAAAACTTGCTATACATTTTTCCCCTCATATTTCTCATAATCTAAAGCAAACGTTTCAAATTGACATAGTTAATTAAAAAAAGTTTCCCTTTTCACCTGTAGTGTCTTGCCTTAACTACCTTAAATGAACTGTCTCATAACCATGTTTGTAGAGGTCTAGAGATCATTGTTTCCAGTGAACATTATGGCTGCACCTTTACCATTTGCTGAATGTGACAAAATCCAGAATGCTCCTTATGAGCTGGAGTTTTCCTTGAAACCCTACATGCTGAGGGCAACAAAAAATATATTTTTATAGCTGCCTGCTTTCTACTATTTCCTTTACCATAAAGATACAGTATTTGCATTTGACAAAAGCCCATTTATGTTGTGCCTGTGAGGTCTCTATTGCCATCTTATTTGAACTGGAATTCCACTTATCCTCTGAGTTTTTCTTCCAACACCTGTACAACTATTCTTTGCCCGGTGCTCAAATAAAGGAATCTCTTCAAAGGCTGTCTCATCACTACAGCAGGCTGTGAGCGACAGAAGCGGCTGACAAACACTCTACTCCTACTGCCCGTTGTGTGAATTATTCGTATGGCTGGAAATAACAGTACATCCCAGTGTTTGGGCCAGTATTTACGTGTTAAGCTTGTCTACATTTGTCATGTTTTTTGTCTCCACAGATTTTGGATCTGCGCAATGTCATGGTGGTCGTGTCCCGGTGGTACGGAGGAATTTTGTTGGGGCCCGACCGCTTCAAACACATCAACAACTGCGCCAGAACCATCCTGCAAGAGGAGGGGTACATAGGCTCGATGCTGGTGAGGAGTTATATTCGGATTATTGCCTTGTCAACCTTTCACTGATGAGACATTTGTCAACCGTGACCCTATGATCGGCTTGGGATGGACCACCTGGTATCTGGTAGTCAGAGGTGAAAGGTATTTGGCAGTTTTATGTTGTCTGAGAAACTTCTGGAAAAACATAAATACAGTTGTACTTTTTTAAATTCGACTCATCCTTCTATGCCACTGGGGCAACCTGTAAGGAGTAGTGGGCCTCGACAGGATCATGCCCGGGGACCCATCTCCAGATGTGGAACTAGGCTGATGGTCAGAATCACCTGGCTGGAGGATTCACCTCAAAGCTCATGCTTTAGTCTGAGCAGGGAAACTCGTGTGTGTCGCCAACTCGCTATTAACCTGCGAAAGAACTGTTTGAACGCAAGATACCAACATCGTCTTGAGCAACGCCAAGCGGAAGATCGGTCCATTTGTGGGCGGCAAAGCTAGTTTTCCATTAGATAGCATTGCACTTTACACAGGTTTTAAGTAACTGTAAAGCCTGGTTTCTAATTGTTTTGCCCCTGGATAACGCTGGGTTAGTTACAATTAAAGAAACCAGGCTGGGTTTCGTAAGGAGCATTTTAGAAAGATAAACATAAGATAAGATAAATCTCATATACTAATGAGGGCCGGGCTTTGATTAACAGGCCGTTAGCATTAGCGCTAATGGCACGGACGTGGCTACGACCGAACTACGTGCCCCGCGAGGGCCAGGTCTACAGTGAAGATCCCGCCCTTATACCATTTTTAGAAATATGCTCTCCGTCAGAGCAGAGTAGGAGGAGTCTGTAAATCCCCCATGATTTCTCTTTCGAACGTGGTCATTATGGTAAACGGTAAGGAATGAGAAGCGTCTATTATTCATTATGTCTATGAGCCATATGTCTTTTGTGTCGCAAACTGCTGATTGGATAGGGTCAGCCCTGATTCATAACTAAACCAGTAAATTGAAAACAATTAATATTAAAAATATAAATACAAATATTCTGTAAATATGTTGTGGTCTAAACTGCTGGTAAAACAAAACAAACAAACATGTAAATTAAAATATTTTACTCACATATTTTTGACTTTGCACCCACTGCTGGTTATTCACAACAACACATGACAATATCAACATTTCAATACATTCTTTTATTGCTTTCCAGGACCATCGATGGCGTAAAGGCCGAGAGACATTTGACAGAATAATTCAAAATGTCGGCTTGCTCAGTGTGTGTCCACTAGGTCCTCCATGGCGCTCACATTAAGGATATTGGTCCATTTGAAGTGTCTGGTGGCCTCATGTTGCGGAGATCAAACATTTTCTAAAGCTTTTACCGGCCTGAAGTTGGGCCTGGTCTCTTTGAAGTCATCTTTGTGTTCTGCAAAGTTATTCAATTGATAACATGATTGAACTTCGAGCAGTTTCCCGGACATAGATTAAAGGTGCACCAGGCCCCGGCTTCGAAATGTGTCCCACTTCAAAACACCCACAGCTTCAATGTCAAAAATAAATACTGTACTGTATGTCTAGCCGGGTTTCTACTGTGAACTCGGGCACAACTAATTAAGGCCCCACTGCCTACGGGTTTCTGAGTCCGCAGGGATATTTTGTCGCCCGGCACGGAATTTGAAATCAGGTGAAAAACGGTAATATAATGTCACATTTAAAAGAAAAAAGAAAAAAAGTGTGGTAGTGAAAAACTGGAGCTGCGTGAAATGAGGAAGATGTATTTGTACACACAGGTTAGATTTCTACTTTTACATATTTGGCGGATTTAAAGGACATTGAGAGGACAAAACGATCAATACAATTTTATCAATCTTTTTATTTTACTTTATTTTACTGTTTCAAAATAAACATCTTAATCTCCTAACCCCCACCTGAACCAAGCGCATTTTCTCCTGTTCGGCATTACCCAAATCGAAAGCTTCTCGACTGGAGGCTTTCGATTTCGACTGGAGGCCAGTGTAACGCCTCATTTGAAAGCTAAGACCTACAAAACTGGTCATAATGTTTTTGTCGCGTTATCGCCGCATTTATATCACATTTTATTGCCGTGTTTTCGTAGTTTTTTTGGTCACGTTTTTTTGTTGCTGTTGGGGCTGGTAAACCAACATAAACAATAATCAATTAAAGAAAGCGAGACAAGACAGATAACCATTTTACTTCGAAGGAGAGACGAAACAGAGATAAGGACCCAGTTCCAAAAAAAGGAGCTGAAGACAAATCCTCCGCTCGGTCTCTGAGCGAATCTTCTTCCTTTATTAGTAAACCACGCCCCTAATTTACATAGCACGACGCTAGTCTAAGGGAAAAGGGGAAAAAACATAAATGATGCCAGAGCCGTGAGATAACAATGTTGAAAGTGTACAATGTTCTCATTATTTTCATCCTTGAGACAGTCGGTCTCACAGTACAGCTCTCCCAGAAACCCAAGCAAAGGGAGTAACCCAGGCAGATAAGATTCATTCAGTTTTATAAAGCAAAGAATCTGTAACTCAAAGCACAAACATTAATAATATCTTTTCAGTCAGCAGGTTATAACCTCTAAGACTAAGCAAAATATAGAGAATAGATATATTTCCCCAACAGTTGCTTTTTCAACTTTTTCTTTGTCGCTTTTTTCACCTTTTTGTTGCTCTGTTGTCACTTTTTTGTTGCTTTTTTTGTCACTTTTTGTTTCCATCCTCGCTTCGTTGCTATTTTTATGCTTTTTTTCAAGAAGCTTTTAGATTTGGGTAAAAGCCAAACTGGAGAAAATGTGCCAAGTTCAGGTGGGGGTTAAGAGGTTAAACAGTGCTTTTCAATCCAATCTCATTTTTATCACAAAAACCTTTATTTTTTTTACGGTCTGTGTAATAATGATAAAAAATTATTGGGCATAAAAGTATTGTCCAGCTTTATGTGCCTCTCATCAATAAAGATTTAATGCTGATACACAGACAGTGAAGTCGTCGGGGGACTTCATAATGAGCCATAAATGTGTGACAGAGATGAAAAGGAATTACTACAAAGGCTGCCATAAGGCCCTGCATTGAATAAAAAAACTGAATAATAACAGAAATTTAATTTAGAAGTTAACCCAGGAGGTCGGTTAACCGTGTCATCCTCATCTGAATATTTTTAAAGATGTATTCTGGGTGCACTGCTTTCTCCTGTCATCAAAAACATTTAGGTTACCCCATAGTTGGGGCAGAGGCAGCGATCCAGGACTCGCCCTTCATCTGATCTATGTCTATTTGCTGTAGTATGTATAATGAAAAACAAAGCACTTAAAGATTCCTTCACTCAACGGAAACTGAGTGAAGATTCACCTCCATTAGTTGAGGCAGACCTGTTATGTAAATCTAGTTTTCAGAACAAAGACATGAGCTGAAAAGTGCCCTTTCTCAACTCGAACCCTTTATCTTATTTGGTGCGGTGGCACAGCAGTTAGCCCCCTTACTTCACAACAAAAGGGTTCCTGGCTTCGAGCCCTGGGCCGGATAGAGTGTTTTACCGTGGCTTACCAAGGCTTACCAATACTAAATGGCTTTATAATATGGATGAAACGCCACAATTGCACTGTTTTATTATGGGCTCTGAACACATCACACACTTTCCTCTTATTGTGCTTGTCCCATTTACATTTTTGAGTGTCCAGATAAGGGGTAATTGAATGAACAAGTAAAGCTGCTGAGAGAATTATGCCTTGGGTTAAACTAAATTAGGCACTATCTCAAGAAAATCTTTGGAGGAAAATGGGAAGTTTTACACCTCTGCGCCTCTCGGGAGAAACAAAGCACTCTCTTGTATTTTATGGCTTTAGTCTTCAATTGTAACCAGGCAGCGACTATTGTAAATGGTCTCACTTATTTTGCACTTTTCTGGGCACCCAAAGCGTTTACATGAAAAAATTACAATTAAAAAATACTCACACTCATTCATACAGCAATGTGCGCAGACCCTGGGGACAAGGTGGATGAAGTGTCTTGCCCAAAGACACAACAACAGCACGCACTAGCTGGAGCTGGGTTACGACCCACTCTACACCTGAGCCTCTGTCACCCAATTGAAAGTCCCTAGACAGAGTAATTGCATGTCTACCGCTGTTAAGGCACTCCATGAGCTGCAGCAGGGTTACATTAATATTAAAGATGTTGTTTTAGAATATTTTTAGACTTCCTGTTCATTGCTGCAAGCCACGTTGGAGGTCCTCTTCTTATTTACAGGCGTGATCACAGTTGAACTATCTGCCTCCATCAAATGCCATCCTCTGCATCTCATCAATGGACTTTGCCCCCTTTTAAGCAGCTCTGCCCTCAGCATCTTTGCAAAAATCACAGAACATATCATATCTTGGGACTCATGGACACAAGCAGTCAAAATGAGTTTCCTCCACAGCAGTGTTAATTTCGTCGACTAAAATATTTAGTCTTAATTTTAGTCAAAGTGATTTTTTTGAAGACTAAAATTGGACTAAAACTAAATTAAAACTTTTTCATGCGACTAAAACTATGACTAAAATGTCCAGATATTTTAGTCGACTAAAATGAGACTAAATAAAAATGAAAAGGAGAGACTAAAATCATCCAAACTTCTATTGACAGTCTGAAAGAGCCTCATATCATGTAAATTCACTGCCAAAGGAACAGCTCTGAGCTTTGTTCATCAGGGAGCAGCTCCATGAAGCAGAGGACCTCGATTAAATATGATTATAATGAATATTATTAATACAAAGTCGACTAAATGTGTCTTAATTTTAGTCGACTAAATTGACTTGCAATTTTAGTCGACTAAATCTCGACTAAAATTGAATTACATTTTCGTCAAAAGACTAAGACTAAAACTAAATTAAAATATGCTGTCAAAATTAACACTGCTCCACAGGGTGGCTGTGCTCCTGTGCGACAGGGTGAGGCGGTTGGTCACCTGAGATAGTTCAATGAAAAGTAGAGACTCGTGACAGTCTCTCGCTTGGCGTGTGAACACCCTGGGGCCCTTTGGAGGCGCTGGAGGTTGTGTCTGGGGTGAGGGAAGTGTATGAGAGTTTCTATTTTGACACAGGGCCTGAATAAGGGGAAGCAACTGGATGGATCGACCTATGCTTTAATTTGGCAAGATAAAGGGGTGAGGGAAGTATTATTATAGTTATAGAAGTTTATTTTGAGCATTTTGATTCGATTTGAGATTTTATTTTTCAAACACGTACCAGATTAAGTATGTTTGAACATCTACATAAAGATGAGGGATGGTTAACAGAGGCACAATTCAGGGTAAAGCTGCAATCCAGGGACTCTTTCCTAACCCTACCCATCCTTGTCATCCCCAAAGACAACTTCAGCTCCAGCTCAGTCTCCTGTCTTTTCCACTGTCTCACGGTAATTGAACCTTCATCATAGCTCGTCTCCCTTGATTCATATAGGCACATACGCCTTTATCTCTCATTGGAATACATTAAAACAGTATGGAGCGCAACAATCAGCTCACGGCAATTTGCACATTTCCGAAAAGAAACTCAGTGGGCGTTCAGAGAAAGAAACTGTCTGTCAAAAAAAAAAAATACAAAAAAAGTGAAAAGAAAGAAAAACTGACTCATGAGCTTGTAAAACAGCACTCAAATCTTAATCCAGCGTTTGGCACTGTTACGTGAAGCGCTAATGCATGATAATGATAAGTCTGCTCGCGCGCTAATTTCCCTTCTCTTTCGCAGGATGAGGCGGCCAAATCAGGAGGGAAGAGCAAAAGGCCAAAAAACAAGAAGATCAAGTGAAGTTAATAAGACGGAGGCTTTTAATCAGGGACTTCAAACAGAGACGCCGCCGGCTTCTCTGTAAATGTCACTTTTACACGAGGACTATTTCAAGACGTATAATGGACTTAACGACTCCAGGCCTGTGTACAGTCTGTGCCTTAACAAATGTTGGATGATCGGATAAAAAACATTAATGTTATTTCAAATCCTCGGGACAAAGCAACAAAATATGCAAAAACTCTTCGTCCAATTGTCTATTATGTAACTTTCATATTGTAAAATCATTGAGCGTTTGAGCTAATTGTGAGCAACATCAGTCAAATGAGGTCTCCCTTATTGTTGTCACGCTCCAAAGTTTGAAAGAAATATTTTACTGCCATAGAAATTTAACCAACCCCCCCCCCCCCCCACCCCCACCCAATCATGTTTCTCAACTCCTACTACTTGGAAATTATAGTTTCCAGAGCTGCCAACAATAGCATTCTGTTCATCTTCATTTCACTCCTTGTTCTTACTCTTTCAGAAATAGCCCATTTGCAATCAACAGCCTTCATTTGGTCAGCACCTCGCCATTAAATTTAAGTATTCACACTGCGGATGGAGTTATTATCCAAGCTTCGATTCCAGCACTAAAATCTGCATTTGAATGAACTGCACTCAAGTGAGTTCTGCCTCTTTTTTTTTTCTTCTTTTTTTTTTTTTACAAATATGATCAAGCCAAATGAAGTTCGCAGAGTTTCACCGCCACCAACACCCTCACGCCCACACACACATGTCCGCCATCCACTGTGCTTGCCTCCCTACAGTAAAAGCCTGTTAAATGACCCATATTCCTATTAAACATGTTTTCGCTTTTGACCATTGTTCCCTCCAGGAAAAAAAAAAAAAAAAAGACATGTGTCGAGCTGTGTTTTGTATAATTTGTGCATATTTAAGTAATCTTGCATATTCAGTTAGGCTGCTTGTAGAGAGCTTAAAACACGTACCTCCACCACCTGCATGAGGTAGTTTTTTAATTAATTTTTTGATAGTGCAGATGTTCATTAATGTGCATTGTCCCTGAAACAACAAAAACAGACGTAGACATGTCGGATTAAAGTGACAGGGCTAATTTACAGCCGTGGTCCCCAGGCAGATGACAGAAACAATCTGACAGAAATTAATAAATACATGACAAGTAAAAGAAGAGTCACTAGAGGAAAACCAGGGAGATTAAAGCCGCAAGCGGCGATGTAGGCCCTCGCCCCTGGCGCAGCCCCCCCTTGCGACCGCCTCCTTTGCTACCGCCCCCGCTCTCGCCCAAACCTGCTCTCCCCTCGGCCTCACACACAACCTGTGTGCTCTCTGTCTACTAACTCTTGCTCTTTGCAGCAGGGGGCGCTATAGCATGGATCATTTTTGTGTTCATGTAAAAAGATTCAGGGCCATCTGGTGTATAAGTGATTACATTTAAAACTCAAAGGGACAAAGAATGTGCCAGTTATCATGGGTAATAATGATGCTCTCAGGAACACGTTTACCCTGGCCACGCCCACATCTTACACAATATGATGTATATGTAATATCTATTTTTGTTTAGTTTATTGTGTAGAATATACCGGCAAAGTGGGAGATAAATAATCCAAACTGCAATATTAAAGGTATAGATAGGGGGCGCTATAGTGTTGAGCACTGTGAAGTTATTGAGCTCTATCTGTTCAGAACGTGAGTTGCCTTATGTCAGCCAAATATGATCCAGATTGGATAGAGTGCATGCCTGCGAGGGGTTGTGAAATGTACTGCAAAAAGGCCTTTTTTTGTGGGGGTGCCATTTTAATATCTTAACCCCCACTTTAACCGAGCACATTTTCGCCAGTTCGTCTTGACCCATGTCTTAAAGTTCTTGAAAAAAAGCGTCAAAAACAGTTACAGAAATGAGACGTAAGTGCAGGTGAAAACACAGCACACAAAGAAGTGTACTTGGTTCAGGTGGGAGTTAAGAGGTTAAAAGTTAAAATGGCCGACTTCCTGTGCGTCATTGCCACGCCCACACCTTCGAAAATATCAAACACATGTAATATATTTTTGTGTTCGATTTAATGTGTAGAATATACCTGCAAAGTTTCATATAAATTGTACAAACTAAAATGTTTCAAGGTATAGATAGGTGGCGCTATAGTGGTGAGCACCGTGCAGTTATTGAGCTCTATGGATCCATACCATAAGAGGCCTCATGTCAACCAAATATGATCCAGATTGTATAGAGTGCATGCCTGCGAGGGGTTGTCGAAGGTACGGGAAAAAAGCATGTTTTTTGTGGGGGCGCTATGTGAAAACTGTAAACGTAAAAAAAAAAAAGCTGGCTTTTTTTGTAGCCCCATGTCTCTAGATTCTATTGAGCCATGTTTGAGCTGTTGTGGTGAAAAACCAAGGACTAGTACATTTAAACATCTGGTGAGCTAAATCGTCTCCATCCAATATGGCGGGCTTCCTGTTGGTCAGAGGGTGGAGCTATAATTATGTTTTGTGACTGTCTCCATGTGCTCTATCACTGTTCCGAAGGGGATTGGCCTACACCAAAAAAGTGACGAGCCATTCCCCTCGTCACTCACGGACATTGTTGGGGAAGTTACTTTTAAAAAGTAACTTTTCTCATTACTCGTTACTTCTTTTAAAAAGTAACCCGTTACTTTACTTAGTTGCTCTCTAAAGAAAGTAACTTATTACGTTACTCGTTACTTTTACGTTACTTTTGTGTTACTCGACTTTGTTCCTAAATGTGTTGTGGAAGTTCTACTATTAAGGACATAACAGATATTTCTTTCGTGCTCTTTATTATCAAAAATGCAACAAACTGTAATGTAAATCAATCAAAAACAACTCCGATTTAAAAGGCTTTGTTCACTGAATATGCTGGCTTTTCTTCAGTTTACCAGATAAAAAAAGCCATTGGGCACAGGCAGGCTTGAGCTATTCCACATCAGCACAAAGTGTGCGATTGTATCTCATCAGGAGCAGTCTTTCAAAACTTGCATAAACACCGGTCTCACTCGGGGGAATTGGTTTAGGATCTCCAACTCTGAGCCTGATCTCATATATTCCAGTACCTCAGCGTCTACGCTAAAGGACGTTGCGTCTTCCTCCTCCTCACCAAAAGAAGGGGGGGGGGGCTGCGGGCAAACGGTTTCAGAGCGCGGCTGGGGAAACACTCCCAGCGCCAGTGCTCTCCCGGGCCATAGGAGAGGAAAAGGCGCGCGGGGTCCGTGAGTGACGAGGCGGCTACAGGAGCCCCGTCACATCTTCCACCTGTTCGCTCAGCTCCGCTCTGGGCCGCCTCCGAACGACAGCGACATCACCGCACCCAGTCTCCTCCTCAGCCCCGGTCATCTCCCCCGCTGCTCCACGAGGAGCTCAAAGTGCAAGCAAAACACCCCTTTCACTTGCGTTTGTTTCTCCCCTCTTGCGCGCGCGAGAGAGAGGGGCAGAGCAAAGTTACGTGAATGAGAGCAACAGAAGCTTAATCGGGCCGTGAGAGGTTTTTTTTGTGTGTGTCTGCATACCCCCCAGAATGTGGGTAGTTGGTTACACCCAACACTGCTCACGGACCCCGCGCGCCTTTTTCTCTCCTATGGCCCGGGAGAGTGCTGGCGCTGAGAGAGTTTGGGAGCGCCGTTTCCTCGGAGCCGCGCCCTAAAAGCATTTCCCCGTAGGCTGTGCTCATGTCCCCCGGTCGTGCGTCCCCGAACTGTGCCTCTGCCTCTTCTCTCTCCGCCCCACTCCAGCAGTGACTTTTGTTTAGCAAAATAAGCATGCACAACTAAAGTGACGCCCCTACCCCAAAGAGCAATACAAAAAAATAATACATCTCCGCGAACCCGTTCATATCGTTCACTGTAAAGACTTCTTCAAAAGATTTGGATCGTTCGTGACCGACACATCACTAATTGGCGCCCCAGGCATATATTGCGTATGCCTTATTTGCGCCACTGATGACGTTAGAATTAAAGGCATTAAAACTGCGACTGTAATATGTAATAATTAAACAGGTACACAGTGTGATCTTTCCTCTCCCTTGTCTCCCCTGTACTTGACCACGCTGTCCGCGCGTGAATATTAACATGCGCATCGTTTGGATTCTTCCATCCTCGGCAGATGCGCGTGTACATCATCGCAAAATAAAAGACAACGCAAAGCGTAACATTGGAGATTAGTTTAAATTGAAAGAGAAAGTAACAAGTCGGGGCGTGAATCTGTGGGTCGTGTATCTGCAGCTGCTCCATGTCTGCAGGTTTACAAGCTGAGGCCGCGATCACAAGTGAAATAGAAATAGAAAAGCAATTTGTTTTATATTGCAGTGTAAGTGCAAACCAATAACTAAGTATTGCTAGATATCAACTAAGTATTCTTTTAAGTGCCATGCACAGTCTGTAGTGGGAAGGTCTGTAATTGCAATGCAGCCTTCTTAAAAATAAATAAATAAAATCCACAACTTCACACAGTGATTTTGCATGATTTTGGCCCATCCCTAGGGCCAAATGTCATGTATTGTTGACAAAATAATGTGTTTCGCCTTAGTGAAGTGGTCTTCGAATGTCATAGGAATACAATGGGAAATGCTGAAGTTCTTATTGGCCAAACCGTTCAATATAAGGCAAAGGTCTGATTGACTGTTTTGGTCAGAGGCATTTACTGGAATTATCTGCAAAGCATCAACCTTTTCTGCAAAAGTCCTATGAAAGTTGATGCTTTGCAGCAGGGGGCGCTATAGCATGGATCATTTTTGTGTTCATGTAAAAAAGATTCAGGGCCATCTGGTGTATAAGTGATGACATTTAAAGAATGTGCCAGTTATCATGGGTAATAATTATGCTCTCAGGAACACGTTTACCCTGGCCACGCCCACATATAACACAATATGATGTATGTGTAATTGCATTTTTTGTTTAGTTTGTTGTGTAGAATATACCGGCAAAGTGGGAGATAAATAATCCAGACTGCAATATTCAAGGTATAGATAGGGGGCGCTATAGTGGTGAGCACCGTGCAGTTATTGAGCTCTATCTGTTCAGACCGTGAGTTGCCTTATGTCAGCCAAAGATGATCCAGATTGGATAGAGCGCATGCCTGCGAGGGGTTGTGAAATGTACTGCAAAAAGGCCTATTTTTTTGTGGGGGTGCCATTTTAATCTCTTAACCCCCACTTTAACCAAGCACATTTCTCCAGTTCGTCTTGACCCATGTCTTAAAGCTTCTTGAAAATAAACGTCAAAAACGCAGTTACAGAAATGAGACGTAAGTGCAGATGAAAACACAGCACACAAAGAAATGTACTTGGTTCAGGTGGGAGTTAAGAGGTTAAAAGTGAAAATGGCCGACTTCCTGTGCGTCATTGCCACGCCCACACCTTCAAAAATATCAAACACATGTAATATATTTTTGTGTTCGATTTAATGTGTAGAATGTACCTGCAACGTTTCATATAAATTGTACAAACTAAAATTTTCAAGGTATAGATAGGTGGCGCTATACTGGTGAGCATCGTGAACTTATTGAGCTCTATGGATTCATACGATAAGAGGCCTTATGTCAGCCAAATATGATCCAGATTGTATAGAGCGCATGCCTGCGAGGGGTTGTCCAAGGTACGGGAAAAAAGCATGTTTTTTGTGGGGGCGCTATGTGAAAAGTGTAAACGTTATCAAAAAAAGCTGGCTTGAAGTTGTAGCTCCATTTCTCTTGATTCTATTGAGCCATGTTAGAGCTTACTCTGCAGAGAAACCAAGGAGTAGTACATTGAAACATCTGGTGAGAGATTTCTTCTCCAGGATTTCAATCCAAGATGGCCGACTTCCTGTTGGTCAGAGGGCGGAGCTATAATGATGTTTTGTGACTCTCTCCATGTGCTCTATCGCTGGGCCAAAGGGGATTGGCCTACGCCAAAAATACATGTCCCCAAAAGAATGGGGGTCAACTTTGAGGGGGTGCTGTGGAGCCATTTTGTTTAGGGCGTGTGCATGTCGCCCACTGACACGCAATTTTTGCCGACTCTGATCACTGTGCCAATTTCTGCGTGTACTTTTGCACGGGAAGGCACTGAAAAACAGGATCTTAGAGGCGGAATAATAATAATAATAATAATAATAATAATTAAAGCCGCAAGCGGCGATGTAGGCCCTCGCCCCTGGCGCAGCCCCCCCTTGCGACCGCCTCCTTTGCAACCGCCCCCGCTCTCGTCCAAACCTGCTCTCCCCTCGGCCTCACACACAACCTGTGTGCTCTCTGTCTACTAACTCTTGCTCTTTGCAGCAGGGGGCGCTATAGCATGGATCATTTTTGTGTTCATGTAAAAAGATTCAGGGCCATCTGGTGTATAAGTGATTACATTTAAAACTCAAAGGGATAAAGAATGTGCCAGTTATCATGGGTAATAATGATGCTCTCAGGAACACGTTTACCCTGGCCACGCCCACATCTTACACAGTATGATGCATATGTAATATCATTTTTTGTTTAGTTTATTGTGTAGAATATACCGGCAAAGTGGGAGATAAATAATCCAAACTGCAATATTAAAGGTATAGATAGGGGGCGCTATAGTGTTGAGCACTGTGCAGTTATTGAGCTCTGTCTGTTCAGACCGTGAGTTGCCTTATGTCAGCCAAATATGATCCAGATTGGATAGAGCGCATGCCTGCGAGGGGTTGTCCAAGGTACGGGAAAAATTTTTTTTGTGGGGGCGCTATGTGAAACCTGTAAACGTTATCAAAAAAAGCTGGCTTTGTTTTGAATGAGGGTGTGACCATAGGCACCAATTCAGGTTCTTCCCAGTAGGTACCGATAATATAAAAAATAAAAAAAAGGTCAAGGTTGGTATTGAACCAGCAATCTAACGGATGGGAACCCTGCACTCTACCAATGGAGCTACAGAGGCTTAGGTAGGAACACAGTGAATCTTACATTAATCTTATGAAACACTTGCACTGATCAGTTGACAGAAAACAGAATTATAGTTCTGGAAATATTGATTAAAACATCTTGTAATTAGGGCTAATTCCCCTAATAATAGGTCCTGCATGGCATTGGAGGAGAGAGGTCATGTGTCCCCCTCTCTCCTCAGCAGGAGCAGTTGCTGCTGTTCCAGATATGAACCAAGTAACCCAAGCATAACTGTCAGGTAAATCTATTTTTTTTTTTTTAAAAGAGTTAGAAAAGCGTCAAAATCATTATTGAACTGGCAACCTCATGTACTGGAGACCGGTAAACTATCATTGAGCTATAACCCTATACTGCAGTACACCCATTGTGGCTACTTTTCTCTAAATCACAGATTTTGAAAATAGGTCCCAGCAAGGTCATTTCAGGTGATTTTTGCCCCACTATTGATTGTTTTAGACATTTAGTGTTGCCTCTATTGTCTCCCCATGTCTTTCTGTGTAGTTGTGCTACAACTTTTCTTTCTTTGTTTTTAAGGAGGGTGGGACCAAAGGCGTCAATTCATGTTCTTCCCAGTAGTTGCCGAGTCAAAAAAAATAAAAATAAAAAAGAGTTAAGGACAGAATCGATCAAGCAATCCCATGGTTGGGAACCTATCACTCTACCCATGTAGCTACACAAGCAGATTTATTTTACAGCCGAAATGTGCAATATCTTATGAAACGGCATGTGGTACAACATGTGGGTCATTTTCCCGTTTTTAATGAGGGTGGGAGCATAGTTGCCAATTCAGGTTCTTCCCAGTAGGTACTGCGTAAAAAAAAAAAGAAGAAAAAAAAAAAGTCATTGTGGGGATTGAACCGGCAATAAGACGGTGAGAACCCTGCGCTCTACCAATGGAGCTACACAGGCTTACGTAAAAACACAGCGAATTTTAGATTAATCTTATGAAAGAACTCTCGATAGATGAAGGAATACTTTGGTGAGAGCTACATAGTACGAGGAACACGCAGAGACGGACAGGAAACAGCCTATCTGAACTTCCTGTGACTGTAAAGTCCAAAAAAGCTGAATTTGGAGGCAAACACGTCCAAATTAAAGCTTATGTCTGTCACAGAGGGGTATTATATCTACGTATGAGTCTAAAAGTGTGGCTTTTGTGAATAAAGGGGGTATTTGGGAAAATTGACGATTTTCATGAGAAACTGACAGTGGCAACTCTGACAGAGGCCAACATGCTGCCAGAAGAACAACACTGGCTATTTCCACGGAGGATGGGCGGGCCACTTACAAGCCACTATCGCTGGGCCGAAGGGGATTGGCCTACGCCAAAAATGCATGTCCCCAAAAGAATGGGGGTCAACTTTGAGGGGGCGCTGTGGAGCCATTTTGTTTTGGGCATGTGCATGTCGCCCACTGACACGCAATTTTTGCCGACTCTGATCACTGTGCCAATTTCTGCGTGTACTTTTGCACGGGAAGGCACTGAAAAACAGGATCTTAGAGGCTGTATAAGAATAATAACAAGAAACCGGGGGAGAACAAAAGTCCCTTACCAGGACAAAGTCCTGGCTCGGGCCTAATTATAAAGGGAACAAAGCAAGATAGAGGCATGTTGTAATAGATTTTTGTGTTTGTTTCAATGTGTAGAATGTACCTGCAAAGTTTAATATAAATCGTACAAACTAAAATTTTCAAGGTATAGATAGGTGGCGCTATACTGGTGAGCACCGTGAACTTATTGAGCTCTATGGATTCATACCATAAGAGGCCTTATGTCAGCCAAATATGATTTAGATTGGATAGAGCGCATGCCTGCGAGGTTTTGTGAAATGTACTGCAAAAAGGCCTTTTTTTGTGGGGGTGCCATTGTAATCTCTTAACCCCCACTTTAACCGAGTACATTTTCTCCAGTTCGTCTTGACCCATGTCTTAAAGCTTCTTGAAAAAAAGCGTCAAAAACACAGTTACAGAAATGAGACGTAAGTGCAGATAAAACCACAGCACACAAAGAAATGCACTTGGTTCAGGTGGGAGTTAAGAGGTTAAAAGTGAAAATGGCCGACATCCTGTGCGTCATTGCCACGCCCACACCTTCGAAAATATCAAACACATGTAATATATTTTTGTGTTCGATTTAATGTGTAGAATATACTTGCAAAGTTTCATATAAATTGTACAAACTAAATGTTTCAAGGTATAGATAGGTGGCGCTATACTGGTGAGCACCGTGAAGTTATTGAGCTCTATGGATTCATACGATAAGAGGCCTTATGTCAGCCAAATATGATCCAGATTGTATAGAGCGCATGCCTGCGAGGGGTTGTCCAATGTACGGGAAAAAAGCATGTTTTTTGTGGGGGCGCTATGTGAAAAGTGTAAACGTTATCACAAAAAGCTGGCTTGAAGTTGTAGCTCAATTTCTCTAGATTCTATTGAGCCATGTTAGAGCTTACTCTGCAGAGAAACCAAGGAGTAGTACATTGAAACATCTGGTGAGAGATTTCTTCTCCAGGATTTCAATCCAAGATGGCCGACTTCCTGTTGGTCAGAGGGTGGAGCTATAATTATGTTTTGTGACTCTCTCCATGTGCTCTATCGCTGTGCCAAAGGGGATTGGCCTACGCCAAAAATGCATGTCCCCAAAAGAATGGGGGTCAACTTTGAGGGGGCGCTGTGGAGCCATTTTGTTTTGGGCATGTGCATGTCGCCCACTGACACGCAATTTTTGCCGACTCTGATCACTGTGCCAATTTCTGCGTGTACTTTTGCACGGGAAGGCACTGAAAAACAGGATCTTAGAGGCGTAACTATAATAATAATAATAATTAAAGCCGCAAGCGGCGATGTAGGCCCTCGCCCCTGGCGCAGCCCCCCTTGCGACCGCCTCCTTTGCTTCCGCCCCCGCTCTCGCCCAAACCTGCTCTCCCCTCGGCCTCACACACAACCTGTGTGCTCTCTGTCTACTAACTCTTGCTCTTTGCAGCAGGGGGCGCTATAGCATGGATCATTTTTGTGTTCATGTAAAAAGATTCAGGGCCATCTGGTGTATACGTGATTACATTTAAAACTCAAAGGGACAAAGAATGCATAATAATGATGCTCTCAGGAACACGTTTACACTGGCCACGCCCACATCTTACACAATATGATGTATATGTAATATCATTTTTTGTTTGGTTTATTGTGTAGAATATACCGGCAAAGTGGGAGATAAATAATCCAGACTGCAATATTCAAGGTATAGATAGGAGGCGCTATAGTGTTGAGCACTGTGCAGTTATTGAGCTCTACCTGTTCAGACCGTGAGTTGCCTTATGTCAGCCAAATATGATCCAGATTGGATAGAGCGCATGCCTGCGAGGGCTTGTGAAATGTACTGCAAAAAGGCATTTTTTCTGTGGGGGTGCCATTTTAATCTGTTAACCCCCACTTTAACCGAGCACATTTTCGCCAGTTCGTCTTGACCCATATCTTAAAGCTTCTTGAAAAAAAGCGTCAAAAACAGTTACAGAAATGAGACGTAAGTGCAGGTGAAAACACAGCACACAAAGAAGTGTACTTGGTTCAGGTGGGAGTTAAGAGGTTGAAAGTGAAAATGGCCGACTTCCTGTGCGTCATTGCCACGCCCACACCTTCGAAAATATAAAACACATGTAATATATTTTTGTGTTCGATTTAATGTGTAGAATATACCTGCAACGTTTCATATAAATTGTACAAACTAAATGTTTCAAGGTATAGATAGGTGGCGCTATAGTGGCGAGCACCGTGCAGTTATTGAGCTCTATGGATCCATACCATAAGAGGCCTCATGTCAACCAAATATGATCCAGATTGGATAGAGCGCATGCCTGCGAGGGGTTGTCGAAGGTACGGGAAAAAAGCATGTTTTTTGTGGGGGCGCTATGTGAAAACTGTAAACGTTATCAAAAAAAGCTGGCTTGAAAATGTAGCTCCATTTCTCTAGATTCTATTGAGCCATGTTTGAGCTTATTCTGCAGAAAAACCAAGGAGTAGTACATTTAAACATCTGGTGAGAGATTTCTTCTCCAGGATTTCAAT
The DNA here is from genome assembly GCA_021464625.1 of Proterorhinus semilunaris. Taxonomy (NCBI): domain Eukaryota; kingdom Metazoa; phylum Chordata; class Actinopteri; order Gobiiformes; family Gobiidae; genus Proterorhinus; species Proterorhinus semilunaris. The sequence goes on along the minus strand of CM038351.1, from coordinate 13,583,337 downwards.
CCAAGATGGCCGACTTCCTGTTGGTCAGAGGGCGGAGCTATAATTATGTTTTGTGACTCTCTCCATGTGCTCTATCACTGTGCCAAAGGGGATTGGCCTACACCAAAAATGACTGTCCCCAAAAGAATGGGGGTCAACTTTGAGGGGGCGCTGTGGAGCCATTTTGTTTTGGGCGTGTGCATGTCGCCCACTGACACGCAATTTTTGCCGACTCTGATCACTGTGCCAATTTCTGCGTGTACTTTTACACGGGAAGGCACTGAAAAACAGGATCTTAGAGGCGTAACTATAATAATAATAATAATAATAATAATAATAATAATAATAACAAGAAACCGGGGGAGAACAATAGTCCCTTACCAGGACAAAGTCCTGGCTCGGGCCTAATAATAATTAAAGCCGCAAGCGGCGATGTAGGCCCTCGCCCCTGGCGCAGCCCCCCCTTGCGACCGCCTCCTTTGCAACCGCCCCCGCTCTCGCCCAAGCCTGCTCTCCCCTCGGCCTCACACACAACCTGTGTGCTCTCTGTCTACTAACTCTTGCTCTTTGCAGCAGGGGGCGCTATAGCATGGATCATTTTTGTGTTCATGTAAAAAGATTCAGGGCCATCTGGTGTATAAGTGATTACATTTAAAACTCAAAGGGACAAAGAATGCATAAGAATGATGCTCTCAGGAACACGTTTACACTGGCCACGCCCACATCTTACACAATATGATGTATATGTAATATAATTTTTTGTTTAGTTTATTGTGTAGAATATACCTGCAAAGTGGGAGATAAATAATCCAAACTGCAATATTAAAGGTATAGATAGGGGGCGCTATAGTGTTGAGCACTGTGCAGTTATTGAGCTCTATCTGTTCAGACCGTGAGTTTCCTTATGTCAGCCAAATATGATCCAGATTGGATAGAGCGCATGCCTGCGAGGGGTTGTGAAATGTACTGCAAAAAGGCCTTTTTTTTGTGGGGGTGCCATTTTAATCTCTTAACCCCCACTTTAACCGAGCACATTTTCTCCAGTTCGTCTTGACCCATATCTTAAAGCTTCTTGAAAAAAAACGTCAAAAACACAGTTACAGAAATGAGACGTAAGTGCAGGTGAAAACACAGCACACAAAGAAATGTACTTGGTTCAGTGGTTCAGGTGGGAGTTAAGAGGTTAAAAGTGAAAATGGCCGACTTCCTGTGCGTCATTGCCACGCCCACACCTTCGAAAATATCAAACACATGTAATATATTTTTGTGTTCGATTTAATGTGTAGAATATACCTGCAAAGTTTCATATAAATTGTACAAACTAAATGTTTCAAGGTATAGATAGGTGGCGCTATAGTGGTAAGCACCATGAAGTTATTGAGCTCTATGGATCCATACCATAAGAGGCCTCATGTCAGCCAAATATGATCCAGATTGGATAGAGCGCATGCCTGCGAGGGGTTGTCCAAGGTACGGGAAAAAAGCATGTTTTTTGTGGGGGCGCTATGTGAAAACTGTAAACGTTATCAAAAAAAGCTGGCTTGCATTTGTAGCTCCATTTCTCTAGATTCAATTGAGCCATGTTTGAGCTTATTCTGCAGAGAAACCAAGGAGTAGTACATTTAAACATCTGGTGAGAGATTTCTTCTCCAGGATTTCAATCCAAGATGGCCGACTTCCTGTTGGTCAGAGGGCGGAGCTATAATTATGTTTTGTGACTCTCTCCATGTGCTCTATCACTGTGCCAAAGGGGATTGGCCTACGCCAAAAATGCATGTCCCCAAAAGAATGGGGGTCAACTTTGAGGGGGCGCTGTGGAGCCATTTTGTTTTGGGCGTGTGCATGTCGCCCACTGACACGCAATTTTTGCCGACTCTGATCACTGTGCCAATTTGTGCGTGTACTTTTGCACGGGAAGGCACTGAAAAACAGGATCTTAGAGGCGTAACTATAATAATTAAAGCCGCAAGCGGCGATGTAGGCCCTCGCCCCTGGCGCAGCCCCCCCTTGCGACCGCCTCCTTTGCAACCGCCCCCGCTCTCGCCCAAACCTGCTCTCCCCTCGGCCTCACACACAACCTGTGTGCTCTCTGTCTACTAACTCTTGCTCTTTGCAGCAGGGGGCGCTATAGCATGGATCATTTTTGTGTTCATGTAAAAAGATTCAGGGCGATTTGGTGTATAAGTGATTACATTTAAAACTCAAAGGGACAAAGAATGCATAATAATGATGCTCTCAGGAACACGTTTACACTGGCCACGCCCACATCTTACACAATATGATGTATATGTAATATAATTTTTTGTTTAGTTTATTGTGTAGAATATACCGGCAAAGTGGGAGATAAATAATCCAGAATGCAATATTAAAGGTATAGATAGGAGGCGCTATAGTGTTGAGCACCGTGAAGTTATTGAGCTCTGTCTGTTCAGACCGTGAGTTTCCTTATGTCAGCCAAATATGATCCAGATTGGATAGAGCGCATGCCTGCGAGGGGTTGTGAAATGTACTGCAAAAAGGCCTTTTTTTGTGGGGGTGCCATTTTAATCTGTTAACCCCCAATTTAACCGAGCACATTTTCGCCAGTTCGTCTTGACCCATATCTTAAAGCTTCTTGAAAAAAAGCGTCAAAAACAGTTACAGAAATGAGACGTAAGTGCAGATGAAAACACAGCACACAAAGAAGAGTACTTGGTTCAGGTGGGAGTTAAGAGGTTAAAGGTTAAAATGGCCGACTTCCTGTGCGTCATTGCCACGCCCACACCTTCGAAAATATCAAACACATGTAATATATTTTTGTGTTCGATTTAATGTGTAGAATATACCTGCAAAGTTTCATATAAATTGTACAAACTAAAATGTTTCAAGGTATAGATAGGTGGCGCTATAGTGGTGAGCACCGTGCAGTTATTGAGCTCTATGGATCCATACCATAAGAGGCCTTATGTCAGCCAAATATGATCCAGATTGTATAGAGTGCATGCCTGCGAGGGGTTGTCGAAGGTACGGGAAAAAAGCATGTTTTTTGTGGGGGCGCTATGTGAAAACTGTAAACGTTATCAAAAAAAGCTGGCTTGAAAATGTAGCTCCATTTCTCTAGATTCTATTGAGCCATGTTTGAGCTTATTCTGCAGGAAAACCAAGGAGTAGTACATTTAAACAGCTGGTGAGAAATTTCGTCTCCAGGATTTCAATCCAAGATGGCCGACTTCCTGTTGGTCAGAGGGTGGAGCTATAATTATGTTTTGTGACTGTCTCCATGTGCTCTATCACTGTGCCAAAGGGGTTTGGCCTACACCAAAAATGACTGTCCCCAAAAGAATGGGGGTCAACTTTGAGGGGGCGCTGTGGAGCCATTTTGTTTAGGGCGTGTGCATGTCGGTCACTGACACGCAATTTTTGCCGACTCTGATCACTGTGCCAATTTCTGCGTGTACTTTTGCACGGGAAGGCACTGAAAAACAGGATCTTAGAGGAGGCGTAACTATAATAATAATAATAATAATAACAAGAAACCGGGGGAGAACAATAGTCCCTTACCAGGACAAAGTCCTGGCTCGGGCCTAATTACCAGGACAAAGTCCTGGCTCGGGCCTAATAATAATAATAACAAGAAACCGGGGGAGAACAATAGTCCCTCACCAGGACTAAGTCCTGGCTCGGGCCTAATAACAAGAAACCGGGGGAGAACAATAGTCCCTTACCAGGACAAAGTCCTGGCTCGGGCCTAATTACCAGGACAAAGTCCTGGCTCGGGCCTAAAAAAGACTGGTTTCCTTTAAGCCACACTTTGAGTTTGGTTTTAAATATAGGAAATGTGAGACATTCCCTAACAGTGAGGGGTTAGACTGTTCCATAACTTACAGGCCTTCACAGACCTAAGGCTGTCCTGAGGCTGTTCTTCTGAATGGCACCTCACAGTGGTGAAATGGGAGGTGGGGCTAATCCATTTGACACGTTATAAACTAAATGGTCATATTCCAAATGTTTACAATTTTCTAGGCTCAATAGATTATGTTTTTTACGTTTCAAGGCATTTTTAGCGATTTGCTAGCCGCCTGACTCTATGCGTTCTGTAACCAGGGTTACCGCGAGGCGTTAAAAAGCAGTAAAAGCCATTAAATTAATTATGCCAAAATCAAGGCCTTGAAAGTAATTAAAAAGCATTACATTTGATTTAAACTGGCATTAAATCTAAATATATTAGAAAATTATGACATTGCTCAGCTGTTTTTGACCAAGTTAATTGAAAATAACAAAATTGCAGTTTTGGCTGAAATTGATCCATTTGGGGCGACAGTAGCGCAGTTGGTTTAGTGGGTTGTCTAAAGATCGGAAGGTCGGGGGTTCGAATCCCAGCTCCTGAGGGTGCCCACTTCACCCACCTTGCCTCCAGTGTTTGCGGACATTCGTGTATGGGTGACTGGTTCCTTGCTGGAAAGCGCTTTGGGCCTAATGAAGGTGGAAAAGCGCTATAAGCTGAGACCATTTAAATGTTTTTGCTCAGAAGTTGTCAGTTTTGTCCAGTTCTCTTTCCTCTGTGTTTGCAAATCTTAAGAAATAAAATATGCGAGTGTGGCATTCAAATGTAGAATTTGGGCATTCAAAATGGCATTCAACTTGACTTGGTCCTGCCTGTATAAACCCTGTATAACAGCATGGTACCGCTGCCACAGAATGTATTTTCAAAGTGGGACTAGCACCTGTTGATCGTGTTCAGTGCAAGAGGAGACGCGGATTAATACTGACGTGTCCAAAAGGTCTGTAAGGGCCTACACAAGACTTCTAAATATTCTTACAATTGCATGTTTCGTCTGTGGCACTGGTTCCTGCGGGGTGTCGGACCTTTTAGTGTCACTCGAACACTGGGAAGACGCGGCGTGCATATTAACCACCCCGGGGCCTTGCTTCGGAGAGCCGACTGCGGCTATCTAAAAATATCTTGGACTCATCAGCGCTTTTGGTACTTGGGGTTTTCTGTGCCACAACCCAACTGTTCAGGCCTTTTTATCGGCCGCCAGGATCTTCTCTGGATGGGGTTATAGATGCTAATAACACATTTTAAAGACTACTCTATTACCGCGGTCGCAGCTGCGTGATCATTCAAACCATCAAGAACAATTACAGCTAATTGACTTAGCTGACAAGCTGTCATCAGGCTATACACGCCATCCAGGCATTAATCAGGTTTTTACAGTGCATTTATGGAGCAGAGATTTCTACTTGGAGTTGAAGAGAATAATTAGGCCTCCTTAACACATTTTCAGATTCTAACTCGACTAGCTGGTAATTGTGATGTTGTAAATGACACTTACTGGGTGAAGCTTGATGTGATTTCAAACAGTACGTCAAGAGGATTATATCATATTGTGAACAAATTTGTATGAACTTTTTTTTATAAATGTCATAATTTAATCTAATACATTTAGCAGCTGTGTTTACCCACTCTCTATTGTGATCCACTGTTTACAAATGACAAATGATTGTATTCACATTCAAAACACACCTCAGGTATAAATAATACATTTTTAATTTTGTATCTATCAATGTCCATGGCCATTTTTTTTATTTGTATTTTTTTTATTGACTGACGGCCTCGCCAAAATAAATCACCTCCTGCCTTCCAAATGAAATCGTCCATCCTTGAGACGCATACGAATAGATTTGACTGACAAATCAAGAAGTGAGTGTCAACGTCTTGGGCGCTCCTCTTTTTACAGCCCCCTGTTGCTGTCACTGACCTGTTAATCACTGACTTGGACGTGCTGTGGGTGTGTCTGGACCCTGTAGCACGTGCTGAGCCGCGCACCCTGCCCCGTACGTTCAGGGCGCAGCGAGCGTCTGGACCTCTTCAGTTTCTGATTGCAGACTTCAGCCTTTGATCAGACGCGGCTGCTGCGGACAAAGAAACCGAAGGCAATCAAGATGAACTCATCGGGGACGGAGACCGGATGTTCAGTCGCCTACACAATAAAAGAGGCTACATTTGTTGCGTGTATAAAAAGGATCTACAAGTACAGTTTGGGGAGAAACGTAGATTTTTACATCAGAAAAAAATAATTTAAATTGATGCACAATGCATAACCCAATAGTTAATTTATTAAATGATCGCCTGTATAATGTTGAATAAGGTTTAAATTCATATTTATATTTCATATAGCTTAATTTTATCTAAATTCTGTGTTATATGTTTTATGTTGCACGTCCGCATCAAGAAAAAATCCTAGTCTGTGAACCTGTTCTCAAACTATGGCAAATAAAATCTATTCTGATTCTGATCTACTTCGCACTAAACTAAACGCATCAGTTGCAGGTTTAATTTGAAAACAAGCCAGGATGCGCTCTCTCTCCGTGTCTAAGGTCTTGTGCCGTGACAAAAGCAGCTGTGCGCTCCGCGCTCTTACACATCCAGCAAGCAGCTGAGTTGAAATCCTCTGACCAGCGTCACAGGCACTGGAGCGCGCCCACGCTGGATTTACTATCATCACCGTTACGCACAAACTTGTATCGAAACTTGAGGCTCCGCAGATCAAAGTCGCTGAGAAAGGCAAAAATGGGATTTTGGGGAAACGCGTGTCGTTTTACGCACGCCTCTCCATTCATGTTTTTAGTAAAGTGGAGAAGAACATTTGGGCGCGTAACTGGACTTGGTCGGTGCGTGTAAGCATGACATGAGAAAGCACTACGATGGTTTTGGCTGTGAATTAACTATGGGTGCGCACGGTTTGGAGTCCAACTCCAGCGGCAACTTGACTCCTGCTATGTCAGAGTCTGGGACCATCTTCCCGGGCTACCTGGTGGTGATCCTGTCCGTCCTCATGGTCACTCTGGTGGTCGTGGTTGTGGCGGGGAACGCGCTGGTCATCATGGCTTTTATTGTGGATAAAACCCTGAGAACTCAGAGCAACTACTTCTTTCTGAACCTTGCCATTTCAGATTTTCTTGTGGGTAAGTTGTCTGCCTTCTGCTGTTCTCTGTGCCACCCTCTTGCCTCACGTTTGGCACATTTTCGTGTCTTTTGTTCTGTTCGGTGTGAAGGAACTGTCACGCCATAGAACACGCACTCTGCTTTTCTATTTCTTGTAATACAGCACACCTCAGTTTGTTGATTAGAGAGTTTGGGTGACCCTCGTTATCCTTCAGTGTTAGATTTTATTTGTTTCTATTTGAGGGAAAAATATATATAGTCTAACATAATCTTGCCATAATCTTTAAGAAACACATCCATTTTCATTAATCACACAAAAGCTTTCATTTAATTTACTTCGAGTCAATCTTTCACGGGGCCACACGTGCAGACAGTTCTTTGTTTGAATTGCACCGCAGAATAACATTTTGGTCACTTGGTTTTGGAGTGCTGCTTTTTACGCATGGACGGCGACTGCAGAAGGGATCACACAACAGCAGCAGCAGCAGCCTCAATTTCCATGTCTGTCTGTGTCTCATGTCCAGGTGCCTTTTGCATCCCCGTGTACATCCCATACAACCTGACGGGCCGCTGGATGCTGGGCAAGGAGCTCTGCAAGGTGTGGCTGGTCATGGACTACCTGCTCTGCACCGCCTCCGTCTTCAACATCGTGCTCATTAGTTACGACCGTTTCCTGTCCGTCACAAGAGCAGTAAGTACAGTAAACATTACAGGCAGCTCAAAGACCCATTCACACCACTCAGTACCATCAGGGAGTGCTATGTCAGAAAGGCCAGTCCTTTATTATTTTGACACATGAAAAAAAGAAAGAAAGAATCAATCAATCAGTCAAGGTAAACACTACGGATTAAGGACTAAGTCAGAAGTTACCCGTCCCAGGACTATATTCAATTACAAATATCACAACTTTATTTATAGTGAAGTGCTTTAATTGCCGTTATACAATTGTTGAACAAAACTGGACATAGATTAGATTGATGGTCCTGGGCTCCTGCAAGGAGAAACCTACACAGACGTGGGGTGAACATTCAAATTCCACAAAGAAATGCCCTGTCCAGGATTCAAACATCTTTCTGTGAGGCAAAACGAGTGCTAACCACTCTACCACCATGCCGACTATTACAGATGTTGAGTTTGCTGGTGTTGGAATAATGAACATATTAGGCATCTTGGTCACACATGATACTAATTACTCACCAAGCATAATGTAAAGTATTGGTAAATACTTCATTTATAATTTCTAAAACATTTGCACAACTTTCCAAATCATTTATAAGCATCTAAAACAATGCTGTATGTGTTACAGTAGTAACACTGTTAACGCACGAGTCTGGAATGGTAAAGATGAGAAAAAACTTGTTTTTCTTAATACCGTCAAAACAAATTCTTGTTTTGTCTTGATTAGTCTTAGTTTAGTTTATTTATTTATTTGAGCAGTTTATCTGCTCAAAAGGAGTGGGCCGAAGCCAAAGGCTTATAAGCGCCCACCCCAAAAGTAAAAACAATAACATTGCATTTAACAAATTATAAACAAATCATAAACAAGGGAACATATGGCAAGGTAACAGCAAATAATAAAGAACAGTTGAGTTTGAGCTCTGTTGATACTGCCTGGTATCATTAAAGCAGATGAACTAAGTAACTCATGCCCCTAGAGGCCATAAGCGCCACTGCAGGTGCCGTAGCATGTTGCGGTTTTTCAGTCATTAATTGTTCGTGAGAGTAAATACTACGCTGACAGAAAAGACAAAGGGAGTAGGGGTGGGAGATATTGACAAAAATGAATATCTCGATTTTTTTTCAATATCTTGATATCAATATTCACACAATGTATTTGCAATCGTTCAAAGAAATGTGTGCAAACTGGCAAAGAAGGTCCAGTTGGTCTTTTGACTTGCTGTATCTGACCTATAGAATAGTATAGAATTACTAGTACATAAAGATATGAGACATTATTGATTTACACATTAGGGGAGGGGGATATGAACAAAACACAGGAGGGAAAGAGAGAGAGAGACGAGTTTGTCCTGAGACGTACGTGAGAAGAAACAGGTGAGAAGGATATTATTAGTTTATTAGTTTATTTGAGCAGTTAAAATACTGCTCAAACGGAGTGGGCTGAAGCAAAAGCTTATAAGCGCCCACCATTGAAATAAAAACAGTTCATCAAATCACAATATAGTACAGGGAACATGTTACAAAGACACAAGAGCCCGAGAACACGACATGCACACACACACGCACACACACACACACACACACACACAGCGTACCCCTCCGTGACCCAACTTTACCTGTTATAATTACATTATCATTATCAATCCTACGTAAAGCAAAATCATACATTGATTTTTGAATTTGCCTCACCGGCAAAAGAGAATCTACAACACACCAGAACGGACCATACCCACGGAACGAAAAAAAAAAAACACAAACGAAAGGAAACACAACTGCAACAACAGTCTCATTTCATGTACGATATCCAATACAAAGCAAGTGACAATTTTTATTTATTTTTTATTTTTTTCTTATAATTTTTTTATTTATATATTTTTTAGCCTTAACCATGTTTGTATTGTAGTTTTCTTCACCATGTTGTTAGTTAGCGCCAGGCTCAAAGTTAGGAAAGTTAGCTAGCTAGCAAGGCAGTGCTACAACTTGTCCTGAGCCCTTTCCTCGCAAATATGAGTGACTCAAGTGACAAACTTCAGTGATATCATTAGATTCTTCATCTCTGTAATCGCTCCACGCTGCCATGTTGTTGTTTTGACTGTGTTATGGAGGGGAGGGGGCGGCTGGCTCACACCGCGCTACGGGAAGGACAACGCGACAAAGTCCGAAAAAACTGTGGTAAAATGAAATAAATTTCATTTGGGGGTCGGATTGTACAAATTATGAAATAGTCGATATCCCAATTTTGCATATCGTCCAGTCAACAATTTAGATATAATCGTCTAAACCAGTGGTTCCCAAAGTGGGGTCCGGGGACCCCTGGGGGGCCTTGGAGACAAGGTCTAAAGAGGATGATGAATTCTTTGTAAACATTATCAATGCTCCACAATTATATAATGTATGGCAATTAGAAAGTGTTTCCTGCTGCAATAGTCCCTTGTGTCACACTTTCAGGCCTTTGCTGGCCTTGCTCGTCTGCTGCAGTCTCTCACTGAGGTCTCAATTCAGTTCCAACTCTGAACAATTCATTTACTTTCCAAATATTGTCAGGGCAAACAGTTGCAGATGACCTGTCAGTCTTTATAGCCCAAAGCACACGCGGCACGCACTCCTTTAAATAAACCATTCTGACACCATGCCCTACATATTCTGTGTTAGTCATTCTGTGAGACCAATACGGACTCTGTCTTCGCTCAATCTAAATGGGCTGTGCCCATCTATTAGGCACAAGAAGGAGCTTTTTGTGATTCATATTTGAACTGTGAAGGCCTCCGCGTAAACAATGAGCTCTCAAGTGTGAGGCCAGAATGAATTAATAGGTCTGTGTAGTGCCTCCACTTTATAATACATCGGATTTTACGCCCAAGTGGATTTGGAAAGTTGCTTATTAACCACAGGGACAATTAGCAGCATCATTGTCTTGCAGGCAGCTCCCAGCTGGTGCAACTGCAGTGATGATTTCAGGCAACGAATGGATAAAAACCTCACCACAAAGGACTGAGTGGTAAATAGAGGCGGCCGTTTAATGATAGACTTTAGAAAGGCTAAGGTAAAGTGGAATCGGCCGCGTGTGCGCAGAATAGTGTGAAGGGAGTGAAACGCACAAACCAGATGTCTCTTTCACACTTTTGTGTTGCACTGGTGAATGTGCTCCTTCTCTCTTTAGCTCCAGTGACACACGGCGTCATGAGTGGGATTTATTTACACCGGCTGAGGCGGCACAAAGTCACATAGAGCAGAGCCAATGCATTTGTCAGAGCACATAGCAGGGACCTTTGGCGGCGGATGGGAAATGAGAGTGTTAATAAATACTGTTCATGATTCTTGTGCCCTCTGTCTGTGGCAGGTCAAATACAGAGCGCAGAGGAACATGACTCGGCAGGCGGTGCTCAAGATGGTGACTGTATGGGTTCTGGCCTTCCTCCTCTACGGTCCTGCCATCATCTTCTGGGAGTCTGTGGTGGGACAGAGTGTTGTCCCGTCTCACGAGTGCTACGCTGAGTTTTACTTCACCTGGTATTTCCTGCTCAGCGCCTCCACATTTGAGTTCTTTGCTCCTTTTATCTCTGTGGCTTTCTTCAACCTCAGTATCTACCTGAACATCCACCGCCGGAACAAGAACAGCAGTGCCTGCTCCGAGGAGGAGCCCAAGCCCAGCAAACGGAAGCACAAAGACGCTGTGGCATGGTCCGTGTTTTTCGTTAAAACTCGTAAAGTGTCTTCGAGTGAACCCACTGCCATCTCAGCAGCCATCGAGCATGTCGATGACGTACTGTCACCCTCCTCCAGTGGAGAGCCCGCCACCTCTCAGATATTCTTACAGAGTGACAGGTTTTCCCCTAAAAGGAGGAACTCTAGGCTGTTTCAGCCAACAGCTTCATGCATAGCCCCAGGACGAAGGGCTCCGGGCTCTCGGCTTTCTCGAGACATAAAGATTGCCAAATCTCTTGCTGTTATTGTGTGCATATTTGGGGTTTGCTGGGCCCCATACACTCTCTTGATGATCATACGAGCAGCATGCAGTGGCGAGTGTGTGGAACACTACTGGTATGACATTACCTTTTGGCTGCTCTGGCTCAACTCGGCCATCAATCCCTTCCTGTACCCTCTGTGCCACAGCAGCTTCCGAAGGGCTTTCTCCAAGATCTTGTGCCCCAAGAGACAATCAGTCCAGCCTCAAATTGAGATACAATCCTGTTAGAGAAAATCTGTTGCACTTCCATGCTTTATGAATGCAGTATTGTATGTCGTGTTGTCAAAACACTGTAAAAATACACTGTTCTTCCATTGAAAAAAAAAGTTATATAATTTCCAATATAAGGGAAATGTTTGCATTAAAGACAGTATTGTGAGATAGCAATAAAAAGAAAAGAGGGAAAAGAAACTGCACTTTGAATATTATATAATACTTCATTATGATAGGTTAATGCGGGCTGCTTGTGTGTCACTTTTAAGAGTGTATGTAATTGGTCTTGATTAAGGCCTGTATGCTAGGTGTCAAATATTTTAAGATCTGCCTCCTTGTTCCTTTTCAAATGTGCACTCACATGGGCAGACACCAGACAATCTTTTGTGAGGTCCAGTGACGTACCTAAGGCTTTATATGCGCTAAAGCAGACATCATTATGCATAGAAAGGCGATTAGCATAATTTAGGCTAAGAGAGTATCACATGAGACGCAAGCACACCAAGTTTGCAAAATGATGGTGGTCGCGTGTGGATGAAAAAGCACAGCCGGAGTTGACAATAGCCGAATGTTTCTTGCAGCTGTCACGAAGAGACGGCGCGCTTTTATCTGTAATGATGACCAAATTGACATGAAGGACTTTAGCAGCCTTGTTTTTCTTACTCTTCTCTCCATTGTCGCACAGTTCATCCGTGCTTAGATAATAACACTGCTTTCAAGATTCAAGCTTTTGCAGCAATATAGAGATTAACATGGAAAAACTATGAAGCACTTAAGTAAAAGAATAAGCTGTATTTAACGGTTCCGTGTAATACTACCATAGTGGTGTATCATTTGTAAAAAAGGGGCCCATAAAAGGGACAGAGTGAGTTTCTGCACTTCTTTGACAAGATTTAATTGTTCATGTTGATGTTTCAAAGTGTACAGCACTATAAAAGAAGACATTTTGTACAGTAATATCTATGCGAAAATAGATTGTTGTGTTCCTAAAGCACACTATTTATTCAGAGGTTTTACAACAGAAGAAACTAAGCTACTTGACTTGACTTTGTATATCTCTCTTGGCTATGAATGTTTGTCAGTGTAAGTAGCCAAAGACATAATAAAGATGAAATTGCTTAAGCTATGGACTTGATTATGTGCATAGGCTTGGACTTTTACCGTTAAAACCCTGGATGCGTGCCTACATGTGACGTCCAATAAAGACTGGGATTATTTTGTGTAACACTAATCTGAATTCCCAGTTAATGTGATGGTGAACCTACAGAAAAATGTGAAATACTCGCATTAGCGTTCACACAATTGTATTCTGACTCTGTGTTCAGTGTATTTACTGGTAATGATAGACCCATAATCACATATAGCTTCACTGCTCTTTTTTATTTTATTTTTATAGTTTAGCAAACAGCGTGGATTTTGCCACTAACAGCTTCATTTTGACATTTCTGTTGCCATCTAAGGATATTTAGTACAACATCACAACCTATTGGATCCAATTCAAAACACATGACAACATTCTGTCAAAAACTATATAAAGGCACAATCAATTTTGTGTTTGCAGTCAGTGTGTTTACTTAAAGGAATAGGCCATTGTTTTTAAATACTGAGATATGTTCTTCCCTGAGCTTAGACGAGTTGATGCGTAGCTGTCTGGTCTTTACGCGTGCGCTCAGTAATATAGCATATAGCCTCTCCTCCTCTCCTCTATGGGGCCTAACGGGGGTGAAGTTAGAAGCAACCAAGCTCTTCCATATTTTCCCTATTTCAATATGGTTACATGAGCCTTTACATGATCCAAGTATAGTCACACAAAATTAAACATGTTGAAAAGGGGGAACTATATTGCTAGGCGTAGTAATATTACTACTCCTTTAAGCTATGGGAGAGACAAATTATCCACTTTGTTCGATTCCAACAGGATGTTTGAAACTTCGATGTGGGGGGTCTGGGAGAACTGTACCAGAGCTAAACCAGTAATAATAATGAAAAATCCCAGTGCGTGAGACCAAGTCAAAACCATAACTTTACCAGATCACCTTTCATCAGTGACGGACTGGCCATTGGGCAATGTGGGCAAATGCCACTGCGGCCGCCTGGTCTCATCACTTGTTGTGGCCTCATCACAAACAAATAAATAGGCTAAATAAAGCGAGGAAGCGGCCGCCTATTGGCGCATTTAGAACAGTCCATTGCTTTATACGTGTCAGTTCTACGTGTTCGCTTTGCTGCTGCAAATGCTCCGTGTATTTGCGCTGTATTGACTGACTTTTGGCATTTCTTTCCAAACTTTCGATACGTCGCTAATGTCATAACACACGGGGTTCATCGCTGCTGCACCCGCGGTCTGTCTGAGCCCGGGTCCGAGGCTGTCTGTCTCCCCGCGCCGCTATGCTCAGAGCCCGGGTCCGAGGCTGTCTGTCTCCCCGCGCCGCTGTGCTCTGGGCCCGGGTCCGAGGCTGTCTGTCTCCCCGCGCCGCTGTGCTCTGAGCCCGGGTCCGAGGCTGACTGTCTCCCCGCGCCGCTGTGCTCTGAGCCCGGGTCCGAGGCTGACTGTCTCCCCGCGCCGCTATGCTCTGACCCCGGGTCCGAGTCTGACTGTCCCCCGCGCCGCTATGCTCTGAGCCCGGGTCCGAGGCTGTCTCTCTCCCCGCGCCGCTGTGCTCTGAGCCCGGGTCCGAGGCTTACTGTCCCCGTTCTGAGCGCAGCCTCCGCTCAGGCCCGGGGCTCAGAGCGGAGGCTGCGGGTGCCTGTCCGCGCCCTGTGCGCACTGCGAGCGGGTCTACCTCTGCCCGTCCCCGCTGAGTGGCTACAAGAACTTTGTGATACCTTTCAGTATGAAAAGCGCTTTATAAATGAAGTTTGATCGATTGACGAGCGGATCGGCTGATCTCTGGCAGCTCTGGCTGCAGCCACAGCGACACACGGACAGGGGGAAGGAGAATGTAGCGCCGAATGAAGCAGAAATTGATGACAATCTGTAGGGTTTGGGCTGAGTTTAGGTGCTTGTTTAGGTGTTACAAAACAGCATCAATCAAGTGATGAACTGGTTTTGTAGAAACATGCTATAGAGACAAGTAGGCTTGCTTATTTACATAACCTTATTAATCTGTGTTAATAGTAAATGCAGTCAAATGGAGGGCTGTCCCATTTCTTAGGGCGGTCTTTTCAACCCTCGCCCTTAGCCCTTGGTTTCAGGGTGTAGGGAAAGGGCAAGGGCTAGGGCTAGGGGTAGAAAAGAGAATTGAGATTGGGCCAAAAAGGCTAAATAAATAAATAAATCGGAGATGGGGCCGCCTTTTGGCGGATTGGCCGCCCGCAGATGACTTAAGACAAATGTGGCCTCTCTGCTAAAATTGCCAGGGCCTCTTTTTGGTGCCAGTCCGCCACTGCCTTTCATTAGATGGTCAAAGAGCCACATGAGCAGGTTGACCGAGACAACGGAAGAGACGCGTGGCTCTAAACCCGTACGCTGCACTTCCGTGGCTTGACGCCCGAAACGTTACAACTTGGTGCACGTAAATAAGCTGGGAGCAAACTTGAGCTGTGCGGAACTCCTTTTCTCTTTGTTTGGTTATTCATCTTCTTGGGTCCAGCATGCTCGCCTAAGAACCTGGATGTGCGCGCCCGCTCTACTCACATCATTTACAAAACCCCCACTTTATGGACGAATATTTGTTCTTATAATAGCTCAAAGTGTGTCGCTTTTTTTTCTCTCAGTTTCCGTTCACATCCGCACAAGCTTCCCACAACAAAGCTACGTATATGCTCGGCTGTCATCTGCTGAACATTAAAGCAACCCTTTGGCTTGTTTCTAAGCTCCACTGCTTTTTCTTACACTTGAAAGAGTTATATGTGTCTGAAGTACTATCTGAACTTACAATTACCGTCTTCAAACCATTTTGTTTTATCTTCCAATGCTCACAGGAAAATTTCCTATTATTATTTTTGTATCCACATTCTCCTTTGACTTTTATCCAAAAATTGTGACTTCCTAAATTCTTTGGTAGTTGCCTCGCAACACCGCAGGCAGCCCCAGACCCGGAAATCCACTTTAATAGATTAAAGAGGCTCAAATACATTATGTCAGACTGTGACATATTGGTTTGACCTAAACGTTGCTAATGATATACAGTATGCTTTGGAAAGGGTTTCTTATAAATCAGATATCATATTTGGGAAAGTGGTAACCTAGCGAGTTCAAAAAGAAATGTTAAAAATTAAATGTAACCATAGAAATCCGCCATATTGGGGCTGCAAGCAGGCATTGACTCTTTGCTAGAAACAATATCGAAAATACAGAAAAGTGTTGTGGAACAACTCCTTTGCCAGTGTCACGTCATCTAACTCGCTGTAGTGTTCAAATGCTTTTATGTGAACAGTTGCTCACTGCTGCCTGAAGGGGGCACATCTTTACCTGCCCAGACCCTCAGTCCTTACTGTCTTTTCCTTGTATCCAAAGTGTATTCTTAACTGTGTGGGCCCCGTTGCTGACCTACAAGGATTGAGTTAAAGATTTGTGAATGGTCTGTTAGGAGAGAAGCAAAATGTAACTTACAGTATAAATAACAATAGGCCTATAATATGAAACAAGCTATAATTTAACATACGCGGAAATAATTGCAAGGCTTTGTTTTGCAGTCCAGCTTTTATGCATTAACAAGCAACAGTGGGAGGCGTGACTGCCGGAATAATAAGGATTTTTGCAGATTTTCAAAATTAGACAATGGACTGGAAAGAGTAGTGAGATTTCCATTGGGATTAGGATTGTCCAGGAAACACAGCCAGCTCTGGGACGGCGTCTGACATTATTTAAGAGGAAAAGCAGACCATACGAGCTATAATTGTAGACCCGTCAATTTAGCATCCACCAAAAGCATTGAGTTGTACCATTTTAGATCATGTTCTGGGTCCTGTAATTTATTTAAAAGCATTTAAGCAAGTAAATACAACAACAGAGGGCAACAAGGTGCAGCTCTGTTGGGCTCATTTGAAGGATGTAAAGCTTTTTTTTTTATATATTTTATTTCAACCACCACGTGCATATATTTCTAGCGAAGGAAGAAAAGCCCGTTGATTGGTTTCTGGGGTGTTGGTTACATGCATGGGCGTTGGAACCATTCATTCTTTTGAAAAGTGGTTGTTTGGTCCCCTCCACTTGTACAACGTGCATTTTCATTGACTTTACATTTACTAGTTTAGACTGGACCTTTTCAATAGCCTCCCCGAGGGTAAACAATTAAATCTGACCCGTGCCTTATTTTCCATCCATGCATCCATTTTCTTCCACTTGTCCGTTGCCGGGTCTTGGGGGCAGCTGTTCTCATTCATACACAACACCAGTGTACGCGGACACTGGAGGCAAGGAGGGTGAAGTGTCTTGCCCAAGGACACAACGCCGATGTGCACCTTCAGGAGGCGGGATTCGAACCCCCGACCTTCCGATGATGAGACGAACCGCTCTACCATCTGCGCCACCGTCGCCCCTGCCTTATTTTCCATTAAAACATTTTTTTTTTGGCATTATCCGCGCCAGTATCGCGTCGCTCCGCTTTGCGCAGCTGTGTTTATGCAGCTCCGATACCGTCACCTCAGAGCGGCTTAAATGTAAACATGTCTCTGTAAACCGCTGAAAAACGGCTAAAGTGAGAACACTGAGGCTTATCGCTGGACGGACTGACAGATTTGACCAAACCGAAGCACAACGAGTTTTTTACGAATTCTCACATGGAGGAGCAGGACTTTTGGCGGTCCTCGGCAGGTGGACAGCGTGTTTCCCTTCTTCATAGGTACAAAGGGCCTGACCAGTAACTTTAAGGTGAGGAACATCAGTTTTGGACGTGTTTGTGAAGCGAGTGATGAAACTGATGTAGCGTGAGTTTGGGGAAACTGCACCGGGCTAGCACGAGTGTTCAACCGGTCAATACGCCCGTTAAACCTCGCTGTCTGGAGTCTAACTTAACCAAATAACATCTGAATTATTCATTTGACGGATAAATGTTTGCTTCCTTTACCCCTTGACTCAATTTGATCTGCGTTTGTGGGAAATGTGAAGATACAGGCGTTGAGATGTTTCTTTGCGATGGCAGGAGTTAACAGGTATTAACGGGTATTCCCTTTATAACCGGCGCAAACATAAATCGGTGTCATCTTGTCAAGGCTTTTAAGTGGCTTTTGTTTGAGGAAAGAGCTGTCTTCTATTCTTTTCTTTTTTTTTTGTCGTCTATGACAGCGGCTCACAATAAAACATTGTGCCGTGTGCCTTTTTGACCTGAAGCCGGGAGCTGTTTAAATGCTGTCGCGTACCTATAAGGTGCGGCCTCACTTGGGACCCCAGACAGACAAGTGAGAATACATGGATTTCAGCAGCTTTTCAAGCAGACGTTTATGTGTGAACACGCCTTGTTTCATATTTCATTGTTGTTTCATGAAAATGATCGAATTTGAGGTGTAATCTCAGAAATGTAATGTTTCCTTGTAGACATCTGCCATATGTACAAGCTAACATTGTCCATAGTCTAAAATGCATAGAGAAACTAGCCATGGAACATCTCCGTTAGCTGCCAGTTTGATACCGGTAAATTTGACTCAGTGTAGTGTCCAAATGTCTTTATGTGAACAATAACTTCAGTATTTTACATTTTAAAATTGCTACTAGTAAATTATTACGGGATTCCTGTGCCAGGAGCTGGTATTGACATTGTTCCTGTGTGCTGCGGGAGACATAAGACCCAATGTTTTATGGTTCCTGTGTGCTGCGGGAGACATAAGACCCAATGTTTTAATCTCCAAAACTGAAAACCAGAGCCTCTTCAAAATCTCCAAAGTCATATTTTCCACTACTGGGAAAAATATCAGGTACAGATACACAAGTGAAGTTAAAATCTGGAAACCGATATAATAAATGATTCTGATTAGGACTTGGTGCTTCTGCAGATACTTGTTTATGCTGATGGGGATAGACATTTATTATACACATTTAAAAGTATCAATATTATCAATTATATTACACTAGAAAATGCACAAATGCGATGATTTAATACAGACATGTGGGGTATCAGTCCTCTGCATCTGATTCATCGGTCAGTCCCTCTGTGATATCATTAAATTAGTTTGATTTGATCCCCACCTTTCAGTGTTTTAGGATCAACGGATCCGGGGACTGTTTTGGAGGATCTGGCAAAGACATAAGATCATAAAATGGTGACTGTTCTGGCCTGTACCTCGAATCCATTGAATGAATCCAAGAGTGCAATGAATCTAAAACTATACTCATTTACAAATTAAGTCCTGAAAATACAACCTTTAAAACTTGACTTTTTCTACTTCTGTCTGCTATTGCTCAAAGTTAAGTTATTGTGACCCCTCCAATCAGTAGGAGCAGTGGGTGACGGCTGTTCCTGGACACAGGTTTAGTCAGGACTAGGTGGAGAATTAGCCCATTGTGCATATTTTAGATCGATGTGGGCCAAATATGGTTGTTATTACGGTACAATCTATAATGAAAGGTGAGTGTGACTTTTGTTACAGCATGATCATTTTACACTCACACCTGCGGATCTCTCACTACACATTTTGCTCGCACACATCTGATTATGGAGGCACATCTCAAAGGTCTCAAAATAAATGCACTCATTTAATAACGAATCACCACGCTTTTTATTACAGTTAAATGCTATCCACTAGGGGCGTAACGGCTCGGTTATCTCATGGTTCAGTTCGGTGCAAGTACAAAATAAAACTAAAATATGTTTGTTTTGAAATGCCTAAATGTACAGGCGTCTTTCTAAACTTTGCAACACTTCTTTACAATAGACTGTGTTCCTGGTGCGCCTCACAATGCAAAACAAAATAGACAACAAAATTGTAGTGCTCTAAAGTAAAATCCGTTTCACTTTAGACGAAAGCGAAAAGTCTCGTGTTCGGGCTGTTCCTGGACTTAGTCCTTTTTAGGAAACAAAGCTTTCGAGGTCAGATTATGATCAAGATTGTATCTGACACGTTTGTCTCTGCCTCAGCTCCGGCAATGTGCAATTCTGGGTCTATCGTTCTATCAGCCTGGTCATCTGCAGGAGTAACCTTTACAAAGCCACAGAGATTTCATGTGATTTTGGAGGATGTCACCTGCACGTGAGTATGATGCATATCGTTTCCACACATTCATAATTTTTAAACAAAAAAGCTCCATAACCAGCCCCACTTAGCGATTTAAATCCAGGAGCTGATTCTCATGAACATGAAAGGAAACTGCATGACATAAAGCGCATAACCCGGGTCTTACTCCAGTGTTGCTCAGCTCACAAACGCTCTTTTCATTCTGCAGAAAAAAACAATTGCAACCTGCCTCACTTTCAAGTCAGTGATGCAACACGGCAGCCACTTACAAAGGCCACATCTGTGTCTTCTGTTCTCCGTGTTATACTTACAATAAAGCGCATCGACACAGGAGCGGAAATGGAGAAAATTCCGTAAACTCTCGGGGGGGGGAAATAATAATACAAACCGTTTTGGGTTTTTTCCAATTTATTTCCCACTGAGGAGAACGGGTTATGAGCAGAAGCCATTGACGGACCACTTAGTCACTCGCCAACATGACTCTCTCTTCTCTAAATGATTTATGATGTTACACAGCCCCCATTTTTCAAAACAGCCACAACCTAAGTGTTACAAACATCAACGCACTGCAATGTAAATGGGGCATCGACTGGCCTCACCCCCACCTCGCCCCACAGATGCTAATTGCGAATATGGAGACGCTCGCAGCACAAGAGGTCAATCAGACGTGACTTTTTCAATCATTAATTTCATTGTTGCCCGCCGCTGTGGGCTGCTTTGCTGGCTAATTGCTACTTTAAAAAATACGGGTCAAAGTCATCCGAAAGTTCAAGTGAAGATTAGGGTGAAGTATTTATCTTGAGGTGGGATTTAGCCGTCAGTCTGGAGTGGTTACAGAAACTAAATTTACATCTTGTCAAGTTTGTAGAGAAGGAGAGCAGAAGACAGGATTTTTAATGGCTGCTATTACCAAATTGCCAAAGGTAATTTAATACCCTCCGTCTCAGGGGGCCGCATGTATTTACCTATAGTTGGGATCTGCTTGCCTTGTCTGGTGATTTTATACATATATACTAAATATATAATATAACAGATGGTCCGTATATATATATATCAAAACAAACACGGCAGACAAATGCAAACAAATAGACAATCAATAAATCACATTACGGGCGGATAAACAGCAACATCTTCAGACAGATTAACTGAATATTTAGCTGTAAATGTTAAGGATATGCACTGCCTGACCTGGATCTAAAGTGCATATGACAGGTTATAGGCATTTGGGTCAAGTTTGGGCGCAGAGAGTAGAGCCGGTCGTCTTGTGACCAGAGGTGTCATGGATGCGGGGCAGGAATGACCCAAATGCAAACAGCTCCAAACAAAAACTTAAATTTAATGGTAGACCAAGTACAAGAAGGGCAGGGAAACAGAACAGGAGAAACTCAAGAGTACCGAGGACATCCAAAAAAGCACAAACCCGTGGCACAAGACAAACTGGCAACGACGACATGAACGACAATGATCCAACAAAGACAAGGGAAAACACAGGGGTATAAATACATGAGGAAACGGGGCACAGGTGAAACACATCAGGGCGGGGCAGGCGATCAACAGGAGGAAGGGAAAGCAGGACGACACAGACACAGACCAAGACTATCAAAATAAACACAAGACAGAGACACAGACCAGGACAGGGGAGAAACAAACCTAAACCAGGACTAAACTAAGAACCAAAAACCCACATCATAACAAGAGGTTCGACGGTTTGAATCCTGCAGGTGCACACTGTCACTGTGTCCTTGGGCAAGACACTTCACCCACCTTGCCTCCAGTGTCTGTGTACACTGGTGTGTGAATGGGTGACTGGTTCCTTCATGCAAAGCGCTTTGAGTAGGTAGAAAGGCGTTATATAAATGTGACCATTTACCATTTATTGTAATGCTTTTGAAAATATGATTATTTAGAAGGACAAGTCGCAAGTTCATCAGGTGCATAATTATAATTTTATTTCAGTGAAGCTGCAATTAAAGAAGAAATGTTGGGCAGAAAATTATTAGATTTTTTTAAGCTGCTGACAGGAAGTGACATAGACATAGATGAAGGTAAAGTTCCAGAGCGGTTTGACTCATTTCCCATTGAATGAACATGGTTGCACGGCAACCGTTTAAAATTGTTGTCCTTCATCTATGTCACTTCCTGTCAGTGTCCAATAAGAAGGTGAAACTATAAACTTCACAAAAAATGGTCAAACTAAAGAAAGCTGGGTACAATCTTTAGCAAAATAATTGTGTTCGCACATGGGAAGTCTTCTTAACCCCATTGAGAATCATCCATGCAAGATCTTGGTGAAAAAATAATGCAACACTGGATGTTTTGACATCGAAGAGAAGCGTATTGAAACAATGCCACAGTGAATGTGTGATCTTTTTTTCTTCTTTTTTTTTTGGGGGGGAAACCCTTTTCTTTGGTCTGGCAGTATACATCCGAGAGCAAACATCTTTTTCCACCTCTGAGTGATATGTTAAGATTCAGTGATTGGACCGTCCTAAAATTGGATGGTGGAAAGTATTTGCAGTGAGCAGAGTTCCAGAGGATTACTGTCCATCAGTTGTATGAAATCAGTGAACCTTGTTTGACTTAAAACATGTTTTGAAATGCGTGTGATTCTTGCTGTACTTCCAAATGTTTGTGCTTAGACAATGTGGACCGAGTGGACTTGTTTTAGCTTCATATAAGTACAAGTTAAATACAAGCTTTTCTCCAGTACGAGTTTTGTCGACCTCCCCTATGTTTAAGCAGGAGTACACCCAGTGAAGGGAGCCAAACTAATTACCCGCAAAATGAATGGGTTTGGCACATGTTTTGATTGATAAACCCTGCAGCCATTGTTTAAAATTACAAACGATTTTTTTCTTCTGCCAATGCAAATCACATCTGGAGCACTGACATTTCTACCGTGGTTTTGAAACAACAGGACCGTGTGGATTTTTATTTGTACATTTCATGCAGGCAGATTTCCCTTCAATCAATGGGGACTATCAATATTTAGCAATGGTATGAAGACGCGTCATGAATATGTGTGTTTAACTTTTGTTCTGACTTTTTGGGGAAAAAAAGTATAAAGATGATTCAACATCTCACTGTGACCAGACTGTTGTATTATTGAAAACCCGACCAAAGCCTTGTAAGTACAGTATTTGGCTCTGCGCTGATGAAAGACCCAGTGATGGAGAGTGGATAAAACAGGAAAGTCTCCTTCACGTTTGACAGCTTGTCACAGATCATGAATCTCACTTCTCAAAAACACTCATCATCTGTCAGAAAGAAATGTGGCTTTTGAATTATGTATCACGTCACACTAGATACAAACATTGTTTGAATAACTAAAATCCGCACTGACTGACCAATCACAAGATCTCATCTAAATGCACTGATATGTCCGCAGAATGGTATTTTTTCAATTCAAACAGGTACAATGGCTGTTGAGGCGTGTAGGTCGAGGAGATGGTCAGTGCAAAATAACGATGCTCTCACGTTGGTATCTTTAGCCTCTTGCTGGGCATATTTATTAAGAAGAACAACTTGGCAGCACGGGGAACCTCAGCCGTGGCCATGAGCGCATGAGGAAGTTAGCAGAAGGACATCACGTACATCCTGTATGCGTCTTCAAAATAAGAGCCTCCATTTAGACAGGGAGTAAGAGCGCTATAATAAATGACAGTTACTTGACGTAACTATAGTTCTGTGAGTATGGGCGTAGCCCTCTACGGGCTTCGCTATTGGTTATAACCCGAGGCATCGCCTCGCGCCTGAGAGATAAAAACATCTACCCGCTCCAATCATGTCAAGGTGATGGTATATCCATCTGGGGTATAAAAACCCCATCTGCCCACCGCTCATCTCCTTTGAACTCAGCCATAGAAGACAGGATGGGCCTGCTGGGCATGCAGGTAGAGGGCTACGCCCATACTCACAGAACTATAGTTACGTCAAGTAACTGTCATTTCTGTTTCGTATGGGCTACGCCCTCTACGGGCTTCGCTATTGGTTAAAACCCTGCGCGAAGACCGTAGGGAAGAATGTACTCCCAGCAGGCACAAATGACCACGATTGGAGCGCACCCAGGACAACGTCATGCAGTCAGTGTCACCAACCAGACGCACCCATGGGCAGTCAGAGCAGGGCCACGGGCTGCTCCACCAGAGCACCAAGGCACCTAGCACCATATACAGAAGGAAGCATAGCGGCCGCCTCTCCCAAGAGCGCACATGCAACCAAAACAAAACACAGAGCACGCGTGTCGCCTCTCCCAAGAGCACACACGCACCCACAACCGAAAAGGAGGAGTGAAGGTGCATAGGCCGCCTCTCCCAAGAGCGCCCGCACCCCCACGCCCAGACAGGTCGCCTCTCCCAAGAGCACCTGCACTGGGCAGTCAAGATCAAATTAAACCCGCCCGCCGCTCAAAACCGAATGAGCGACAGACCCAGAAGCAACGTCCATCAAGTACGAGCGGGCGAAGGTCGACGAGGATGACCAGGAAGCCGCCAAGCACACATCCTCTATCGACACCCCTCTAAACAAAGCAGTAGAGGCAGCCACCCCTCGAGTAGAGTGGGCCCTGACGACCCTAGGAGCAGGAAGACCCCGAGCCTCGTATGCCATACGAATGGCATGACAGACCCAATGAGCCAGCCGTTGGGTAGAGAGTGGGGCACCTTTGCGCCCGGCCCCAAGCCCCACAAACAGTTGGTCCGACCGCCTGAACGTCGCTGTACGGTCCAGATAACAACGCAGGGCCCGAATCGGACACAGCAGGTTTCGCCTCTTATCCTCCACAGAAGCATGTGGTGGAGGAAAGAAGGGTCTAACTCTGATAACCCTAGACCTGAAAGAAGAAGTGACAATCTTGGGCTGAAAAGCCGGATTAGGCCACATCTCAAGCAGACCCCCATCCTCACCGAAGGACGTACAGGATGGATGCACAGACAGCGCAGTCAGGTCCCCCGCCCTCTTGGCAGAGACCAGAGCCAAAAGGAGCGCAGTCTTATATGACAGGCAACTAAGGTCTGACCTGTCCAGGGGCTCAAAAGGAGGGCCCGACAGACCCTCCAACACCACCTGAAGGTCCCACGAGGGCAAAGAGCACCGCACGGGCGGTCTCAGCCTCCGTGCTCCACGCAAAAAGCGTTTAACCAGGGGATGGTTCCTCGCCGTGAGATGGCCAAACCCCACGTGTCCGGTCGTAATGGCTGCCGCGAACACCCCCAGAGTGGCGGCAGCCCGCCCTCTATCTAGGAGGAACTGTAGGAACTCCAACACTCCCCCTATCGAGCAGGAAGTGGGATCAAGCACCCTTTCTGAACACCAGTCCTCGAAAAACCGCCAACGAGCACTGTACGCTCGCGTAGTGGATGGTGCACGGGCACCCTGAATAGTGGCCACCACTGGAGAGGGAAGGCCTAAACGCAACAACTTCCCCCTCTCAGCTTCCAAGCCAAAAGGCTGCGTCCCAACACCGGGCGGGAGTGCAGAGTCCCCCCTGCTTGGACCAACGTGTCCGACCGGTCCGGCAGGGGCCAGGGGCCCTCCACCACCATCCCCACCAGGTCCGGGTACCACCTGGCGTTCGGACTGTCTGGGGCCACTATCAGAATCACCAACCCCTCCGTCCTCACCCTGTGCAGCAGAGGAGGCATGAGGTGAACTGGCGGAAATGCATACAGGAGACCCTGAGGCCACGGCCGCTGGGCCAAGGCGTCCACCCCGAGCGGAGGGGCGTCTGCCCACCTGAGCGAGAACCAAAGTGGGCACTGTGCGTTTTCTGCACTGGCGAAAAGGTCGGCCACTGGATCCCCGAACCGGCGCCAAACCTCCATTGCGACCCATGGGGCTAGGCTCCACTCGTCGCGGAGTGGGCCTCCCCTGGACATAACGTCCGCGCCCACGTTGAGCAGGCCGGGAATGAGACGGGCTCTCAGGGAGGACAGGTGGGAGCCCGCCCACAAGAGAATTTCCGTCGCTTTCCTGTGCAGAGTGGGAGACCTGGTCCCCCCCTGCCTGTTTAAGTAGGCCACCACTGTGGTGTTGTCCGACCGCACCATGACATGGTGACCCGCCAGCTGACTTGAGAAGTGCAGACCCAGATGAACCACAGGGTGAGCGGCTGCCATCATGCCCAATAGGGAACGAATGGACTGGGACGGCACCTGCGGCTTGTCCAGTACCATTCTCCCCAGCGTCAGCAGCGCCTCTATCCTCTCGGCCGAGAGGGAGGCGCGCATGTCCCCAGAGTCTAGCTGCAGCCCCAGATACGTTACACGCTGAATGGGGTACAACGCGCTTTTCTCCAAGTTGACCACAAATCCCAATCGGGAGATGTGTTCCAACAGGGCCGTCGTGTGAGCCTGCGCCTCCTGCCGAGACGAGGCCAGGATGAGCCAGTCGTCGATGTAAGTCAGAACTCGGATGCCACGACGACGAAGCGGCTCCAGCGCCGCCTCCACGCACTTGGAGAACGTGCGCGGGGCCAGCGAATAACCGAAGGGGAGGCGGTGATATTCGTAGCACTTCTCCCCCACTGCAAAGCGCAGAAACTTCCTGTGTTCCGACACAATAGGAACGTGGAAGTATGCATCTGTGAGATCCACGGACGTCATCCAGTCTCCTGGTCTGACGCACACCAAAAGCTGCCTGACCGTCAGCATGCGAAAAAGCCTTTCCGCGATGCAGTGGTTCAGGACGCGCAGGTCCAAAATTGGACGTACACCCCCGCTTTTCTTGGGGACTAGGAAATATGGGGAGTACAGCCCTTTTTCCACCGCGTCCGAAGCCACCTCTGCCACAGCCCCGCGCCGCAGCAGAGAGGCTACTTCCTCCTGGATGACCGCGGCCTCCGCCTGACCTCGGAGCCTCGTCCTGAGGATCCCGCTGAAAGGCGGCGGTCTCCGAGCGAACTGCAACGCGTATCCCCTGCGGAGCGTCCTGTCTAACCAGTGAGAAGAAAGAAGCCCCAGGCTCTTCCACTCCTGATAAAATTCTGTCACGGGCCTCACCGGTAGAAACGGCGAAGGCCCGCCCACCTCCACCCCGGCCTGCGGGGTAGGACGTGGGGGGCCCTGATGAAAAGGGCTGCGGGGATTCCCCACCCTCGGACAGCGGCGCCGCCGCGGCCGAGGACGGCGCGCCGTCAGGAGAGGACTTACGCTTCTTAGACTGAACAGTCTCACTCCCCTGCACGCTCCAAGGGCTGCCCCGCCTCCTGCCAAGCGGAGGTTTAGAGGCAGCCCCAGCCCGCGGAGTGACATGATCCGAGTCCGCACTGCCGCTCCGCGGATGGGTCAAAGGTACCGGCCGCCGTGACGTATCCCCCGTACGTTCCGGTAGGAGAATACGAAGCCGTGGCGTGCTGCGGAAAGCAGCGGGAGGAGTAGAAGACTCATGAACGGCAGACGCTCTCAGCGCGTCTCCGCTGCAAATAAGAGACGAAGCATGCTCTTTTACAATGTAACGGGCCGAAGCACGGCCTTTATTGTAAACAAAATGCCCCCGTTTCCCCCCTCTGGTGTCAGCGCCCGGACGTCGATGCGCTGGTCCAGATCCACGGTCCCTCCGCTGGTCCCGTCTCGGAGAACGCGCTGGATCCGTCTGGGATGAACCCGGAGTGTCGCGTCTCCGCGGAGGAGATGGGGGATGAAAACGGCGCTCGCGCCGCTGAGCCCCTCCCCGCCGTTCAGAGCGCTGACGGTCCCACTGGGGACGGAGATGCGGTCCCAGCTGCTGGGAGGCTTTGGAGGCAGCATCGAGGCGCTCGACCATTGCCTGGATGTCAGGGCCAAACAATGATGATGTGGAAACCGGGAGATCGAGTAGTTGACGCTTCTCCTGTTCCTTCAACGAGGAAAGCCCCAGCCACAAATGGCGAGATCCCACCTGAGCCGCCGCCATTGAACGGCCACCGTCAATGGCGAAAGCCTGGGACATACGGAGAAAAGAAGCCACCGTAGTCTGGACCTCCTCGAGCTCCTCCAGGGCCAGCTCGGAGCGTCCGTGGATGAGCTTATCCAGCGAGCCCGCCAGAAAAGCCATGTTGCTAGCTAACGCCACTACCTGAGCGGCGTTAGCATAGCAGCGATCTAAAACGGCCATCGTCAGCTTATCCTTGTCAGAGGGAAGCAACGTTTTATCGCCTGGCCAAGGGGATGAGGACGGAAGGAGGGACATCCTGACTCCGTCCTCAATCGGCGGAACCCCGGACCGCCACGTCCAGTCCTGTACCGTGGAATACGGCCCGTACCCCAGTGCAGGATGTTTTGCCGCGAGAGGATGAGCCCATTCACGCTGAGCAAAGTGCATGATCGGTGTCATAGCCGGGCACATCACGACAGGGCGCGGCTTTCGGCGGGAACGGCTAGCTAAGCCTTCGGTGAAGTCCTCCACCGGAGCAGCAGGTTGAGACGGAGGCAGAGGAATCTCCATTCGGTCTGCGGCAGACGCAAACAACGCGGGGAGATAGTCGAGAGGATAACGATCCCCCTGTAACCCGGACGGCGTCTCGGAGAAGATGGAGGCAGCGTCTTCGTCGTAGCAGCGACGATCATCCTCCTCATCATATTCACTCCATTCCTTCCTCCTGGGGCTTGCTGAAGGGGCTGGGTCCTGAATCAGGGGCACAGCGTCCTGAGCTGGCCGTACTGGTGAATCCGGACCCATAAAACCCCGGCGACGCTCGCGCTCTTCCCGGGAGAGCGCTAAGCACGCCTGGCAGTCAGCATCACCCGCTGCATGGTGCCAACCGAGGCAGCGGAAGCACAGCTCGTGCTGATCCTCAGGGAGGAGAATGGAGGGACATTTGCCGCATCTGCGGAGCTCGACACCGGCAGGTGAAGTCATCTTCGAGCAGAGAAGCGGCAAGAAGATCCTGAAGGTAAGTTAGAAGTATCGTTCTGAGAAGAACGTGCTCGTAGAAGTGAGTTCTGAAAAGAACTTGCTCTCTCAAACGCTGAGTTAAAAAAGGAGATGAGCGGTGGGCAGATGGGGTTTTTATACCCCAGATGGATATACCATCACCTTGACATGATTGGAGCGGGTAGATGTTTTTATCTCTCAGGCGCGAGGCGATGCCTCGGGTTATAACCAATAGCGAAGCCCGTAGAGGGCGTAGCCCATACGAAACAGAACATTGTTTAACAATGGCCCTCATTTATCAAACTTGCGTACGGTGAAATCAGAGCGTATGTGGGGTATACGAAAAATGGCATTTATCAATCTGAGCGCACCGTACACCTGGCGTACGGTGCGCTCAGATCCTACACCAAGTCAGGAGGTGGTGCACATGATACACCAATTTTAACTAAACTCTAAACGGCGCTGGAAAAGTTTTTAACAGCGTGAATCGCATTGGCCACATCACATATTATCCTCATTAGTGATTTAAACATGAAACAAGGCGACAGCGTTAATGTTTATGGACAGACTTTGATTCAATGTTGCGCTGCACCGTCATGCTCCTCCACGCCACAGGCCGAGCGCAGAGGCTCAGTCCGGACCAGAGACACTAGAACCTGGACTGCAGCCACATAGACGCTTATGGTGTTTTTTGTATTTATGTTTTGTTTTTTGTTTTGAACAAAATACCGCTGCATGCGCAAACTTTGTGTGGATTCCCCGCCTCACACCGCCGTGTACCGGGACACCGGGCCTCACCTGGGTCTGCGGGAGGCTCCGTGTTCTGGTTGGTTTGAGCGCGGAGTCTGTGGACCGTATTCTGTGCCCGGGCGTCAAACAAATCCTTGGACAGCTCCACAGCTTTCG
The DNA here is from genome assembly GCA_021464625.1 of Proterorhinus semilunaris. NCBI lineage: Eukaryota > Metazoa > Chordata > Actinopteri > Gobiiformes > Gobiidae > Proterorhinus > Proterorhinus semilunaris. The sequence goes on along the minus strand of CM038351.1, from coordinate 13,553,704 downwards.
TCGGTCCGGACGGGTTCGTAAGGTCCGGGTTTGAGCGGCGCACAGGGTCTGCTGACCGCGCGCTCTCCTCTCGTCAGGGGAATGATCGAAGCACGTCTCGTAGGGCTCTCTTTGGTCCGGACAGTTTCGTTAGGTTCCGGTCGGCTGTCAGCTCTCCGCGCACCTGTTTCCTCCCGGAGAAAGGTTCTACTCAGGCCGAAAGACGCGCAGTCCTGCTCCAGCGCTGAGTCCGCGGAGCTGACTCCCAGAGTCTGTACTGCCGCGTTATAGCCATGCTTTTTTTTTTATGTGGTCTAATTTCATACCCTTTTTTATATAGGCTTATTTAATAAAGGTCACTTTTTATTATTAGCCTATTTGCCTGTAACAGACAATGAAGAATTACATTTGTTATAAAATGTAAAATACTATGAGGCCGTCCTTCCGTGGACCCACCACCTGCAGAAGGAGCCATAGGGGACCGGTGCAATGTGACTTGGGCAACTCCAATAGCTGCCCCCACGACCCGGCAACGGACAAGTGGGAGAAAATGGATGGATGGATGGATAAAATGTAAAATATTGGAATTTTTCACAAATTACTGTTTAAAAAAATAAAAAAATAATTAAATAGGCCTGTTATGTTGAGCAACTCAGAAACAGTCATTTTGATTATGCATCTTACTGTTTCAGTTGATAAATACCTATTTATCAACCATCTCGGCCCACCATCTCTCCAGTCACTCTCCAGTCTGTTATGTCCAGACCATGTCTCTTCATGAAGCCTTTGTTGCTATTTTGTGCCCTCAAGAAGAGCACAATAAGCTTTTATATATAACTTAAGAATTGTTAATAAAGAAGCTGCACTCAATATCTTTAAACTGCACATTAGAAACGTACATACCAAGGCATTTTTATGAAAATTACTTCCCCAGTCTCTACATCTACTGGCACAGCAAAGTTTGTTGCTGTATTTCTCGTTCAATAAGGGGGTGGGGTAGGAGGGGGACTGTCTTCCTAAAATGTCAAAGGGATTCTTCGGTGCTCTGCTGCTGCTGCAAAAGAAAGCACAACCACCACCTCCAGCATCACTCTCCCGAACAGAAGGTGCCTTTTTGGATCCTGTAATACCGTCGGTCCAAAAGTTATGAAATGCTTGGTGTTCTTGATATATTTCTGAACATATACCATATCAGGACATGGAAGAATTATGTAACGAACTACTTCAAATTCAGGCATTTCTCAACTTTCATTTTAGTACAGACTGTTCTTCTACTGAAGCGCTACAATCTCTACATCCTGGATTTTGTTGCGTAATGATAGAAAGTGACACATCACCAGAGCCATTCTTCATTCAACCTGTGTTTACCACCGTGTCATGGATTTATTAGCATGCCGTTGGATGAAATGGAGGCTCACACACTCTCTACATAAACTTTATGACGCAAACCAACATAGCCACGGGAAAGTCTCCTTTCTAGTCACAGAAATTATGTCAATATTTAAAATATCATTGTTAATAATACCAAAAAAGGCATGATTTCTGCGCCGAAACAGGCCGGAGGGATAAAGGGCAGTGCTTACTCAGGGGTCAGAGCAGAGAGGGCACTTCAAAAGCCTGTTCATCACAGAGTTGTAGTCCAAGTCAAACTTAAGTCCTCATTGTTGCAATGTTCTTTGGAATGTGTAATGAATGTACAATTACCAGTTAAAATTGGCAACGAAACCATTGAAAGAGTCTATGAACATACATTTCTTGGTGTAACACTCAGCTGGAAACCCCACATCATAAAAATTAAAACTAAAGTTGCTAAGTTTTCAGCCATAAGGAATAAATCTAAATGTATCATTGACAACAAAGCTCTATATACTCTATACTGTTCACTTATCCTCCACCATTTAACATATTGTGTGGAGATCTGGGGAAATGCGTATAAAAGTAATATTGACCCATTGTTTAAAGTTCAGAAAAAGGCAATAAGAATAATTCATTTAGCTGGATACCGTGAACACACACATCCATTATTTTTTTTAAATCAAAAACAATGAAATTTGAGGACCTTACTGAATTTAAGATGGCTCAAATCATGTTCAAAAGTCGCTTCCTGAAAGTATCCAAAATATGTTCTGCAAACGAGAAGTCAAATACAACTTGAGAGATAAGATGAGCTTCGATAAACAATACTCCAGAACAAGCATGAAAAGCATGTGTCCCACCAGACGTGGTGTTGAAATATGGAATAATCTAGATCAAAACATCGAACTTTGCAATAACCTGGTACATTTTTAAAAAGTTTACAAAGAGTTTATATTTCTTTGATATGAGTTGTAGCACATTCTTTTGTTGTAGTTTCTTTATTTTGCTGTTTTATTTTTTATTGTTCATTATTTGTTGTTACTTTGCCCTATGTTCCTTTGTTTATGATTTGTTACCCTGTAAATGTTAAATGTAATGCTATTGTTTTTATTTTTGGGGTGGGCGCTAATAAGCCTTTGGCTTCGGGCCAATCCCTTTGAGCAGGTTAACTGCTCAAACAAATAAATAAACTAAACTAAACTAAATTGTTCGAGTTCCAAACTGAGTCACTTTGGATCATTTAGCAAACACTTGCTCATGTGCAAAATTAGTGGTTGATCAGCAGGCATGTCATTTGTGCATGTTTCCTCACGATAAATTCTGTCATTTACATCATATTTACATCATACAGGGAATCTCAAATGGTAAATTAGGTTCAACATGCTTCAATTTACAAATCTACGTTCTGAAAGTCTTTGACCTTTTTGTTTTATTTTCCAAGCAATGTCTATTGATTATCCTATGAATTATCACAGCATTTAACCACCTTTTACCTTAAACTCATTCAAAAGCATGTCACTACATTCAGTGGTCCGTAGTGCCAAGGACTTCAAAATCAGTCCTGTCAAGTCCAAGTCGGAAGAACTCTAAGTCCGAGTCCTCTATTGTGAACCTGCATTAGTTTCATGAGTTCGCCTCTCAGAAGTTGTTGAAGTCCTCAGTTTGATGTTTGAGCCACTGAGTCTAGACTTTGAATGTTGTGCCCCAGTGTAGAGAAGAGCGCCACCTCATGACATCAACAGGTGGGTGCTGAGCGTTTTCAGCTCGTGAGGATAACACAGACTGAATTCATTCCATTTTGAGTAAATGGAATGAAACAAAACGCAATTCCAGCAACGCATCTGACAAGGAAACAACATCACGACTCAAAAAAGTCCTTTTAGCAGAATATGAATCCTTACCGCCAGTCCCCTATCTCACAGTTTGAGAGCCACTTCCCTATCACATTAGATTAGATTTTATCCCACTATAGTACCACCTTTTATGACTTTAAATTGAATCCGCTTTTCTGCTTTTTATCAAACTCTTGCCACACCTGGGATTTCAAGCTCCCTTTCTTTTTTTTATTACTATTATTCAAATCGAGCGGTATACGGCGGATAAAGTTCAAGGAGTAATTTTTGCATTGAGTGCGGTGAATTGAAAAAAGCTCAGTTTAGCTAAAATGCAATATTTCCTAATCCCCTCCACTCTCCTGTGATATTACGGAGTCCATCCCCAAAGTTAGACCTCGAGCTGCCACGGACCCAGACCCTTCAATGGTGAAATAATGAGCAGTGGATGGCTCGGGGGAGGCTCAGTGCTATAATATTCTTGTTAGTGAATGCCAAAAAAACATATATAGAGAGGAAATTTGGAAAAATCCCTGATAAACCCAACAATTTAAAGATGATTTTTCCTATTGCTTTTGTGAAGACCTGTCAAGATCATTCAGTGAAGCCTTCTCAGATCAGTGACACATTGGTTGACTCAGTGCCTTTCTGCAATGAATGTCCAGGCTGGAAATAAACAATTTATCGCTGCTTTACCTGGCACCACGAGTCAAATTGTTCTGTGGTTTGGGGATTCAAAAACTATGAAAAAAGGCACTTTGTAAGGAGCTGCTGGTTTTTGGCACTAAAAAGTTATTGAACGATTAAAAACAAAACAATGCGCTCTGTGAAAACTTTAGCTTCAGACTTGATGCAGTAATTAGGCTTGTTGTGGGCTGAACAGGCACCCATGGTGAATGGCGATGTTATGTACAACAGCGGTCGCTCCCCAAGCTTTTTCCTCCTACAGACTTTTCACGGGGGTGGTGGTGTCGGGGGGCAGCAGCGGGTACTGGTGTTTTGATCACGTTTCTCTGGCGTGTACAGCCCCGTGCTCGACCAGTACCAGAGTGGCCGGACGTTGTTTAACTCACAGTGAGAAGGGTAAAGTTTGTTTGTCCGGTAAGACAGTGTTTCCCAATCAGGGGTATGGGGACCCCCGGGGTACTTGGAATTATTTCTGATTAAAAAAGAAAGTGGGTAAGCCAAGTTAATATGCTTTGGGCGAATACTCAAGCGATGTTACTGGGTTTCATCAACAAAAGGCAGATTTGGTAAACAACGTGGAGGTTCCCCTCCTGGAACCGCCACCTTAACGTGGTGGAGGGGTTTGAGCGCCCGAATGATCCCAGGAGCTCTGTTGTCGGGGGCTTCGTGCCCCTGGTAGGGTCTCCCATGGCAAACAGGTTCTAGGTGACGGGTCAGACAAAGAGCGGTTCAGAAGTCCCTTATGAGGCCCGATTAGAACCATGAGGCTGTCCTTCTGTGGACCCAACACCTGCAGGAGGAGCCATAGGGGCTGGTGCAGTGTGATTTGGGCAGCTCCAACATCTGCCCCCACGACCCGGCAACGGACAAGTGGAAGAAAATGGATGGATGGATGGTAAACAACGTCCCCTATCACATTTACTCCCAGATTAAGGACCAGTAGTTCCTTTGTTTTCCATCAGTCCCTGCACTCGATTGTATTGAGACGATGCAATTGTACATCTGACAGCTTGATTTGAAAAGCGTCACATTACACGAGGCGTTTATGTCCGGTCGAGTGGAAAGACACTTTGGTGACCACCTCCACCGCGGACCCCCAACAATGATGGCTCTGGCTTAATAGTGTTCAGGTCTGTAATTATTTGGCGTCTATTTTGACTTTTGCTGGATGAGTTTTCTTGTTGCCATGACAGCCCTGACTAATTTGTGTAGTTCTCGACAAAGCGGCGTTAATATCGATTTGCTGGGCGCTCATGTTATCTAATCATGCGCAACAATACGAACTGAAAACATAACAAAGATGGCTGCCGGGCTGTGAGATTATTTGCAAACACTGCACAAGCTGTTGGCGTCTACGGATCATTAGCAGATAATGTTACAACATCGAGTGGTAATGTCATGGACAGCAGTGGGATGGTTTGCTTTTTATTGTTTGCGTTTTGTAATTTTATTTGTATTGTTTGCCATTGTGCATGCCTTTTTAAATGGAACCTCCCACTTAACTCAGACTGATGCCCCAATCAGTGCACCTGTGCAAAATTAGCACACCTGCACTTAAATGGACCCAGGTGCATAAAAGGAGGGGGTAGGAAGTGGTCGGGGGGGAAAAAAGACACAGAGGACGGAGGCACGAGGCTCGGGGTGGGGACGACACCCCGGTTCTGGCCGCATGGCTGCGGCAAGGGGAAGGGTCGTGTGCCTGGGGCAGCAGGCTATGTGGTAGAGGAGGTGAACGCAGGAACACGCAGTGGCGGCGGAGCAGCACCACCCCCACGCTGAGAACCACCCCTGCGACCGGCTGGTACCGGTGCGGTGCCCGGCTACCGACCCGTGGTGAGACGACCCCACTGGAGCTTGCGGCGAGACACCCCGCGATGGAGGCAGCGGTGAGAGGCCCCGCAACCCAGCCAACGGAGAGACGCCCCACGTGGAAGGAGCCGGAGACGCCCCGCGATCCAGCTGGAGGAGGGGAACGGCCTCAGCCGGGGAGGAGACGTGTGTGGACGAGGCGCGTGGACGCGGCGCGCCGGAGGAGGACAGACGCACTGTTTTAACTTCTAGTTTCCTTTTAACAAGTTTTACCTTTTTAATCTTTTATGGGCCCATTGTTTCCTGTGTTTTAATAAATCCCACCTTTTTATATTATAGTTCCTTTTTCTTTTGTTTTTTTATTTGGTTAACCACCTCTCAAATCTAGGCTACCTGTGACAGTAATTTCCAGAAACAATGTCTTTCCCTCTGGAGTTGTCTTTTAAAGGAACAGGCCACAGTTTTTCCATATTGAGATATGTTTTTACCTGAGCTTAGACGAGTTGATACGTCCCTGTCTGGTCTTTGTGCATACGCTATGCCACGCAAAAAGACCAAAGCTGTTGTTAGCATTTAAGCCTCTCCTCCTCTCCTCTATGGGGCCAAACAGGGGTGACGTTAAAAGTGACCAAGCGCTTCCACGTTTTCCCTATTTAAATACGGTTACGTGAGTAGTTACACGATCCAAGTATAGTTACACAAATGTAAACATGTCAATTTTCTAAGCGGATACAAAGGGAAAAGAAAAATCGACATGTTTAATTTTGTCTAACTATACTTGGATCATGTAACTTCTCACGTAACTGTATTTAAATAGGGAAAATGTGGAAGAGCCTGGTCGCTTCTAACTTCACCCTTGTTTGGCCCCATAGACGAGAGGAGGAGAGGCCAAATGCTAACAACATCTTTGGTCTTTTTACGTGACTGAGGGCACGCTCAAAGACCAGACAGGTACGCATCAACTCGTCTAAGCTGAGGTAAGAACATATCTCAGTATGGAAAAACGGTGGCCTGTTCCTTTTAACTTGGGATGCACAGTCGCCGAGTGGTTAAAGTTTGGTCTGTGCTGTCCAGTGTGTGAGGTAAATCAATGAACCTAAACTCTCTTTCAGGAGCTAAAGTGAGTAAACAATAAACTTTACAATAATCAAGCACTCTCTGCCAGGGAATAGAAAGAAAAGATACTTCAGGGTTCGCAAATAGATATTCATCATGAAGGAAAATGTGAAAAAATAACACTTGATGCATTCGTTTATGATGAATAATGCACAAATCAATAAAGCGGCCCCCATCCATCCCCAACTCCTCACTTGTGCCGATAGTTAGTCTTTATGCGTCATCTTTACAACCTTCCCAAATCCCGTAACAGCGAAAGGCCCACGGAGGAGGAGTAAAAACCCACCCACACCATGTGCCGCTGTTGCCGGACCCGATGCAACTTTCATGTGTGGTTTATGGACATCGAACTGGAGGGGGCAAGGACGCCAAAGAGAGGTGCTGCCCATAGGCCGCGCAGAACGTATTTGAAGTTTTGTTGCATCATGTTTTTATAGCTGCAGGTGTCCAGAGAGGTCTAACTGTGCACTTTAATTTTGTGTTTTTATGTTTTGAGTTTAAAGGGCTTCAGACTCCATATTAGCTCAGCCTCCTTGAGCTAAAAATGTAAAACATTATCTCTACTTGGGAAATGATTTGAACTAAAAAGCATCAAGGTAACGATTCAAGTGATTTAAACAAGCGAGTTTTTTGCCAACTGTATTTATGGTTTCTGTGTTCCACCTTGTTTTTCTGGATGCTTTTGTACATCTTTGCCGTGTTTTTGTGTGATTTTTTTTTTTTACTGCAAAGAGGCCATAATGGTTCTGAAATAAACAAACAGCTAGCTTATGAGCTAAAGACATTTGAGATCTACACATTTTCTTCTTAGACACTGAAGAGGCACCAAGAGACACACTTGCAGCACAGTGGAGGCGTCACAAGAGGAGCTACAGGAAACAAAAAAGTGACAAACGAGGAGGTGTCCGGGCAAGACTCACAGCTCAGCCACGCATGCCTTCTATTGTTCTGGTTAATGGATGTTCACTGAAGAATAAAACAGATGAACTGCTAAGCTCTTCCCAGAAGATGGTGAAAGACTGCTGTGGAGCGGAGGGAGCTGCACATGAGGAAGAGGTAAGGGGTGGTGGATCTGATCAGTGCAGGACACTATGTCTGTCGAGACAAATGGTGGCCTTCAGTTGTATATGTTGGCTTATTTACACTGCGCATCACCAAGAAAAGAGTTTAAACATACAGTACATTCATGGGCTGAGCAATACAGTAATGTCAACATTCTTGGTATTGTTTCACAAATAAAAACTATTGAGAAATCACCAATCAAGACTGAGCTAAATTGTACCCATGCAGACTGTCGTGTGTTGCGCAGTAAGGTGCACTTCCCTGTGAATACTAAACTAAACTTGTGTTTATACAGGCTTTGGTATGGCACAAAGAATGCAGCTTGTTATGGCTGCATTTCTGGCACAATACGGGCAGAAAAGCAGGTCTAAAAATAGCACACAATTGATTGAGCCCAAATCAAGCATATCTCTCTAAACTTCTTTACAATAACCTCCTCACATCACTCAGGCCATGCTTTTGACAACAGGAGACGAGAGAATGAATGACGTTTATGACATAAAAATTTCTCTCCTACACTCTGAGTCATTCAAGGTCACTTTAGCAGTGACTGAGACTCATTTTGTTTCTTTTTCCACCCCACTGGCAGGCATTATTGTAATAGGTTTCATTATATTTCACAGCAGATGCGTGAAAGGCTATTGATGTATTACATGTGAATGACCCTGAGGACAAAATGAACCTTTTCTGCAAATAGTTGGTTTAGATGTCAAAGACTTTAACTTAACTTAAAGCCAGCGAATAGAACAGAAAACATTTACTTGATTATGGGCATTTATTCTGACAAACATTCTCCGACTTAGACCTGACTTGTAACTTTGTTGTAAAGCGGGACATCACCAATATTTGGTTGAATGTTAAGGTCACACTTTACGGCACCTTATTTTGCCTTAATGAATTTATCATTTAATGATACATTCATTAGTGTGCCTAACACTTAATAATACTTAACTACAGTTAATGCCTGCAGCCTGGCTCATAATGAACATAATGAACTGCTACAGTTCTTCACTTATTCATTGTTGTTATTAATTGTAGTTATTAAGTGTTAGTCACTCTTAACTAATGAATTGTGTTGAATTAAGTGTGAACTCATCATTTATCAAGGCTAAACAAGCTGTAGTTATTATGAAGTGTTACCAAGGTTAATTATGTTACTTTTTATACAAAAAAAGTTGATATTTGTGTGTGTATCTGACCTTGTGACCCAGCGGCTGTAAGAGTGGTCAGCATGGCACCTTTACTTTTACATCCGAGCAGTCTCTAGGACGCCCCAGGATCAATTGTTTGGAAGGTTTTCACTGCTGACGGATCCTCTCACCAGAAAACCAACAAAACAATGAATCGTGGAGCTTTGTAGAGACCACTGTGATCGAAAGTAAAAGCGCCATGATGACCACTCATACACACACATATCAAAAAAAAATTTCCACATAAAAAGTTGTATAATGCCACGTTAAAGTAAATACAACAGGCCCTCTTCGGGATGCTTCATAAACCTCGGTTAAATTACCATTGTCAGTGTATAGTTGAGCATTAGTTTATGCATCAGCATTTTACAACAGTGTTACATAGATAGCAACATACTGTGTATCCTGGTCCTACATTGGGCCTTTAAGTGTGAAGTATAAATAGAGATGTTTTTTTCTATCTTTGACCTTGGATCTGTTTATTAAAATATTTATTCTACAGAACTTTTTTTAAAGAAGACGGTCTGATGACTAAAATCCGAGGACTAATTTGCTGAGAGGCACAAGTTTTAATTACTATCATCCTTGCCAATTTGCAAAAACATTTTCAGGTAAAGTAAACAAACTAAAACAGCTATGCCAGATCATTTCACATGGAAACAACGTTTCCTTATTTTTTGCTCTGCTGTTTTGCTGTTCATGTGTTGATGTAATAACATTGTGCATAATATAGGGAGACAAACAATAGATCAGTTTGTAAATGTGTATGTAAAAGAGCCGTTCAAGATCCTATTCGGTCATGAACGCCCCATGACTCCTTCGGGGTCACCAAGGACAGGTGAGTAAAAGTAAATGGCTGAGTTTTGTGGTTCAGACTAATGGTATGACAGGGAGAAGCTGTTGTGGTTTGGTAATCAAGACCGACAACATCCTCAGAAATAAGTGTGAAAGTGCAGCAAAAACTTGAGGGTAGAACTGTTAGGCCTGCAATGCATTTAGATTCTGTTCTTGCCAAGTCTGTTCACAAACTAATCCTACATAATCAAAATCCTGGCACTAGGGAATATATTGCAGTTCCCCATTTTTTCTCACCTTTCCTTGCCACACTCTCAGACTTATATATTTGCAGAGCGGTCCTGGATGCACGGTTTTTGGCTTTGACATTGGTAACAAGCCAACAAATGTCGACATGAACAAGTTACAGTTAGCATCTGTTTTACTTCTCAAATATCAAAATCAAACCCGTCAACCCAGTTTTAATCGACATCCCTTGAAGGTCCGTAATGATGGCTCTCTCTATAAACAATAGCCACACGGCAGCTCTATAAAAATGCACGGCGAGCAAATCCCCCATGCACTGATTACCAAGGTCCTGGCAGGATGGGTCCCCGAGTGCTACACTAAAGTTGCCCAAAGCTCCAGACACATTGTCCATTTGGTATTAAGGGATGCGTCAAAGGCAGAGGACTGATTTCCCGACGGGACAATCAGATGCATCGTCTCGCCACACTTTCACACATGGCAGAAGAAAGTTGGAGAGAACCAGAGTTCAGATCCACAACTTCTGAGAGGGTCATGGAGAATGTTTACCCTGAGAGTTATAATAAAACTCCACAGATGGCTCTCTTTATCTTGGCATTTTGTGATCAGTGGGTTTGCCAAATTCAAATTGAAAGTGGTGTAAAAAGATGATTCATTGAAAAAATAAATCAAAAATGCAGACACAATTGTAGCCCAAATGACACACTGGCATGTATCTGTCTCTGTCTGCAATATGAGCAATATGAACATGGCTATAAATCCCCAAAATACTGATCTCTATTTTCAGTAAAACTATGACATGTTTGCATGTCCATGGATACATCTATAGGTAATTAATACATTTAATTTACACCAATTTGGATTAAGGCCGATTTATATGAAAAAAGTAAATAAATAACTTTCTATAAACCCAAAAGATTTTCACACAAGTACAGTATGGGCACTAGAAAAGTCACAAATTAACTATTATTATTACTTATTACTTATTATTACTTTACGCAGGTCGTTTAAGTCACTCAGATTGATTGTGCGCATCAAAGGGCCTATCTCACCGGCCTGAAGACTAGTTTGAGATACCAAGGAGATGACGTATGGAGTCTTTTTGAAATCTCCCTGGTATCCGACAGGTCTCGAAGACATTGCTGGGACGTCATAGAGACGTCGCACAGGTTGAGGAAAACAAATAGTATTTGCGATACAACTGCGTGAGATTGTGCCCACGCAGTCTCCGCTGAAATCGAACATGTTTGTTTTCACCAAGACTACCTGGAGACTCATCTTATCTCCAGGGGCGTCTCGGAGACATCTCCATGACCAGCGGCAACTTGGGTCTCCAACTAGTCTCCAGGCCGGTGTGATAAGTCCTTTAATACGTATTTAAAGGTCCTATATCATGCAAAATCGACTTTTTGGAGCTTTTAACCATGTTGTTATGCTATTTCCTTCTCAAAAACACCCCCAGAGTGGTTTTTGGCTTCATTCACGCAGTTCTCAGTAATCCTCCTGAATCCTGCTCTCTGAGCAGCTGATCCGCCCTCTCCTGGTAAACGACTGGCATGTTCAGTTGTGTCGTCACAGCGGAACGGAAGTGCTCCACGTCTGTAATCTAATGCCTTACGGCATGATTTTTATTTGTAAAACAGTTTTTTTCATTATTTCTGTCGTAAGAAAAAATAAATAAAAAAAAAAAAGAAAAAAAAAAAAAAAAAAAAAAGGAAGTGCCTGACGCTGCGCTGCCCCTGTACCGAAAACAAACGCTCCCCCTGAGCGTCCGAACGGTCTGAACAGATGGTCATGTCATGTTGCACCGAAAGTTGTGAAGAGGGAGCTTTTTCTAACCTACTCTGGAGTCTGGACACCTGTTCTTTTTTCTTACCTCACGATAATGTCACGGAGAAAACCGCGTTTGGCTGCGAGGACTGGACTTTATTCAACCTTCCCAAAGAAGAGGCCATAGAAGTTGGAATTTCCCTCCGGGATTCAGCGACTATCAGCCACAATAGTGTTTGTCTGTGCCTGTTGCTGATGGATGCTAATGAACCTTGGCCAGAATCAAAGTGGATTAACTTTTATAACCAGCGCAAGTCCCATACTGCAAACATCAGAGTGGTGAGTCGATCAAAATGCATGTTAGCGTGTGTGTTAGCCATTTAGCCATGAAGCTGTGTTGCACATGTTAACTCCTTATAACAGCATCATGAAATAACTTCACTTTTTGCTGTGATATACATATTTCTACTACTGCTAAAGTTGTATGAGCGGCGAGAGGGGGCGGAGTTAACTGAATCCAAGCGTTTTGTCTTCCGGGTTGGAAAAATACCTCCAGAAAATACTAATATTTATCACAAAAATGAGTGCTCCGTAGTGGTAGAGGTACAATATATCATATAAATGCCTATACTTTACTTTGGAATGGCTTAAAATAGCATGATACAGGTCCTTTAACTCACAATCACAATATGGCTTCCCGAGCGGATCACCCTGATGATGTCCAACCTAGAGTTTTATCTGTGTGTTTACAATTATGCCATGTGCAGCTAAAATAATAATTTTTTGAAGGGCATAACAGGAGACAGGACTATTGCCATAACCATGGTCCAAAAAACCCACTCAGCATAATAAAGCAAAGAATGATGTGACCACAAAAACAGTGATTACATAAACCTCATTACTATATTGAAGGTTAATGTTAGAATAGATTGCCATTCAGGTACATGAGGTGCCCGGATGGAGCGGTGCACAAACAGAATGAGAGATGCAGGGCCAGGGGGATGAGCAGAGTGTTTTTTGTGGCCTGCATCGACCCGTCACTCCACTGTCAGTCACTTGTCTCCTGACACCAGAACACGTCCCTATCTCCTCCCTGTCTAGACCCTGATTACTTCTGACCTGGATTTGTATGATAATGTAGCCACGCAGCAAAAATAATCAGGACTTCCAGATGAGTGTACACAAAAATAATTTGCCCAGCGTGAGTTTTCGGGTGATGTTTGAGGATGTTTTGACACACCCAGCCCGCCCTCTGTCCTTAGGAGTGGAGTCCTGAAAGGACAGTGTCTAATGTTTTACAGTTTACTATGACATTGTGGTTGTGCCCTTCATTATGTGACAACCAACATGATTTTTTGGGTTTGGTGGTGGAACAAGGAGATGATGAAGTACCATATTTGGAAGAAAGTCACATTTTATAAACTCCTTACAGAAATTGTAAACGTAGAAATGAACGTAAGTGATGGAGAAATAATAATGATTTTGATAATAATTATATTGTAGAGCAGGGATTACATATTGGACTGTATATGTCAAATGGTAAGATGCTTCACATATCCATTCACTCCTTATTCAGTGATGGTAACACATCACAGTACATTCATACACAGGCTCGGTGGTAGAAGTGTCCAAGGATGCATCTGCAGGAGCCGGAATTTGAACCAGGACTTGAAGTGATGACCTGCTGATTAAATAGAGAAGCTCAATCATCGGAGCCATTATTGCTCTATACACCCATAATCAAAGTGGATGAAGTACACAACAACAATGACACAATGATCGGTCTGAGTCGTGATTCAAACCACAGACCTTTTGGACTAATGCTCCAACCACTGGGCCACTGCCATTTGTTTTTTCAATTACTTTACTTTTTGCAGCAAATGCAAAACCAATGCATTTGTTTCTGTGGAAGAATTATGGTCCACGCTTGTGTTCCTCTTGTGCAGGTCTCGAGGGATCTCCTCTGGCGGCCCTGGAAGAACCTCTGCTCATTTACTATGAAATGACTCTGCTGTGAATGGACTATAATTAGGCTTTAATTTGTTAATGTGAGAATGTATAAAGAGCATTCAGACAGGCATCATCACTCAAAAGTTTATTTTAATTTGACTTGGACAAAAGCAACACTTATCTTGTAACTATTTTGGGAATGGGTCCATTCCAGTTTGAAATGACATTCGAAAAATAAATCAAAATTCAAAATGACCAGCAATGTTTGAGTCAACTCAAGATATGTAATATTAGAAAGTAAAAAACAGAAAGTCTAATGACTCACTTTATTACTAACTGAGGGAAGTAGTCATGAGCTTGAAGATGTGTTACTTTTTACTGCATCTCTTGCAGTAACAATACAAGTACTGCACTGGCCACCTCTGTCCATGATCACTCCTGCAGCCAATGCCTGTTATCTACTGAGTCACTGCACTCTTCGAGAACCATAAATCATCAATGGCACTGACTCAGTCAGAGACTGTGTGGAAAAGTGCCTTTCTAAATCACTGCTTCACTCAACTGCTTTGATATTTTTGCCGAAAAGCTAAATTTTCGCAGTATTTGTGAGTTCACGAACACATGAGAATCATCCAATCATGTGGCCATATTACCATGAGCTGTTTTTTTTTATTTGCCGACGATAACAAGCACTTTATCAATACTTTTTAACAGAATGACGCTGGGGATAAAATACATGCAATGCTGCCCACACACTTAAAAACATAACTAATGTTTGTAAAAAATTAATATTTTATGGATTTGCAAGCGGAACAGTTTGATGTTTTGAGACTTAGCTGTGATTGGCCAAAACATGGTGTGATTGAGCCAAACAGGAGCAAATTCTCTGCTAAAAGTTCATCCTCTTCTCAGACGATTTAAATGAAAGCTACTTCAGATTGATTTTACTGCGCTAATGATGTTTGCACTGTAATATCCATCTGGCTCCTGCCAAGTTGCTGCTTTGAGAGCTATCCATAAAAGCTTTTTTGTCATTGTCATAACTCTATGGCACTTGAGAAAGGTGTATTCAAGAGCATCCTTAGTCTGGAGAGCTCGTCTGAACCATGCATAAGGACTGGTTTATACCCCATTGAGAGCACGCGAGTCTGCCAGTCGCAAAACAAAACCCCTTCTAGTGACATCGCCTGTGAACTATCCCTCTTCTCATCCTCCAGCTGGCAATGCATCCACGGCTGGGATTGAAATCTTCTTTGGGGGAGTGGGGGTGGGGGTGCAGAGGGAGAGAGGGAGGGACAGAGGCAGAGAGAATGTCTGGATGGACACATGAAGAATTTCCACACCTTTTATTTGCCTGCTGTGAAATGTGACAGCTAATGTGGCTACATGTGGGTGTTGCCAAATATTGCAACAGTCTCTGCATCAGGCCAGCAGTGAATTCTCGAGGGTATGGTACACAGTGATGGAGCATAGGGGTTTATGATTGGTTGAAATGTTAAAGGAATAAAGCTTTGCTGGATATTGTCCAGGGTCTCAACTTTCTCAGGCCCAAAGCCAAGAATTAGAACATAAAGTAAGTCACCTTTTCACCCTCAGCTTTCAGGGGGTCTCTAAACAAATCCTCATCCCTTCAAGTACACTGTTGTTTTGGCACATAAGCTTCATCCATCCATCCATTTTCTTCCACTTGTCCGGTGCCGGGACGTGGGGGCAGCTGTTGGAGCTGCCCAAATCACATTGCACCAGCCCCTATGGCTCCTCCTGCAGGTGGTGGATCCACAGAAGGACCGGGCCTGTTGGTCTCTCATAAGGGGCTTCTGGTCGGGACAGTGCAATTTAATGAACAAGCCACACCGGACTGTAGCCTTGGGCTAATTTCCATCCGTCGTCCCCCATGCGCACTCTCAAACACACTCGCATTCATCCAGGCCTATTGTACATGTTTTTAGTGGTAGGGGAAACCGGAGTACCCGGAGGAAACCTACGCAGACACGGGGAGAACATGCAAACTCCACACAGAAAGGCCCCGGGCCTTTGTGGGAATCGAACCCGGACCTTCTAGCTGTGAAGCACAAGTGCTAACCACTGTACTGCCGCCACATAAGCTTCATGCCAACTGGAAAACAGTCAACAGCAATATTTAATTTTTACTGTCTTGTACCTATTTGCTGCTGTGTTGGCTGTCTAATTGAATGCCAGAAAATAATGACAAATGCCTAAAAGGAAATGGCTGCTTTGATGTCTCTGTTAGTCAGAGATAAGAAGAAGAGAATTGTCTGACAGATTAATACTTGAAAATCAAATGAAGGAGGGGAATGTTGTATAAAAACACACAATATTCATGCTGATGGTGACAAGACAAGCCTGAATTAATGTCAGTAATTTGAGAAATGAAAACAAACGCAGTTAACTTGCAAATGGCAAAGTGGAGTACAGCGCAGGTAATTTTAGCACAGACAAAACACGAATAAGTTGAGTAAAAAGGTGCATAAAGTGGCAAAAGTGAAATTGATAAAGTGTGAATAACACGATCAAAGGGCTCCCATTGAACATGTATGTGATGCTAAAGCTGCCCTCAGCCATTCCGTTTGCCGCCTCAGACTGGTTGCATTCCCACATTGCATCGGTAGAAGCGCCACCTTCGAAAGCGCCGAGCTCAAGGGCTCCAGTCTCACAGCGCCCCCCCCCAACACACGCCTCACCTGCCCCCGCACCATGTTAACACAGACACAAATGCAAATGCATGAAGCAGCAGATGCAGCAACAGCTAGCGGCTAACACAGTCTGGGTTTGGCTTTATCACAGAAGTTTACAAAGGAATGTGAACTGTGAACTTTCCAGGGGAATACCCGAGAACAGCTTTAAAGGACACTTTCAGCAGATCATTTGCAGCTGATTGGATCAAGAGTTCCTCGTCATAGCCAATTACAGAAATGAAATATTTATATTTAAAAATGATCGGCAAAATTGACTGATTTTTGCCAGGCATTTTAATTTTTTAATTATTTACTTTTTCTTTTGTTTTGTCGCTTTGTTCCTATTAAATAGGGATTAAAGTGCTTGTTGTTGTTGACGAATGCAAAACCTGCCCACTTACGGCCTCACTGCCACTTGATGGTCAGATGCATCAGTTAATTTGAGGCAAAAGTATGATCAAAGCCTAAAGATCACGGCTTTTGCAGAGGCTTTGAAAGTCTGATCGTAAACACATTTTGACTTCCCAGTCTTTAGGCAATTCAAGTCATTGCTAAAAAAAACAGTTGTTTGCTCTGGCTTTTAACCAATGGTCGCTGGCTGCACTGCTTTGTTACGACGACACTAGGGGCCACCATTGGTCCGCCATTACTGTAGGGCCTCCATATAGCTGCTAGTCTCCCATTGGAAAGCATCGCGCTTTAGAAACAACTTTAAAGCCTGGTTTCTAATTTTTTTTTACTCCCTACAGCTAGATATGCCTCCTGTGATAACGTTTGGTTAGTTACAATTAAAGAAAGCAGGCTGGTTTTTGTAAGAATGTTTTTAGAAATCATGTATACTAATGAGGGCCGGACTTTGATTGACAGGCCGTTAGCATTAAAGCTAATGGTGCGGGCGTGGCTACGACTGAACTACGTGCTCTGCGGGGGGGCCGAGTCTACAGTGAAGATCCCGCCCTTATGCCCTTTTTAGGAACATGCTCCGTCACAGCAGGGGAGGAGGAGTCTGTAAATCCGCCATGATTTCTCCCTCGAACGTGGTCATTATGGTACACGGGGCAATGACGGTCTATTAATAATATGGCTATGCTTTTAACACAGACTGAGCTGGTAGTTTGATTTTGTGCTTGTAAATTCATCTTTACCATATTTTTAACTTTAATATTTAAAAGGGACTAGATGCAAGTTGGTCATTTTTATACTCACCACTTGAATATTGAATATAAGCCCCTTGGTTGTGTTGCCTGAAAATTGCTTGTGTTATTGGGCACCGCTGTACAGTGTACAGTACACTCTCACCTCATTTCGCACGAGCACAGAACAAACCCTGACATTTTACACTACAGTATATCCGCCGGCACTGACTCAATTCAATAGCACAAATGGGGCCCCGACCGAAAAGCTCCGGTTGGGGGTGGTATCGGAAAACGTTTGGTTCTTGTTCTCTCCAGAGGTCAATATATGACGCAGCAAGTCTAAAAAAAAGCAACGTGAACATGTGCGCAGATAATGAGCCGCTTCAGCGCAAATGGAGCGAAGCAAAGCTATAGTACTAAACGTTTGTAATAGAGATGGCCCAGCCTCGGTCTGCGGCAGGACTGAGCCAGGACTAAACCGAAACTAAACCAGTTATAAACCAGGACCGAATAAGAAACTTGAGATTATAGGCAAATTGAAAAACCAAACAGAGCAGTGACAACAAGAAAGACGATTTTACCTTTACCCGGAGGCTGAGTTTACATGCTGTTGTTTTCAACTTTACAAGCAGCTGCAGCGAGGGGAATATTAAAGATTGTTTGTGGAAAAGTGAGCGCTCACACCATGTAAGGATCTTTGATGCCGTGCAGGGTCTTTAGACAATTTTGGCTGAAAGAAACCATGTCATGATGTGGATCTGGTCCGTCTCTGCAGCTCAGGAGGTAATAACGTCCTTTCTCTCTTTTTTATTGCTGCTTAAGTGGAAATTGTGTTCAATACAAGGTTACAGGTGACGCTGCTGCGGCCTGTGGAGCTTCTGTTGAGCTGTTTTAGGACTTTTTCCTGAACAATACTTTTTATACATGTTATTTTAATTGAATTAAAATAACATAGGTATTGAAAAAAGAACCGTTAAGGCACCGGCACCGAAAAGCAGGTATCGTTAAAGTAGCGGCATCGGAAAAAAAACGAACGGTTCCCATCCCCACAAATGAATCGGCACCAGTGGATTGTGGAGCTGCGGCTTTCGTTGCAACATAGCTCAGAACTCCAAACCCAAAACACGCTTTTTACGGTAGCTGCACACATGAAAGGGAAAGTGAACAAGACCGAGACCGGCAAAGTTGTTCGGTTTTGAGACCGAAATGGTTTGTACTGAGGAGGATGAAATAGAATTCCGAGGTTGTAGCTGCCAGAACGAAGGCCTAAAGGAAAATCAAAGGAGAGATTTATGGACGTAGGATAAGAGGGCATGACGTTAGTTGGCATAAGAGAAGCATAAAAGAACATTTGAAAAGGAATGATTAATCGCACATATAAATACCTCAATGCGAGCTTGTGGCAGTCTCAAACCGTGGTTCTTAACACAGCATTATGACCGGCATAATGAATTATAGCAGAAGACCCTGTTTTAGAACGAAATATGGAAATATAGTGTTTCCTCACAAAGACCTTTTAAACATTGACCATGAGACTGATTATAGACAACTATCAAAGTGTAAAACTCCACTGAAAATGGACAAGAGTGCAAAGCGAATGCATACTGTGATTCAAAAGCAAGCATTTAGAAAACAAGGAGAAAAGCCGCACACATTTCTATTGCACACAGTAGTTGGACACAGTCATAATGAAGCTCTTTTAATACAGTGTGGTCTAAGTCCTTTGACCCATGTCTTTTACAACAAGTTTGAAATGGAAAAGAGACAGACCAGTGCGTTAATGTTTTATGTAAAGTGCAGTTGTATTTCATGACTGATGCAATACTTATTGTAATGCTGCTCAATATATTTGCTCTATAAATTATTCATACATTCTTCTTCTACAGTGATATGTTTCCGTAGCATTGGTTTGACCTTGCATTGGCCGACACCACCACAGACATTTCCTCAAACATTACACTTTTAGCAGTTTGCCTCCAAATAACATTATTTATTTTAACTGTTGAGCCCATGTGTGGCCTCTTTGGGTTGATGGGTAAAACCGGATCAAACGAGGCAAACGCACCCAGCAGGGGGCGAACACACAAATCCACACACAAAGGCACACATGGTCGGGGAGTCGAACCTAACGCGAACAATTCAGCCACCATACAGCTTGTAGATTGTGGTGTGTGAGTACTTGGCTTGGCTTGTGCTATAGTAGATTGGCTGCCATGCTTCCATCAGTCTATTCCAGGGCAGTTTTGGCAGCACAGAGAGTGAAAGAACAATGCTTAATATCAATATTAAGACAGAGTGACTTTGAGGATTTAGAAATGTGCTTTATGACAGTAATGCGTTCGTATTACTCACAAAGGTAAAGCTATATGACTCTACTTTGGGGCGACAGTGGAGCAGAGCGTAGAGCGGGTCGTCTTGTGATCGGATGATCGGCGGTTCGAATACTGCACGGGCACACTGTCGTTGTGTCCTTGAGCAAGACACTTCACCCACCTTGCCTCCAGTGTCTGCGTACACTGGTGTAATGGGTGAGTGGTTCCTTGATGTAAAGCGCTTTGAGTTCCTATAAAGCAAGGAGAATATAAATGTGACCATTGACCATTACTTTCACAAAAGTAATGCATGCAGCCTAACTGTGTACCATAAATTATGGTTTGATGGAGCATGCACCATTGTGGCGCACAAGGACGAATGCCCCGAACATGGCCTATACATGGAGGTATTTTCACTCCAGCCGAGCGTTGAGAGGAAAAGAGATGAGGACTCAGCTTCGGGGACAACCTAAAGTCTTGCTGCATACACCCACAAACTGCAAAGTTAGACCTCCAGTTTCATTTGGAGTCTAAAGAAGGGCAGAGAAGTCAAACTCTCTCTCACAAGGGAGCGCCAGTGTAGCACATGTCAAGACAATGGGGCCAAAATGCACTAAAAGGGAACAGATTGTGACAATAAGCAGCAGATACCCGCGGGGCAGGAACGCAGAGGTAAGCAAATTTTGTGGATGCAGTGGGAATCTTAGTGGAGCAAGTTGCTGGTATTATCCATCATGGCAAACAGCAATACAACAACCTTAGCTGCACATGTCAAATGCAATCTCTGAAGGAATCAATTATGCAACCAAATATATGAGCACTTCACTCTGCAGCATGGTACTTGAAAGTGTAAATACGTGGTGTCTACTCATGGACACAGGACACATTACTGCTATATTGTTCTTAATTGTATGGTAATATGAATGTAAGACTGTAATAATATGAAACAGCCTTGGTATCTCTTGTTCCTTGGCTATTCCCATCCTGTTTGTGCTGTAAAGCATGACTCACTTACGGAATTATGATTACTAAACGTATTGACCTTGTGAAGCTTCTTTGTTTGGCCTCTTTCTTCAGCGTGCTCGTCTTTTGTGCGTATTACAGTGGGTGGGCTGTGCAGAAAGGTTGTCATTTTCTAGATTTATGCAATTCTGATGTTTCAGCATGAACAGTGTTATGATTCATATTTCAGCACTGTCATTACTTCAAACATGTGTTAAGAAACGTGCAGTGAAGAAGAAGTGCACGCCAATAGTTCTGAAGCAAGAAGGTTGTGGGTTCATTCTTCCATGGCCTATGTCTATGGTTTTTATGTGACGTACGTGTTTATTGGCGTTGTCACAACAATAAACACTAAAACATCGCTGCTCTATATTTTCAATAGTCAAAAGTAGTCAAAAGGAGATGGTGAAAGACTGTTGTGAAGCAGAGGGAGCTGAGCAGGAGGAAGAGGAAGGAAACAGGGACCAACCCAGGAGACGGTGCACCGTTTCAGAGGATCAGAGGAGAGTAAAGGCAGCCAGCCAGGTTTCTTCCGGGTTTAACGGTTTCCCGAGCTTTAAAAACATGCTGGTCAGGTTGGCCCACAGAGGTGATGCGGCTCAATCGCAGCGGCTCAGGACTAACACCTGAACACTATTTCGTTGTATGCTTGTTCAATGACAAATAAAGCACTTACTTGAAACCGCATCCATAGCAGGTAAAGTTCATGGAACCGGAACCCATATTTGAGTGGGTTTTCTCCAGGTTTTCTGGCTTTCTTCCAAGGTCCAAAGAAAGGTAAATTTATTAACTGTCCAAGTGAATGAAGCCAATCGCATGAGAAGTAAAAAATACTTCCATCCATCTTCTTCTCTTCCGTCCGTTCCCAAGTCGTAGAGGCAACCGTTCGATCATATTGCACCAACCCCTTATGGCTCCTCCTGCAGGTGGGGGTCCACGGAAGGACGGCCTCACGATTGTAACCAGGCCTAATGGTCACTCATAAGGGGCGTCTGAACTGCTCTTTGTTTGACCCGTCAACTAGGACCTGTTCACCATGGGAGACCCTACCAGGGGTGGCGGTTCGAGGAGGGGGAAGTAATACATGTTAAACTCAATTTCATTGATAAGTAATGAATGAATGTGACTTAGAATCAGTGTCTGTCAGTGTCAACCAAACAGCTATTTTCCACGGCGTACCCCTGGCATTTCCGACCCCAAACAGTTCAAAAAAAGAACACCGCTCCAGGTTAAGCTCTGTGTGCATTTCCGAGCGCTACAGTCTCTCCACACAATTCGTCAAACATTCCCACAGCTCGCAGTCAATTCACGCACAAGCACACACCAAACCCTGACATTTTACACTTTATCCATTGGGATTGCACTCCATTCAATAACACTAATGTACAGACGCCAACGGCTTGCGGCTCTGCGGCTTTCATTCTAACAGAGCTGACAGCCAGACACCCCAAACACACTGCCTGTATCCAGCTACTCACGGAGGAAGAAAGTGCCTCCTCAGTGAAACATCTATACCCTTTTAAGGCACCCAAAGGATTGCAGCACAAAGCATCTCCGGCACAAACGCCCTTGAAGCGCCCCTTCCTCCGATGTTACAACCCAACGGATAATATCCGAATTTACTATATTATAGTAAATTCAATAAATTAAATATGTTAAATACACATTTCAGGGAAGAAGCACGAAAAACACTGATTTCATCTGTTTTTTGGAACACTTTGTTTTATCACTTGGTTATTCATTTGGTTATAGGATGGATACAGCATGGCCATAGGGATAGCGAGGGCTGATGCATTTGCTGGCCTGTTTCCATGTTAATACCAAAACATTATTCTGGGTTACGCAAATACAATGAAAATGATAATTCCCATGTTATTTCCTTAATTATGCACTTATTACCATGCTTTTATTGGGCTGTTCTTGTTTGTGCTAGTTGGTAGTAATTGATAGCCTGGAAAAATCCAGACTCACCGCTGTACCAGCCGGTGAGTCTGGTCACCGTTGCGTCGAATCCATTTTCCACAGCGGTAGATACGCAAGCAAACAGGAAGCGGAGTAAACCAATCAGCGAAGAGCGGGCGTCTGCCGTTGATGTTGTGTTATTAGCGGTTTTGCGTTAATATTTGCGCAGGATTATGAATAACGAAACTCACCTACTGTCGATGTGTTTTTTGGTCATTTACCGCCGACTGGAGACACGCTTTCTCTCTTTCGTGCATCGTTCATAGATTGTTATTGAGGAGACTTCCGCGTCCCGTGAGTGACGTTGCTCGCTAACAACACGTCACGGCAAATAAACGATTCAGATTGGACGTGAACGGATTAATTTTGCGGAAGGCGCGAGCGTTGACTGGGTGACCAGACTGATCCCCCGCTGGATAAAAAAATACAGAGGGGAATCATTCTGGTCTCACCAGGCTAAGTAATTGAGTCTTAAGAGGTAAGCTGCAGGTCATGTTTATATTGTGGATAGAGTTATGAATCTGAATATTCCTGCCTTCACGCCTTCTTTTCCAGCCCCTCAAGGAAAAAAAAGCTCTGACCCCCATCTCCTCAAATGCAAAAGATAAAGATGTATTTTATGTGGACATATTTTTAGATGTTGTAGTCCACTCTAGTTAATTAGGTCTTCCAGTATAGTATGTTCTCATAACAGGTCTGGCTTTAAGAACATAGTGTCATCGTCATTTTGAGATTTGAGTTATTTCTACTCTATGCACTGACGGTTTTAGTATATTGTAATTTAAATTCGCTGTATGACGTTAAATTGTCAATAAAGCATTATTTAACGTAAGCTCAAACTTTACTGCCATTTATGAATAAAGTGCTTTTTTTGACACGAGACAATTGTACAACAAAATTGCGTAGCTCAGGTGGATGATAAGGTTCAAGGTAAGTGTATTTTATACCCGATTAGGTAGAATCGGTTTGCAGTTGAGAGTCGGCTTGCGGATGGTGAGTCCTGAGCTGCCATCATGAGCCGGAGAAACCAAAGCACCCAGAAGAAACGTACACACACCATGAGACATGCAAACTCCTCACAGAGACCCCATCCGAGATTCAAACCCAGGACCTTCTTGCTGAAAGGCATGAGCACTATCGAACCACTCGTCAAGGCCCTATGCGAGATTTGCCCACATCCAAAACACACAAAAAAGTTCAAAATAAAATTGGGCCGGCCCTGCTACCCATGCTGCGCCATGGCAATGCCTCTGGGAACATCTGACAGGAGCTGCAATGTCCCAAGAACTTCCAGATGTTGGGCAAGATTCAGGCATAGCTATTGTGTATGCTTTGGTTTGATGGAGATGCTGAAGAACATCACCCAGCTGCATGAACACCACGCTGGAATGCCCATGCTTGGTCACTCGCACATGAAAAAGATTATGTCAGAGACTTTTAATACTGAACTCAAATGTCACATTATAGCCCTTTTTGTCTCATCCCTGTTTCCTCTTAAGTACAGACTTGGCCCACTTCCCCCCTCCTTTCGTGGCACTAAAACAGTTGACTCGTGCAGCGATGTCTCCTGTGCACTAATTGAAACAGAGAATCCAACTGAGTGAGCGGATGTGTCTGCGTGATAACCCATCTGTTTGAGAGCCCCATCACAAGGTAGGTCTTCAAAAAGGGAAAAAAAATACCGCAAACCAAAGCATTTCAAAAAGTGTGACAAAGACACGCACAGTCCCCCGAGGCCCACGGCATTGATCCTATTGCCAAGAAGCCGAGGCGTAGACGTTCCTGGCATAAACATTTATTCGCGAAGCTCATATTGAAATATCAATAGTCATGCCTAACATCAAAAAGTATTCATAGCTTATTTGATCCAACTCATTTCAGAGAATCAAATCGGGAGTGTTATCCCAAGACAAGACATATTCTTATTTTTAGAACAGTACAATTATTTTCTCATATTGTGATTTGAAGGTCCCACGTCTGGCCTTTCTGCAATGGCCCGCAGCTATAGAGGAATAAAGATCACACACAGCTGGAGTGATTTGTCTCCTCAAGTCGCAAGACTGCACCCCGGAAAGTCATATTTTTGCAAATGATTAGGATACAACATGGTTTAGATAAACACTATTGTTATATGTGTAAACATTCACTTATACTTGGTCCTCCTTTGGTCAACAGTCCCATCTCAAAATGTGTTCATATTAAGTACCTTTACTTACATCCAATTAGATAAACCAAGAGTGTTGGTGACGATGGGGAGAGTAAGTAAGTAAGTAAGTAAGTGCTTTATTGTCATTGTACAAGTGTACAACGAAATAGTGTTCAGGTGTTAGTCCTGAGCTGCTGCGGCTGAGCCGCGCTGCCACTGTGGGTCAACCTGACCCGCATGACCTTGGAGGTCGGGTAAACTGTAGCATTTGGAGGAAACCTGGCTGGCTGCCCTCTGTCTCCTCTGATCCTCTGAAATGGTGCACCACCTCCTGGGTTTGTCCCTGTTTCAGAGCGTGGTGTCCCGCACTGGTCAGCTCCTCCTCCTTCCTCTTCGTCCTGCAGCTCCCTCCGCTCCACAACAGTCGTTCACCAAGTAGCTCGGTGATCGTGTCGAAAATGTTGGTAGGTTTGTAGGTTTGTAGATAGATAGATAGTTTCGATCGATAGTTTAATCAAAGAGGGAGCGAAAAATGTATTTGTTGTGGTCCCAACCCATTCCCGACAAATTTCTCACATCTCAAATCTTCACAGGGCGTTTGTAAGCACTTTTACAACTTTCAATACGAACAACTTTCAATACAAGCAAAAACTAGACTTGCAAACTCGCAATCAATAAAAACGCTGGACATCCTTTTTATCACAAACCACGACATATTCAATGTACTGAAGGAGGACATTTCATTTCACTCACACTAAAAAGTCTTAAGTCTTTAGTGAGAGAATGGCAGCCACTCTTCTGCCTCAGGGCTGCTATGGCAACACCACGTGGAGAGTGAAAGAAAACCAAAGGATACAACTTTTTACTTAGCTTTTTTATAACTTTTAAGGGTCCAGCGTTAATTTTTTAAAAGGCAATAGGCACATAAATTCACAAATGTGGCATGTAATATGTCATAGTTGAAAAGGAAATTAGACTAGGCTGCACTACCTAAAGGCCACAGGCTGTCAGACCCAAAGTTAGACTTTATGCTCTATAATGCTCGATAATCTATGGGTATTCTTATATCCGTGCTTTTCAGTGCACTTAAAGTACCTTCAAATGACTTGCACTCATTTTAAACGCATTAAATGAAAATGAAAAAAAATGAAAATGACACTATTTTGACCACAGTAAACCATGGTATTTTGACATCGTTTTTGAGCCATATGGATTTCACAGAGACCATGAGGCTATAGTGAAGGTCAATGCTGAAGCTTTTAGCCAGACATTTATGCACCTCATAGCGAAGTGAGTGCATATAATGAGTATTTTCTGGATTTTACATTTTAATAACGTCCGTGGGGGAAAAAAGCCCGAATGCACAATAGGTCATCTTTTATCTACACAGCCTCTGACAATAATCACCACTTTTACATCTTGTGTTCTTGTTAGCACGCGAAAGCACTCAGCAACTTTGTTTTAGCTGCACATAGTTGAGAAAACCAACCGCATAACAGCTTTAGACAGATTTAAATAGGGGTCAGGACCTCCTCTCCCTCGAGGTCCTTCGCTGGTGGCACAACTAACATGAAGTCTGAATGGGATTATGAACTTAGGATTTCTGAAACGTTTCCAAAGTGAAACTGATTGAATTGTGCACGTACATTTTGGCAGGGTGAGCATGACGGATTAGCACGTCCTTTCACTTTGCAGGAAGCGCTGGTAAAATTATGAATGATAAAAAGGCTACAAATAGGTCATGTTTCTGGTACAAGATTCAGGACATGACCGACTTAACTTGCACATGCATTATTATTTAAATATATCCGTAAAAATGAAAGAGGTGGGCTGTTTGATATGTGCATTGCAAATGAGAGCATGGTAATGGTAAATGGTCTCAACTTATATAGCGCTTTCCCACCTACATTAGGCACTCAAAGCACTTTACAGCAGGGAACCTCTCACCCATTCATACACCAATGTACACAGACACTGGAGACAAGGTGGGTGAAGTGTCTTGCCCAAGGACACAACGACAGCGTGCACCTTCAGGAGGCGGAATTCAAACCACAACCTTCCAACCATGAGACGACCCGCTCTTCCATCTGCGCCACCGTCGCCCCATATATGGTATAAATGTATGTTTAAATGTACATTTCTAACCTACATGTTGTAATAAGTGACTTTTCTCATATCTCTAAGGACATAACACATGAGTGACACGGTCAGTAGCCTTCAGATAATCTTGACCCATATAGAGTTTCAGTCAGGAATAGCAATATAGTATATGATCATGTCAAACGCTGAAGTGTGTTGAAGAGAAACTTAAAGTCAGGTTTTAGGTTTTAAGTTTCAAAGGCAAGACATATTTGTGCAGGCTCTGTCATACTAGACTGGCGGTTTCCATCATTGAGAAGTTTTCATCTGCACTGGTTATTTAGAGTAGTGGTTTCCAATCATCTGCTAGAGACAGGTCGGGCCCCCAGTCCAAAACCGCAGCCCCCTAAATGCATTTAAACATAAAAATTAATGGCCAATATACGTTTAAAAAAAATAAGATGTGTTTTCTGCACATCACGTATCCTGTCTTAGTTGTATGTGTTGATTCTTTACCATTTCATTTGCTGAAATAACCGTGATGCCACTTACGAGCTACTTAGCGACGCGCTGCTCCAAAATGGCCGCTTTTTACAGTAACGAGCCATTTCACGTGTCACTATGTCCAGACCAGTAATCAGATTAAAGTTACTTATTCAAGTCACCGTGAGGTGCCATATATTACATACTGTAATTTTCCTATAATGAAGTCTAATTTCACCATCACCTATGATCGTGTCTGTAAAGGTCACACCTCCACCTCTGCTTATCAGCGCAGAGCCACACCTTCGTCGCAGCCAATCAAAGCCCGTGGTCCTGCGTCCTGTTGTGATATTGGGCTATACAAAACCATTGATTGATTGATTGATTGATATTATCGATGTCTACTGCCGGGGTCTGATCGCCAAAATATTTATATCAATAGATCTTTCTAATAGCTGCTTTTGTTTCTGAGTCTATCCAGGTTGAATTTGCTTTCTTGGGTTTAGGGGCATGATGTAATGCATGCAACAAGTCATGTTTTCTGCATGAGGACAATTTATGTGGAATATATACACAAACGTAAACACCAATAGAGGGAGGAGAGAGAGGCACGTTTTCTCTGACATTTTGCCTTAAACCACAAAGGCTTTGTCAAGCACTGACATGCACCGAGCAGACAGCAGTGCCTCACATGTCTTCCCAAATATCGTTGATTTGATCAACAGAAGAACAGTCTGGAAATCAGCAATAACACAAATATATCAAAAGACAAAGTTTAACAGTCAGCAGTGAAGCAGCAGATGGATAGTTACCCCTGTTCTCAGATCCTCCTTCATTCAAGAGCAGTCGTGCATTTTGCTCCATTATGAAGAAGCCTAAGGCAATCAAGATTTGTCTCAAAGAACAAAAGGTGGACTCAAACCTTTGCAGATTCAAGTTAGAGGGAAATACTATGTTATACTAGCTCTATTCACTTTGAGAATGAAGTGAAACCTCAAAACAGACCTATAGGGCATAAGCTTTTTCTTTTTCATAGCTTTATATCGTAAAGCAGCGCAAAGCTTGCGTCAGCATTTTGGACAATCTACTCTGTTTCTCTTTATAATTTCCTGTCACCTACTGACTAATGTTGCAGTGCAAAGGCCAAAACATATTAAACCGATGCCCAAAAAGTTATTCCTGACTAATTTAAAATGTCTTTCTGTGTATAGTAAAGCGGTGGCCCAGTGAACTGTGTCCCTGTTCATTAGCTCGGACTGTCACATCCGCTCCCATCCTCTGCCTCCGTCGGCTCGACAGCCATTTCTACAGGCTACAATTACAGGGTAAAATGACATTTTAAAGGTCACGCACTTTATGAACTAGAAATTGATGCATTATAAATCATAAAGGAACGATAAAATTGATGTGGACAGAGGTGAGTTTAAAGATGTACTCAAGTAAAATAAACTTTACTTTAAAAATAATATGCCAATATGTAAGTACAAAAGTTAATGATCCAAACAGTTACTCAATATATAAGTACAGTGTAGTGCGTCTGATGTATGTTTAGTAGTGTCATATCATTGACAAAAAATAAATAAATTATAACATAAAAATACATATTCATATTTTGAGAAACACAGTTTCTCTAAATTAAAAAAGAAACACTTGTCATGTTTGGATTTACTTGCTGGGAAGAATGACCCGTTCAGCCATCTACACTCCATTTAGCAAAACCTACTGACCACAGCGCAGATATTCTACAATGAATATAATACGACAAACTTTAAAATCCATCAGTTTTGCAAATCGTTTAAAAAAAAAAACTTTTCAGTTTATAGTATTTTGAATAAATCTGTTTTATTGTGGGTTTAATGTCCTTGGAATACCACCTATGTGATTGGCTGCTATCATTCTTTTAAACTCCCAAAATATGTATCTATTTAAAAAAAGTCTATGCAAATTTTAGTTTCAATTTTATTTGTTAATTCAGAAACCCTGTAGTGGACAAGACTGTGGACATAATTATACTCCACAATACTTTTAAATCATCCAATTACAAGTAAAAAGTACCGACTGATAAAACTTCTCTCATGCAGTACCATTTCTTTATGGAAAAAAAGTTAAAGTAAAAAAGTAAAACACTTCATCGATGTTATGGAGTTTTATGGATATCAATGGACAAGAGACATCACACAGGTGTTTCTGCACCTGCAGCCGAAGACTGCAGATGTCAAAAGAAAAATGTCTAATGGAGGGAGTAACAGCAGCACTGTCCCTTTAGGCTCTCAAAGATATAACACCGCCGTCATTAGGTTTATACACCTGTGCTTTATGAATATTCACATTGAAGAACTCTGTTCATCAGTGATATCAGCTGGAGGGAGGGAGTAGCGGAAAGAAGATTTTAAGCCTCATTTCTATCTGTGCTCCTGGGGCTTTTTCCGTTGGCTTTATTAAGTTAAAAGTTTTGTTTAACAAATTAAGGTCAGGGTTAAGGTTAGTTTTGAAAAGCAATTTGTTTAAGGTTAGAACAATGTATCATGGTGCAAATGGGTTAGAAGATAGAAAGATGCAAAGATTAAAACTAATGATAAGCGTAAAGTTACAAACTGTAAAACATTGCCCTGCTGTGCTGTTTAGGCTCACAACCCGTTTGTATTATTTTTATAAATGTGAGTTGACAGGTTCTTCTCATCCATCACTGTTACCATGGAGATCCGCCATGTTTGCAGGTGCTAGGATACTTTTTCCATAGACTAACCTTAGCTAAAAACAGTGTAAAAAGTGAAGAAAAAGCTGTGGAACAACTCCGTTAGCAGCTGAGTCACAACATGGTAAATATCTCTGACACACTGTAGTGTTCAGTAGGGCTGTAATCAACTAAGGAAATGGTTGGTCGACCAAGAGTATGGCACATGTAGCGATTAGTCGACCAAAAAAAAAGTATTATTATTCAATTATTAAAGACCATTATAAAAACGGTGGCGCAGATGGTAGAGCGGGTCCTCTCATGATCGGAAGGACGGGGGTTCGAATCCCGCCTCCTTAAGGTGCACATTGTCGTCGTGTCCTTGGGCAAGACACTTCACCCTCCTTGCCTCCAGTGTCTGTGTACACTGGTGTATGAATGAGAGTGTGAATGGGTGAAGCCCCCTGTGAGAGACTAACAGGCCCGTTTGGAACCATGAAGCCGTCCTTCTGTGGACCCACCACCTGCAGGGGGCGCCATAGGGGCTGGTGCAGCTCCAACAGCTGCTCCCACGACCCGACAATGGACAAGTGGAAGAAGATGGATGGATGGATGGATGCTGCAATTGAAAGCCCCTGCATAGTAAAGTCTAGTCGACCAATGAAAATCTTGGTCGACCGCGATGGCATCGACCAATTAGTCGACTAAACGACCGAAGTTCCCAGCCCTAGTGTTCAGGTGTTTTAATGTAAACAATAAGTCCACTATTTTACCATTTAAAATCTCCATTAGTTTATTATTGCTGCACTCAGAGACTGGACCAGCGCTAACTTAACTTTTCTTGTATTTATTGCTCTCTCTTTTAAATGTGTTTTTTTAATTTTATTATTTTTAACTTCTTTTAAATTTGTAGCTCCTGCTCTGTTTGTGTGAATGTGAGCAAGGGACTGATGAATAATTTCCTTCGGGATCAATAAAGTATTTATCTATCTATCTATCTATCTATCTATCAAATCCTATGATGCTTAGCGATATGACATCACAATCCTGAACTCTATAGCATTTCACTTCCTGCCTCTGGCTAACCCGACCACCATCTCCGATTATTCCAAACAATGAAAGGCAGGTTTGGTGTCATGTGAACGCACGCTATTGAAAAGGTAGGCTATTTATTTAATGAAGGCGATTAAGGTTTGGCTTTTGACAAAAATGACTGTTGATAAATTGCTTTGATAGTTTTGTATGTTTTGTAGTCAGACCAACACTGTGGCACACATGGTAAGCAAAAGTCACGCTGTGTTGAAAGTGCAAAACAGGCACACATAAATTTTTCAACATAGCATTTGTTTCCCTCTGTGGCCCGTCTGTGCCTGCGCTGGAAAGATGGCTGTCTATCATTAATATTCCCTTAACACTTGTGTCTGACTGTGACTTAAAGAAACGGCGCTGCGCGCTCGCTCCACTTCGCCCGTCTCTCTGTCCTGGCAACTCATATTTTCAATGTCCTATAAAACGATTGGTTCCATGGCAACCAAACATTAAAAGGTTGAAAACACAAAGCGACACAGTGCGACAATTGTTCCAGTCTTCAAAGCTTTTGTTTTGGAGTTTTTACACCAAACATGAATAGACAACACACATTTATACATATTAAAATAGAGTTATTTCCGTCATTGCAATGAAGTAAACAAAATAAATATATATACGCTGTTACAATGAAATACAGTTTCTTAACCAGTTTGATGGGAATATACATCTCAGGCATGAGGAGGCAGCAGTGGCTCAGTGGTTAGGCATGTTAGTCTAAACAGGTTTATTCAATTCCAGCTCCGCCTCGTCCTTTACGTCGTTGACACTTGACCCACCTCACCGATGTATGAAGACAATGTGCTAGTGAGTGGTTGGTGGTGATCGGAGGAGGGCTACAGTAGTTGGTTTTCCAAGTACCAACTAAAGATGGAGGCCATCTGCCACTGTTTGCTGTGTTGAGACTAATTCACCCAGAGCAGTGTAAATACTGACTGTGGAAGCTCTGCAGGTGCTAGAAACACCAACAATCGATGAGAAAGTTTTCATGTTACCACTTTGATGCCTTCATTGAGTGGAATTAAAACTTTGGCAGGAGGGCGCAGCATATTGTGACAACACAGACTGTGTTTGTTACACATAATTAGCAATATAGTCTCGGATTTAGCTTCTTTTCACTGTTGTTTCATCCACACCCCGTGGTATCTGACTGGTACTCGACATATCGGCAGCTACTCTGTCAGAGCCTATGCATATGTGGCAGGGACAGGTGTGGTCATGTGATCACATCACATGACCACACCTATAAAGGAAGGAGTTGCACATGCCCACTTCCTCTTCCTGAGCACATGTTGCTTTCTGGTAGAGCTGAAGAAATGTTTAGGTTTAAGACTTTTCTATATTATCATTTTTGTAAACAAAACACTGATGTTGTACATTATTTTATATTCCTTGAGGGTCATAACAGTCCAGTTTAAAGGTATGCTTTTATATTGTTACTATTCTGTTTGCAATTGTTTACTAATCGCACTGTGCTTTTATAGGCTCCGTGCTGGTTGCCGTTTATTTTTTAGGTAGTTTACTGTGTCGTTTTGTTAATTTAAACAGTATCCCTCTAGTTGGTGTTGGTCCAATCTACCGACAGCTGGGGGTGACAGGGGTTCACTTTAGGTGGTGATTTTATCTGTAGTTTTGGTGGTGGTGGCACATGTATATATGGGTGATTTCTGTTATGGAAATGGTGTTCATTTGTGTTTGACCTTGCGTTTGTTTTTCACTAATCGTATACCTCTCACCCCAGCTCGAGGCCACACCACCACGATTAAAATTCAACAACTACTTTTAGTATGTTTGTTTAATTGAAAATAAACTCTGCCTGAGGACCCACACTGACTGTCTGGCTTTGTTATTGAAGCTTACCTGTAGTCTAAAACACCTTGCTAGTGTTACACATATCAAGTCGGGATTAAATAAAAATAAGTTATTGGAACAACCTGATTGTAACTTGCCACACTCAAGCGAGTAAATAATGCATAAAATTGTACAGCATTTTGAAGCATCAAGGAAAACACTGCATCATTATTATTATTATTAATGCCAAAATTGTTAAGGCTAGACAAGTGGGCGCATCTTTATATCTGCACCCGTTCAGATGCTCGGTCCAAGGAAGGTTTGGGTATTTCAGTTTGTTGCATATGGGTTTACTTATTATGATCTAAATATTGTCTTAAGTGCATCATAAAACTAGAGGGCCATGCCACTGCATCTACCTTTTAAAAATATGACCCAAGCTAACCCATCGGAGGTGAAACTGCACCATGGAATTATTTTCACACTCTTGATCTTTTGGCAGTTTTCTTGTTCGCCCACTCAAAATGATGCATCCGTAAACAGTCATTCTCATGTTTATAGCTACTGTCCTTTCTTGCCGTAATATCGCTATAGGTTAGCATTGCTGTTTTGCTGCACGTCGATGCTGACCACTCCATGAACCTGTGTGAGCCGTCTGCAGTCCAGAGAAGCCAATAATTTCCTGGGTCCGGACAGAGTGGGCACAAAGTTTGCGGTCACCGATGCAGAAGCGTGGCTGCCAATATCGCTGCAAAAGAAAGGACGGGAAATTACTGAGGTGGTCCAAAAAAAAAGCGTTGTATCCACGCTTTTTTTTTTTTATGTGGTCTAATTTTATACCCTTTTCTATAGGCTATTTAGGCCTACAGCTTATTTAATAAAGGTCACTTTTTATAATTAGCCAATTTCTTTTTTCACCTCTTTTTTTTTATTAGTAAATGTGATCTTGGATTGGCTATAAGGTTAACGTTGGTTACTGACAGTTTTTTTTTATCTTTTTCATGCGCAAAAATTTATATTTATTTTAAACAACTATTTATCATTTCCTGGTTGGAGAAAGGTTCTTTTTTGCCGTGTTTTGTGCGTGCGTGCCATAAAACCCATGGGTGAGGCCTCCTCATACGTGAATATTTTTGGGCGTTTCATTTAAATGACTTTAGGATTTCTCCGTGGCATTTACCATCAACTGCGCTTGCGTACGATAAGATCTGAGTGGAAAGCACAGGTTCATAAATGTCACGCGCCTTCTGGCGTATATCGTAAATACACCTACGCATACACCATTTTTTTACGCAATGTTGATAAATGACAGCCATTGAGTGTGGAGTGAATGAATAATGACAGCAGTGGTACCCAACTACCAGGCCGGGGACCGGTACCGGGCCGTGACGCATTTGCTACCGGGCCGCAGAGAAATGGGAAATAATTTATAACGACCGCATTTTCTCTGGTTTCTCCTTGGCCTGTCCACAAGCCAATAAGCTCGTCCATAGATATATAACTCCTGATAGAAAGTCTCCCTAGAAGTCCTGTGGACTCGAGTTCATCTGGTCTTATTACAGACAGAATCAGCGCAGCCTCGTACAGATGACTTTCTGTCACCAGCACCGCTGAGCGTCTGCTCTCCCATTCCTCTTAGCTCGTAATGTTTCCAAAAGTTCATGGCGTTGCAGCCTCACAAGTTTTCGTCACAAACCTTTACGCTTTCACAGCACAGAGAGCCGTATTTATCCCGCTGCAAAGCAGCCAGAAGAGAGAAAGGGAGAGGAGCGATTGTGCCGCGGCTAATCTCTCCTCTTCCTATTTCTCCTCTGTCCTTCGAGCTGCGATCAGAGGGCTGGGTTCCATGGCGTAAAAACGTGACCCATAGTCTGTGCACGCGTTTCCCTGCGCGCTCCCCATATACCATATATTAACAGATACTTGCAAAAAGCATAATATCCCCTCTATAAATTGGATATTGGTGTGACTAAACTGAGTATGAACATAAAGCCTGTTAGTACAAGCCAGCCTTTATCCCTAGCTGTTAAACTCTCTGTTTGGTCCTGCTGCATTACTTTACTTACCCACAAGTTATAGTTTGGGCGGTCATGAGTCCCAGCCCCTCCACATGAAACAACACTCCCTTTAGCGTCTGCGGCAGAGGGTTTGTGAACGAAATCTCCACTGCCATCTTTTCCCCGACCACTGCTTCACCGATTGGCTGCAAGTAAGAAAGAGAGTCACTAATCCTATTTAATCTCTGCATTTGTCTTCTGGTCAGCATTTGTTTTTCTGCACCTTCAGAGTGAGGTCTGGACTTCGGAGGCGGAAACTATACTGCATGGCTAACACTTGCTGTGTTTCCTTGACCCTCCCTGACAGAGTGAGCATCAGAGCCGCCTGATCCACCAGCTCGTCCTTATAGTCCTTATAGGCCAGACTCCACTCCAACCGCGTCACTGTGGACAAAAGATATTTAAGTCAGTATTTAGAACTGGCAAAGATGCAGTATTCTATGTTATCCCCAAATGTTCACAAGGCAGTCTTGAAGTCACTCGCAAGTTTGGAGAAATTGAGAAGGTGTGTCAAGATGGGCATTTGGAGTATAAGCAACATCACTATATGCAAATCAGTGGAAGCAACAACGCAGATGATTTGTTGCAAAGACGGCATGAGGGACAGCCAAAATTCTGAATAAAAATGTCCTGTTCAGAAAAAAAATCTGTGGGTATTAAGTGACGAAAACCTGGTAAAAAGTCCTGGCATAAGTAAATACTGGGTCTAACCAGATCACATGGCAAGAGTTGAAACATTTGTACTCCTAAAAAGCAAACTCTGTAGAGCCCGAAGCGGAAAATAGCCCTATTTCAACTGGAGCATTACTGGGCGGGTCAGTGCAGAGAGTGGTCCTTTGCCAAAAGGGTTTGGACTGACCCAAAAAGGCATATGGTGCGAGGCTACAAACAAAAATTTAAATGACAAGTAAAGGGCAAGGGACTGGGTAAAGTGACAAACACTGACCACTGCCACCTCAGAACATAGTGTATTAGGGCTGAAGAATTTTGAGAAAATGCTTAATTATCATAATTCTGACAAATATTGACAATTTGGAATAGCAATTTGGAATTTGATTAAACAAAAGCAATTTACCTGATCGTGTCCGTTTATGTTGCAATTTTACTGTGTAGGATAATATCATTCTAATTTCTTATTAGGATATTAAAACATTGTGATAAGTTACATGGTGTGGCTTGAGTCTCACCTTCATTGGGCAGCAGGTCCACATCTGTTGTGTCCCTTTGTACTGTGGACTTGTGCACTCCAGTGTAGTACATGACTGCCACCTGACTGTGCAGCTGTACCTTCCTGTTGTCAGAGCTGCTATTTTTCAGACTGATGGTTAATTCTGCGTCGCTCCCCATCTGTGGGCCTGTCCCGTCCATGGACACCTCCAAAGACACGTCCTCTGACGTGGGAAGGGTGTAGGCTTTGGCTTTGGTCCCATATTTACATGCAGTCTCCACAGCTATGCGTTCCTCCTCTGTGCCTGCCAAGAAAGGGTTACAATAACCTGTCACAGGACATGGAGGAGTGGTTTGTGCTTATGCCTTACAGCATGAAGGTCCCTGACCATGTCGGCCTTTCATTGTGGAGCAATGCTCCACAACAACCCAAAACATGTACAACAGAATGATCCTCCAGCTAAGTGATTCTGACCATGAGCCTAGCTCTAGGTCTTTAGATGGGTCTCTGGACTCTGTACTGCAGCCACTCACTTTCCCCGACAGAAGGCCCAGCAGCCCATCAAGGATGGCAAAATGCAAAGGACAAATTTACTGTACCAATGGGGGAATAAAAAGAAAGTTTTTGGGACCAGATAAAAGGACCCACTTCATTTAACCGGAACATTTCCCAAACTACACTTCAACACATGTGCAAGAATATAAAACCTAGTTCTCCTGATCTAACCTCAAGGTCTAGAGATGGATCACTGCAATGTGGTTGCCTCAGTGTCGTCACAGAATGGATTAAATCCAGAGGACAAATTTACTTATTGTATTCTTTACCTTAACCTTAAATAACAAGTATTTTTAATCTGGAACCTCCTTGTTGTGAGGTCAAAGCTAATAACGATGCTACTGTGCCATTCTGCACAAATGAAATCAACAGACTTTGGCATATTGTGAGTGTTGGTAATTTAGCAAACATGACTAATCTCACTGGGGTAGCATGTTTGCATACCTTCGGGATGTTTGTAAAGGTGCGTGATATCAAAGCGTTCATCCAACCCCACTGCTTTGGTGCTGATAGAATGTCCCACAACCTTCTTCTCACTAAAGACTTGGTCGAATGTCCCGTCGACATTCCTCTGCCAGTAGATCTTGTCACTGTTCACCTGAAACAGCAACAGGAGTTGAAGAAGGAAAAGGAGGCACGTCATGCATAATTTTGAAATGTACCATATGGCAAAAGTGATTAATATGCAAAGCGCGCACAGTCGGGAAACAGCAAACAACAGTGAGATCAGTTAGTTACACTGTAGGTCAAGACTATTAGGAGTATTTCTATTGTATGTCTTTAGAGGTCAAAGATGCAATTACAAGCCAGACTTCTGTGATAGAATTTGCGATCATAGTAAATAGTATAGTAAATAGCCAATATCCGTATGAAACAAAAAGTAGCACAGAGTTTATGTCTTATTTGTCAGCACACATGTTATCTAAAGTTGAATATGTCACAATATTGTCAAAGAATTGTGACATTCTTCAGATAGTTAGTCGTAGAAAGGACTTTAAGGCCCAAGATGAATAAGGCACTTTGTGGACCCCAAACCCCTTACAAAACACGATGTGGTCAGAACAAGACTTAAGAAAACCCAAAATCATCACCAAAACTTAATTTGGATGACTGAAAAACTGAGCTTTTGCACACTTGTTGTGAACCTACTGGTTTTAGCTGTAAGATTTGGCAACACCGACGTGTGGGGCTCACTTTACTTTCTGATTGAATAATTGTCTCAGGAACCAAATCAAAAACAGATAAATAATGTTTGCTTCATGAAAAATGTTTTGGTAATATGAATTTTGTAATGAATAAATCAGCATTACTCTGGTTGTGAGTAAAAGCTATATTTGAACGAGTAAATAATAACCAAAATCCTAAAGACCCTATACCATATTTGTCTGGATATGATACATAATGTGAGTTACTTTTGCAGTTGAAATAAGCCAATTTTGATTTCTCCAGTGAAGCAAAGAAGAAAAAAATGGCTCATTAGGCGCTTATACACTATAAGACCCTCGCAGCTATTTACGGAGCCCTGGAAGTCACATCAGACAAAAAAAAATTGGGGAGTGAAAAAAAATTATGTATATACAAAAATGTATATAAATTTTTTTATTTAATTTTTATTTTTTACACCACAAATTATCTTGGGGGAACGAGATAATTATCTCAGGGTAAAAAAAAAATATATATATATAAAATTTTGTATATACATGTATATATATTTTTATTTTGAAGAAATATTTAAAAAATCATATATATATTATATATATATATATGATTTTTTTTTTTTCACTTCGCAATATTTCGCAAACGTTTTGTGATAAAACGCAATAGTTCTTTTTTTTTTTTATCTTTATTTTGAATTGGATTTAAATAACAGAGAATTAAGATTAGTGCTGGCCAACAGACATGGTATTCCTGTATAGGCTAAATGGCAAAATGGCCACTCAAGGCGTAAGGAATACTCCGACCTGGCGGATCTGCTTGAATCCATAACCAGATTTATAGAGTTGTGTGCACGGTTCTGGACAGCAGGGATACCGGTGGATGTACGCCAAGTGCAGAGAAAAGGGTTTAGGTGTGAGATAGGAAGACGTGCATTATCCTCAGGGAATTGGATCCAAACAGTGTGTCCAGAAGGCAAGTAGGAGACTTCAAAGAAGTCTTTTTCAGAGGACCTAACTTTATCTGGCATATTGACTCTTACGACAAGTTGAAGAATTCTTAAATTCAGCATTTACAGTAGTAGGCCTATAGATTTGTAATCCCCGGACCAAAAGAGCACACAATGATCCAGAGGCAATTGGCGGTGCGCGCTGGAAGATGGTCGTTTTCATTCTCAAACAGGCCAAACTTTTCATTCAAGAGTAGCCAACGCTTCTTGACGGGATGGGTGGAAGTGCTGGAGCATTTCGGGATGAACACTGTGCCTCTCCGCGTGCTGGTGCCTCTGACACTTAGCCTTGCTGCAGTGGGTGTGTAAAGACGCAAATAGCCTTTACGCAGCTATTTGGGGACAAGCGACAACATTCACCCCCGGGTTGGTGGATAGTTGATCGCAAATTCAGGCCAGTTTTGTCAGCTAGACATCGGTAGTCGAGAGTGACCCTCTGTCCTGCTAATTTGAAATCCTGTAACAATTCTCTACCAAGATCGCCTCTCATGACATGGGACACCCTCCAAGACCTCATACAGCTTCCACGTATTACGTAATAAGATGTCTTTCACTTAGGTTACATTAATACCATGTCTGTTGGCAGCACTAATCTTAATCCTTTGTATTTTAAAATAAGTTCAAA
The DNA here is from genome assembly GCA_021464625.1 of Proterorhinus semilunaris. NCBI lineage: Eukaryota > Metazoa > Chordata > Actinopteri > Gobiiformes > Gobiidae > Proterorhinus > Proterorhinus semilunaris. The sequence goes on along the minus strand of CM038351.1, from coordinate 13,513,976 downwards.
ATAAAGGTCAGTTAATTTCCCCCATTCATGCTCCATTGTGTGTGGAGGATGATAGCGTAGAGATACGCCGAAGACGCTGTAGGTATTGCAAAGTAACGCAATAAAAAAAAATCTCGTCATGTCCCTGGTGGGCTCCGTAATAACGATCTCAGGGGAATGTGACAATTATCACACAAAAAAAATTTTTTTTCACCCCCAAAATTGTTTTCGTCTGATGTCACATCCAAGGCTCCGTAGCTATTGTCCCACAAACAACCACTTTATCTCTCCTTTAGGGGAAATAAAGATCCCCAGTTTCTATAACACAGAAAGGAAGCTTAAGGAAACCCACAGTAACAAAGGGACGGCATGCAGACTCTCAAAATACCCTTCAGGCAAAAGTGCAAATGGATTTGTCCCTGTGCACCGCAGACAAGAAGTTATTAAGCCATAAATTACCCAAATAGCGGTGTGTGTGAGTACAATTGCACAGACCTCAGCAAACACAAAGGTGGCGTCGTGCTTGAGGTAGACCTGACCGTTCCGAACAGCAGTCAGAGAGGCCGGGCCACAGCAGAAAGTGCCCTGGCTGGTCTCCTGAGGGGTGGAGTCTACAGCCTGCCAGCCTCCCATGCCCGTGGGCAAGTCGGGGCGCGCCATCCAGCAGTCGTTCCACACATGGAAGTTCCTGCAGGGGCACAGTTGGTGATGAGGCCAAGGAAACTAAGTGTGCGTGAGGAATGACAACAAGTAGAAAAGTAACGCATGCCAAAAGAGAAAACAAAGACAATGGTTGATGTGCAGATATTATTAGTAATGCTAATAATATCTGCTGTGTCTCTTTTACAACCTCATGCATTATTAACATGACGCACTTTATAAAAAAGTGCTTATGTGAATCAATCTAACTCTTTCCTATGTTTTGCTATTTCCTCTAAAAAGTTGTAAATAACAAAACAATATTATAATAATTACATGAAGAAAGGCACAATGGTACAAAAGACAATTTACTGCATGTTATACCGTATATGTGTGTGACAAATAAACTAGCAAATAAATTGGATTCAATTGTAATAGTAACATACTATTTCTATGCTATTACCAATACATCACTGTGCTGTCATGTAGTGGCTCTTAACTTGTAGTTCGTGGGACCATTTTTGTCACTTTTGATAAACAGTTTAGTTTATTTGATTTTATAGCCAGCCAATACGATACGATACGATAAACTTTATTAATCCCGAAGGAAATTCCAATTTATCGGCTGCACAAATAAATCATACATAAAAACAACAGATTAAAAACTAGAAACAATTCAATAAATAGGACAGTGCAGAATAAATGAGAATAAATATAAAAGTACTGCAAAGCAATCAATCCCATTTAGCCCCTCCCACCCAAGGATTTGTTGTGTAGCCTATCTGCTCTGGGCAAGAAAGATTTCCTTAGTCTATGCTTTGAGCAGCAGAGCGAGAGCAGCCTCTCACTAAAGGAGCTCCTCTGCCTCATCACCAGCTCATGCAGGGGGTGGTCGCTGTTGTCCATCACAGAGAGCAGCTTCTCAGGGTTCTCCTCTCCGTGATTGACACTACAGAGTCCTGATCACAGAGGACGCCATTCTGATCTGTCCTCTGTGATCGGCCCCAATCACAGAGGACGCCATTCTGATCCGTCAGTCCCTCAGCCTGATGTTTCCCCCCAACACACAAACCCATAGAATAGAGCACTAGCCACTACTGCCTGGTAGAACAGCTGGCACACTTTCTTATGCTAGATAGTAATACTTGATTTGCAATACTAATTCTTTCTTGCAGCTTGTCTTGATAGGATGCTATAATCGGTGCTGTAAAGTAAACGACAACAGTCACACTCTTCACATAAGTGGAGTGTCTTGCTCAAGGACACAACAATAGTAAACTGGCAATCAATCCGCCAAGTCACAATAGAGTTCATGATTAAATGTTAACAAATTGAACATGTACAACGCTGCCATTATAGGGGGAATTAGCAAACATTGTCTACTAACATTGGTTTAAAAAATGATACAGTGGAGAAAAGAGTCACTCCCAGACATCTTAGAGATTTTGACACAAGCCAAAGTTCTATTGACAAAACAAAATGAGTGCTGTTCTTTGACACCTTGGTTGATAAAAACTCACCAAACAGAGTCTCTGTTGAGATGTTCCAGAGGCTCCAGGTTCTCATCAAAATACAGGTCTGTGGTCAAGGAGACATCCGTGTCGTGGGCGGAGCTGTAGTTGGTCACAGTTCGACAGGGAACACCCAAACACCTCAGGACTAAGAAGCAAACAGTATCAAGAAGTCATGTTGATGTGCTGCAATATTAAATAAGTTGCATTAACGACTTTCTAGAATTTGGCGTCATATTTTCAGATATTTTCAGATTTGAAATGTTTGACAGACAAAAGAAGATATTATTACTTAGTTTTATGATTATAGAGACTTTTATTATTTCTGTGTAAGCGCTCAGTCATACAGGAGTTCTTCAATGAAGGTACTTAAGTCATCTTCTGTACTCAGTCTCGAACGTTTCGCCTCTCATCCAAAAGGCTTCGTCAGCGGACTAAAGTCCCACTCAGCCCGCAGCTTAGATAAAGACCACGAGGAGGAGTTGGGGTTGGCCCGGCTCCTCCCCTCTAATCACAGCTACGCTCACCTGTGGGTAAACACCTTTAAAATAGAGCGTCTTTAACGACTCACCCCAGTATCGGTCAGTCCTGTCCTATTCATAGATGATCGCTGCCCATTATCTGTCCTATTCATGGCGGATCACTGCTAATTACCTGCATATTGTTCTTTTGTTGGCCGGGGTGCCGTCTTCTTGGACTGGCAGTGCCTTGTCGGCTGTCCCCGAAGGAGATTGGAGTAAAGTGAAGAAAGATTAAATCTGAGCCCACCATTCCGGTTCATGGAGGGATTTTCTTGACAAAAATGCTTCTTTTACTCCTCTTTCAAACCAACGTTCTTGTTCAAAGAACAAGACAGACAGACTACATAGCCCAGAAGAAAGGGAGTTGCAGAGCCGAATGTAGCTGGAGTCTTAGAGAAACTTCAGAGAATCTTTAGGCAGCACAGGATTCCAGTGAACCACATCAGCGCCTCCACCTCCTTAGGAAGTTGAGATCTTTTAATATTAACAAAGACATTTTATCTTTGGTGTACATTTCACTAATTGAATCCATCCTTACATACAACATCTCCTCCTGGTTCAACTTTCTCACCGTCAAACACAAAACAAAACTCAATAGAATAGTAAACCACGGCAGTAAGATCACTCAAACCCCTCAGACCCCACTCTGCGAACTGTACAGGCGATCGGTGCGGAGGAAAGCCACTCTCATCACTGAAGATGCCACACACCCTTTGCATCACTCCTTCTCCCTGCTGCCATCAGGCAGAAGATATAGAACCCCATTGGCCCGTAGAAATAGCTACAAGAAATCATTCATCCCATCTGCAGTCGCTGCACTAAATAAACTCCGGTAGCACTGTACTTTATGTTGATCTTTTTATGTGATATTTTGTAACGATGTTTGTGTGTGTTTTTTTGATTGATTTGTGCTGTGCTGTAAGACAAATTTCTGCTCTTTGGAACAGACAATAAAGTTCTATTCTATTCTATTCTATTCTAAACCGGTGAACACACTGAGACAAAAATGTGGTCATCCCAAAGACAAAACACCGAGCCACAAACAAAGCAATGTGGTTTATTCTATTTGATAAAAAGGAGAAGAATGCAAAGAACATTATATTGGAGAAACAAAACAAGTTCTACAGAAGAGACTTTATCAACACCGAAGAGAAAGCACAAGCGGCCCCCAGTCGGCTGTGTAAGAAGAACGTTGGTTTGAACGAGGAGTAAAAGAAGCAATTTTTTGTCAAGTAGGAAAATCCCTCAATGAACCGGAATGGGGGGCTCAGATTTAATCTTTCTTCACTTTACTCCAATCTCCTTCGGGGACAGCCAACAGGGCACTGCCAGTCCAAGGAGACGGCACCTCAGCTGACAAAATAACAATAGGTAGGTAATAAGCAGTGATCATCAATGAATAGGACAGGACTGACCGATACTGAGGTGGTCATTAGAGACGCGCTACTTCAAAGGTGTTTACCCACAGGTGAGCGTAGCTGTGATTAGAGGGGAGGAGCCGGGCCAATCCCAACTCCTCCTCGTGGTCTTTATCTAAGCTGCGGGCTGACCGGGACTTTAGTCCACTGACGAAGCCTTTTGGATGAGAGGCGAAACGTTCGAGACTTCAGCTACTGAGTACAGAAGATGACTTAAGTACCTTCATTGAAGACTTTTATTATTATTATCTTCTTCAGTTTTGAGTGAGCAAAAGTCAGAAGTAGTAGACTTGTAGAACTGTCTTTTTCTTCTGCCGAGGAATGATTCCCTGCTCACTTTACCAAGGTCAGACCTACACTCTTCAAAGTCTGTGGACAAAATTAGCCCTGACAGTGCTTTAATAATAATATACACTGATACGGTTTGCTTTAAATTTTCAACCGGGATGATATGAAGTCCATATCTGCCGAAATATGTATCCCCTAGCCATTTTAACAATGTAAAACCTACTGTCTTCATTGTCTGTACACGGTATGCACATGAGATCACAGTGTTTTAAAATAAGCCAAAGTTATAATTTTGAGTTATGAAATCTTTATATTTTTAAAATTATAATTATACCTTCAACAGCAGGGCTATTCAACATGATCCAGTTCATCTTTCCCTAATTAACCCGTTAGTATTACTAATATATTCTTCACTCCAAGTGGACCAAATTCAGTCTATATGTGGAGCAATAAAGGTGTTACAGTAACATGTGGTTTTGTTATGGGAGCTGAATATCTCAGGAGCATTTCATTGCATTATGAAAAATCTGTCTGTTCTATAGCCTTTAAAATATTTCACAACCTTCAGGGAGAAACTACTGAATCGCTGAAATAAATGACTTCTCTACAATGTGAATGAACACACTCACCTGTTGTGACCACACCAGCGAAGACCCAGCACTGCCCGAAGCACACCGGAGTGCCCTTGTTACTGTGGTACTGCTGGAGGATTTCCACACTCCCAGTCCACACTGTCGGAGCTGAGCCGCCTGTGTAGACCCCCGACCAGTTTCCTTGGATAACCCCAAAATCATCCACTGAGTTCACCTGGACAGAGATAATACAAAAAGTACTTGATAATCAAGCAGCCGCATGTCAAAATACAAGTTATGGTTAAAAGAAGATTGCGTTATATTACCTAAACTCAATTTACAAACTCAACTTAAGTCAAAATATATCTGTAATGCAGAATAAAAAATGTATTACGGAGATCAATTTGAAACGTTTGTGGTTTTGTGGAAATGAGGCTTTTTATGTGTAAAAATTCCAAAATTGGGGGGAAATAGGATTATGGATGTATATGGATTATTATTATTTTTTTATTGATGTTTTATGTGTTTCATGCTGTTATGCTCTCACAATGAATTTTATTGTGATTAATTTTGCAATGACAATAAAGACCTATCCTAAATGTACCCAGGTTTACATTTATTTTTATTATTAACTCAATTAATCATGCTAGACAGGTTTTATATTTAGAGAACAAACTAAACTGATGTGTAAGGCTTTTGGTGTGTGTGGACAGTCACTGTAGAGCTTACCATGGCTGAGATAATCCTGACCACATTAACTGGATCTCCCCATCCCGAAGCAGGAGTGCCACTCTTCTCCAGGATGTAGAGACACGCTGCCAAAATCCCAGCTTCAAACTAATATGAAAGCAAAGACAACTCCAGTTAGGATTAATTTCTATCAGTCTGTAATGCTGCATAATGTAGAAGTGTTATTGGGAAAAAAGAGATATGCACCGACTATGTTGAAAACTGGAATCCATATTTTATATTTGGATACACCTTTTGTTTGTTTGTGTGCGAAACAGACCTTTTTAATTGGCTATTTTCTAGGTGGAGGTTTAACCAAACAAATTAAGAAAGACCTTTTCATGGAATACAAACAAAATTCCTTCATTATTTTGATTTGACTGAATAATTGAATCCTGATTCAGAGAGATTCTGATATTATCTTGCGGGCCTTTTTGTTATTGCATTGTAAAAACTAATTATAACCAATTAAAAAATAAATTGCTAGTCATTTTCTCTTTGCGTTGCAGCATTTTAAACAGCACAATCCATTACAGTAATAAAATAAAGTCTGTCCTTCTTGATCAAATCTACTCAACTTCACGACAGTTTCAATGGTTTTGATGTTGGTTGGTTTTAATATACTGATACTGTATTGTAAAAAAGGGTTCTAAGTCTGTCATCTGTACTGGGTTGTTTTTGTGCCTAAGAGGCTTTGTCAGCAACTAATGAGCTCCTCACAGCAGGCTTGTACTGTTCAATTAGGAAGAAGTTTACTTTGTTTCTGGTTCCAAGTTAACCATCTCAATTCTAAAAAGCTCCTCTCAACTAGTTTAACAGTGAGTATGTATGTGGTATCAACAGTCCAGTGGCCAAGAAGCTGTTGTTCACTGTTCACTGTCTAATGTCCTGCCCTTGGCTGTGACTCAGACTCATTAGCCGATAGCGCCCTTGATGTTGTGGTCTCGACTTTCAGAACTGCTGCTGTAAATAGAAGTTAAGTTCTATCTTATCCTCTGTGCCTACCGAGTGGAGGGCTTTGTTTCTTTGCCAAAATGGCCCATACAGCATCATCACTCACCTGGCCGTAGTCCCAGGTGCGGTGACCAATCTGCAATTCTGTGCCGTAGTAAATTAGCCCAACATCGTTCAGCACATACTCCGTCCTCTCATCTTCAGAGTCCATAAAGACCGTGTCCACTGACAGAGAGACATGGAAGAACATCATTAAAACTGCCAATAACACGAGCTGCTGCAGAGCTGTCTGCATTTAGAGCAGGCCCATTGACATTCTGCAGAGAGCATTTAAAAAGTGACCTTTCGCACGCAGAGAGGAGATATCACTGTGTTTTTGTCATGTCTACACAATTCGGAGAGCCTCCTCGACTTACAGCTGTGGAGTAAAAGTAAGAGCTCACCACGAAATGACCAGGATCTCAACTTTTATATGTCATAGATATATGACAGCAAAACTGTGAAATTAACATTAAGTTTAGGGCAATTTGCATTTTCTCCAGGTCGTGACTTAATTTTCAAAAAACATTGTTTTTATTAACCCTTTCATGCACGAATTATGATCGGCCGCTTCAGGATTTTTTCCCCAAGTGTTTTATTACTCTTTAGGCATGAAGAGAAAATAATCACTTTAATTATTTTCAACATGCATTCTTCAAGTTGGTGACACGTCCACTAGGGTGTTGAACAGCTGATAAAATATGTTTTAAAGAACACAAATATAAAACAACAACAAAGGCATGCAGATAAAAATATAATAAATTGTCCTGGCCAGGACTAATGCAAGAGACCCAGAGAGATAGCATGAAGTAAAATATGACACTACGTCCACAAATGGACACTGGAGGCAAAATAACTCAGTGAGCAAGAGTGAATACATGTATCATTGAATATGTCAAAAGGTCATGAACATGAGACCGAAAATACAATAAAATAAAATAAAGCAACCACGACCCCAGAGATAATAGTATGAGTTGCGTAATGGTGAAAAAAGTGACCATTCATAGAAAAGGGGAGAAATCAATTTCCTCATTCAACCCAGGAGGACAGGTGGCTCCCAGAGTGTCATTCTAGTATGTTTCACGTTGTCAAAGTTTTTTAAGTCTATTGCCACCACGGAGGTCCATTTCCACAGTTTCAATGACCATCACTTTCAGTTTATTAAGATTCGAGTGGCCAGAGTTCTTGAAATGCTTTGCGATGGGGTAATCCATATTTTGAGTTCTAACAGCATATTTATGTTCAGCAAATCTTTGTTTGAGTTTTCTCTTTGTGCGTCCGATGTAGAAACATCCACAGTCGCAGTCAATCCTGTATACCACGTACGTGGAGTTGCAGCAACAAAGAGAAAACTCAAACAAAGATTTGCTGAACATAAATATGCTGTTAGAACTCAAAATATGGATTACCCCATCGCAAAGCATTTCAAGAACTCTGGCCACTCGAATCTTAATAACTGAAAGTGATGGTCGTAGTGTCATATTTTACTTCATGCTATCTCTCTGGGTCTCTTGCATTAGTCCTGGCCAGGACAATTTATTATATTTTTATCTGCATGCCTTTGTTGTTTTTTGCTTTTGTTCTTGATCACATGACATGTTTGGTCACGTGACATGTTTGGTCACGTGATCTCTTGTATAAATCTCCACACCTGTGATCAATTTTACATGCCCTGAAGAAGACCTGATACGGTCGAAACGCGTAGGCTGGTCCATTCTTAATAAAGGACTTTTATTTTGCTACATGACTCGAGTGCCTCGGACTTTATTTTGCTTTTTTGATTGTTTTCGCTACTTTGCGCAAGCTATTCCACAAACCAATCACTGCAAATTTAATCCATGTTCAGCGCAGCCCCAGTCTTTGAAGAGCACCGGTCAACCTTTTCACTTTTTTCCAGACCAGTGATGCACTCACCCCTTCCTATTTTTACTATAAAAATATCATTAACATTATGTTTACATATTTTGAACTTAATTACAACATTTAACCAAAGAAAAATAAACTTTTCTGAAGCTGATAGTCTGAATCAGTTGTCGCCAAACGTTCCTCCTCCTAGCCCCTCCCCGGGGCATGCTGTAGTCAGGGTGCACCCCCCCCCATACAAAGCTAGGGCCCTCAACAATAGGTATAGCTAGCGATGCACGATGTCCAATTTAGTGGACACATGATTAATCACAATTTCCTCAAATCACAAAATCAATACCTGGGTATTTTAACAATTATTTTACTCCTTAGGTCTTGCTTGATGTCCCCATTTATTTTTTACCTGCAAGGGTCTCCTAGAATAGAAGGGATGGACAGACATTCCCCCCCTGTGAGGCACACCTGGTTTTCTGTTGGCCATCTTGTTTTTGAGGGGGAAAAAATGCACTTGCAAAAGCTGACCAGTGAGTGGCAGTGTTTGGTACAACACACTAGCATCCACTGTAGTGACTGATTCGCACCTGTGACATTAAGACTCACCGTCCACTGTAGTGACCACTGTCCCTGAAAGGGTTAAATGTGAGTGGCACCGCTGACAGTCCATTTGACTTAAACTTGGATCAACAAATCATCACAACAAATGCAACAAAATGAGCTGGGAATATCATGAAAGGCTATTGCTAAACTGTGGGATTTTGTAGTTTTGTCATTTTGAGCCATTTGTCGGTGGCTCTTTGGAATCAGCCTCATTATTTTTTGCCTTTGTTAAATTTATACAACTGCCTCGGCTATGGCTGATGGTCTAAGGCCTCATTAATTTGCAGAAAAAGGCTTTAGCGATGATTGGAGATCGTCAGACCCAAAGAGAGCCAGATTTACTCACCCTCGCACCACGGGTTGAACAGGATGCAGATGTCATTAGCGGGGTCATGTTTGGACGTTGCTTGCCCGTTCGGACACACTGTGTGCACCGTGAGCTGGTATCGTCCAATGTTCGCCGTGGGTAGAGAGTTCACTGAGAGTAAAAGCTTTTTATCTTCCTGTCGGACCACAGCAACCTCCCAGCGGTCGTCCTCTAGATCCTCCACCAGAGGGATGATCACATGCGTCCCTTTGGAGATAACAGGTTCTGAACCTGGAGACAGGAAAAGGTTGTTTTAATCGGTCAGCGAAACATCGCGATCACTGTAACAGATTTCACTGTTCCCGGGCCACATTACGGTCAATTTTTAATGATGTTATAAACCTCTGAAGATAATAATGATGATTGTGACACAAGAACAAGAAATATTTCATTAACTGTTGCCAGGATCCAACCCTCGTGCACTCACGGAGCCACACCTGCATTCCTCCGCACCTTTCAAAGACACATCGTTTGTCACTTTTCACATCCCAGAAACAAAGTCGGACTGGCACTTACGCCATTCTCTTGTGACCTCTCTATAACCTTAACCCCGGCTGAACTCACATGACAAAAACCTTTGACACACTAGGATATAAAATCATACAAGCAGTGGCGGACTGGCACCAAAAAGAGGCCCTGGCAATTTTAGCAGAGGCCACATTTGTCTTAAGTCATCTGCGGGCGGCCAATCCGCCAAAAGGCGGCCCCATCTCCGATTTATTTATTTATTTAGCCTTTTTGGCCCAATCTCAATTCTCTTTTCTACCCCTAGCCCTAGCCCTTGCCCTTTCCCTACACCCTGAAACCAAGGGCTAAGGGCGAGGGTTGAAAAGACCGCCCTAAGAAATGGGACAGCCCTCCATTTGACTGCATTTACTATTAACTCAGATGAATCAGGTTATGTAAATAAAAAGCCAGCCTACTTGTCTCTATAGCATGTTTCTACTGAACCAGTTCATCACTTGATTGATGCTGTTTTGTAACACCTAAACTCAGCCCAAACCCTACAGATTGTCATCAGTTTCTGCTTCATTCGGCGCTACATTCTCCTTCCCCCTGTCCGTGTGTTGCTGTGGCTGCAGCCAGAGCTGCCAGAGATCAGCTGATCCGCTCGTCAATCTATCAAACTTCATTTATAAAGCGCTTTTCATACTGAAAGGTTTCACAAAGTTCTTGTAGCCACTCAGCGAGGACGGGCAGAGGTTAGACCCGCTCGCAGTGCGCACAGGGCGGGGACAGGCGCCCGCAGCCTCCGCTCTGAGCCCCGGGCCTGAGCGGAGGCTGCGCTCAGAACGGGGACAGACAGCCTCGGACCCGGGCCCAGAGCACAGCGGCGCGGGGAGACAGACAGCCTCGGACCCGGGCTCAGAGCACAGCGGCGCGGGGAGAGAGACCGCCTCGGACCCGGGCTCTGAGCATAGCGGCGCGGGGAGAGAGACCGCCTCGGACCCGGGCTCAGAGCATAGCGGCGCGGGGAGAGAGACCGCCTCGGACCCGGGCTCTGAGCATAGCGGCGCGGGGAGAGAGACAGCCTCGGACCCGGGCTCAGACAGACCGCGGGTGCAGCAGCGATGAACCCCGTGTGTTATGACATTAGCGACGTATCGAAAGTTTGGAAAGAAATGCCAAACGTCAGTCAATACAGCGCAAATACACGGAGCATTTGCAGCAGAAAAGCGAAAACGTAGAACTGACACGTATAAAGCAATGGACTGTTCTAAATGCGCCAATAGGCGGCCGCTTCCTCGCTTTATTTAGCCTATTTATTTGTTTGTGATGAGGCCACAACAAGTGATGAGACCAGGCGGCCGCAGTGGCATTTGCCCACATTGCCCAATGGCCAGTCCGTCACTGCATACAAGTCTAAACACCGCTCACGTCAGGGCAGAGCTGATTCCTATGCCTTTCATTTCTGCTTTGACAGCACTTTGTTTCCATGACTCTGAGAAACCCTCAAGTGAAGTCACTAATGTATGTAAATGCATTCTGTCCACTATTTAAAAGTGAATCCGAAAAGTACAATTAGGTCACAGCCCAAGGAAGACAAACTGTGATTTATATCTTCTTGGGCGCGACCTTGTCTTTCACCGGTGTCTGCAAATACCATCGTGTGCGCTATCAGTCTTTTCACATGGCATGTCTCTGTATGTACCAGTAGTTCCAAACAAATAACGATCAGGGGATTCATTGGAATAATATTGGCCTCTGACCTTCATCTATAATATTCTATCATCAAAAATAATGAGAACCCAACCTACTGGGTCTCAAGTGATGAAAGATTAGGACCATTTACACAGAAATTAACCAATCAAAGATAAGACAAGACATTATCATCTGAATGAGTCCGACAAATGGCATCCATGACAGGAACGAGTCACATGACTGAGGCCCGTGAACATGGCCCGTGGCAGCTGCTCATTCACCGCGGGGCCCGTCCAAACTGCTGGATGGAAACGGAGATCAGGAAATTGACACTTCACCGTGTTGTCAAGCAGCTCGTTTCAAATTAAACGGACGCGATCTGGAACACAACTGTCAGAATCCCAGAAGCAATTGTCGCTTTTGTCTGTTGTATTTCTTCGTAGCTCTCTACCACAATGGCCCAGGTACCACACTTCGGGTAAATTGGGTGGCCAGTCTCTAGCGTTGTATCTCCACTTTCCACAATTTCTAAGGCCTTAGTCTAATTGGCCTCATTATAATTCAATTATAATCCGATTAATTGCATAACCCTTGAAAACCAAATGATTGAGACGTGTTTAACTCAACAACCACTTCTATAAACAGCCACACTCCTGTCTGCATGTACTTGTATAGACCATGAGGTATTATTACAGTAAACCGCTGTAGAAGACACAGTAATTGCAGCTTTCAGGCTTCACTTGTGATCCTGTAAGTGCAGTATCTATATTTGCATAATGTCTTCAACAGTTTCCAGCCCCTTACAACAACTACACAGCAACACGCGCTGACGGGAGCAATGCAGCGTGGGCAAATGGGAGGTGACGGAGGGAGCACAAGAGCAGCCTCACCAATTGGGTTTTTGCAGCCCTGGGGATGCTGCATCTGTCTGTCTGTCTGTCTCTTTCACATAGCAACCAAACTGTAACCATAGCAATAGTACCGCCGAATCTCTCCCTTGGTTTCAAGATTGATGTTGAAAACTCAGGTCATGGGCTGTAGCTGGGGAGTCTGTGGGAATTGCACAGATTATAAAGGGTTAGGGAGTAACATGGAAACTTCTTTGGATTTTTTCCCCCCGTGTTTCCTGGAGGTTTGTTTCTGTTTTGTTTTGAAATCTACGTCTGTGAAACCTATTAAGGAGGGAAAGGAATCTTACTTGTATAGCCCTTTTCACATGAAACAAACCACACAAAGCGTTTCATTCCCTCATTTTCATTAAGCCCATATTTTCCCCTGGAATCGAATTAAAGGAGCGTGGCTGCACACATCTGTGCCTCCCATCAACCACTCACTCACACCAGCTTCCTAGAGTTCTCGGAGGGTCTGCCATAACCAAGTCCTACCCTGCTTAACTTCAGAGATCTTAAGGAGGTGGGAATGTTTTTTTTATTAGTAAAAACATCTATACTTATTGATTTTAATTTCTTAGTTTACATTTTTCTTGGCCCCATAAGACATGACGGCACAGGGTGAGAGCGAATGGAGAGCGAGGAGAGACATTCTGCAAATTGTTGGAGCCAGGACTCAACCCACAATGCTGGACCAGAATGTGAATCCACGTACCTACAGAGATATTGATTTGAAATATTGAAATCAAATACAAAATCATTTCTAAAGGGTGGAGCCTTGAGTGGCCAAACAGAATCCGGAAGTGACCTTTTCTTTAATTAAACTTTAATTAAGTTTAATTAAACTTGGTGATATATACTTTATATCACCAAATCATAACATACGGGGAAAATGCCATAAACAAGTGCACATTTTATGCATGTCAGTCACAGAAATAACTAAGAGCCACCGCTGGACCACCTCAGTAAAAAAAAAAGCTAGCTCCTCTGTGAAGGAGGTGAGGGACAGGAGGGGATTAGCCAAGCCCACCTCCATCATGGACAACACAGGGTGGGAGGTGTTGAATTGAAAGGTCCGAATTGAAAAAAAAATTGTCAAGCAAAGGTCCTGAACATACGGTTATATCATGGGTACTTTTAAGCAAATAATGCAATTAATTGAATCTTCTTATTGTTTTGTTTTTTTGCTTTAAAAATACGTTTTTCACAATGTGCACATAATATATGACAGTGATGTGTTTCTCCTCTTTGCCCAGTTCAACACACTGAGCCCTGCTTAGTCCAGGTTTAGTCCAGGTTTAGTCCTGGTTTTGTCCAGGTTTATCCCTGGTTCAGACCTGCCGCTGCCGATCGGGCAACAGCCGCGCTATTTGCGCATTACGACCGCGCGTGCATATTTATTTGGGGGGTTCTCCGATTTTTTTTATTTCTTTTTAAGCGAGCCGTATTTCAGTCATTCCGAAACCGTTTCTAAAAATGTAAAAAGTGTCATGGAGATGTAGGACTTTCTCTTTCTGTTCATCTGTAGTTTACCGCTCTGCAGTCAGAGAGGGAGAGAGAGCGGGAGAGCACACGCAGCCGCGCGTCTGAATGGATTCAGGGTCGCGTCCAAAGTTCGGGTCCGGATGGGCTGGCGCATGGGTCAGAACCCGGACCGAGGTCCACCGTTTAGTGACCTCTGCTGTAGAGTGTGGACTGTAGAGGAGCTGAGCAGCTCTTTCAGTGGCAGACTGAGACACCCTCAGTGCAAGAAGGAACACTACCGCAGGTCCTTCATCCCCACTGCTGTTAGACTATACTACAGTACTGTAAAGTAACATGTACAATAACTACTATGCAAAACTACATGTGATAATCTCTGTATTAGCGCCACTTTATCAACCACCTGCACTAGGACTGTAAACTTTGCACTGCTGATATTTTGATATTCTACATTTTATAGTCCAGGGTTCTCGTCAGGATTTTTTCATAGTGTAGCATTTTGAGGGCCAAATAAAAGAAAAAAATGAATCAGGTATTATTACGACGGTATCGATTCAAAAAGGAAACACAGCGTAGGGGCGAAATCGCAGCTAGGGGAGAAATACAGAGCGTAGGGGACCCACTCACTCAATTGCGCTGGCGAGAACACTGCAGTCTGTTCTAATTTTGTGTGTGTGTTTCTTGAGAGCTGATGTAACGAGTGAATTTCTCCATTGTGAGATCAATAAAGATTTATCTTACTTATCTTATCTCATCTTATCTTAGCCCTCAGCCCTATGAGATATTGGGCTATACAAAACCATTGATTGATTGATTGATCTTAGACACACCCCTGATGTCATGTGAACTGTTACTTTGACAGAGAAGACAGGAATATGTGCCAGTTTAAGTTGAAATGAACCCAGATACAGACTGTGCCAGGACATTTGAAATGAGGAAACTTCATGTATCAAATGAGATCTGACCTGACCCCCATCTCTATCGAAGCTTTTCGAAACGGCAATAGTCGTTTTTTTTTGTAAATAAAGTTTATAAATGTTATCATGTGGCACATAATATTTATAAAGAAACAGGTCAGTGATGGAGTCTCTTTTTCTAGTGAGCACTGATCTGATCTTGCAGCTCACGTTAAAGATAAAGTCCTACCTGCCTGATTGAAAAACAGCACCAACCAAAACAATTTTGGAGTTACCTCACATCACCTAATACTGCGATGACAATAATCTGGCGATATATTGGAAAGTCCTAATCTAGACTGTTAATAATCATGCCTGTCTCCCTTCAAATGACCACACAGCAGACACGCACACAGAAGACAAAAGCAGGAGAACATTGTGTCAGCATTAAAATTGCACACGGCATCTCGTCCCTCCCACATGGATCAGACCAGCCAAAACAGAGCTGGCTCCTGATTGGAATTTGTGGATTGATTTTGGCAAAACAAAATGTTGGCGAGGGTTACCCGAAATTGTTGCAGTATCTGACTATATTGTTAGAAAATATCAGATGGAGGTAAGACTGGGTGAATGTAGAGGTCCTTTTCACTGATACTGTTGTATAGCCTTTAAGACACAAGATTTCTTTCCAAATTACAGAATTAAGTTATAGCTATTGTATGGATTGCTTTCAACATGAATCTTTACTGTTTTGGGTGCCATTTTGAGTCATTTTCAGGATAGCAAGGGAAGTGGGACGTTTCTCAACACAGTTTAGTCAATAAAAATAGTAAACAAAAGAGTTATAAAGTGGGGGATAAGGGAAGGGACGATAGACTAATAATAATAAGAAGAAGAAGAAGAAGAAGAAGAGATGCGGATCCTTCATCAATTATGTATAATAATATCATAATATAGAACCATAAAACAGATTAATAATGTTAATTTATTCTTTTTCCTCCCATTTAATTTATTTTTCATTTGTATCATTTGTTTGAAGTGATAACAACACACACACAAAAACACTTCAAATTGTTCTTGTTTTTTCATGAATGTTTATTCTTTCTAATGTTCACTCACTACCCCATTCAGTTTACCTTTACCTCTATTATTAGGCCCGAGCGGACCTGGCAGGTCTCGGGCCTCTTGTAATTGTACAAGCAGTGCGCGGAGCGCACTGAAGAAAGACGTGCGCGTAGCGCACGTCCCACGGGAAAAGAGCGCGGAGCGCTCAAAACCCATGTATGAGACAGTAATCAGGGGACTCCCGGCACCAACACCTGTCCGATGATATAGGCGTGTGCCGCGAAAGCGGCACATTTGTTGCTGCTTTTTAAAAAAAAAAGGTGAAAACCACAGTGAAGGCGCAACATGGACAAGAAAGTGGTCGATGACGAGCGAAGCTCGTCATCGACCATGGCCACTCACTAAAACACTGATACAGTGACTCAGGGCATCGAGCCCTATCCGGTGATATAAGTATTTGCCGCGAAAGCGGCAAATTTGTTCTTGTACTCACAAAAATACGGAAAAAAAATCCCATAGAGAAACAATGACAAAGAAGAGGTAAAAGACGAGCGCAACGCGCTCGTATTGGATAATAAACCCCATAGGTGGATTACTGGACGTGAGACCTTTCCGAATATATAAGGTTTGCCGCCGGAGGCGGCCCCATATTGTTATTGTATGGGTTTTTCTTATTCTTATTATTTTTCTTCTATCCGTGTTTTTTTGGAATAAATCGCCCAAACTTCGACGAAAACTCCCAATTTTTTGCCCAAAATTAGAAATCACGGCGACACACAGTGTCAAAAAGTTTCGTTCAAAAAATCACAAAAATGGCGCGTCAGCGCCCCCTGGAAAATCAAGATTACATTGCGCCTATGGAGAGACACCGAAAAAAATGAACATTTTAGTTCGTCGTAGACGAAAAAAATTCGGCACAGTGATTGGTCACGTGAAGCCAAACAAAAAAATACATTACGCGGTTGCTAGGCAACCAACAGTATGGCGGCCATATTGGCCCGAAGAGGGACTTGGCGCCGAAGGCGCCATTTCATGCCCACGCATTTGAACGAACTCGTCCTAGGGCTTTTAACGCAGCGACTCCCCGTTCGCTCCAGATCATCTCCACATGTGGGAGATCAAAAGTTATTAAAACTTTTTAATAGGTTTAACGGTGTTGCCGTGGCAACGCCATGAATTCCGCGTCCGTTTTCGGCGCTCGCCGCCGTGTTCAAACAGCCGTAACTCACACATACTTTGGCCGATTTGAGCGAAACTTGAATCGTTGGTCGAGTCGTCGACCCCGGATATTTTGATATAGGAATTTTGAAAATTGCCGCTATAGCGCCCCCTGCAGAGCACAAAATAAAAATGAATGGAGCCAAAAATTAAACTTTGTCGTAGATGCATGAAATTTGGTACAGACATCCGTCACGTGATCCCGAACAAAAAATATATTGATGCCCCGCCCCTTTTCCCACCGTGTTGCCATGGCAACGACCCAATGTCAACTTTGCCGCAGCCTAACCAAAATCGGTACACGCGTGCGTCACGACTGTCCGAACAAAAAAGTACATTACATGGTTGCTAGGCGACCAACAGGAGGTCGGCCATTTTGGGAAAATCAGCGCCGAAGGCGCCATTTCTTTTGCCAGCTCTTTTATAAACTCCACCGAGGGTGGCGGCGACATTATAAGCCGGTAGGGCGCGGGAGCGCCCCCCGGTTATTGCGGCGGCGTGCGGGAACCGGCGTCAATCGGCCACCGCGGCCCGCGAGGGCCTCCAAATGCCGCTTGCGGCTTTAATTATTTTTGTTTCTTTACATTATTATCATCACTACATTCTTGTTACTGTTGTCATTTTACTCACCTTATGATTTGTTTCTCGTGATTTATTATTTGAATCACTTAGGGTTAGGACTTGTTCACCTTATTGCCATTCTGTGCAAATTCACAGTCCAGCGGTAGCTCTAATTAGATGTAGTGTAATGATCATGACACATTTTGTTTTGTATACTGAGTAAATATGATTAGAATCTCCCAAAATCTTTTTACTCTGTATGTCTTTACTCTCGAAAGACTAGAGTAGAGGCTGAGGTTAAGTGCGTGAAAACAAGTGTCAAGACAGTGGTAAATATTCGCAGACGACTATAAATTAGAGCAATCAGCAGGGGGTTTAACGGATTATATCCGGCGTCTTGTAAACGTTCCCAGTTGTGCCGTCTTTTGGCCGAGGGCAGCAGGAGGGAAATGAGAGATGAAGGAAGAAGGAGCTTAAGTGGCTGTGTTCGGGACATATCAAAAGGCATTTGGCATTTGGACTGATCCAACCCATTCTGTTATATGTCAAGGTCACCGGTAAAGTTGTGGAGGATTTTTATACATCCGGGCAGTTTCCATGGCTTCATATGTCGCAGCCTACGGTATGTGAGCACAGATTATTATGAATAATTTGAACTACAATCTTCTAGATCTTTGGAAAGTCTGCCACTGTAATTGTCACATAGCTGGTGATGTAGGCATGTATGGATATCAGCAATAATACCTGGAGTTGTATTGGTAATAATACTTTAACATTTCATCTTTATGTTGCGATACTTGTCAAATTATTTGGAATGTGCATATAGATTTTCTGCGTCGCAAATTGTCTTAGAGGCTTCAATTTTTTACGAAGAGTGAGATTGTTTGGTCTGAGCACAAAAATAATGTCTTGGTTTTATAATGCTGCTCTGGAAAGCCTAATCAGATACGGCATGGTTGCCTCTTATTGTCCTGTGTAAAACCAAAACTGAGAAATTGGTCCGAAATGCCATAAAGATTATTGTCAGGAAAGAGTATCCTTCTTTACAAACACTCTTTGAATCTGCGGCTCTAGCACAGGCAAAAAACCTTCTCAAAGAACCTTCTCATGAGCTTCTACCCTCGGGGAAACAATAAGAGCCACAAGCAACTGATACAGACACTCTTTTATTTCTGTATTGGTTGCTCTTCTTAACAAGCACAGATATCACTTTGTGTGTGGGTCATTTATGTTCTCTGATGAAACTCTGGGCAACATTGTGGCCTTAATACTAGATATTTTCTCTATGTTTGTGCTAATGTTATGTTCTCGTACTTTTGCTGCATTCCAAGCAACTGGTATAATTCCACTTGAAAAAGACAAGACCCGACCTCAGATTGTTCCAGCCAAATAAACTCTTATGTACACTTAAGAACCAGTGCTAAGTACTTTTTTACTCTTACCCACCTCTGCTTGTGGAGGGGTTCAGTGAAAATTGGATCATTCAGACACACTTCGTCGTGCAGGCAGCTAATTTCTGAAGTCTGACCTCTTTGATCATCTCTGAGTTTGCAGGTTGTAATTACGAGGTCGAGCAGCGTTCCATGCCTTTCCTAGTCGTAGGTGGGACATTTCCCAGTTGCCAGTGGTCTGGAATGCAGCATTTGTAACGTGGCAGATGCCAAAGCTGTACTTTTGACTAGTAGCAACAGTAATAGTAAGATGGCATTTGTTCGACCTTCCTTATCCTGCTTTCTATCAAGATCACTTACAAAAGCATCTTATTCTCTGGGGGACCGGCAGGACTGACCTGTTTTGAGTTCCAGGTGGAATTTGTTGGTGCTGGGGTTAAAAGGTCGAGACAAAGTGATCCACATCTGGAAGGTCTGTCCTCTCCGAACGATCAAGTCCTCGCTCTGGAACTGGTCCGTGTGGTGGTCTTTGCGGTTCTGCCCCGACTTGGCTTTCATGAGGTCTATGGAAGTCACTCTGAGCACTGGAGCTGCTGAAACAAAGACACCATGCTAAGGTTAAGACAGCACTTTGTCAACAACAACAACAACAAAGAGCCATTTTGACATTAAGAAAAAACAGTCTATTTTCCATTATATTGAATACATTGAATGCTTTGATTCTTAAAAAAAGACATTGTTAATAACCTACAGTGATCTTGACATCTACACATTAGCTGCTTCCTTGAGTCCCAGTTCGATTAGACAAGTGGTAAAACTTTATTTAATTTGCTGGCATGCTTAATGATGGGAATGTTTACTAAACGCATATGATAACACAATATTGCAACCATGTGTCCTCAAAAAACACACCCAAACTCCGAACTTAAGTTTGCCAGGTCATCAATCATCTCAATCTGGAAAGTTTTAAGGTCACTCCTTGTCATGACAGACGTCGCAATCGCTCACCCTCAATTTTCATAACTTCTGCTGCCACGAACAATGTGTGGCTGTATTTATCATTTGTGTTATGCACTTTCACATCTGAGATGCCCAAGTGCTTCAAGCCGCAGAGGGTTACTATATATAACCACCAGTTGGCAAGAGTTTTTGTGCCAGTCCAAAGCCAGGAT
The DNA here is from genome assembly GCA_021464625.1 of Proterorhinus semilunaris. Classification (NCBI taxonomy): domain Eukaryota; kingdom Metazoa; phylum Chordata; class Actinopteri; order Gobiiformes; family Gobiidae; genus Proterorhinus; species Proterorhinus semilunaris. Next base: position 13,493,682 of record CM038351.1, on the reverse strand, counting down.
AAATTGGCCAAATTAACTGACTATGAGGCAGATGATTCGTGATGACATTCCACTAAACACGGATCCACTGAACTCTCTGCTTCACTGCTAAACTACCACCGAGTTCAAGTGTGGAATCGCTACAGCACATTTGACTCACTGATATTGTTTGGTGCTTATCTAATTATTTATTTGGAAAGTAGTAGTTTTATTTATTTACTGTATAATCATTCATTTCATTTAACCTGCTGACATTTTTTTATAGTCTGCTCTAACTTTATTCTTTATTTTTAGCATTTGCATTCATTGTATAAGAAACCCTTACTTACTATTTATTGGTTTTCTGAGAGCTGATTTAACCAGTGAATTTCTCCACTGTGAGATCAATAAAGGATTATCTTATCTTATAATTATCGCCAAATTTAAAATCTTTTTGGGGTAAAAAATTGTGACAAAAAAAAGACGTGAATGAGGATGAAACTGTAGCAAAATAGGCGACAAAGAAAGCTGTAAAAAAGTGATGAAAAGCAACAAAGCAGGTGACAAAAAAGCGTCTAAAACACAACAAAAAAGCAACAAAAAAGCGATATGAATGTGATGAAAAAGCAACAAAACAGGCGACAAAAAAATGGCAAGAAATTTGACGTGAGGATGAAAACGCGGCAAAAAGGCACCAAAAAGCAACAAAACAGGTGGCAAAAAAAAAACAACACAAACTTGGATCATTTTAGTAGGCCTTAGCTTTCAAATGAGGCGTTACTCTGGCCTATAGGCTGTAAGCTCCAGTCAAGAAGCTTTTACATTTGGTTCAGGTGGGAGTTAAGAGGTTAAATCATGAACTTTAATCTATTGGGGTTTTTCTAGTTCAGGATTGATTTAACTTTGATTTGTCATGACCTACCATCCAGCTCAGTGCCATTATTGTCCCCAGTGTTTGTCGCGGGCTTGCCGTCGTCATCGTCCACCCCAGTCACCAGCGTGTTCACCAGTTCGTCCTCATCGTCCACGGTTTTGCGGTAGCAGCACGGGCAGGCCCTCCGCAACCACCGGCGACACGCATTTCCACGTGCACCCTTCTTCCCTCCCTCCTCCTCCACCGTTGTCTCCTCTGTCGCGGCGTCGCCAAAGCCCACGGTTGGAAAGCGACCCACAGCGGAGGCGCTCCCGTGCAGCCGGTTCTCCACGGGCATCCTGCCACAGCGCACGACATCCAGGACAAGGTTAGTGAGACGAGCAAAGGCCCAAGTGGGAAAAAGACACACACAAGGTTTATACTCTGGAGGCGTAAAAATAATTAGACCAGCAATTAGTTTGAGGAAGAGCAAAGAACTTTGAGAAAGAGGTGGCGCAGCAGCTTAGCTCATAGCCACATGACGACAGAGCAAGTCAATCACCCACAGACTAAAGACTGTATAAAACAATGGCGCAAACAAAACAAAAAACTATTCTAATAAACATCTTAAAACAACTAAAAAGTACTTAAAGGTGCATTATGCTACTTTTTATGTGGGAAAAAAAAGTTGATATTTGTGCATATTTATTTTACCTTGTAGTGACCCAGCGGTGGTCAGTGGGGCGCCTTTACTTTCCATCACAGTGGTCTCTAGGACGCTACAGGATCATTAAATGATCAGCAGTGAACGTTTGGAAGATTTTCACTGCTGCCGGACCCTCCCCCCAGAAAACCTACGAAACAGAGCGAGACCACCGTGATGGAAAGTAAAGGCGCCATGCTGAACACTCATACAGCCTCTGGGCCACGACAAGGTTGCGTAGTGCACCTTTAAATCATAGGTCTATGGAAGTCACTCTGAGCACTGGAGCTGCTGAAACAAGGACACCATGCCCAAGTGAAGACAAGGTTAGGACAACAACAAAAAGAGCCATTTTGACATGAAGAGAAAATTAGCAAATGTTTATTGTCTATTTTCCATTATATTGAATACATTGAATGCTTTGATTCTTAAAAAAAGACATTGTTAATAATCTACAGGGACAAGTGGTTTAACCCTATAAACTTTATTTAATTTGCTGGCATGCTTAATGATGGGAATGTTTACTCAACGCATATGATAACACAAGGAGAGCACTTAGATATATTGCGACCATGTGTCCTCAAAAAACACACCCAAACTCTGAACTTAAGTTTGCCAGGTCATCAATCATCTCAATCTGGAAAGTTTTAAGGTCACTCCTTGTCATGACAGACGTCGCATTCGCTCACACTCGATTTTCATAACTTCTGCTGCCATAAACAATGTGTGGATGTATTTATCATTTGTGTTATGCACTTTCACATCTGATTCGAGATGCCCAAGTGCTTCAAGCCGCAGAGGGTTACTAGATATAACCACCAGTTGGCAAGAGTTTTTGTGCCAGTCCAAAGCCAGGATTAACTGACTATGAGGCAGATGATTCGTGATGACATTCCACTAACCACGGATCCACTGAACTCTCTGCTTTACTGCTAAAGCAGAGAGTTCAGTGGAACTCTCTCCGTGGGTAATCAAAGAACGGATTTGGATGAGGACCTAACCTATTTACATCTCATATTGGGCTGCCTTCATTCAACATCCCCATGGAGACGAGCAGTAAAATTACAGTCAGGTCTTAGGAGAGGAGAGCCACTCATTGCAAAGACGTTTAAGTTATTTTTCAACAATACAAATGTCTGTAATAAAATAAATGCTTGTATTTTATTCTATTCTGGGGTAAAATGTTGTACGGCATAGCTTTATTTATTTTTTTGGTATACTTTAAAATCCCTAAAGTGTCCCAGTGAAGAAAAATAAATAAATACTTCAAAATAAAAGCCCGGCAGTTTCTTCATTCTTGCGACATTATCCCTCACACTCATCTTTTGGCTCGCTCTGAGTCCGCTCATAAACATTTTGACAAGCGTGCATAATAATACAATTTCCACGCGAGACATCACAGGGGATTCTTGTTTGATGCTAAAATTGTGCTGTCACCTATTTCGTAATATTGCTCAGAGCTGCGAGTAAAGTAAAATCTTGGAAATAAATAAAACATGTAGCATTAGCGCCATGGGTAATAACCCTGTCAGGAATGTGGGTTGATACGCGTAATTAAATGTCGCTCATGCCATTTTGGAAAAAGTTCAATCTCACACTTTATATTTCTCTTATTCTCGCAGGTCTAATTACTTTCCACCTCCAGAGTAAAACATCCCCCAAAGTCTTGAGTCAGTTCCAATTTGTGCCTCTTGAGTTAAATGATGTCTAAGAGGGGCTTCTTTGCGTCATGCACTGTATTTGAGAAATGATCTATGTATGGAGCTCAGGGTTGTGTCATCAAAATGCAATGATTTCTTCAAAAACTCACCAGATAGAATGAAGATAAACTGAGAAAAGTGCCGTGTTAAAAGGCTGCTTCAAGCTCTGTAAAGTATCTGGTTGTCTAGTGTGTTTTAGAGATGTAGTGATTGAACTGGCCGGTAGTGTCCTGGGACCAATCCTGGGCTGTGGGGTGGGGCTTTTCTTTGTGAAATCTTCTGTTTGTGAAATCTCTGCAGAAAAGAGCTTTTGACATCTCTATGTGATTTCCCTGAATGAATAAAGGTCAAATAATCCCTTCATCAGATGTGCTCAACGATAAACTGAACATGATTCTCCTCAGTGAGGCCCACCACATGTCCTTTAGACCCGGTCCCAACCCCGTTTTTTAAAACTTTCTATGGATCTCTTAGAGACGAGCTTTTACACATGATGAATTGCTCCCTTCAGACGGGGGTCTTCCCTGCTGCCTTTAAGGGGGCGGTGGTGAGGCCTCTGCTGAAGAAGAGCAATTTGGACCGTAATGATTTTAACAACTTTAGACCGGTATCCAACTTACCATTTTTAAGCAAAATCTTAGAAAAACTTGTTTTTACCCAACTTAGCGACTTTATAAATGCACATGACGTCCTTGAGAAATTTCAGTCTGGCTTTAGGGTAAACCACAGCACCGAGACAGCCCTTTTAAAGATTTTAAACGATTTTAGATTAAATTATGATTCCAAAAGGTTGACAGTGTTGGTTCTACTGGATCTGAGCGCTGCCTTTGATACAGTCGACCATACTATTCTTTTAACTCGTTTAAAACACATCGGCCTCTCTGGTGCTGTCCACAAATGGTTTACATCCTACCTCACAGACAGGACATTCATGGTAAGTGTGGATACCTGCTCCTCCAAGGTCCATAATATTACATGTGGTGTGCCTCAAGGTTCGATTTTAGGCCCAGTGCTTTTTAACCTGTATATGCTCCCTCTTGGTGATGTCATCAGGAGACATGGTATTACGCTGACGATACACAGTTGTACATCTCCATGTCTCCTGAGGACACCAGGCCAATGGATGCACTTTTTAACTGCATTTTAGATATCAAATCCTGGATGGCAGAAAACTTTCTCCAGCTTAACCAGGACAAAACTGAAGTTTTAGTCATCGGTCCTCAGGCCCAGAGAGAGAAACTTTTACCCAAACTACAGTCATTGTCTTTTAATCCTTCCTCACAGGTGAAGAACCTGGGTGTGATTTTTGACTCTGAGCTGACTTTAATTCCACACATTAAGAATATCACAAAGATAGGTTTTTACCATCTAAAGAACATAGCCAGAGTCCGCCCCATTCTCTCTCGGGCCAACACGGAGACGCTAATGCATGCTTTTATCACCAGTCGTATCGACTACTGTAATGCCCTGCTTTCTGGTCTTCCCAAAAAGAGTATCTCAGGTTTACAACTTTTACAAAATTCAGCAGCTCGTGTCCTGACGAAGACCAGGAGGCGGGACCACATTACACCGGTTTTAGAGTCACTGCATTGGCTCCCCGTGTGTTTCAGGATCCATTTTAAAGTTCTTTTAATGGTTTTTAAATGTCTTAATGGTCTTGGTCCTTCTTATCTTTCAGAATTGATTTTACCATATGAGCCTTCGCGGTCCCTTCGCTCCTCTGGCAGGGGTCTCCTAGTTATTCCTAAAGTCAACAGAAAGACTCACGGCGAGGCGTCTTTCCAATACTATGGCCCTCGCCTCTGGAACGACCTGCCAGAGGAGCTCAGGACCACAGAGAACGTTCATGTTTTTAAGAGCAGGCTCAAGACCCACCTTTTTAGTTTAGCTTTTAATTAATATTTACTTATATTAACCTTATTTACCGGTTTTAGTTCTATTACTTCTTTATTTTCCCTCTTTTATCCTGTGCTATTTCACGCACAGTTTTAGCTGTTTTTAATGTATCTCTTATTAAATATTTATTTATTTATTTTTATTCATTTATTTTTTATGTTCTCCTAGTGGTTCCTCTGAGGGGGCCCTCTGCCCCGGGAGTGCTGGTTGGCTGTGGCCGTGCGGGCGCTCTCCTGGGGGTGCCTGGATGGAGGTAGGACGTCTCTCCTACACCTACTCCGGGCCCCCTGGGTTGGCGCTCTGTGGCTGTGGGCGATGGGCTGCTCCTGGTGCAGACGGCTCCTTGGATGATGTTTCCTCTTTCGGTCGATCTGTACCCAGCCTTACATACTCAACTCTATGTCCATTTTTATTTAAGACTTTTAACTGCTGGGCTGTCTGTACGTATATGTGTCTGTGTGTCTGTGTGCGCGGGTGGTGGGTGGTGGGGTTGTAGTTATTTATGTATATTTACTGGTGGGGACGATTTTTATTATTTTTAATGATTTTTAAGCACTGTAAAGCACTTTGTGTTACATTTTGTATGAAAAGCGCTCTATAAATAAAGTTTGATTTGATTTGATTTGATTTGATCTATCTGTAGATTCAAAGATTTTCATTGTCAATTCATCGATAAATGTTCATTCCCTCAAGTCCTTGGTGTGAAGCCGGGAGTTGGGGAGTGAGGGGTGGAAGCACAGGGAGGGCAGGGAAGGGAGGGAGTTCAGCTTCCTGAAAGGATCTCGCATGCTTTACACGAAAGATCCATTCTTGCGCTCAGAACACATTCATGACCAAGGACAGGACAGGCAACGTCAGGTCAATGAGCTTTACCGAGCTTTGTCGGCCGTAACCGATTAATACCGAGGAAAAAGTGGCTATTCTACTATATTTTTGGGGTCTGATACCGATATGAAGGGCGTTGGCATGGCCGATAGGTTTTAAGTAACTGAATTTGATGTAATTTTATTTTTATCTCTCAAGTGGCCTATAGTTAAACATTTATTATTATAGTAAAGGTCTAAAAAATATATATACATATATATATTTAATAGAGGTAACCCGATATGGGTCTTCCTAAGGCTGATGCCGATTAGCACAGCTAATCAGCTAACCAGTCTATAATCCTGTGTATGAAGCTTCTGAACGTGATAGCAGGGGGCGCTATATGAGGGGCATAGGGCTGACTTATTCAGGATATTCATGTTTAGTAGGTATTTCAGAGTGAGCTTTTTTGAAAACATTATCAGTAGATTCCAAAACCAAAAACGTCTATATCTCATATGGTTACAAAATGATGTGCAAAAGTCTACAACATAAAATAGGTGTACAGACTTGTGACCGATTTTCACCGCGATGTTTCGCTCCCCTGAGGCCGTTATACATCAGTTGGGCCCTACTCTACGGCTGAAGCACTTCAATGGGAAAATCATGTAAGAGCAGTGGTTCTCAACTGGTGGGCCAGGAAACCATTTTCAGTATAGTTCGCAAAGATTTCCCAATAAAGATTTCTTTCATTGTATAATAACTGTCAGCAGTATTAAAGCACTTCCTTGTCAATGCTTCAAACTCTATTGCAATACTCTGGGAAAATATTGTACTGGGCTGTGGACAGATTTGTTGGGACCTTGCTGGGACCTTGTCATACAATAAATTACTCCTGTTCCTGGGGCCATTTGACAGATTCAATCTCTGTGTTGCTGAAAGAGTTGGAATAAATATGATGTGGCAGTCGTTTGGTGCTGGGTCCCGATGCCACACAGGATCACTGCCAGAGGGAATGGCCATACGTGTTTTTTCAGTCTAAATAGAACCCATTCTGTTCTGATAGTCACATCACAACAATGCAGTCCTGCCTGTTGTCATGCTGAAAGCTACCCCGCTGTAGATAGGATTAACTGTAATGTAGAATGAGGACCATTACCACATCAATTAAGGATTCTAAACACAATATTTTCCCTTTGAATGATAAAAAAAAATCATTAAAATGGCATTTGCACGAAAACGCCCTGCACCTGAAACCCATGCGCTGTTGTTGTCGTGAAGCATTTTGGATAATCCTGCCTGAATGAAGATTTGGGGTTTTGGGGGGAAGTCGACGTGGTATAAATATTAATTTGTAGGCATACAGTCCTAAGTGCAGAGACAGCAGCGGGAGGGTGCGATAGCATCGGGGACACATCTGGACTCGATGCTGGTGCTGATTTATACTTGAGAGAGAGGGCGGGGAGGTGAGTGTGTGCCTCGAATCACAAGAACACTGGCACGAGCAGCATTTACCCTGTCATATGTAAAGCTCCCAAACACTTTGTCACAACAGTGTAATATAGATGCAAACAACATTTTGTCATTGGGACGGCTGGTGGGTTTTCACAGGCAGGAAATTGATTTAGAATAAATGGAAAGCCAAAAAGTAATAGTGCCGTGAACATTACAGGGAACTGGAGGCCTCTGGTTCAGGAGTAAATGCACAATCCATCCAACCCATATGGCATTATGAGTACACTTTTTATTTTCTTGTGAGGAGTAGGCACATTGATCTGTTACCTCACAGCATGCCGGTCCCAAGTTTGATTCCTAAACTGTGTCGGGTCTTTCCTGCTGGAGTTTGCTGTCTGCGTTTTTGGATTTTGAGCTCTTATCAATTTCAAATGCTCGATTCTGTCTGAACTTGGAAGCTAAGTAGGGCCTGGTTACTACCAGGATGGGAGACCGTGTTAACACCGGGGACTCCAGAGCCTCCACATCTTTATTATCCCAGTGGCATTGAGTCAAGAGCAAACGCATCATTCTCTGGCTCACAGGAACATCTATTTGACCTTATCCCCCGTATCCTAAATCCTGTTCTGTCTCTCAGTGCTGTAAGGTACTAACATTGTGGTAAATATCTACACAACAATTTTCTACCATCCAGTTTAGTGTTGGCAAAAGGTTTTTTTTGTCATTTAGGCAGTTTTGAGGCAAATTCTTATTCTGTATGTTGGAATTGAGTAGTTTCCGAATGGTCTATAGAGTCTAGGAGTGGTTCTGCAACTTACGGATTTATTCATTTTCATGATAGATAATTTCATTCATGCTTTAGTAAAGCATTTAGGGTTGTTTTATTGTTTGGTTTACACACAGCTTACCCTTTTTGGACCCGATTAAGTTTTGATTTGATCTTGATCCATCTCTTTAGCTCTAGTAGTTCTTGGAAGGTCAAACATTTTATGAGATGGTGCCACTGATCTCTTCAATCTAAGGCTTTGCACCACTTCCTACAGGGCTGGCCTCGGGCCTCTGCTACATTTCTTAATCCTATGAGGTCCATTGCAGACTTTTGGACATAACTTTGGACGTGATAGAGACCTACGGGCAGTTGGAAATGAGAGATTTCAAGCTTTCAAACAAGCCCTGATTCTCCTACACGTCTGGGGAGCTGTGTAACATCAGAAGTGAAGGCTACTCCCTCAAATTAAACTGTTGTGCACACCTTTCATGATTGCACAAGTTCCTTTTTGTGTCTTAAGCAGAATAGATAATAATCATAATAAAATAAAACTAAGCTTTCCCATATCAGAAAACAGCAAAAATATATATAATAATAATAATCTGAATTTGTTCTGGTCTGTGTGTGCCAGAAAAACACACACAAGTGTAAAAGCTACTTTAGAAAAAAAAACATTTTTTTTCCTTTGTATATTTTCTTTAATTTTTAAATTCAAATCGTGATTAATCAATGTATTAATTTATTTAAAAACAAAAGCCAAATCTTGTATAGTATAGACAGCTATACTTTGTGGACTAAATAGTACTTGAGGAAGTGTATTATTTTAGCGTCCGTACTTTGTTTATTTTGTTTTAAAAAACAATAAGGTCGACCCCAGACTCTCCTCCACTGAGCTATGACTCAGTCTGTCTCCACAGCGGGTTCCCACTGGGCTGCCATAACTGTTTACATAGTTTTAACTGAAGAAAGATCTTAAAATCAAAGTCTGGAGACATGAAAGGTGTTTCTTACATGGTTGTTGCTGATGTTGTATGACTCATTGTCTAAAACTTTGTTCATATTCCTTTGCAGTTGACAGATCTTCAGTAGAAATAATGAGATAGGCCTAATTGTTGCTTAGAGATGAAAAACAAGTCGCAGTTAGACGTATTAGCAATATATATCGTATATGCCTGCAAATTAGAGACTCGTGCCAACTCTCAAATATGTTTTTGGATATGGTCCAGTAGCATCTAGTTTAACAGCGACCTCATGTTAAGGTGACTTTACAAGATTATATGTTTTAAGCCAATTAAGATCTACTCGTAAGGCCTTAATGGAAAAGTAATTGCTAAAGGCTTGCTATAAGTGCAAAAACGTATTCTGTGCCTGTGTAGTGTTGACAAAATCAGAATCAGAATCAGAACAGATTTTATTCGCCATTGATTGAGAACAGGTTCACAAGCTAGGAATTTTTCTTGATGCGGACGTGCAACATAAAACATATAACACAGAATTTAGATTAAGCTATAAAACTATAAGGCTTTAGGGGGCATGCATAAGATCAAACTCCTATTGACTGCACTGCATTGATCCTCTGCCTCTCCCGCAATCTCCTGCTGCCACATGCAAAATGTGAGCCCTATTCCTGGACGTGTTCTTCTTTTTTTAACAAGACACCTCCGATGTAACCGCACCAAAGAAATGTTGAAAATTATGCTCATTTTCTGCAAGCGTTTCTTTTAGTTTTAACAGTGGACAAACTAGCTCGCGGGAAGCTCACCGACAGTTTCCTTATTCAAATGCAAATGCACCCGGTGCTGCAGAACTCACACAGACAGGAGTGAGTGACAGAAAGATGGGGACTGCTTGTCATAATTACAGATGAGTAAAGTAAAAAAGAGAAAAACATCTAAACAACAAAACACATGAAGCCGCGCATAGTAAAAGGTAATGGGATACCAATCACTCTTTGGTATCCAGGTGGTTTGTCTGTAAATTCAACCTGGAGGCACGGGAGAAGATTTGCATGTATTTTGGAGTACAAGACCCATAGGATTTATGGGCTTAGCTCAGGCTGCTCTTAGAGACTTGTTTAGCACAATAGCTAAACACTGGGTGTGTGTATACACGTTTGAATTTATTTAGCATTGGGTAAACGAAGATTTATGTAAAGGTAAACCTCATTGTCCCGGTAAAGAAATGACTTCTCTACAGTTTGATCCAGTCTGAAAAAGTCCAGCCACAATGCAGCGCCCGGGAACCCCTCTTCAGATTGTGAGGTAGTTGTTGACGAATCAATCTATTATTTTTGGTCTTTTTTTTGTGACGGAGTACTAAAGGAGGACTTCTTGCTGCTGTACTGGTGTAGCTGCAGACTTACTTTAACAGTCTGATGTTGATTTATTTAGTATAGGCGAGTATATTATCGGATGCACTGGTCCCGAAACATTTGCAATCATGTTTCCCCAGAGGCTTTGAGTCCGCTCCGACACACTTGAAAACCCTGTCCGTGAATGCAGAACACGCCAAAATAAAGTGGCCTATGTATTGTATTTTAAAACGCAAGCATAAATATATGGGGTTTGCTTAGAAGAACCAAAAAAACAGTATTATGTTAAATTTACTTTAGCTGTATTTGTAAAACTCTGTGTTATATGTTTTATGTCGCACGTTTGCACTGAGAAAAATTCCTAGTTTGTGAACCTGTTCCCAAACCATGGCAATAAAACCTATTCTGATTCTGAAAATGTAAACAATAATCCTATTTCCAAACATAAAATTTGCATATAGTTGTTGTAGAGAATCAAAATGTATTCCAATTATCCTAAACTTTGTTAACGTACCCCCATTAAGTAAGGAGACCGTTACCACAGTTTGGGAGCCAGTGATTGACTCTGTTCATAACATAATGTTAAACTATATCTGATTGTCTCTTTTGGATTGCTAAATGGATTTCTTCTTAAAACATAATCCATGGGTCTTGACAAATGTCCAATAATGCCACTTCCTTAAACAGGAGTCACAGATCACTTTTTTATGGACAACTAATCAATCACAGAAAGTTTTCTATTTCTTCTGGCATTGTCTGAGCAAACTCTACCTCTTTGCGTATGACGTTTTATTATGAAGCACAGCAAGCTGTCGTATTTATGGGGCGACCAAGGCCATATATTCTCCTGTGTGTTCAATAATGTCCTGAATAAATCACGTAGAGATAAGGAGTCCCAGTACAGAATATGAGCGTGTGATGTGGGGAGATGAGCCGCCCGATAAGGGAGGCTGCTTTGAGCTCAGATCCTCATCACTTAATCATCTAAAGAGCGGACCACCCCCGCTCCGGGACAACACTCCAGAATCAGCGTCTACGACGTCCCATAAAACCCCACGTTTTTTTTTTTTTTGGGTGGCAGGGTATGAGCAAAATTTGTACAATGCTAAAGCTCTGATGAATACTGCAGTGGAAAAAAATGTGGATGTGTTGTTACTAGAGCTGTACAACATGAGAAAACAACTGATACAGTGTTTTACCAAAAAGAACCCTATGAGATATTTATTTTTTCCTCAACACGTGTCAAAACGAGATTTTCAAAAATACAATGTATTTTAAATAAATAAGTAAATTACGAAAATGATGACTAAAACTAAAGTTTTGCACGTTTAAGTTTGCCTGGCCTGCCAAACGACATGCCTTTTCCCGGTGGGCGTGATTGACAGACGGCATCGACCAATTAGAGCAACGCTAGATACGTTGCAGTAACAAGCGGCAGAAAGCCGCCATCTTTAATGTTTTGGAAGAGTGCGTGGTGGTGACAGCTTCCGTCTCTTGGTGCGTGATTGGACCGATGTGGGTAAAATCGTGAAATGATTGGCTGCGAGAAGCCGCCCAGATGGTTCTTCTTTTGAACGGAAAAGAGGAGTGTCTGGCAGGCCAGGCAACGTTTAAGTGTTTTTGGTTTAGCGATTTTGCAATATTGTCGTTTCTAGATATACAGATATTGCGTCACCTATTATTTCAGAGTATAATTTTGGAATTTAGTGTGCAGCCATATTTGTTACAGTGTTATTATCATAACAACAATAATAATAATAATAATAATAATGCCTTACACTTGTAATGTGCTTTACAAGCCTGTATTACCAAGTTTCTCCAATTGCTATACTGTCTAGAGTCTACTGTCTAGAGTCTACTGTCTAGAGTCTACTGTCTAGAGCCTACTGTCTGGAGTCTACTGTCTAGAGTCTACTGTCTAGAGTCTACTGTCTAGAGTCTACTGTCTAGAGTCTACTGTCTAGAGTCTACTGTCTAGAGTCTACTGTCTAGAGTCTACTGCTAGAGTCTACTGTCTAGAGTCTACTGTCTAGAGTCTACTGTCTAGAGTCTACTGCTAGAGTCTACTGTCTAGAGTCTACTGTCTAGAGTCTACTGTCTAGAGTCTACTGTCTGGAGTCTACTGTCTGGAGTCTACTGTCTAGAGTCTACTGTCTAGAGTCTACTGTCTGGAGTCTACTGTCTGGAGTCTACTGTCTAGAGTCTACTGTCTGGAGTCTACTGTCTGGAGTCTACTGTCTGGAGTCTACTGTCTAGAGTCTACTGTCTAGAGTCTACTGTCTAGAGTCTACTGTCTGGAGTCTACTGTCTGGAGTCTACTGTCTGGAGTCTACTGTCTGGAGTCTACTGTCTGGAGTCTACTGTCTAGAGTCTACTGTCTAGAGTCTACTGTCTGGAGTCTACTGTCTAGAGTCTACTGTCTAGAGTCTACTGTCTAGAGTCTACTGTCTAGAGTCTACTGTCTGGAGTCTACTGTCTGGAGTCTACTGTCTGGAGTCTACTGTCTGGAGTCTACTGTCTAGAGTCTACTGTCTAGAGTCTACTGTCTGGAGTCTACTGTCTGGAGTCTACTGTCTGGAGTCTACTGTCTAGAGTCTACTGTCTGGAGTCTACTGTCTAGAGTCTACTGTCTAGAGTCTACTGTCCAGAGTCTACTGTCTGTAGTCTACTGTCTAGAGTCTACTGTCTGGAGTCTACTGTCTGGAGTCTACTGTCTAGAGTCTACTGTCTAGAGTCTACTGCTAGAGTCTACTGTCTAGAGTCTACTGTCTAGAGTCTACTGTCTAGAGTCTACTGTCTAGAGTCTACTGTCTGGAGTCTACTGTCTGGAGTCTACTGTCTGGAGTCTACTGTCTGGAGTCTACTGTCTGGAGTCTACTGTCTAGAGTCTACTGTCTAGAGTCTACTGTCTAGAGTCTACTGTCTGGAGTCTACTGTCTGGAGTCTACTGTCTGGAGTCTACTGTCTGGAGTCTACTGTCTAGAGTCTACTGTCTAGAGTCTACTGTCTAGAGTCTACTGTCTGGAGTCTACTGTCTGGAGTCTACTGTCTGGAGTCTACTGTCTAGAGTCTACTATCTAGAGTCTACTGTCTAGAGTCTACTGCTAGAGTCTACTGTCTAGAGTCTACTGTCTGGAGTCTACTGTCTAGAGTCTACTGTCTGGAGTCTACTGTCTGGAGTCTACTGTCTAGAGTCTACTGTCTAGAGTCTACTGCTAGAGTCTACTGTCTAGAGTCTACTGTCTGGAGTCTACTGTCTAGAGTCTACTGTCTGGAGTCTACTGTCTGGAGTCTACTGCTAGAGTCTACTGTCTAGAGTCTACTGTCTAGAGTCTACTGTCTAGAGTCTACTGTCTAGAGTCTACTGCTAGAGTCTACTGTCTAGAGTCTACTGTCTAGAGTCTACTGTCTAGAGTCTACTGTCTGGAGTCTACTGTCTAGAGTCTACTGTCTAGAGTCTACTGCCTGGAGTCTACTGTCTAGAGTCTACTGTCTAGAGTCTACTGTCTAGAGTCTACTGTCTGGAGTCTACTGTCTGGAGTCTACTGTCTGGAGTCTACTGTCTGGAGTCTACTGTCTAGAGTCTACTGTCTAGAGTCTACTGTCTGGAGTCTACTGTCTAGAGTCTACTGTCTAGAGTCTACTGTCTAGAGTCCACTGTCTGGAGTCTACTGTCTGGAGTCTACTGTCTGGAGTCTACTGTCTGGAGTCTACTGTCTAGAGTCTACTGTCTAGAGTCTACTGTCTGGAGTCTACTGTCTGGAGTCTACTGTCTGGAGTCTACTGTCTAGAGTCTACTGTCTGGAGTCTACTGTCTAGAGTCTACTGTCTAGAGTCTACTGTCTAGAGTCTACTGTCTGTAGTCTACTGTCTAGAGTCTACTGTCTGGAGTCTACTGTCTGGAGTCTACTGTCTAGAGTCTACTGTCTAGAGTCTACTGCTAGAGTCTACTGTCTAGAGTCTACTGTCTAGAGTCTTCTGTCTAGAGTCTACTGTCTGGAGTCTACTGTCTGGAGTCTACTGTCTGGAGTCTACTGTCTAGAGTCTACTGTCTAGAGTCTACTGTCTGGAGTCTACTGTATAGAGTCTACTGTCTAGAGTCTACTGTCTAGAGTCTACTGTCTAGAGTCTACTGTCTGGAGTCTACTGTCTGGAGTCTACTGTCTGGAGTCTACTGTCTAGAGTCTACTGTCTAGAGTCTACTGTCTAGAGTCTACTGTCTAGAGTCTACTGTCTGGAGTCTACTGTCTGGAGTCTACTGTCTAGAGTCTACTGTCTAGAGTCTACTGTCTGGAGTCTACTGTCTGGAGTCTACTGTCTAGAGTCTACTGTCTAGAGTCTACTGCTAGAGTCTACTGTCTAGAGTCTACTGTCTGGAGTCTACTGTCTAGAGTCTACTGTCTGGAGTCTACTGTCTGGAGTCTACTGTCTAGAGTCTACTGTCTAGAGTCTACTGCTAGAGTCTACTGTCTAGAGTCTACTGTCTGGAGTCTACTGTCTAGAGTCTACTGTCTGGAGTCTACTGTCTGGATTCTACTGCTAGAGTCTACTGTCTAGAGTCTACTGTCTAGAGTCTACTGTCTAGAGTCTACTGTCTAGAGTCTACTGCTAGAGTCTACTGTCTAGAGTCTACTGTCTAGAGTCTACTGTCTAGAGTCTACTGTCTAGAGTCTACTGTCTGGAGTCTACTGTCTAGAGTCTACTGTCTAGAGTCTACTATCTAGAGTCTACTGTCTAGAGTCTACTGCTAGAGTCTACTGTCTAGAGTCTACTGTCTGGAGTCTACTGTCTAGAGTCTACTGTCTGGAGTCTACTGTCTGGAGTCTACTGTCTAGAGTCTACTGTCTAGAGTCTACTGTCTAGAGTCTACTGTCTAGAGTCTACTGCTAGAGTCTACTGTCTAGAGTCTACTGTCTGGAGTCTACTGTCTGGAGTCTACTGTCTGGAGTCTACTGTCTGGAGTCTACTGTCTAGAGTCTACTGCTAGAGTCTACTGCTAGAGTCTACTGTCTAGAGTCTACTGTCTAGAGTCTACTGTCTAGAGTCTACTGTCTAGAGTCTACTGTCTAGAGTCTACTGTCTAGAGTCTACTGTCTAGAGTCTACTGTCTGGAGTCTACTGTCTGGAGTCTACTGTCTGGAGTCTACTGTCTGGAGTCTACTGTCTAGAGTCTACTGTCTAGAGTCTACTGTCTGGAGTCTACTGTCTAGAGTCTACTGTCTAGAGTCTACTGTCTGGAGTCTACTGTCTAGAGTCTACTGTCTGGAGTCTACTGTCTAGAGTCTACTGTCTAGAGTCTACTATCTAGAGTCTACTGTCTAGAGTCTACTGCTAGAGTCTACTGTCTGGAGTCTACTGTCTGGAGTCTACTGTCTGGAGTCTACTGTCTAGAGTCTACTGTCTAGAGTCTACTGCTAGAGTCTACTGTCTAGAGTCTACTGTCTGGAGTCTACTGTCTGGAGTCTACTGTCTGGAGTCTACTGTCTAGAGTCTACTGTCTATAGTCTACTGTCTAGAGTCTACTGTCTAGAGTCTACTGTCTATAGTCTACTGTCTAGAGTCTACTGTCTAGAGTCTACTGTCTGGAGTCTACTGTCTAGAGTCTACTGTCTAGAGTCTACTGTCTGGAGTCTACTGTCTAGAGTCTACTGTCTAGAGTCTACTGTCTAGAGTCTACTGTCTAGAGTCTACTGTCTGGAGTCTACTGTCTAGAGTCTACTGTCTGGAGTCTACTGTCTAGAGTCTACTGTCTGGAGTCTACTGTCTAGAGTCTACTGTCTGGAGTCTACTGTCTGGAGTCTACTGTCTAGAGTCTACTGTCTAGAGTCTACTGTCTGGAGTCTACTGTCTAGAGTCTACTGTCTAGAGTCTACTGCTAGACTCGGTGGAGGTAAGCTACTGTTGTAGCCACAGCTGCCCTGAAGTAGACTGACGGAAGTGAGGCAACCAGTCTGTGCCATCGGCCCTGCCGACCACCACCAACCACTCACTCACACACAGGGTTGCCAAGTCTGGGCTGCCAAACCTGCCCAAAAATATCAGAAAAAACGCAGAAAACCCATGGACATACGGCTGGAATTTTCAATATTGTTTACCAGTAAACAGAGCCCATGTGCTCCTGCGATGATGAGAAACTGCCCCTTTCTCCCTCTCTAATTGAAAAGGCAGCTCAAAGAGCTTTGGATTTGAGATTTTGTCATTTGAAATAGTGATTTTGATAAATAAATAAGATATAAATAGACAATTTTACGAATAATGACGACAGTGTAGCGCTTTGAGAAACTTGTAATACAGGTTTGGAAAGCGCAACATAAGTGTAAGGCATAATTATTATGATTATGATGATTATTATTATTAATATTAAAGGCACACTGCGTACCATTTTGGACTATCAAAACATGCTCCTAATGACCAGCTCGACACAAAAGAAGGGGGTCAGCCCTATGTTCCCCCACTTCTATTGATTAAGATTAGGTACCAGCCCACTATCCTTAAGGTTAGTGGCTAGGGCAGGGTCAGGGTTAAGCTGCTTGATATATGTATGACATTTCACTCTCATGACTTATGATTGGTACCAACTCACCTA
This sequence comes from Proterorhinus semilunaris, assembly GCA_021464625.1. NCBI lineage: Eukaryota > Metazoa > Chordata > Actinopteri > Gobiiformes > Gobiidae > Proterorhinus > Proterorhinus semilunaris. The sequence continues at coordinate 13,476,647 of CM038351.1, read as the reverse complement.
CGGAAAAAAAAAGTCGCACCCAGGGAACATAAGTATGCACCCCAGAAAATGCTATGACTGCAGTGGATAATCAAAGAATGGATTTGGATGAGAACCTAACCTTTTTAAATCTCAAATGCTGTTGACTTTAGTCACATCTCCATGGAGACGAGCTGGAGATGTACCCACTCTGGGTAAAGTTACAGTCATGTCTGAGGAGAGGTGAGCCGCTCACAGCAAAGACACATGTTTGTTTGTACATGTATGGGGAATTTTTCAATGATGAAATCATCATTAAATAAATGCTTGTATTTCAATTTTATTTTTTGGTTAAAATTCTACGTGGTGTGGCTTTAACACAGGGGATGAAGGATTTGTTATTATTATTTTTCAAAAAAGAAAACAATAATAATTGTCTGAAAAACATCCATTAAATTTTCAATTAAAAATTAAGCTCTTGGAAATATTTTGAGAATTTGTAAAACCTATGTAAAGCGCTTTGTGACCATGTCTGTGAAAGGCGCTATATATCTTCTTCTTCTTCTTCTTCTATGTCACTAATTAAAAAGGTTTTAGTGCAATCGTAAAACTTTAATTAAATGCACATTTGTTTTGTTCTTGTGAGATTACTGTAATTTTGAAACCGTTAATGAAAGCAGAAATATTGCTTCCATCAATTGAAAAAAAAAAAACAGGAACTAAATTGGGAACTAACTTCAAAACTAAGTGTGCCATTTAAACACGCTCATTTGGTCTCTCTCAATGATTTTAAGTCCAACAGGTAAACCATCATGACATCATTGTTATAAACCTTTTTTTGGAAAATGAATACTGCATTTACTGATATTACTGTCCCACATAATTGAAATTTTCCACACGTGATGTCCAAACAGGGTCAAAGTTTCTTGTATGACAATAGCAGCATATATAATAGTGTGTTATAGGTGAGTCTGTGATGTGGCCTCAGGAGGGGGCTGATCTCCCCACAGCCGCAAAGTTTAGGCAGCAAAATGGACACAGCAAGCTTCACTGATGGTAATACAAAGAAAGCCTTTTATAAACAGATGGATTACTATCAATGTGCTTCACCACATTTAAGCAACAATTTTGTAGATATGTAAGCCTTTGGTTGAGTCTAATTTAGGTTTTAGGTCAGCCTGAGGTTTATCTCAGCTGATAAGACTGTACCACTTTATTTTTTCAAAACAAAACTCAAAGAGGAACCAGACATGTGACAGCCTTCTTTCATTTATGTCTGATGTCTCAAGTGTTTTTTATCTTTTGAGTCTGGATTGTTGAACAGTGTTTGCCTTTTTACTTTTTCATCTGCATGGCCATTGGCTAATTCGGTCATATTTACATTTTTGTGTTCATTGTCCCTTTAAATAAATATAGATCAACAATATCCTCCTTTGGTGTAAAGTCCAGCCATGCAGCCACTACCACACTTCATGCCAGTCCCAATCCAAGATTAATGTGTATATCATTTGCCCAATAAAAATGTTTTAGTCGGGGGATTTAGTACTGTGTCATGACTCATGGAAAAAAATATAATAATATAATATTAATAATATAAAATTAATATATATATATATATATATATATATATATATATATATACCATTACCAGACAACCACAAAAACATGCACGTTACATTTGCTAGAAGTAGATGTAGCTCAGGTTGATATAAATGCTCAAAGCTCTTTTAAAACACAGTCCAAACAAATAACTTAAGTCACAGCCAGCTAACTCACTCCATACATGGTCAATCCGATCAGCATTCCTCTCATGTCTTTAAGAGGAATGTAAAATGAAAGCTCCTGTTTTTTTTTTAACTATCACGTCTGTCACTCAGTAATGTAGGAAAGAGCCAAAACCCACTCACTCAGTTCACTGGAGAAGAGACGGAGTCAGGAAACCTTCAGACCGTGGCAGAGTTGCAGCTTCGTCAAGAACACATAAGACAACTTTAAAAGTTTGTGCTCAGACTTGGAGTAGCGGGGACACGCCTTCCCATTGCCATAGCCCAGATATTTCTGACATACTTGATTGTAATCTGACACTGCTAGAGAGGTAACCTGCAAATACAGTGCCTTGCGAAAGTACTAATATACCTTGAGCTTTTGCACATTTTGTCATGTTTACAACCCTAAACGTAAAGATTTTATTTTGAATGTTTTGCTGAAAGTTCCCACACAAGTAACAGACAACTGTGAAGTGAAAGCAAAATGATACATGATTCTGTTATTTTTCAAAAAATAGAAAAGTGAAAAGTGGGACGTGCAAGTATTCATACAGCATGACTTAATACTTTGTGGAACCCCCTTTTGCTGCAGTAACAGCAGCAAATCTTCTGGGGTTTGACTCTACAAGGTTTGCACATCTAGAGACTGACATTTTAGCCCATTCCTCTTTACAAAACAACTCAAGCTCTGTCAAAATAGAAGGAGAGCGTCTGTGAACAGCAGTTTTCAGGTCTTTTCACAGATTTTCAACAGGATTTAGGTCAGGACTTTGGGCCGTTCTAACATATTAATATTTTTGTTTTTAAACCATTCCATTGTAGATTTAGCTTTGTGTTTAGGGTCATTGTCCTGCTGGAAGGTGAATCTCCAGCAGGAGCAAAATTCAAAATAAAATCTTTACGTTTAGGGTTGGAAACATGACAAATGTGCAAAAGTTCAAGGTGTATTAGTACATTCGCAAGGCACTGTACATAATGGTTGGATACACTTTTAATAGACTTTAATATCCTGGAGTCGCATCTCGGAATATGCTCGACTTCGCTTCCCAATAATGAGTTACTAGCTATTTATACCAATGTTCTCATGTACTGTACTCTTGATATGCAGTTGGTTCAAGGAGTTCATAACTCTCAGCCTCAGCTTTAGTTGTTATATTGAAGTCATATTATGAAAATTATACATTTTTCCTTATTCTTATATATATATATATATACGCACACGCACACACACACACACACACCCCCCCCACACACACACACACACAGGCTGAACCCAGAATCTTTAAGAATGTTCAAAAACAGTATCGAGAGAAATACAATGGCTCTGCAGTTTCTTATTATTGCAGTGTTTCGCTCCCAGGGGTAGGGGGCCCATGGGACGCATCAACACAGCACTCAGCGAACAGCAGGGGACACTAGCAATTAATTCAGAAGAAACAAGGGTGAACGTTTTTAGTGTTATTTTGAACAGAACACACTATTGAAGATGACCGTTGAGGTTGGGGCTGCTTGAATTAAACCTGAAAGACTTAAGAGGTGCAAAAGGAAAAAATGTCTCTTTTTAACATTCTATTCTTTCAAAGCATTTTTTATTTATTTTATAAGCAACATTGTTGGGTATCTATTGTTCATTGTTTACAGAAAATAAATACAGGCTAATATCAATGTCTTGTGAATGTGTTTTGCTCTAAATAATATTGACTTTGTTTATATTAGTCCTTTTCTTTTTACTTTCAAGGGTGTTTAGTGCATTTTTTCTGTGAAGTAATCTATGCACATTTTACTCACACAGCATTCCCTTGTTTACATACCAGATTTGGGGCCCTAATACTGTTACACAGGTGACATCAAATGGTAAATTAGGTGTAACATGTCTACAAAATAGCATATTTTATTTCCGCTTGCATCCGCTATTCATCACACGCCTTGATTAATGACGCCCAGAGGGCATGCTGATTATGTCACGGCATGGCAACAGTTGTCAAATCAATATCAACAATGGGATATGAAATAGTTTAGTGTATTGGTACTTAGTTCATGATGTTGCAGGAAAAAAAGTATAGAGGCCAGATATGGTGGATAAAGTGCCTTGCCCAAGGACACTTAGGTAGCTTTCAACAACTGTGATCAAACATTCAAAACCATTGATTCATGAGCAAATGCTGGGCCTCAGATAGTATGGCTGCATGCTAACAGTGATTTCAGTGTCCCCTTGTGTATCCAGCCAACTGTATTATTCAGCCACACAATTTCCAGTCTGAATGAATCATCCAAAAATAAGGCCCAATAAGGAACGAACCGGGCCAAAATTATCTCCTAAATCAGAGTCGGCGCTGAGTGGCAGGTGGCTCTCCCTCCCTGACCGACAAACAAGTCACTGCGACTGATTCATGAGAAGAAAATGAGAAAAGGAAGTGCACGAACTGGTTATGTCAGACCAGTTTGGCACTAAGGCCCAATCATATTTAAGATTTTTCCTGTTGTTCGCTTTTAAAACTAGGCCAGGGGGTTAAAACATTGAGTTGAGAGTAAAAGCAACAAAAAGGCCATTTACGTTTTTCATTATTCTTATTTATTATCTTAAAATGCGTGTGTTTTTGTTAAGACACTGACACTCCCAACACTTTCGGAGATTAAGTCAAACCCTATGACATAAGAGTGAAGTAAACCTAACTGAGGAGGTGCGTTATTATTTTATGCTTTTGAACAATAAGCATACACAAGTGAACAAAGACGTCAAATGAATCAGTCTGTGCAACTGTGTGACACACTTAAGGCGCATAACGGACACACACCTACACCGAAAGTGTCTCAAAAGGCTGTGGTAATATGTGCAATAGCTATAATCTACACCAGTCAAGCATGACATCATTACTACCTGCTGGGGCTCCAAGTTTAATCAAAAATGAAACAACTGCAATCTTTATTTTAGCTGTAAACCAGCCAACCATGTTTAAATCTCAGCTCAGAGTCAAACAGGGTAACGAGTGGGGAGAGACATTCAGTGACAAGAAGCAGGGACTTGAACTCAAGACACTGAGGTTGGAACAGTGTCTAGTGCAGTGTTTTTCAACCTTTTTTGAACCAAGGCACATTTTTTTCATCAAAAAAATCACAAGGCACACCATGCACCAGCAGAAAATGTTAAAAAATGTAACTCTGTAGCCTATATTCACAAAGTGCATCCATGTATCGCTAATTCCCTTGTCTTAAAGAAATGAGCTACCTGCGGCCACTTTCTGATATGGAAGAGTTTAATATGGTGACTCTGCCGATCAGCACAGAGACTTGACAATGGCACATTATTTGCAGATAATTATTGATTTGTTTTCAAAAAATATTGTTTAGACCCACTAGGTGAATTTGGATAATTTCCCACGGCACACTATTGTGCTCCGGCACAGTGGTTGAAAAACACTGGTCTAGGGCACATGGCAGCAGGCCTGACCGCTCGACCACCGGCAGCAAGAAGCTCATCCTTTAGTTTAGATAAAGTTCATCTCCAGAGACGAACAAGAGGCAGAGGGCGTAGTCGCCTATGCCCAAGAGCATCAGCTGATAAACGACACATCACGACAGTCTGGCGACGTTGGAAGGCAGCGTAGAATACCGAAAATGCAAATAGATAAAGTTAAAGTGATAGTCTGTAAATTTAAATGTTTTACAAATTTAATAGCTGGTGTAAAATTGACACCTAGGTCTGAAATTTGAGGTAACATAATAATCATCAAATAATCTTAAGTCTCTCCCGCTGCTGATCTCAGACACTACTCAGAATCCCTTGGATACTACTTTGACCAATGAGGCGAGCTGTTCCCGTGAACCAGCCTGTCAGGTCCAATCAGGAGGAACTTGATCGTTTACTTCTGAAGATTCTGGTCGCGCTCTCCTCATTTTCCAAACTAGGATTGCTGGTCCAAGACGGGAGGAATTTGATTGTTTACTTTAAAAAATGTCACTTTGCAAACTAACAGGCTATCACTTTAAATAGTTACAGCACTTGTGTATTCTCTTGCAGTTTTCTACTTTCTGCTGATATACATAATCATGTAACTAATTTGTCCAATAAGCACTCACATTAAAGCGTGGGTACCAGAATTTTTCTGTTCAAACTGTGGCCCCAACTCTTGTCCAGCTCTCACAATCCTTCCTGCACATCCGAATTGTTCAAGCAAATGATTCATACGCTCGTTTCATGCCCGTGCGCAGCGGCATTGAGCGGCAAAGTGAAGCAGGGAGGACCACCCCCAAAATAAATGGCACTCATTTAGATTCTAATTCTAATCTTCTAATCCTCCATCGCTCAATAAACATTTAGGTGAAGACAATGTAACCAGGAACATACTCTGTGATGGCAAAAATAAATTCAAACCACAAGTGGGGTACCCCAGCTTTAACTTTATCAATTCACATTAAAGACTACTTTTTTTTTTTTTTCTTACGTTAGCTCTAACCACTTGGTCTAGCTCTTGATTTCATCCTTTAAAAAAATCAAAGCACTAAATCTGAAGCTCGATGATTTTTTTTTCTGTCTCTAACACATCAACTTAAAAAGCCGGAGGGGAAATGAACGACTATCATACATAATCACAGATTTTACAGGTAGCCATAACGCCATGCTTAATTGACGCATTCCAAATCCCTCCAAATCCCCCACTTTTCAATGAAATGTGTGTAAAAGCACTATAGGCACAGCTTTCATCGTCTTGTGAGCTCTTGATGAAATCACTTCAAAGCCTGTAGCTGCAATTAGCCACCACTTCTTTGCGGTCTTTTACAGTCAATTAACTTCTTTATCAGTGTTAGCATGCTTTTGGGCAAGTTGTGTTCACACAGCATTCACTTATTCTCACAGAGTAGAACGCATCGCAATAAATTGAAATGCAAATGAAAACGATTAGAAATACCGTATCAACTATTTTTTTCTATTGTAGGGACTAGAATATATTGAACTTTGGAGTCATGAGGTTGGGTGCGTCAAATCCCAGGAATTGCATTCACCACAAAAATGTGGTTTGCCGTGGTGACTCCAGAGAGAGAGATTGACAGGTTTTGTAATTCCAGTTAAAACGGTTTGTCCTGGTTCCAAAACTGGATATTGCAATAATTGGGAGTTTCATGAATGTAAACCTCCTTGCATTACAGAAATATGATCATATATAGGCTAGTATGTCATGCTGATAAACTGAAATGCCTGGACTCTACTACCACACAGTGTTCTCGTTTATTGACACGAGCCTGTGTGGATGCCGCATCGGTCAATATCCCTTCTCAACAACAGTGGGGTTGGACAAGTCACATGATCTTTCTCATTCACACAGTAACGCACAGGTGAAGGGCAGAGCTGACAGCGGGGCAGAAGGAGGCCAGTGGATCCTGCCCCCTCAAGAGGAGCAGTCCGGTGATGGGCATATTGTGACATATTGAAGGAACAAACGTGAGCATTCTTTTCCACGCAGAGGCTACACTTACAAAAGCGAAGGGCACCTATAGCCTCTTGAGAGAAGTTGCCCTGTGTTGTGAAATCCCTCCCCAAAAAACATATTTATTCTTTCATTGTCAGGCTTACTCACACACGACACACGTCTTGTGGGGACTTTTTGTACCTCGATTTACTGGAGCCAAACTTTAACCAGACTTGCCTCTAAATCTGTAACTGTAATCTAAACCTGTATATGCTGTATACACATCTAACCATGTTGTTTAAAAATATTTTTTCCACACTGTTGTGTACACAAGGAAACATTGCGTGCAACAGAATTGTAAGGTCCATTAAATGCTACAAAAATGATATTAAATAAAATTAAAGTTCATACATGTATTATATTGAAATCTTCTTGGGACGCCCAGTTCAGTCGCCTCTTTGTAAACCCCAGCTATTATCGACCGTCTGAACAGACGAGTCCCCACATGACAGTTTAAACAAACATGCACACACACACACAAACACAAGTGAGAGACAAAACAGTGATACCAGTTGTCCTAGTGGCACCTTCATATATATATTTTCAACCATGATAATTTTCACAATGTCACACAATCAATTTAATTCTCTTTCATATCCACATACAAACATGTAGACGCACAACCAGGGCATTGTGAAGGACACGGGTGCCATTAACCACGATTTCCGGTAAGACTTCCCTTTCGCACTTGCATCCAAACGCACATTTAAACAACATTTGCACAGATCAAGGACAAAGAGGTGATGCTAGTTGCCCCGTCAGAGGAGTAGCTCGGTGACATTGGGCAGCAGGGCCTTTAACTCCGCCTCCACGCTGTCTCTCTGAGAGACGGGGTTGCCGCGGAGATCGAGGTGCTTCAGTTTGGGGCATGAGGCCAGTGGCTCCAGATCAGCCAAGGACGAGATTTCTGAGCAGTCAGTAGTCAATGAAAATGAACATTTAACATGTCGGGACCTAAGTTACAATCACAGGACAGAATATAGGTATATATTGGCCAACTTTATTACATTATCGGATGTTATTACGTTATCGGTTCCTACATACCAGCTTTAGGCGCTCAAAGCGCTTTACATCAAGGAACCAGTCACCCATTCACACACCAATGTACGCAGACACTGGAGGCAAGGTGGGTGAAGTGTCTTGCCCAAGGACACAACAACAGTGTGCGCCTGCGGGATTCGAAACACCGCCCCTACTGTCACAAATGGACCCGCTCTACTCTCTGCGTTCCAAAATGTTCTTTAAAACAGAAAATTATGAAATTATAAATTTGGATTTTTAACCTCAAGCAATTTATGCTGAAACCGTGTCCAGCTCAGGGCATTTATTTAATCCAAAGGGTGATAAAAAATTATCTTTGCTTAATGCAATAACAATTTTACAATGGCAAGTGGTAAATTGCATCACTAAATAAACAGCAGATGTGACGCATTGACCCATACTGCAAATGTCAGAGCACTATGTAAAATCTGACGATAGCGCGCAAGTTCATTTTGTGGGGAGCCTAAATATAGAGAAGAGGATGGTCTAACTCAACAGTCATTACAAAAGCAACTATTTGAATGCAGCCCTCAGTGTCACCACATTATTAATTCTCCTCAAGTGCGCCAGGGGAAGCAGAGCATGCAGGGGACATAATGTGTTAAGAGTCGTTTTCCCATTTAATGAAACTCAAATTGCAGGGTCCCAAATTGGCAACTTCATCACAGGAAAAACATTGAAGTAAAGCTATTAGTTAACCTGAATATGAAGCCCTTACAAAGACCAGATTTGTGTTCAAAATGACAAGTCTTACATAGTCATCAGCAGCGGCTCCTAGGAGACGCTGTTTTGAAGCTCTTGTGGCTGATTAGGTGTTTGACGGTTTTAGGGATAAATGATCATGCTGGTTTCCCCTGACGTGAAATACTCCAAAGCCAAGGACGCCGCACAATAGGGGCCCCTTTGGAGACAGGACTATCCTAAAAAGGTGTCTCGAAATCACTCAGCAGGGCATTCCTGGTTACTGCACATTCATTTAAGCATTACCAAAATATACTACTACTGCCATGTTTCTTTTATCCTTCTCTGTCGATGTGTTTGTCGATGTGTTTGCTTTCATGAATATGCTAACCAACTATTCAAACATGGTTACAAATATTAAAACATGGTTACAAAAAATAAAATAATAGTTTAGTAATGCAATGCAGAATTGAATAAGCCTAATGTGTATTCACTAAAATGCATAATATGTGCCCCTAATCTTATGTTAAGATTGACTTTGAATTGACCGATTTCTTGTTTGAATGTATATGATATCACACAAAGCTAATATTAAAGTGCTCCATTATCAATATCAAAGGATACTGTTATTCCTTAAAAGCACCTCCTCGAGTTTGGGAAGGTGATAAAGTCCTTCCAGCTTTTCTATCAAGTTATTTTCGGCTTCCAAAACCTGCAAAGTGTGACAAAACCATTTAAGACACAATGGAAAAAAAAAACTCAATCTCTTCTTGCTTTACTGCCACCAACTGGGAAAAGATAAGAACGGGAACACTGAGACTCGCGGAGAGCTGTACCTCCAGGCACTGCAGCATGGCGAACTGAAGAGGCAGTCTGCACAGTTGATTGGACGACAGGCTGATATGGGTGACCAATAAAAGCTGATCCAAGTGACAAAGCGTAGTCAGATTCTGTAAAAAAAAAAATGAGTATAAGGCACAGTCAAATGACAAATAGGAAGCAGGTCAGATCAGTCCAGACCATTTTTTTTACTTGGGTGGGAAATGCTATAAGAAAATGTAGAACTGGACACTAAAATGTCTGGATTTTTGTAAACTTGCATTCATACATTAGTGCTTATTCTAGGTCATTTACCCACATTTGTTCATGTTTACTGATACAAGTGAAATTTAACTGAACTTGTTACCGACTCCTAATAACCTCAGCCTCTGAGATTCAAGGGGCGGCTTGAGCCTCCCTTGGCCTCCCCCTAGACTTGCCCTGGGTTACATTATTTAAACTTACCTTGTCAGAAATACTAAAAACTCGGACTTCGGCGTACTCCATTTTGAGAATGGTGTTTTCTACCATGAACTTGCTGCAAAGGTCACTATAGTAGGCGGAGCGCATAGGATCCACTTCCTGAAAGACAGAGAGAGGGGCAAAACAGAAAACATATACCTCCATGTGCAATAACACTTGATTCACCGGATAATATCCAATCAACAGATGATTTGGCAGCAGCTTGTGCAAATAAAGGAGTGGTTCACAACTTGTGGTTTGCTGTACCAGTCACAGTGGGTCGTGGAACATATTGTTCAAAGCGAATGTTGACAGTTTTCATGTGATTAGTTTTGATTAGTCAATTGACTAATGCTTGAAACAGAGGCCTGTGAGGAAATGCTGTATTTTAAAAAGGAACAGGCCACCATTTTTACATACTGAGATATGTTCTTATCCGAGTTTAGACGAGTTGATATGTACCTATCTGGTCTTTGTGCTCACCCTCAGTCATGCAAAAGACCAAAGATGTTGTTAGCATTTGGCCTCTCCCAATAGCCCCATTTCGACAGGACCAGACCGGAACGCCCCGAAGCAGTTTGAAGGTGTTGACAGCCAAAAGTGAACCACTCCGCTCCCAAAGGGGGGTTCAAACTAGTTTGCAAACTGGACCGGTTTGGCGGGAAAGGGGAGGGCGGTATGTAACCACTCTGATTGGTCAGGCCAATAGCATATTCAAAGTTGGCTTTCTCTTCACAAGGTTCGATCATAACTGGTTCACAGAAAATACAGGCATTTTTTGCCATCTCTACTCTTAGCCCATGCCTGATTTTGATGTGAAAACATTCAATTGAATTCTATATTTTTCCTCATATTTATGACAGTAACCTACTGCTCAAGTGGATTTGCGCTAGAGTTTTCCCATACATTTTTCTTATTGCCTCAATGACAGGAGCAAAGCCTCATATCTCCCCCTTTTATTTTTTAATTCAAAATAATAAGTCTACTCGTTTTGGGCATTGTTGTGATTTCTTTTTTTTTTGTTTCTCAATAACTGTTCCTCTGGCGCTTGAAATCCAGAGAGTCGCAAATGCAAAATTCCAAGATCCTTAACTTTTGTCTGATGGTCTAAAGTGAAAGGTAACATACGCAGACATGGCACAGCTGATTTTTACTTTCACTTCTGTATGGATTGAGCCGAGAGGCCGATGAGAGCTGGGCTATATTAAAGTCTATTTCATAAATTAGTATAGGAAAACATTTGCATGTGATTTTTCCTCTCGTTGTTGTAGGTGAGCACTCTGCCCCACCTAAGGGTCAAATTATGCATATAGGATATCAGGGGACATCAGGCTGTGGTTGTTGCCTGCCACATATATATATATATTCATCCTTGGCCACTCCCATAGCCATCCAGCCCACTTTACCCTAAAGACACTTGAAACGCAAACTTGCAGGCGCAGCCCCTCCCTAAATTAACCGGTCTCAAGTGAACTGAACTGGTCCAGTCCTGGCGAAATCCCCCTAATGTATTCCTATAGCTCCAAACGGGGTGAAGTTGAAAGCTACCACGCTCTTCCACGGGCACAAAGACCACACAGGTACGTATCAACTCGTCTAAGCTCAGGTAAGAACATATCTCAGGATCGAAAAACGGTGGCCCATCCTTTAACATTTAATAATAATAATAATGGCTTACAATTGTATTGCACTTTACAAGCTTCAATAGACATGTTTCTCAAAGTGCTACACATTATTCACTCACTCCATACTCTGTGTCGAGTCCTGCCTGGAGTAGACTAAAGCAAGGCTGCCAAGCACCACCCATCACTTACTCACACACTACCTTTACACAGACAAGGTGGGTGAAGAGTCTTGCCCAAGGACACAATAGCCTGCGCCAGGATTTGAATCACAGACCTTCTGCTCATGAGACGACCCTCTACCATCTGAGCCACTATCGCCCCTATTTAATATACTAACATTAAGTTAATTTTTTATTTTTATTCGGGTTGTGTCTGGTCTGGTTTCTAAGGTCAGTGCAGAAGCTCTACAGTTGAGAAACGCTGCACTAAACACACTTGTTCAAGCCAAAATAATATATTTAACCAAATTATTACAAAAAAACACTAAAATATGAAATGCAAGGTAATACAGAAGATGAGAGATTAGAGTGTCTTTTGCTTGTGCCGTTTCATAAAGCGCCACAGTCTTCCCATTCTTCAGCGCACTCAGACATCCACAAGACATCTTCATCAGAGGCCTGTCACTCACGGAATGTGTTCACTGTCAGACTCACGTCCAAGTGTCAAAAACTTAGTAGATCAGCAGTTTCTGAAATACTCAAACCATATGTGATGAAAACTCAGATCTACAGTCTCCACCTCACAGGCCTTTTGACATCAGCACTTTATTGTAGTCATTTAAATACTTATCTCTGCTGCAAAATCTACATAACCAATTGCATAAGGCAGCAATTTCCAAAGGCCAGAGCATCGAGGCCCACTTATCCATTAGAACACCCCATGGCAGAGGGCCCTCACTCCATTCCAAACAATACGTCATGTTTTTAGAGCTATTTTACACATACAACAAAGTTTTAAAAGAAGCATAATTTATTTGTACAAAATCACTATTGTTGTATAAGTGTGTGAGGTGCTTTGGGAACTTTCGGAACCAATGCTACCGTTGAAGGAAGTAAAACAAAGCCAGGGGAGTGCGCCTGTTATTAAACTTGCCACTGATATTAAGGACAATTTTCTAGCCCATAAGCACATTTATGGTTTGGATTTGGCCGCTCCTTCAACCAATGCTTTAAGGGAAGCCATCGGGAGAAGTGGGCGACAACAACGCGGCCCCGAGGAACACATCTCCATGTTTTTAGCAAGGTTCAAGGTAAGAACGTCAGTAAACTTCAATTATTGGTCCAAGTTGGTGAGAATAAATACTGTAATTAATATATTCAAGTGTACCTAATATTGTGCCCCGTGCGTGGTAGAGAGAAGTGTGAACTTACTTTGAGCGTTTGAAAATGCGCAAGTGTCTCTTTCTCGTATCCCAGGGGATCTAGCGCCCTCATCAGGAGGATTATGGTGAGTAAGCACCCTGAGATTGAAATGTACACATCAGTTTCTCGTGTCCCTGAACACATTGATCGTATCTGGCTCTAACTGAACAGAGATTTAGCAGCACTTACACTTATTGAGTGGCTCTAGCTCTTGTAGTTGGTTACACGACTCCAGCTCAGACTGAAGCACAGAGCTTTTCTCCACTGAGAGTTCACTCCTAAAAGGAAAAAAATAAATAAACTGTTAACATTTGTCTTGTATGCAACTAGATACAATATAGGTTTTCCTTAGATTGCAGGAAACCTAAAAAAAAAAGAAAAGAGAACTAACATTAAAGTCTAACTGGAAGTCACCAACTCAATATGTCTGTTTTAATAGTTATTATGTATCATCCATCCATCCATTTTCGCCCACTTTTCCGTTGCTGGGTCGTGGGGGCAGCTGTTCGAGCTGCCCAAATCACATAGCACCAGCCCCTATGGCTCCTCCTGCAGGTGGTGGGTCCACAGAAGGACTATTATGTATCAATTTATCTTTATTATTCTTTGGTAATGTTTTATTTTATACCACTTGATACAATATTTTTTATCTATTTTGATTGTATTTCCGTTTAGTGTTATTGTATTTGTCTTTATTTGTCCCAGGGAAGTGGGACAGATACGAGAAAACAATTACGCAGTGTTTATTTGGAAAGTTAATGCAACTTAAACTTTTCAATCTTTTCAAACTCCAATTAGGCATACAGCGAGTGGTTTCTAAATAATGACAGGATAACAAATTCTTTTTCATCTGAGAAAAGTGGAGGAAGTAGTCAAAACATGTCAAGACACATTAGCACTGCACCTGGTTAAACAATGAAACTTTGTAAAAGAGAATAAGTAAAAATGAAATAAAGTAAAAAGATAAAAGAGGCAATTTGAGACGTGATGTCTCAGTGAGATATAATTGCTGGATTTAATTTGTTTCTGTAGTCAGTCCTCCAGGTGTTTCGATAAGAAAAAAGTATCTAGATGAAACCTTTTGCTCCAATATCGTTTTTGACTCAAGTTTTTATACCCATCAGTAAACTATCAGAGACACACAGTCGCACAGTGAAACCAATTGAGAGTTTTTATACATTTTACTCAGTGCTGAATTTGTAAAGTCGCTAAACTTTTGAGCTGGTCTGATGGTATAAAGTAATGCCTCAAATCTTTGCCAGATCCTTCAAAAAACGTTCTTGGATTCTGTACCACAAAATGTTGAGAGATGAGACAGTCAAATTAAAGACACACCGCGTAAACCTTTATCCAATAAAATTGAAATACCAGCATTTATTATATGACAGATATTTTCATCATGCTTTTGCTGTGAACGGCTCATCTCTCCTAAGACATGACTGAAACTTTACCGGGAGTGGGTACGTCTCCAGCTCGTGGCCATGGGAGATGTTGACTTAAAGGGATATTTCAGGATTTTTGACATAGGGCCTCATTTCCTAGTTATCCAGAGTGTTGTTGATTTCTAGAGATATATATATTTTTTTTAATTCATGCAGTCCTTATATTTGAAGAGTTTAGTGGTGCTAGGCTAGCGCATCTCTATGGTAACTAGTAGCCTGCATTAAAAAACATTTACAATTATCGGGTAGTCCTCCAAACGTTGTACACACTACTGTAGACCAAGCAGATCACGCTGACGCTGCGTAGCTTACAACCAGTATGCTGATGCTGCTCAAATACAAGTTATTTTAAATGCAAAATGGTTATATATCTTTTTTAAATTAGGTGCACTGTGCTTGGGTCAGACTGTTTTTAATGCAGGCTACTAGTTACCATAGACATGCACTAGCCTAGCACCACTAAACTCTTACAAAAAAAGCAACAACAATAAAAGCAACAAAGAAGACGGGAAAGCAACAATAACAATAAAAACACAACAAAAGCGCTACAAAAATGTGAGAAAAACGCGAGTGGTACACTGGCCTATAGGCATCAAGAAGCTTCTAGATTTGTGTAAAGATGGACTGGGTAAAATGCGCTCGCATTAAAGTGGGGGGTAAGAGGTTTATGTGATGAGCTAATATGCAAAATAGAGATCAGCGGTGACAAAATTTGAAACGTAAATTTTTGAAGATTAAAAATAATAAGTAAAAGCCAAAAAACTACAGGAGGTGATGTGTGTGGGCAGGAAACTCTAAAAAGAGACCAAGATGCAGCGTAGAGTTTGCAGTTAAACCCGCATCGTGCTGCTGCGACCGCTTTAAGTGAATGAAGTTTCCTTGAGCCTGATGGACAGTTACCTGAACAGCTCCTGATCCGTGGCAGAGTCTCGACACCAGCTCTCGCTCCGACCTAAAAAAGGGAACACATGTTGTGGAGCAGCCCCCAAATGCGACATGGCACACAGGTACAGTGAGGTACAGTGAGGTACCCGTGTACAGAGCGCAGTCTCTCCGAGTGGGCTTCTCGCTCCAGTGCACCGTCAGATTGTGCTCATTTGTAATGTCGCTTATTGTTCCCGGTGGGAGATCGCATATCTGAGAAGAGTGTTCAGGTTTACAAGACTTTCTGAAGGAAACTAGCGCTATTGGCAAACATGAATACAAAAACACTATTTGTGTAACCTTGGTCATGGTCATGCTTCTCTTTGCTGTATAAGTGAATCTGAAGATGAGCCAGGATTAGGCCATATTAGAAAAATTGGAGCACTAACATGGCAACTTCAACTCTCCATCATTTAGTCATTTTGTCTTCACATTTCAACACAGTGTGCAAAACAAAGCCATGCCAGCCTCTTCATCTACTCATTTTCACCATCCAAGCCTAAACGCGAGGTCCTTTCCCAAACAAATCTATCAGACATGCGCCTTTCATTTAACCGCTGATGTGAGCGGTGACGGTGATCTATTCATCGCACCTCTTTCATCAGTAGGATCGTCAACAAAGAGCACACCATTTTTTTCTTTAAGTCTGAATTAGAAATAAATTAAAAAGAAAGTTGATAACCATGACACCATACTGTGAAAAAGCTCAAATGATGATTTTTGAAATTAGAAAAAAAGACTATAGGGTCCTTGGTCTTTGAAAACGTGTCCCTTAATACTCAACTTTAATAAGTTGCCTTCACTTCGACATAGTGTAAAATTGAGTTGGTGCAGCCAAGAATTTAATCGTGGTAACTATGGTAACGGTCAAAATCCTGCATTTCCACTTGATTTATGTTAATATCTCTGTAATGGCTGGACCTATCCACACGAAACAAAAGCGGTCACAAAGTTCACCGTCTTCTCTCTCAGCACATATGAACTAAGGTCAAATTACCGTCTCATAAAGGTGTCCAACATTTTTTACAATATTCAGAGATATGCGCTGTGGTGTTGGTCAGACGAAAGGACTTTAGGCCAAAAGATTAATGTGGCAGGTTTGTGAATCCAATCATTTCCAAATAATGACCAGGGAAAACATTTAGAGATTTCTTTCCCAACTGCGTCCCTCTCGTTGAGTTGTCTTGGTCCAACTAATCGACATTGTAGAATATCGGGTACGCAACCCATTAGTTACATCATCATTGGGTCTTAGTTAGTTTCCAATTCTTCGTCTAAAACTTTCAAAATCACTTTGAAGCCTTAAGATGGTTCTGTTGTTGTAACTGGACACATGCCACTAATGGAAGGACATTTCAGGAGGTGAGTCACATTCAAAAAGCACACTTGCGCAGTTTTAAGGAAATAAGAGACACATGGGGTCAGCGTGTTAAATGAATTGCAATTAGCAAATGCCAAGACAGATTGTTCATGCATATTTTCTGTGAAGCCACGCACAGTAGTACACTAAAAAGCTATATTTGGCTTTTGTCGAGATGTATTTTATCTGGTGAAACAATCTTAAAGACACAGACTTATGTTTATTAAGCGACTAAGTTAAATAATTTTGAATGAATATATGCTTGTATTGTACAACCAATTCCTGGGAAACAATAAAGGAATAATAATAATAATAATAATAATAATGCATCGGTTTAATATAGCGCATTTCTGGACACTCAAAGACGCTTTACATTGCATTATTCATTCACTCCATACTTGGTGGTAGTAAGCTACTATTGTAGCCACAGCTGCCCTGGGGTAGACTGACGGAAGCGAGGCAACCAGTCTGCGCCATCGGCCCCTCCGACCACTCACACACTACATTCGCTAGGCTTCCTGGTGTTAACAAACGGTCTCCCATCCAAGTACCGATCAGGCCCTTCCCTGCTTAGGTTCCAAGGTCTGACGGGATCGGGCAGAGCAAAGGCGGTGGATACAATGGAGAATTTTCTGTGTTTTTTTTCTCTCATATGGAGTTGATTCACTCTCATCCCCAAATTCTCAAACATACGGACAGTCATTCATATTTGACATATCAGTAACAAAGGATACCCAAACTGGACTTTGCTTGAAATGAGGATGGACACTTCTCCACTCAACTCTCTGCGGCTGACCATCGAGCACCAAAAACAGGCCACTGGATTCTGCCTAAAATAAAAATAAAAAACAGACAAATGTAGCAAGCCAGATAAACACGGCAATTTTCATCCGCAAATAAAAGGATGACACTTACATTGACAGGTCCCGAGAAGCCTACCACCACCCTCTCTTCATCCCGAGAGACGTAAACACAGCTTATCATCTCCTCACGGTCCGCTGCGAAAATAAAAATGCACAAAACAATGTAATGGTGGCCAATGTCGGAAATACAGAACGACAAAACAACTGAAATTACCTCGGCCGAGGAGCCAGCGATAGTAGAACCACGCACTTTGGTCGTTGGGGTCGGTGAAAAAGGCGTTTTGTACAAGTTCATATTCTGTTAAAGTGTAAAGAATGACATTATTGTTGTATATAGACAAAAGGCAATAATGATCAGCAGGGCGCATGATATGAGAACATTTTAGATATTCAGTAACTCTCTTGAGGATTAGCCATTTTCCACATTTAAAAACAATGATGATAGAGGTGCCGTAATTGACTGAGCATCATCGTTCATGGAATGACAGCGCTACATATAACGTAACAGAGAGCAGTGGACTGTAATGTGCTTCACATCATAAAAAGCTCTAGACTACCACCTATTGTTGATTACTAACATTACATCATTTCATACCTTTGAGCAGCTGCTCTTCACACACGCGGTGAGAGTGGGTTTGTGGGTCCCTGCTCGGGGATTTGGGTTCGGGGGACTCCGGGTGGAGCAGGGGCAGGAGGGTGCTGCGGTAGTGCCAGCTCGAATAATTGGAAAAGTTGGAGCTGATGAGACGATCAGTGAATTCCAACTCTTTTTCCACCGAGACGCCAGACATTTTCACAACCATGCGGCGGTAATCCCAGCAGTGAACTGGAAGAGAGATGGAAATTAACAAACCTATGTCACAAAACTGCAAAAAAGTGTTGGATTTAAAAAAATGAAATAAATCATTAAATAATTCTGGTTATTTATATAAAATGTATAATGCAATCAATTTCCCTTCCTCTGACCAATCTTGCGTTCTTCTCACAAGCAGCGAACTAGCTGCAGGCAACGCAATCATTTACTCTCATTCAATTTGAGGTAGAACCAAGTGAATTGACAGATACAGAGTAGAATTTGAGTTTTCAATAACAAAAGTCAAAATCCTCAGCACAACAAAATATTTTCTTTCAATATTGTTGTGAGTCTAAACATTTACTATTTTCCATCAGTCATTGCCAGCGGAGCCTCACCACCTCCTCCTCAGCCCATCACTGTGGCAACCACGCCTCCGCCTCAGCCAATCACATCCAAGATTTGCAATTTAACCTTCTCCTTCCCTGCCTAACCCAACGCACCTCCACCCTTTCCCCAACTCTGAGTATTAGGGATGTCAGGGCAGAGATGAATCGAGCATTTAACTTTGCCCATGCCTATACTGTGCTGAATGGGATTTTATTGTCAGTGACGATTTTGGTGCAATTGTGCAACATGAAACAAAGTAGTAGTAAAAAAAATAATAAGTGAATGAATAGTGCAATGTAAAGCGTCCTTGAGTGTCCAAAAAAGCGCTATATAAAACCGATGCATTATTATTATTATCAAGTCTGTAAGGGCATACAAAATGAGATAGGTTTTGTTCATGTTCATGATTCTGTCGATGTCTTAGTTAGCACCAAATCAGTATTTATACAATGTCCAATAATTCTCCAAACCAGATACATCTTAAAAGATTTTAAAAAAGAAAATGTTTTTAATTCCCTGTTCTTACTAGACCAAATAAAAAAATTCGGGGCAATTTGCTTTCTTATCAAATAGTGTTAAAATAAAACAAAGTAGTACTAAACCAAAACTATCCAAAAACGTTATAAAGTTATGAAAATTGTGACCAAAATTGAGCTTTTGCTTGTTTTAAAGTCACCATGCATGTTTGTTTTAGAGCTGTGTTAACAAAACAAAACTTCAGTGATTTTGCGATATATTGTGGTTTCTAATGATGGATATTGCGATAATGACAATTTGGCAATAAACTGTGCAGCTGTATCTTCCACTCACAGTTGCGGTCGTCCAGGCTCAGGCAGCGATCACAAAGGCTCAGCTCTCTCGCCCAATTGGGTCGGGGCAGACGAGACGACACCCATCCTCTGTGGAACCAGCTGCCATAAGATTTTGGGTTCACCTTCAAACATGACTCCAGGAAGTGCAGCTCCAACTCGTAAGTCTTCTGCATCCCATCCTCGTCCCTGAAGTCATAAATCACAGAGACATTTTTATCCCACTCGAGTCCAACTTATGTAGATATCGTGACCGAGTGACAAAGTGGAGGGATGTTGGACTCACTTCACGGTCTCCAGGTGCGTGAGGATTTCTCGCCTCTGGTTCCAGAGGGTCGCAAAATCCGGATTTGAGGACAGAAGTTGTTGAGTTAACTCCAGGGCCTCTTCATCCTTGACGCCCTCCTTCCTCTGTTGTAAGAAGACAGAATGAGGGCAGTGAGAAGTTGGCATTTGAACCTCAAGGCAAAGTATACAGACAAAAAAGCACTTTCAAACTACCTTAGCGAAACAGGCATCACGTGCAGCAACATAGATCTTCAGCTTCTTCTCACGCTCTTTCTTCTTCTCCTCCTCCTGCTGGGCTGTAGTTTTCACCTTCACTCTACCGTGCTGCAAAGAAGTAAAGGGCCGTTGTTGTTGGTGCATTACATATGCATAAATAAATACATATAACCAGTGTTTAGATATTAACATTTTATGGTATGAATTCCAACGCACTAATGTTAAAAACGTACCATCTCGTGTAATCGTGGGCAAGGTTTTGTCCAAAAAACCTGGTGATGAAAGCAGGGAAATGGTCAAGTCGTGACACAAAAGCTGACAAATGACAGATCTAATAAACAGAAGGAAAATAAAAACGTCGCAATACTGAACCGTTAGAGATCTAAAATAACAGTCTAAAGATCAACACGAAACGCCAACAAAAAAATGATACACTTTAGCCAACGTTTATCCACGTTGTAAACAAATAGACTCTGCATATGTTAGTACATTGCCAAGATACGTCGATATCTGAGCATATAAATGTATCAAAAAATGTCCAGGGAGTGTCGAAGTAGCTGTAGATTAAATACGTACCGTTTTTAACTATGAGCCTTAAATGCTTCGATCAAAATTGTGCTTGATTTGTCATGTCACTACAATTTGTGTTTTAACTACAAAATGTACTTCCGTCTCGTGATGATTGCGTCACGAGATGCGTCAGGTTTTCGACCGCGTGGGTTTGTTGCCCTCTAGCGGAGAAACTGTTCAACTGCAGGGACCAGTACGAGGTTACATCTGCTGCCCATTATCACACAACAGGAGGAATTGTATTTTACTTCTCAGTAAGCTAAATTAGGTAAAGACAAGACCAAATCTAGACAAGAAAGTAAACATCTTCTGCGATACAAATCACAATTCTGCCAAGAAATTAGTCCTAGCTTATCTTATTTTATTAACTATTTATACTTATTAATTCACAAGACAAAATGAATGAAGTAAGCACAACACAAAAGTCCTGTTTTAACTGACAAGGGCATCTTGCTGAGCCTTAATTTATCAAAAGCAGTTTGTGGGTTTGTTCTGCTCCGTGGGGATATTGTTCACCTATTTCTAAACTCTGTCTTGACTTGAGACAAAGAAATATATTTTTAGAATGACGCTGAGTGAAAATAAACTACATCACAACGTTATAAATAAACAGTCCTGAAACATCTGATCCCCATGATGAATGTTGATGTGATGAAAACAATATCCAACAACCATAACTGAACACCATTCTTTCCACTGCATAATGAGAATTAATAAGTGATGACATTTCTAGTTATTGTACACCTAACTAGAGCGTAGTAAACTCTACACAAGTGTCATACATATATTGACAATAAAACCAAAACTTATGCAAAAGTTATGTGGACCCAAAGCAGTGTGAGGCCCAAACTGATGATTTTAATTACAGAGAAGGACATACAGTGCATCATCAGCTGATGGCAGGAAATCTTGTGAATAAATGACAGTCATTTGCTGCAGTGCGTTCAACAATCAACAAAGGAGCTTGATTAACTCACAAAGATCATTCTTTATCATTTTAGCTCCTCTCCCCCTTTCAGTTTCTAAACAAAATCAGTCCATCAAAAAGGGCAGCTCAAATCAAAATAGATAATCTATCATGTTTTTTGTGGCATAAAGCATAGTTTCACCTAATGCCAAATAACACGTTCTAACATAAGAATAATTACTGAACATGAACACAAGGTTATGTTGAAATAGGGCTGCACAGTTTATCACAATCAAATTGCTATTTTGATGGTTGAAATTTGGATATTGTAGTTACTTAGAACATAATGTGTCCTGAAATGCGAGTTTCATATTAGTTTTGCATGTCATATTTCTATCTTCCCCAAATGTTAATGCTCCTGGATGTGTTTAAATTCTGCTTTGAGAGCTAAATCTTGATTCTGAAACATAAATTGCAAATCCAGTCCAAATAATACGAGTCCGAAAAATAGTAGTAGTAGTAGTTTTTCCAAAATTATGCTATAGTTGACATTTATTTAAGGTATTTGTTATTACTTTTCCCTATGGTACTTTTTTCCTTATTCTAACATTAATTGAGCTCCCTTTTATTTTCATTTGGAGTGTGGGGTTAATGGAGTTTGTCAAATTAAAGCATCGTTGACTATGACACCATTACCATTACCATTCAGTCTCTCATTCACTTAGAGTATATAGTAAGTATAGACCAATTTGAAAACGTTTATCTATTGTCTTAAGGAAACAAGAGGCAGACTTAAAAGAAACAAAGTAAATTCTACTTAACTAAATGGACTAGAACAGTCATAACATGATAGTGAGGCCCTGTTTGTTATGCATTATAGAGAGGTCTGTTTTATGTGTCAGGTTGAAATGGTTGAAAACACTGCATTACGTTTATTTTGTTACCACAAAGATTCAAAGCTACACTGTGAGTCGCCTCATCAAACTATAATTATCCAAGACTGTAATAAATCAGTCAGTGTGACTCAAAGTCCCAGAGAGTCGTGGATACCAAATTTAGAGTTTGAAAAAGCTGAACCACAACAAATACCAGGAGCAGTTGTACCAATGGTGCAGATTAGACTTTGACTTCTTACTTTTTTGTTGTTTCCTTTGTAATTTACCGCACTTTGACCCTGTCATGTATTACAATTAGCTTCAATTAGCATAATAATAATACAAAAACATTATCATTCCAAGCAGCAAAACATGAGTATTAGCAAATATCCACTGAGGCCAATCAACATAGTGTTTTGGAAACTGCTTATTGACTGATTTACTTTACAGTAAATATCAGCTTTTCAAGTCCTAAATGTCATTGTTCAAACATTTATTAAAATTAAATTTTTTAAGAATGTTTAATAATACACATATGGGCAATGTATAATTGTGCATCATCGCCAAATTGTTCTTCACCATTCAGCTGCATTGTGTTCATGTAAAAAGACTTTCAAGGACCAATATTTTTTAAGAGCCTATATCGGCCATTACTAACAGCTGGGCTGTTAGTAATTTATTCACCGTTGGGATCCAATGTTTGAAGCAAAAACCTGCTCAATCTAGTCTACTATGTCCCTGGATACAGGTTTTTATCGAGCAGGTTGGTCATCTCCATCCAGGACAGGTCCCACTGAACCTCTGAGGCGTCTTGTTTAGTGACTGGCAGGTCTGCAGACGGGACGCCCTGAGTGTCACGGGTCCAGCCGTTACAGGTGCATTTGGTTTTGTACCTGTTTGTAAAATCAGCATCAGTCAAGCCAGTAGTCGATGATGTTTACAACACATTTTCTAAGGGCTGTAAATAGCATGTTGCTTATAAATGTGCTCCTTCAATCACGGTCAGTGTTTGTGTAGGCGATGTTGCACTCAGGAATGTGGCTCCTATTTCCCACTGATTTCTGCTGTTCTGCTGTAACTGTATGGTGGCTCATAAGCTTAATTTGGATATTTCTTTTACTTCAAATCTCATGGATTCAAATGTTCAGTTTTTGCTTTTGTAAATCTTCATGTAATCCTTTTTAGCATATACTTTCTCTAATATGTTTATCATGATAGAAGCATAAAGAGTCATTTTTGTTCAGCTCGCTTTGAGAGGACACCATTGTCTCCTTTATAAATGGGAAACACCTCCACCATTAAAAAACAGAGCAAAGAATCACTCCAACACTGTCACACATGTGTTAGTCACCAGCCATGTCTGAGCCAAGGACACAATCACACTGACTACACGATGCAGGCAGAGGGGTTTGGAACGTCCATCCTCCTGGTTAGATACTGAGACTGACCTGCTGCGACACACGAGCCACACACTGACAGGAATCAGGAAGAGCAGGACGATGCAGCACGATACAACGATCCACCATTCATGACCTGAGAGGAAACAGGCTTCATCAGAGGATCCAGAACCAAAACAAAGAAGTAGGGGAGACTGGGGCTGGTTGTCTCTCGGGTTTGTCGTCTCATTGCGTGTTAGATAGATATACGTATCATAGATCGATCGTAGCTTTGAATTGACTCATCTTTGAGGTTGTAAAGTAAAGCCTTGTGAGAGTCAAGTTCAGGTTTCAGATGTTTGTCTCGTTGATCCAGGGGTTGGTTGTCACATGGAGTAAATCGTTGGTAAATGATGTTGTTGTTGTGGCATTATGTTTTGTATATACATTTTGACTTTAGCTTTTGCAGAGGCCAGATCTCGGGGGAAATTTGGTGAAAATTAGTATTTGCAAAAACTAAACAGCCTGCGGGGGCACATTGTCAGAGTCAATTTGACAATGTGCCCCATTAAAAAAAAAACCTTAGTTTGGCTTTATCCAAATCTAAAAGACAAAAAAAAAAATACAAAAAAATACATCAAAATGGCGACGAAAACGCACACCAAAAGTGACAAAAACGCGATAAAAAAAGCGATGAAGCGACAAAAACATGACCAAAAAGTTATAACTTTTTGAACTCTTAGCTTTCAAATGAGGCATTACACTCGAGGAGCTTTTCGATTTGGGTAAAGCGCTCAGTTCAGGCGGGGGGTAAGAGGTTACGCTTCTATTTAATGTATGACCCTAGTGGGATGATTTATTGATGAGCTATGGATTCAGTAATAGGCCCCTCGCCTCCTTTACTCTACCATAACCTATAAACGAAACACCACTACTATTGATAACATATGAAACAATAGAGTACACGTTCTATAAATTGAATAAATTTGAATTTATTTTTGTCAGCACTCATTAGGGCCCGATGCGAGATGCAGAGCAGATGTTTCTATTATGTAACTAATCAACTGTATTCACGCCATAACATAAGCTCACCATTAATGGCGTCTGCTGCTCCATCTGCTGTTGTCATCTTCCCTATAAAACATACAGCGGCCATCACTCGACAGCGTTCCTCATGCCATTATAATGTACAGAACGATGTCCCACCTGGTTCCCTCCGCACGGATAACCAGCTCTCCTCGCTCTCCACGTGAGGAGATTTGCACTTGTAAAAGCCTTCATCTTCCCGTGTCACATTGTCTATTGTCGTCATTATAGTTTTATTGGAGCGAGTCGGTGCGGAAGGTCGAATTATCTGTCCATTCTTATAGAAGCTGGTGCGACCGGGGCTGTCAGTGCGATAACGACAGTGGAGGGTGACTCTGTGGCCCTCTGGCACTGGAGAGACTGGAGTCCTCATAATGACAGAAGCGGCTGCAAAAAGATGCTACAGGTTAGACATGACTGCATTATTAAACACCTACAGTGGATCTTGCAGCTTATCTTTACTTGATATACTGTATATTTTAAAGTTCTGTCATGATTATGAAATTCTAGCACATGTCTATAATATCATTATTAGATTAGTTTACTTAAAAAGGGGACAGTGCAATTTCATAAAACACAGCATTAGACATGGTTAACCTCTTAACCCCCACCCGAACCGAGCACTTTTTCTCCAGTTTGGCTTCATCCAAATCTAGCAAAAGAGCAACAAAATGAGACGAAAACAAGGATGAAAATGCAACAAAAGAGGGAGAAAAACCTGGCAAAAAGGCGATGAAAAAGTGACTAAATTGTGACAAAAAACTGGTGAAAAACACAACAAAAAAAGCTACAAAGGCACAACAGAAATGTGACAGAAAACACTATAAAACAAAAGCAGTGAAAACTAAAGTCCAAAAAGTGACGACAATGCAGCAACAACGCGAGGAAAATGATCCGTTTAAATTAGTTTTGTAGGTCTTAGCTTTCAAATGAGGCGTTACACTGGCCATATAGGCTGTAGCATTTTAGATTTGGGTGAAGCTGAACTGGAGAAAAATGCACTGTGGCGGGGGTTAAGCGGTCAAAAAAGCCAGAATTGTCCAGAAAGCTATTTTTCATCTGCAGTCCCCAGGCAATGATGTAAAAAAATAAATAAATAAAAGTGTTAAAGGTTAAAGGTCGTATGTTTTAGTAAAACATACGACAAATAAAACCTTGACGCACAATCATGATCATAGGCTAAATTAATAAACATAAAAAAACACTTTCTAAAGACTACAGTATGCAGAGATGTTAAATTACAATACAAACATTTTAGCCACAAAAGGAGAATAGCAAGAAAATAACTTTGAATTATCATAAGTCTAAATATTCATACATTTATATGGGGGAACGACTATTAAAATGCAAATGTCAGTCGCGTAAAGGCTTAAAGTGCATGTGACAGGTTTTAATATATTTGATCATATTACTTATTTCGATGGATAACATCCGTTGTAAGTCATAATTATCATTTTATTTCCGTGAAGCACCAATTTAATGAAGAAATGTTGGGAAGAGAAGTTATTTTTATTAGAATTTTTAAGCTGCTGACAGGAAGTGACACAGATAAAGGTAAAGTCGGAGCCGTCTGACTCATTTCCATTCAATCAATCAATCAATCAATGGTTTTGTATAGCCCAATATCACAACAGGAGTTGCCTCATAGGGCTGTAACAGACATTAAGGCAATAAAACAGAACAGTAAATAAGACAATGTAAAGTTCCGGTGAATCAAATATCCAGGCAAACATAATGTCCAAATAAGCGTCAGCAGTGGGTGGCGACGAGCAGCTCGGGTGTCCCCTGTCCTTAGACTCTCCAGCCCGGCAAGGAAAAACTCAAAAACCCAGTGGGAGAAACGAGAAACCTTGAGGAGAACCACAGAAGGAGAGATCCACTCCCATGGACGGACAGGCTATAGAGACCCAGGGCCGATGGGAGTCCCTCAGTAGACGGGCCAAGATCTCAGACCGTCCAGTCCTTGTTGTCACGTAACATGGTTGGCACGGCAACAGTTTAAAATTGTTTGCCTTCTTCTATGTCACTTCCTGTCGGTGTCCAATAAGGAAGTGAAAATATAAACATCACAGAAATGGTCAAACTAAAGAAAGCTGGGTACAATCTTTAGCAATTTTTTAAATATAATCGTGTTAACTAATTTTTAGCCAAATTGTGTCTAATGTGTCATGTGTACTTTAATAGTAGCAGAACTAATAATAGTTGTTTTTTTTGGCTTTTATTTTTACCAGGAAAAACCCAAGATTCTTTTTTTCTGGGAGGGGGGTCCATGTTTAGTGGCCGGGAAAATTGGATTAACTACGGGAAACCCAACGCGGGGAGAACAAACAAGCTCCACGCGGGCAGACCCCACAAAGGTTTGCGAATCGAACATGGGGCCTTCTTGCTGTGAGTGCTAACCACTGAACCACTGTACCACCCATGCCATTGTTGTAGTGTAGACTCAACAACTACTCACAGCTCGCAGTGACGTGGACAGCACTGGTCCGACCCTCTGGACTCTCACACCAGTACAACCCACTGCTCCCATTCCCTGCTGAAAACATGCATCCAAGTGTCCCATCCGAGGGAACAGCGCCTCCTAGTGATGCGCAGTGGTCAGCGTTGAGGTCCGAGCTGGTCACACCACTGTCCAGAGAGAAGTGCCTCAGTCTCCAGTCTGACGGGTCAGTGGTGGATTCGGGACAGAGCAAAGTGAAGCGTTCCCCTCTAAATACATGTCTGCTGTCGGGGGTCATTGTCAGTGTGGGACCTGGAGAGTCTAGACGAGAGAGAGAGACAGAGCAGCATATTTGAAACGTAAAGAAAGCAGATTTTGTTTAACTTTTTTTCTAATTTGCCCAGCACATTCCACAGTGCACATTATGAATATGCCCAGAAGCATTAACATTTCAGAGCAAATTGAAATAGAAAACTCCAAAACTACAAGAATGTACAGGGTCGGGTTTTAATCATAAGACTTTTCAATTTGAGGTTTGGAAAGGATAGAATGGCCTAAATAATTACAGCTTTTGCAATTTGGCCATACAAATTTTGCTAGCTTCTTTTTTTTTTTGTTCAGTCAAATTCGTTTTCAAATAAAAGAAAAATGCATGGAGCTCTCAACCCGAGCTGCTCGTCGCCACCCACTGCTGACGCTTATTTGGACATTATGTTTGACTGGATATTTGATTCACCGGAACTTTACATTGTCTTATTTACTGCTCTATTTTATTGCCTTAATGTTTGTTACAGCCCTATGAGGCAACTCCTGTTGTGATATTGGGCTATACAAAACCATTGATTGATTGATTGAATAGTCAAAGAAAAAAGGCCAATGCTTAAAGTTATCAGAACGAACTGTAACTAATGTTTTAAGTCACAATTTCCTGCAGCATAAGCCCAACCATTCTTACTATTGCTATTGTTCCATGCGCTATTTCAACAGCCATTATCAATATCATAATTGAAAACATTGTCTTCTTGATCCATCCTTCAATGCCGCTGGGGCAAACTGTCAGGAAAAGACCTCTCCCCAGACCAAGGCGCTCGGCTGGGGCTCATGGTCAGGATCAGGATCACCTTTGTCGACGTTTATGGATGTTTTGGGTTGATCGGGGAAACTGGAGCATCTGGAGAAAGCCGACTCAGGCAGACTCCATTACTTGTACTGCTAATATCACACTTTTACGCCGTGGTCAAAAATGCCTCATAATACCCCGCCGTGGGGCTCATTGCCGTGTCAACTTCCACGCGTTTGGCAGGGGGCGTTGATTAATGCAACTCCACTGGGTTTTTCAGTAACAAGTCACGGGGGCCTGTAATCAATAACATCACGTATAGATTTAACTGATCTCCTTCAGGAGCAAACGGCACTCAAGCCGCACACGTGATTCATTTCCTGTGCATTAGACCGGGATTTCATGAATAATCTGGACATTAGCGCCCAAACGGGTCTTCAGGTGACATTTACGGTACATTTCTGAAGACCAAAGGCTCACAGATTTGCAAAAGCCGAAGCACGATAAATATGTTCAGGGAGCTCTGAGTGGAAGCATTTGTAAAACTGATAAATGCTTGTTTGGAAACAGAGGAGAAAGTGACAGTCAAAACTCCCTGTTACTTTTAATGTGTTGCAGAGGAAATAGTCAAAAAAAATCTGAATATCACTCGCTGCGTTTTTCCATCTCAGAGCAAAATATTGCGCTGCTATTTGCGTAATTGACTCGTTATGGGACGCAGCTCCATTAATCTTGAACTGACCTGAAGTTGTCCCCCCTCGCCCCCCCCCCCCCGTAATTTAATTTACTTCAACTGCTGCTGTACGTCACGGTGGCTGAGTGGTTTGTGCTCTACAGGCGGGTGGAGTAGCCAAAAAATATTTACTTGAAATCATTTTAATAGCTAATAGTTACTTTGAAATCATTTTACTCAAGTACAAGTAAAAAGTAATGACCCAAATAATTACTTGAAGAAACTGTTGCTTGAGTATTGTGAGTAAAAGTCTGATTTATGTTTCAGTAGTGATATAAATAATGAGAAACAAAACTTGTAATAATGTGAAAATCTGAATATTTCCAAAGAAAATACCAAAGAAATGTATTTCACAAACGACATTTCATGTGTCACATGACTTTTGTAACTTTAACATTTTCTAACGGTGGCACAAGTGACTATTCTTTACTCAAGTAAGAGTAATGGCACTTAATACAATACAATACAATATTACTCGAGTAGAAGAATAAAGTACTGAATGATATAACTACTTTATTAACTTCTTAATGAATAAATCTAAAAGCTTCTCGACTGGAGAGTTTACAGCCTTTTACAGGCCAGCGTGACGCCTCATTTGAAAGCTGAGACCTACAAAACTGCACCATCATTCGTTCACACCCTCACAACATTCATCCTGGGCTATTGTACATGTTTTTAGTGGTAGGGGAAACCAGTACCCAGAGGAAACCTACGCAGACCCGGGGAGAACACGACCGTGCCGCCGAGATTTGCTCTTCACGTTTGTTGCTCTTTTTTGTTGCTTTTTCATCACTTTATTGATGTTTTTCCCTTTATGCCTTTTTTGTCACGTTTGTTGCTTTTTCACGCTCTTTTGTCACATGTTTTTGTCTTTTGTGTGTTTTTGTTTTGCTGCATTTTTGTTGCGTTTCAGTTTTTCCATCATTGTTTGGCACGGTTTTGATGCCCTTTGTTGGATTCTTTGTCGCTTCTTTGTTGCATTTTTGTTGCTTTCTCCATCCTTGTTTTGGTCGCTACTTTGACGCTTTATTTCAAGAAGCCTTTTGATTTGGGTAATGCCGAACTGGAGAAAGATTATGTGCTCGGTTCAGGTGGGGGTTAAGAGGTTAGGTACAGTTTCTCAAGTTACTCGAGTGCATTGACTTTATTGACATTCCTTCCATAATAAACCATTAATTGGAGATGGGAAGGCTGGTCAAATTACAACCAATTTTCAGGTTTAAGGGTTTATTCACTATTTTAAATGATGAGGTAAAACATTTTTGAATTTTCCTTCGGGGTATTTGTTATTAAAACACAATAAAAAGGGAAAACTCTTGACATAATCTAAAAGCCATGCACCAATTACTATCACTGCCCCACTCACCCCATCAGTCGCCCCTCACCTCTCACTTTAAGGTCCACCATTTGGCTCTGGATCTCCTCTGTCCCGTTCCCCTCTCTGTGCTCAGCCCGGCACCAGTATGTGCCCCGGTCCTCCCTGGAGACCCCCCTAATGACGAGGCTGCGCCCGTGGACCGAGGTCCGAGGCCCAGAGGTCAAATCCCTGGGCGGCGCGTCTACGAACCAACGATAGGTCCCGAATGAGCTGGAGTTGGACTGGACCGAGCAGAGCAGTAACACAGTCTCCCCCTGGTGGAGGTTTGAGCCTGGGGGCCACACTGTCACAAGGGCCACCAAAGAGTCTGCAGCCAGAGAGAGAGATACATTCATATAACAAACAAACAATGACACAAGCTGGAATGGATGAATGCTTTTGCTTCTGTGTGGATCACAAACAATACTGTACAACACATTTCTTCATGTACACTGCAGTATATTCTCACAGTGAAATGGCAATGATATGTAGAACTCAAAGTCATAATGCAGCTGGCAAACTTCATCTCTGTCTTTGTATCAAAGGTCAGCTGGATTGTTGTGTGACCTCTTAACCCCCACCTGAACCAAGCACATTTTCTCCTGTTTGCGATCACCCAAATTGAAAAACATCTTGAAAAAAAGCATCTAAATAGCGACATTTAGATGTAAATGAAGAGGAAAACGCAACAGAAAAAAAAGCCACAAAAGAGCAACAAAAAAGCTCCCAAGAGTTATGCCAATGGGTGCTAAAACCACAACAATAAAGCTACAAAAAACAATGAAAATGTGAAAAAAACGCCAATAAAAAAGTGACAAAATCCTGTCAAAAGAAAAACACAAAAAATGAAACAAAATGCGATGAAAATGGGCCACAAAAAGTGACAAAAAAGTGACAACAACACGGCAACCCATGTGAGGACAAAGACGGTCTTTGGTCTTAGCTTTCAAATGAGGTGTTACTCTGGCCTACAGACTCCAGTCCAGAAGCTTTACCGTTTGGGTAATGCTGAACTGGAGAAAATGCGCTCGGTTAAGGCAGAGGTTAAGAGTTAAAGAGGTGCTTATCCTCTCAGGTCTGGAAACTGGGCGATAATAAATCCAGTCAGAAAGCATTTTGTTTAAACTTGACACAGCAACTTAAACAATGAGTAAATCACAAAAACAGCCGATATATTTAAGACAACAATATTGTGTGCCAACAACAACATCAATTGTCTCCACGTGGTCTCTTTCTTTGATTCTCTGCAAACATTTTCTGAAATCTATTTTTTGTATGACTCTACTACCTTCTGTGCAGCCGCAGTCTTGACACACATATCAGTGTGTGAGTATATTGAGTCTGTACCTGTGTTTTCCGTGGTGGCGTCTCGCACAGCGCACGCAGCCGCACCTGTAACAGAGGACAGATTCAGTCCACAGACCTGTCCTCCCTCCGGCGCTCC
Source organism: Proterorhinus semilunaris (assembly GCA_021464625.1). NCBI lineage: Eukaryota > Metazoa > Chordata > Actinopteri > Gobiiformes > Gobiidae > Proterorhinus > Proterorhinus semilunaris. Next base: position 13,444,536 of record CM038351.1, on the reverse strand, counting down.
ATGATATTTCGGGTCCGGTGTTTTTATGTCAGTCGGGGGTGTAAAATGAGTCAACCAGAGGCAGAAAAAAGACGACCGTTTCCTTGGGGCCACGCACTACTACAGCGCCACACTTACGGGCCACTGCCGATATGCCCGGTTACATAACCAACCTTATACTTTCAAAAGCAGATTTGTGCACCAACTATTCTTCTCCCGTGCATGCACCGCTCTGATAACTCCGGCCTTAGAGAGTATTCGGGGGGTTTTGTTAATGAGAGTGTTACTGCGTCCCCCGGGAGCAGGAGGAATGTACACACAATACGGTCGATTTGCCTCAAGCTTTTGGACCATGAGCCGTCCTATGATTAACAATTAGAACAGTGACTTGTGTTTAGCTGTGCTGGCAGTTTTATCGTTCACTATTTAGTCCAGAGTTGTCTGTAAAACAACTGTGTATTAGGACTTGCAGAGGTATATATAAAAACATCTTAAAAAACAAACAACAAAATTTGGAAGCCATAGTAAGTTTTTAATTAACTGATGTAGAGATGTGCAAATATATAAGTGGGGTTAGGTAAATAGGCTTTCAGTTTGTGTTGTGTTACCCATTTGAAATACTCTGAAGAAAGAGGCTTTCATTCCATATTACACTGGTTCCCAACCTTTTTGAGACCTTACTCTATACTCCGAGTGCCCCCTAATTCAACAAACAAAGTGAGCGATTAGACATAGATTATTCAGTATTTAGTGGAGTGTTATGTTCAAAATATAGCTATAATACACTCAAAGTCAAACCTTTTACAGGAAAACATCAATAAAGCTAACCTTTCTTTCAAAGTGATATTAAAATTCTACTTTGTTTCAACTTCTTCCCCGTCCCCGTACCCCTGGTTTGGAAACACTCCTCTACTCACTCAATCGACCCCGTCCAGTCGACCATTATTTGCACATATGTTGGAAGGTTCCTGAATGCCGAACTCAAACTTGACTAAAGATCCAATCCAAAACACATCCCTATATAAAACGAATGGCTGTGATTCACAATTAATAACGTCAGACATGTGAGTGACAACATCTTCACCGATTCACATTGATACAAAATAAACATGAGTGAAAATGGTATGTTTGTATGATACAGGCCAGAGTTTTTCAAGGCAGTCTTAAGTCACCGAATAAATGGCTCGTCCTTGGTCTTTTTGCTTGACCTCGTTTCAGACTTCACACCTGAGCAAACGCATTGAAAAAGTAGGTAACGCCATCCCTGAAACTTCTGCCCGGGACAATACATCAGTGGAGCGCACAGGTCTGGTAAACAGTGTGTTTTTGTGAAATGTGTGGAAGCAGTTTGTTTCTCGTAAAAAAAAAAAAAAGTGCCAGTCGGCTCCTCCATCTGTTACTCACCCAGCAGCGAAGAGAAAAGGAAGAGGTGCATTCTTGCTCAAATACATTCAGTATGGCCCTGCCTCAATATTTACAGAATAATGACGCTTTTAATACATATATATATATATATATATATATATACGACACATATACTCTGAGTTGTTCTTGTGGGCTGTTGACAGAAGTCCGCAGCTCTTTGTAAACCCCACAGTGAGATGGTCATCTTGGTGGGACGTTTCCTTCCTGTTGTCCAGTGAAAAGGCGGAGCTCTGGACAACAACATAAAGCATAGAGTTGATATAGGACTTTCAAAACACTTTACTGCTGCTTCAAAGAGAGCCGCGTCTCAGACAATTCTTTCTGATCTATTTTTAGTGCAACTTCATCCTAGATTTGTCAAGTACAATGTCTGCAGACACAGATACTCATCCACTGTTGATGTGAGAATCCTGCAAAGGCTATGATGACAAATGGGGGGGACAGAAGGTGTAGCTTGTGGTCTTTTAACGGGGAAGCTGGTTCGAATTGCAGCTCCCTCAGGTGCAGACAATACCGTTGTGTCCTTGGGCAAGACACTTCACACTTCAACCCATGTGATAATGTGGAGAGTGAGTGGATGGTGTTGGTTGGCGGGGCCGTTGGCGCAGATTGGCAGCCTCACTTAGTCGGTATCCCCCAGGGCAGCTGTGGCTACAATAGTAAAACACCACAGAGAATAGAGTGATGGTATAAAGCATGTTTGAGTGTAGTAAAGCGCTACTAGAGAACTGATAATTATCATTTCTTAAATTGAACCACCTTTACTGCATCTAACATGGGCCTTAGTGGAGTACAGTCTAGACCAGGGGCAGGGGTAGGCAACGTCAGGCCCTCCATCATAAACTTCTGGCCCTCAAGATGATTTTGAGGAATATTATTACAAATCCGAGATCAAATGCCTGTTACAGTATTCTAGAAATGTGAAAAATGTCATTCTGTCACTTATCACAAGACAAATTATAGAGCCGAATGGTCTTAGGGACAAATGTCTTTCAGAGCCTTGGAGCGGCTCAGAGACAACAGCCGCTCGCTGAAGCTGCTCCTCTCTCTGGTGGAGGTGGCATGCAGCAGGTGGTGGGGATTATCCATGGACAAGTGTTTTCCCAGGACTCTATTTTGTGCCACATCAGTGAATGAGTCTATAGTTCTGCGCCCACTACAGAGCCCGCCGTCCTCACCAGCCTGTCGAGCCGCGAGGCGTCCTTCAATCATTCATTTATCCTTTCATTGTAGAGAGAGAGAAATCCAACAGACAGACAGACATACAGTATAAGTACAGATGTTGTTAAGGCACTATATAAATAAATAACTATTGATTGATTGAGTATGGGGGACCCTGAAAAAAACTTTAGCCCCGGGTCCCATTTTACTTAAATCCGGCCTTGTCTATAGACTCTACACACATTTTCAATATTAAAGCGAACAGAAGGTGAAAGGCCACAGATCGGTGGTCAGTTCCACAAAACCTTTGGTGTATTTAGCAGAGGTTTAAATCGTGTCCCATGCTTAAAACCTTAATGCCGACTCTGTGTCACAATAAAATGTTAGTTGTTGAGGTTAGAATTGTGTGGAATTATTAAACTTCAAATAAAAAGGACCATCGCTGGTGTTGTGTGCCGATTCAGCAACAAGCCCGAGAGCCACCAACAATTGGTTTGAGGGCCGCGTTTGGCTCCCGGGCCGCACTTTGGACAACCCTGCTAAACAACGCCTCAATGATTAAGCACATCCACGGCTGTCCTTTAACAGTGCACTTGTTGCCTCAATAGTTGCTGCACCTGATCTTCACTGCATCAAATAGTTAAAGACTTCTGAACATGATGTTTCCTTGCGCACACCACACACTCTGGAGCTCCAGGTAACTGGTTCATTGTGATCGAGGCTCCCCGCCCTCTGCTCCACGAGCCCGCCCAGCACCTCCCTCCTTCGCCCAGCTGCTCTCACACACACTGCTCCTCATCATCCCGCTCCATCATCCTCACATCCACGGGGCTGGTCGGCGGCAGTGGCGGGCTGCTGCTCCGCTGGAATGCCTGGCAGAGAGACCTTCCTCCCCTCTGTCCATTTGTAAAGCGCGAGAGAGTCCGTCCTCCCTCGTGTCCATTTGTGAGAGAGCGCGAGGGCCAGCGGGAGGAGGAGGAGGAGGAGAAGGAGGAGGAGGAGGGAGGAAGAGGCGGGGTGGCGATCTCGGAGAAACAGACATGGCTTCTAAGGAGACCACTGCCACTGGGTTCGTCAGCGTGAGCAAGGATATCACAGGTGGGTATGGGGCGCGCGCGTGGGGCTTGTGCATCTGGTTTTGGGGTAAATGCTCTTGGTGGGGCGCTCACGCGGGAAGGCTGCGACGCATCGGGTGGTTGTCAAAGCCACACCGTTCCACATCGTCATGCGCTTCCCCGGGACCGGCTGCACGGGATGCGGATACATTATTTACCACGCGATGTGCAGCAGGCGGCTGCGTGAAAATGCCCCTCGGGGATGATCCATTACGGAACCCCGCGCCTTAGGCCACGGCGAAGGGGCGGATGGAGATAGCGCCGTGTACCTCTGGGCTGCATGCGCTGTGTCCACATCGCACACCCCTCCATCCACACCGCGCCGTCCTCTTTAACCCCAAACCCCGTGTCCATATAAGTCTTTACTCTTTGTGTTCTTGCAGCCCAGTGTCTGTGTGTGTGTGTGTGTGTGTGTATGTGCGCGCGTGAAAGTGAAACACGGGGCAGATGCTCCCCCAGATTTAGCCAATAACAAATAACAGGGTGCACAAGTATTGATCCCCTGGTCTCTAAATATCATGTCCACGTGAGGGGAAAAGCAAAAGAATCGCCAGTACACGTGCTCGTGTCATGATACCGGGACCTGAGCTGATGTCTTAATTGGCGCTAATGGCTCTATTACGCGCTCAGTGGTGACGAATCCAGTGAGATCTTTCCCTCTTCATTTACTCACCTGGAAAGCTGTGCCGGCGCTTATCTCTCCATCTGGCCCCCCCACACACTCACTGCACTGACTGGCTGTAGGAGCCACGGGGGCCACTTCGCAAGGTCAATTGAACGACACCCCCTTTCTCTTGACTCTGATGTTGGAGGATTCTGTTGTGTTTCATTAGCTCTTGTGTTATTCTGGGGGGGTTGTTCAGTTCGGGCATCTCAGTGTTGTGCTGTTGCTTCTGTATTCTACTCGTTCCGTCCACTCTCCACATCAGTGTCTTTTTCTACTTGATATGCAAAACTACGCTTTTGTTTCTGATTGGCCCAAATGTTGGGGGTGATTTGTGCCTTTTCGATTGAGTGAGTCAGCCTTGCTCTCTTGTCAAAGCTTCGGACGGTGCTTTGGTGAAACGTACCTTTCCTTTCATAGTACAGGCTATACTCACAGAAAGCCTCGTGCATTTACAGTACATTATGCATAATTGGCTCTAAAGGCTTCTTCCACATGATAAAGTACAGCGCAAAGGGAGAGCGATTTAACTTATATTTCACTGCACAAGACTCTTAAATGTCTGCATGGAACAAACTGCCGGAGCTCGCGTTGGAGTTTCAAAAGGAAGCGAAAAGATATTCGCGCCATTAGAATTCAGATTCAGATTCAGATTATTTTATTCAGACATTTAAACATTTAACAGATAACGACATAAATAAACATAAAGTCTGAAATGGAATAGGCAGAAGCTAAAGCTTATTGCGCCTTTCCCAGTGTATTTACATAACAAACAGTAAAAGCTGCCAATGTCGTATGCATACAGTTATAAAAAAAAATCCTGCATCCATTCTCTTGGTATTTTTTTATAATTGATTTCTTCAAAAGAATTTTAAATTGAATTAGTGTTTTACAGTCTTTTAGCTCTTGGTCCAACTCACTCCACACATTACATACATTGAATACATTGTGATGCGACGGAAATTGAGGCTGCAAACATTTTAAAATGAGGTAGAAATGCACCGTTTTGCATATCCGGGCCTGCTTTTGATTGTGATTTACATTTTATAATTCACTTGCCTTAAAGCAAGAAGGTCCCGGGTTTGATTCCGGACCGCGTGGGACCTTTCTGTGGGGAGGTTTCCTTTTCGGGTTTACTCCACCACTAAAAACATGTACAGCATAGGGCCGGGTGAATGAGTGTGTGTGTGTGTGTGTGTGTGTGTGTGTGTGTGTACTTACAGCGTAATGCACTGCCTTAAAAACTGCCGTCTTTGAGGTTTGCTAATTGCAACCATTACATTTACAATAATGAGTTGAATGTGATGCAGCCGCTTTGCAAGTCACTTTACCACTGATGAAATGTAAGTAGTTATGGTTATACACTGTCAGACCCAAAAAAAACGTTTCCACCTTAACTGACTGTTCTGATCCGTTGTTGCTGCAGTTGATCAGGTCTTGATTAAGCCGCACTATTTGCCCAAGGAAATGAGATCAGCTGCCGACCTGAACATCCTGAATGACCAGGTTATTCCATCGATGAATTTCTTCTTCCCTCGTGGCACAGGCATATTCCAACATGACATTGTGAAAGAGTGGTTCGGGGAGCATGAGACATCCTTTCCCCACATGGAGTCATCACCACAGAGTCGGATCGTAACCCCGCTGAGAGTCTATGGGCTGTGCTGGAGAAGGCTTTGAGCAGTGGTCACACTCTCTCATCATGATCCTGGGGGAAAATGAATGCAACGCTGGATCTTTTTACATTGCAGAAGCTTTTTGAAACAATGCACACAGCAAAAAACGTGCCGTAATCAAAGCTAAAGGCATGTGCGGCGAAATATCAGAGGGCAAGTTTTTTTTTTTTTTTTTGGGTCAGCCCAGGTAGAACTTAAGTATCAGAATACTCTGTGTACTTCACCTTATAGTTCGAATAATTCATAAAAAAACATATCTACATGTAGCTAGCTTGGATTATACAGTATTTAAAGTAATCAAATCCAGCATGCCCTCTGCCAAATTGCTCAGCTGATTTCACTAAAACCATTTCAGTAAGCGTTCTACAACAAGCCACTGCTTTTCCTCTCTGCTGTTCAAAGATACTGCTTCCAGACGGCACAAAGTCCGCCCTAATGTACCAGCGTGAAATCTCGGCATTGATTCTCTTGTAAACCCTTTCGTCGTGGCTTTGTCGAGACTTGCAACACCTGCCCGCTTCTTCACAATGCCGCATTCGTGTGATACTGACTACTTGGCGTGACCCTCCCATATGAGAAACTCTCTTCCTTTGACTGCGGGGCCGGCAGGTCGCGGTGAGGATAATGAGGTTACATCAGCATTGGCGGTACAGGTTTAAAGTAAGGCTTAGGCTGCACAGTCATTTGCATTCTAATCGAAATTGCAATAAAGAGCTACACAATACTGCGATATTTGAAAACTTGCCTTGAATATTACAGTAATACCTTTATTGAACACGGTACGTTAGAATAAGTTTACACTAAAATAGCAATCAATGTATTTTGTCGGCAAATTGTGTCAAAGACTTAACCATACAAACCCCGGACCATCAGTAATCTAAAATGGAGCTAAATTTGGAGAAACTATTATTGATTTTTGTGTTTTTTTTAGGCAGCTGTGTTTGCAGATAATATGTAAATCTCTGTCACGACCTCAGTGTTTTTGTCGCATGGAAATTGAATCAACTTGTGATAATTACAATTTTAGGGATATTTCTTTGTTTTAAAACTGATAACCCAGTCGTATTTCTGCTCTCTGTTGTTATTGCAACCGGGACCTGTTTCAATCTCGAAATCGTGAATCCGATCCCAATCGCAATTAGTTATTTTTCCAAAAGCCCCGCAGTTCGAAGACAGGTTGACGGGAACAGTTCTTTCTTTTCTCGGTGAATCACAGCGAAACCGAAGTCTGAATGTGCCATGTTCAGAAATCTCCCGTGAGAGAGCGACGTCTCTGACACATATTGTGAAACATTTGGATGATACAACGAGACAGAGCCGAGTGGTAATTGCGCTGGGATGAACTCGAAGCAACAGAGAATGGAAGAAAAAAAAAAATCACCAATAACCATTTCACTTCATCCAGATGCAACAGGCGACTTTCAGTTTTCCATTTCCTCTCAGGACAGTGCGGTTCAGGTAACATTTAGAGGACGTTTGACAGCTTGAATCTGGTATAAAAGTCTATGTTCAATGTTTATGGAGTATAATGTGGATGATGCAACAAAGTCATCGCTTTGTGCCAGTTCTTAAACGAGAACATGGATGGAGGGGATGGTGTAAAGAAGAACATTCAGCGTAAAGAGCCTATGACAAACTGCACCACTAGTTGGTGACGACTTTAGAAACTACCGAGGATCAAAACTGACAGGAAAGATTGACTTGGTTGTACGTAGTGGTTAGTAAAGAGGTTGCAGATTCAGTCCCTGGGCTCCCGACGAGCCTGTACCCTGCTGTAGATTCTTGAAAGTTTTGTCAACTCCCCGTCAAAAGAATGTTTTAAAGTTGCTCTACCCTTTTTCTCCCATTTTCAAGCTGTGAAAGTCAAGTATAGTTGAGCTTTAACTCTTGGCTGCTACACCAACTTCTTTCTAGCTCTCACAATGTACTGCTTTGTCAGACAGTGAACTGAAGCGATGTTTATAGGTTTTTATTGTTTTGATTTGGCCTTTTTAAGATCTGCTATAGCCTACTCTATGAGTTTCACTTTAGAAACTGTATTTGTAAAATGCGCTTTTGAAATACAGTGTATTTAGATTGGTTAGGCTAGACCTCGCCTGAAGCCGTATTTGCATTGTTTTGTACAAGTTTCAGTACATGATTATTTGGCCAATGTCCTAAAACGATATCTAAATTAATTAAACAGAAAGAAGATTTGCCTGGCTCTGCCATTCTATTCCCTGTCCATTCCACGCAGGGAAGTTAGTTAGTTAGTTAGTTAGTTAGTTAGTTAGTTAGTCTGGTCAGATTGTCAGTGAAATAAACCCATTAGCGGACGTGACGACAGCTGTACTCCAACTCACAAAATATGAACTGAATATAAACTCACGAGAACCGGAGGCAACATCCTCGATTACTTCATCCATGATTAGTTTTGGCAAATGTTAATGTTAATTGAACAACATAGCGGTGCAGCGAGTGACGTAACCTTGTCAATTCTCTGCGACGGTCGTGGTCGGTTCAGCCACTGGTTTACCGTGTGTGTCCAGACCCGCCTTCTTTCGCGCAGAACAGAAGTGGGTGTGGTTTATCAGGCTAAAAGAAGATATGGCATAAATCCCCAACAGTACAATTGGATTTTTTGCTACATGACTTCAAGTCCACAATTTACTCCGACAAGATGAAACATTTGACAATGTGAAATGCCATCAGTGAGCGGTGTGAACGATGAGGCCGACTCCTCCTCGGTTATTAAAGCGGTTGGAAGTCTGTCCAGCCACCGCCAAAGGTCAAGACCGTTTACTGTCTGCTTTGATCAGGAAAATTAGATTTGTGTGGTCATATTTCATGTCAGCGTGATGCCTGGATTTCATGCAGTGATAATGTACAGAGTTTCTCACACTGCTTATACTGTATCTGTCCCAGGTCTGGCCAAGTTGTTAAACCCAAACTAAAGAAGTCAAGATCATTCCAAAATCTCACATGGAGGGATGGATGCAGGGAGGACTTTTTTCAGTACATTTGTGTTGCCATTGAAGTTTGTCTTTATTCCACGTCGACAAGTCCATTCAGAAATAACTCCGTATGTCGTTTCATTCATATTAAGGGACTCATATTAACAGATCATCAATGTTTTGATGTCACGCAAACACACAACTTATTACTATGCCGATCATTACATAGTAAATCCAGCTCAAAGTGGTATTCTTTATGCCAACTCCAAGCCTGAGAAGAGAAGAGCATCTGTCCTCCAGGCCTCCAAACTTGTAACAAAAAAAAAAGTTATATTTCATACGATGGACATTGCGAGTGAATGGGGAAGCAACAGAAAGACTACTTTTTATGATGAAATGCTAATGTTTGTGTGGTGTTTTTTTTTATTCACAGAAAGCATCAGAAAGCTCATCGACAAATCATCTATCAAGTTCGTGTGTGGCATTAAGCTCGACGCCAAAAATGGGAAATCTGAAGACAGACTTCTGGTAAGCTTTATCCCGTCTGAAGTGTGTAGTCTTATCTGCTGATGTGGGGAAACTCTCCGCTATGGGAGGCGTAACGAGCTGACGCATGCATTTTGTATGTACTTGGTCTTTGATGTTCACGTCGCTGTAGTAGTTGTAGGTTTTTACTGTGGCGTGATAGTAGGGCTTAAGACAGCTGGAGCCCTCACCATGTGACACTGAAGAATACAGGCGTGCAGTCTTCAGTGCATGGCCCCCTCTGTGAGAGCCAACTGGATGAATATTAGATAGACAGCGTGTGTGGGAGCGCCCCCCGGTGTCCCACTGAGGGGACGCAGGGGGCAGTGCAGCTCTCAGCCTTTGAATTCCGAGCGCTTTCATCGCTCCATATGGGTCGGGGACATCATTCTGTCTTTTAGGTAATTGAGGCCTGTCAGTGTGCGGGGTAAAAAGACAGAGACACAAAGTCATTCAAAGTCACACATATCTGCTTCTCGTTGATCTGGTTGGCCCACTGTCGGGGGGTCGAACACAGGAGGACTAATAAATAGAAACCCATCAATACAAACTTGGGACATTCATGCTGTGAGATGTATAACTTTACACAGGCAGTCCAGAATTCTGCGGCCCTTTTTATTTAGTTTTTTTGTGTTTTTATCTAATTTGTTTGATTGCTTTTTAGTTTATCCAAGTATTTTATAGTATCTATTTATTTATTTTTACTGTCTTTATTGGCTTTTAATGTTTTATTGTTTTTAAATATTTATTGTTTCTAGTTAAATGTTCGTTTCTTTTCTTGTGTAGCACTTTGGAAACTCTTGTTTGTGAAATGTGCTACAGAAATAAAGTTGGATTGGATTTGCAGGAAGACGACTGGGTGTAAAATACAATGTCAGAATAACTGTGTGTATTGGATACTAAACAGCCAGCACCAGTTGTTAGATAAATACCATTTGGCTTTCTATCCCTTTTTTTGCCCTTGTTTCATCTACTTTTTATTCTGTACCTTTATGGAGGGAGATATAACGTGCAGAGTGGATACTGCAGAGGAAACATAGGAACAGGGTCATTGATTTGCCGTGGATGAAGCTCATGTCTGCATAATCAGGGCTGAACTTAGTCTGAACAAACTGCAGTAATGTCTGTGGTTACCCCCGTCCCGCTTTGCCCCACGAGCCAATCAGCTTTCATCCGGCGCCGAGATTTGGCACGACCACGTCTACTTCCCCTTTAGTGTCGTTTTAATATTTCATCATGTGGTGAGGATGGGCAGTTAGAAAGAGTTACTCCATGTACGATCTTTGATACTGAGACACTTTGATATTCCAATCATCAGGAAACGGCGATCTCTCGTACTTCGTTTTCAAAGTCCGGACACATCTAGAGCAGCAGACCCCGAACCTTAAACCAAAAGACTGGGCTTTGCATACCCCGCTGGCCATAAGATGTAACATGGGAGGGAAATTGGCAGAGATTTGTTGATATGGATATTTTAAATGTCTTTTGAAGCAAAGGGTAAGATTGGGCCAGCCAGCGTTTCTATTTCGAACTTACTTTTCTTTTAGTTTTACTTGTAACTATATATTAGGACACTGCTCGGTTCTCAATAGGTTTGATTTGGTCTTTTCATGATCTTGGTTTAATCCTTGTGCCGTGGTCAAGCAGTGGTCATTGTTGGTACTGGGCGTTTGTGGGCTTTTTGTGGCCCCATTTGCTTTATTGCAATTTTTTGCAATAAAGCTAAAAAATTTGAATTTTGTTTTTACCACTGGCATTTCTCCCCTTCTGCCAGTGGAGAAACCCACAAAGAAAACCCATTGGTATGACAGCAGTGCTATGTATGATTTGTCTACTTAATGTCTAGTCTAGTCTAGTTGTTTTATCCTTGTCTAATGCTGACTTAGTCCATGTTTCGCCCTGGTCTAGTCTTGTCTTTGAGCTGGATCCGCAGTTTGTGGCCTAGTTTTTGTCTACAGTTTTGCCCTGACTTAAATCATTACCTCGGCACCTTCCTTTTGCCCAAACTTTAAAACAGTAGATAAGTCTATCAGTCCTGCACCTGCTCTCTCTCTCTCTGTCTTTTAATTAAACTGCACAATACACGGTAGCGAAGTGTGGTTCCTGTTTGATGTGAAATACTTTGATAAGTCTCTAAGGCTTCTGCTGCATCAGTGTGACTGTTTATTCTTAACCACCTCCATAACCTCCTCAGCTCAGTAATGTAACACAATCTGCCTCTCCCCCTTCACACCCTTTGATCTCCGATGCTTTGTGCCTCATCAGCCCCCATCGCACACGTTTAAACGGATTGTTGCCGACACCTCGCGCCCGCTGATGTCTTGCCCGGGTTTAGGCGCTGATTAGTCCTCCTAGTTCAGTCCTGGTGAGATCCTGGTTTAGTCCTGGTTTAGTTCTAAGTTGGTTGCTGGGCTTCTTCGGCGGTGATCTACTCCTCATGTATTCTTGTCCAGAACAGTGAGTGTGTGTTTTGAATAGGTTAGAGATGTAAAACAGGCTCTTGTCAAGCTCCAGTTTGATGAATTCAATAGTCTTGATATGTTGGAAAAAAAATCCTGTAGTTTTATTCAATATTATGCTAAAAAAAAAAACACACAACATAATAACAACATCTTAAGGCAAGATATGACACAGTGATTTTGCATGCAGTTGTTTTTATCTTTACCTGTATTTTCTCCCTTAACATCTTCCATGTCAAAGTGAAAAAATACAAACTCACCCTTTACGATGGTTATTTTATTATTTTTTGTTGACTTGCTCTTTGGATTTTGGCAGAAAATTACTATATCGCCGTGCTCTGTTGTGTTTCCTATACATTTACAATTACACGTTTGACATTTAGATTTAGATATGCCAAAGTCACAATAGACAGGACGCACAGTATCAAAGTTACGTAATGATAAAAACAATTGCATGTGCTGCTGCTGCATACTCCACTAGCGCTCAGTAGGTTTATTGCATTAGGCACAAATGAGCCCTTGTTCACCTTCTTTGTAGCTAAAGGAACTCTGTAGCGGCGCCAAGAGGGCATCAGACTTACCCCTAGATTCCACATTCCCCGTGCTCGCTCCGTTCCACTCCGCCCCGACCGCCGCAGCAAATACGTTGCTATTTTGAACGTTCAGAAACATTCCACATCGTCCACTCCGCTCCGAGGGCCAACGTCGCCGCTCCGCCTCTCCGCCTCGGCGCGATAAAAATACGGACCAACTCTATTTTCAGCTACGTCTGCGCCCCGTCAGCTCCGTCCGTATCAAGCTCAACAGTTCAGAACGCACCAGAAGACAGGAAAGAGAACGGAAACAACATCCGGATTTTCGAAATAAAATGTAGAAATATAAATACAGAACGTTTCGAACATATAAAGTATTTTTATACGTATATTTACATTAAAGCTGTGCTATATATAATATATTTTAAATCGTACACTACTTGTAAATCACAAAATTACATTACAATTTTGCTTTTGCAATGAATGAAAAGTTTGTTTTGGTACCGGCTTTATCTGTACACACATTTTATCGCGTGATCTCGTACGTCTCGCGCATGCTCTCCTCAGCTCCGCAGTTGGGCGGAGTGGAGCCCAGACGGAGCAAGACGTGTGCAGTGGGCGTTTGATTTCGGAATCCTTCGGAGGCGGTCCGCGGCGGGCTGGAGCGGGGCGGTGACGCGAGATGTGGAATCCCAGGGTAACCCCAGGCTCACACTGAATCCGGTTAACGCCAGGTACGGCGTCCGCCAACTTAGAAAGTCATTAAAACCAATGTAGCACACTCACACCGCTCCGCGAAGTCCGGCTCCGGCTACCGAGGCCATCCGGCGGCCTTCCGGCGGCAACGGAAAGAATCCGCAAGAAGTCTATCTTTGCCGGATACCGGAGCCCCCAACGGATCAAGCTGACGAAAAACACGCGCCAAACAGGAAGTCAGGTCTCGTGGGAGAGGAAGATCCGGTGTATTTCAAAATAAAATCTGTCCGCTTACTCCTTATTTGGTCTCGTTTTCCGCCTGTAAACGCGTGTAACGTCGTAAATGTAAACATGTCTCCATTACCAGTGACACGGGGGCATTAGTGTGTTTAAAGCATCCACTTCACTGGGGAGAGTCGTTGTCCTGGCAAATACGGCTTTTGTTGACAAAAACTACCTATATATGGGGCTATTTATGACGTGAACTCGCACCAAAAGGTAAACTCACGTGCGCTTCTGTTCTCGCGAGGGCCGTTTCTGTGCCTGGCGCAGCTTCTGGCGCCAGAGCTGGCGGAGCTGGCCACAGTGTCAGCCGGACTCAATGTGAGTGGTAGTTTGGGGCAAACCCGGACCGGATCAGGACCGAAACCGGACCGGACCCGGACCGGATACAGTGTGAGCCGGGCGTAAACTCAGCAAATAAAGGGAGTCTCTAATGATGGATTTAGCTGCTCTACGCAGGGCTGTCTGATAAAGGATAGCCAGTGTTTGTCACCCTGTGAGATAACCAAACCACGCGGTGATATTAAAAACAAGGACGCTTTCAATCAGACTGACAGTCGCGCTCAAGAATGCGTGGGCTCACACCTGGTTGGCTTTCTTATACGCTGGATCCACATTTTGTGCAAAATTAAAGTTTGTCATCCATGTGAGTGCCCGAGTACTTAGAGCCATTAACAACCATCTACATGACACTGACATGACGCGCAGATTAATCTCCCCAACAAGACTCTAATCCAAACGTGGCAATTTCCTTTGTAGGTGACGCCAGCCGCAAAAGCCTGCAGGGATACACACGGGCATGCGTATGCGTTACAAAACTTAACGGTCTGTTTTCTGAAAATTGAACTCTTGCAAAAAACATCTCCCACCAACACTAAACTTTCTTGAACAATAATTTTAAGGATTTGTTTCCAAGGTTTTTCCAATGTCTCATTCCTTGCTTGATGTATTCAGTTTTGAGCCTAAACAAAGAGATCCCTTCTAAACAAATATACCCTATCAACCATTTAAACTTATCCCTATCCATTATATAATTTTGTGAGAAAACGTCGGAACACTTTAGGTCAGATTCAATCTACAGCAAAAGTAAAACATACTGTAACCATAGCCCAGTCGTCAGTCATCACAACAATACACTTTCTGTGGTTTCATCCTGATTTAAACCTTGGATAGACCTGTCCAAGTAAGTTCTGTTTCAGTCTTGAATTAGTCCTAGTCCACTCTAGTCCTAATTTAGGCTTGGTTTAGTCCTGGTTCAGCCCTGATCAGATCCAGAGTTCCGACCGCCTTTGATCCCTAATGCTCTCTTGGCTCATCATCTCCAAAGCGCATTTAGGCTGATTACCTCCCTGTGCTTCGTGTGGGTGTTTATTTTCCTGTGCTCCTCTGATGGATCTCTCTCCAAAAAACACTAAAGCGAGGTGTAATTTAATTATTTTCTTTGGGAACGCGGATGGTCCAGGCCCGCAGGGGGAGTTTGAGAGAGAGTAGGCGATTGGGAGCGACGGGGCAGAAGAGAGACAGAGCAGAGGGCACCACTCAGGGCCGAAGAATCACTGCCTTTGTTTTTCTTTCCACAACATGGACAGTGGGTCTTCGAGGAAGTCAAACGCATCCGAGTATTCTCTCGCTCGTACACAATGACTGTTGCAACGCAGATGTGTAGGAAGTGCTTTGAAGTGGATCTGAGACTGTGTTAATGGACACTGATGAGGCAAAAAAACAACAATTATTCTCAATACCCACTAAGTGCTTGTGTACTACCAGGGGCCCCTGTACCACTGGTTGAGAAACACAGACCTTACTGTAAATCACCTTATGAAGCGGATTCACTCAGGACTTTTTCCTGTCGGACGTTTGAGCATTTCATTTTGAATTTTGAATTTCTGTGGTTTTGGTGCAATAGAGGTCGACTGAAATAGGTTTTTCTAAGGCTAATGCCAATTTTTGTGGATGCCGATATGTATATATTTTTTTTAAATGTGTCCTATGTATGATGCTTCTAAAATGTAAAATGTGACTGCAGATGGGCGTAGGGCTTTCATGTTTAGTAGATACTTCCTCTAAAAGACAAAAATCAGCAGATTCCAAAACGAAAAAACAGTCTCTTTCTCTTATTGTTCCAAAAATATAAGCAAATGCCTGCAAAATAAAATACATAAAATGTTTCTCAGCTCCTCTGAGGCCCTAGGAAGTTGTGGGAGAGCTCATTTTAAGTCAGTATCACTTTAGGGTCCAGAGATATTGGCCTTTTAGCGGCACGGTAACGGCCGACAGCCGATATTGTAAAATACCCAACCTCTAGTGTGCGATATCTGTTGCTCTGAATGTGCAGGAAATGTGCTAATAAAGTGGTGTTTCCAAGTCATATTATATTGTATTGTAATGCTTAAATGACCTTTAGAGTAATATTAATTTCCTGTTTAACCAAACGCTCCTCTGTGTGTCACAAATGAAATAGGCTTTTCCCGCCTGTGCAAAGTAATGTCATGCTAATATTATTACAACTCCATCGGCCTAAATATGATTTAAGCATTGCAACACGTCACAATATTTCAGCCTGCATTGCTGCATTTCATCTATTAATGTCGCCCAATGTGTTCCTGTCATAGAGGGCTTTTAGCGAGATCAATACATGAGCCGCCATCTATTTTCATCAATGGCGTTAAAAAAAACGTGGGACTATTTTAGCCTCTCTGTGAGGGGTGTGACTTTGCACTGAACCCTTTTTTAGTATTTTTTTTTTTTGATTTAATTTTCTTGTTTTTTTATTTTTAGGTCCTCACAACTTGGCGTCTCTATTTCATGGCGCCAAAGATTCCCACAAAGGTAAAACAATGACGCTCTTATGTTACCGTGCTCTGCTTTGGTTTCTCTCCTCAATTGTTGTTTCTCTGCGAGCGCAGGTAGAATCGACCTTCAATTTCTTAGAGATCAGGGCTTTGAATTCCCATCCGGATCACCAGGTATGATTTTGACATCATTTTGTCATCCATGAGTTAAATTATTGTTTTATTTGGCTATATCTGTCACAGTGGTTAGAAAAATGAAAAGGCCTTTTCAGGAAACGTTTTAGGACTTTGCAACATAAGACAAGTTGTTTGCAAATTTCAGCTCAATCTGTTTTTCTGAAATTTGAAAGAATTATTTAGTGAACAACAAACTCTCTCCTCTTAACAAAGGCATCTGTCTGTCGGATTTGAGGACTTTTTTCACCATTTAAAAGATTTTTGTTTGTTGTTGTTTATTCATATTTCATCACTTGAGAGTAGACCCTTGAGTACTTGGGAAGTGTTGTTCTCTCTTAAAAAAAATATAATCGGAATTTTCTATGGTTTTATACTATAATAGTGTTTAAACATTGCATAGAGGTTGTCATATGCAGCTCTTGTTCTTTCTTGACGCAAACTCATATCATTGTATTATTATTAAGAATGTGGTTACATCACTGTGGCCTCGGGCAGGTTTTGTTCAATGCAGACACTAAACTCGC
Source organism: Proterorhinus semilunaris (assembly GCA_021464625.1). Classification (NCBI taxonomy): domain Eukaryota; kingdom Metazoa; phylum Chordata; class Actinopteri; order Gobiiformes; family Gobiidae; genus Proterorhinus; species Proterorhinus semilunaris. The sequence goes on along the minus strand of CM038351.1, from coordinate 13,427,595 downwards.
TAAATTACATTGCATTGTATTGTAGGTTATCATCGACACTGACAAATCCAGCTTCTCCCTGAGGTTTGAGTGCCGGGAACATCTCAACCATGTGGTCAACCACATCAACTACGCTCTGTCACGAATATTCAACAACTCCATATTTGCGTAAGTGTGTTTCATAAAGAGTGTCTTATTGTTCTTGCAGGGACATTTTTTCGAAGGCAAAAGGGTGGGCCAATAAAGTGTACCTTCATAGTGGAGCAACTATACGAAATAACGTATTGATAGTTTTAGATTTTTGTTGTGCATGGTTACAAAAACTGCCTGACTAAAAGAAAAAAGTTGCCACATAAAAGGTCACACTCACTAATATTTCATTGATTCTGCAGAGTCGAACGAGTCAGGGCTCGATCTTGCGTTTCAAAACGCAGACTATTGCGTAACATTTTGCGCTTATTAGGAGCGCACTTTGTGATCTTGCCACTCCAGACTTAGCACATTTAAGTGGGAAGTACGTGGGGTGGAGACACACTTTTTGTGGGGGAGTGGGGTTTGAACATGTGCATTTGTTTTGTTTCGTGTTTATGGCCAAGCGAGGGACGGCTGTAGCTCTCTCTCTTGAGACACATTGTTTAGCTCACGATGGGTTCATAACGTTTTTAGTTTGACCTGTGAGAGCCTGTAATGCTTAAGGAAGAACACAAGGCAGCGTGATGTAACCGAGGAAATGAATGTCAGCGGCGCTCCCATCAGAGCAGTCACCTCCTCTTACGACGCCCTCTCGCTAGTGGCGAAGGCGCAAAGCTCGTAGCTCTGCCACTCAGAAAATCTCAATTCACTAGACGCCTGCGCCCACCAGGCGTCAGGCACAAGATCTGGCAACCAGAGTGTCATTCATTTTTCACTAAGATCTTGTATTAATGATGGGAGAGTGTGACCACTGCGCAAAGTCTTCTCCAGCACATCCAAAAGATTCTGGACTCTTTGGCAGCCAATCCATGTGTGATGGTCTCATGCTCCCTGATCCACTCTTTCACAGTGTCATGTACAACATATAATTCACATTAATTTTGCACAATACCGTATTATTATATTACTTTTTCTTGCAGGCCGTCCATCTGCCACTCGGACAGCGACCTTTCTGAGGGCTCCAGGAAATACTCTCCGAGCTCCGAGACCTCAGTGGAGACCCAGAGGGCGTGTGGTACATAAAACATCAGCATCCAATGCATTCACTGTTATAGCTGCGCTGCCATACAAATGAGGGAACTCCATTGTAAGACTGGACAGTTCTGGGAAGAAGATGTTGCCAGTTTAATGAGATTTTATATCGTGATTTCTATCAGTCAACACTATGCAAGATCAGTTTTCAAATTCTTCTGGACAAAGTGATCGGGAGTGAATATCAATAACCAATAGTTTTTCCATTATAAATGCATGTATTAGTTGTGTCAGGGTTTTAGTCTCCTGCTCAGATAAATGGAGAAAGATGCATCTGAAGGAGGATCCCATGTATCCTTTACTGTTATCAAAGTTACAGGGAAACAATGTATTTTGCAACCCTGAACAACATGTACAATAGGGTCCTCTTTCGGGCCTTAACCTTTTACCCCTTGCCTTAACCGAGTGCGTTTTCTCCAGTTCGGCTTTACCCAAATCTAAAAGCTTCTCGACTGGAGAGTAACAGAGTTAAGCCTCATTTGAAAGCTAAGGCCTACAAAACTGATCCTAACATTTGTTTTTGTTGCTTTTTCATAGTTTTTTCCATTTCTCTTTTGTCGTGTTTCGCCACATTTTTGTCGCTCTTTTGTCACTTTTTTGTTGCGTTCTCATCACGTGTTTGTCACCTTTTTGTCGCATCTTAGTTATTTTTGTTGTTGTATTATTGTTGCTTTTCTGGTGCGTTTTTGTCGCTCTTTTATTGCTTTTTTGTCACATTTTTGTTTCATCCTAGTTTTCGTTGCTATAGTGACGCTTTTTTTTTCCCAAGAAGCTTTTAGATTTGGATAAAGCTAAACTGGAGAAAATGTGCTTGGTTCAGTTGGGGGTTAAGAGGTTCAGAATGTTTTAATTTCTTTTAAAATATGCTTTATATTGTGTTGTGTAATAGGGTTCAGGGATTTAGAAGGAAAAAAAAAAACGTATAGAGTTTGAATAGAAAGCCGCCGTTTAGCTGTGAACTATAGAGAAAAAAGCAGCGGAACAACTGCCAGGTCACCGCGAGGAAATAAATCTAACACGCTGTAACGTCTAATGGCTTTTGTGTGAATGCGCCGGGAATCTCAGAAATCTCAGAAACAGCTTTAACGACACAATCCCGAGCTCTACTGGAACTGGATAGATACCGTTGTTTGGCTTTTAAAATGACGAGGCGATCAAATTTGAGAGAAGTCTGAAACGTGTTATGTTGAACTAAAAAGACACTGAAATCACACAAACGTTCATACTAATGGTGATTTTGATTCAGTGGTGATTGTTCGATTTGACTGCGGGACAAATCGTACCTGTACATAAGATGAAACCACTGTGTCCCGTCAGTCTGTCACTGCAGCCACACAGCTCACAAATCGGGGCTCTTCATTTGGCAGACTGAAATTGGCTCTAAAATCTTAACAAATGCTCTCCCAGATGTTCCTTATACAACCGCCGTCGCACAAACCAATGATTGATAATTGGGGCGGCAGTTTCACCGCTCTGTCTGCGAGTTTATTAGTGAAAGAGGCAGCTGTTCACATCATCTGAAATTCTCTTTTTGCTATTTTCCCCCTCTGTCTGTGTCTCTCCCAGGAGGCTTCTCTGAGACCTACGCTGCTCTGTGCGACTATAATGGCATCAGCTGCAAGGAGGAAGTGCAGTGGGTAAGAGCCGAGAGTGCTCCGTTGAGTGTTTTTGTACAACACTGTCCTCAGAAGTATTCTGTAGGGCTTCTTTCCCACTGTGACTATAACTTCTTTTCTCTATGGGAGTGACAAACAGAAAATTCACAAAGTTTTCTCTTCTAGTCGTTGTTTGTTGATGACTAGACTTACAAACTTGCCATATTTTCGGACAAAAAGCGCGCAAGCAATTGACCGGATAATGCCGCCACTTTTTGAGGCCGTACTGTGATGATTTTACTGTTATTCTTCCTCACCGACAGAGAAGACCATGAACTCTGTTTTTGTTTCATGTGGATAGACACAGTAATTGACCTTCTCACAGAAGGTATTGTTAGTTAGCTCCGTCAAGAAGTGAAGTTAAGCATAGGCTATGTCATAAAAGGGGAGAAGTGTGTGCCAGTGACGTTTTTGGGGGCAATACCAGCGCAATATCCTCCAGATTTTGGCAAAATGGGTTGAAATGTGCATTGGAGGGATATATTTAAAATGTGCATCTTTTTATTTCACATAGTAAGTTGCCAACAAACAACACACAGCACTCTATATGATTTTTCCCCTCACCCACTGTCTAGTATTGATCAAATAGTATCTTGCTACAGGAGCAGAGTGCACTTCTGACTTAAATCTGAAAGTCATGGTGTAACTTTTACGGCCAGTCTGGGGTAAGCTTAAACTCAGATTTAACATGTGCAGGCAGCGGTTGACAGACGCCCAAGGAGACTGTGGGGGTAGTGATAATGTCCAGCAACAACCGCTCATGAACCTCTCGGCAAACAACAAGTCATACAACAAGTCATACGTTGGCTTAAAGGTTAGCAGGCGGTGTTTTTCAGCTCGTTTTTCAGCTTTGAAAGGGGAAAAACTGACCCCGCTCCATTATATATGCCACTCCATGGGAGGATATATTCGGGAAATGTATGGTAGCGACGGTTGCTATGAGGTGTGATTGGACAATGACCGTTTTGGGGCGGGGTTTTGCGAAAGGTCAATTACAGAGATATTACCCAGAATAGGTCAAAACATCTGCATTTAGGAAATAAATTGGTAAATTTTATATCAATTCTCATTATTCCAGTCTTGAACCGAAACCTATTGCCAGATTTCCAACTTTCTGGATATGTGTTGTTATGTGGTCATATAAAATCATAGTGCGTAGAATTTCTTCAAGTAAATACAATAAAATACAAACATTTATTTAATTAGTGTGTTTAGTTGTCTTATAGACTTTGTTGCCATAGCAGGACATCACCAGACTGAGACTTTTCTGTGGCAACATGTGGCCAAAAATATTAGTTTAATGTTTAAACAGTTAATTTGTTGTTGCGACCGCTAAAAACGAAAGTGGCTACTAGTGCGAGTTGAGCGGTTTAAATAGACTGTGTGTGGAGAAACAACTTCATGGACTTGTGCTGCTCCTGTTTGTAGGATGTGGACACCATATATCACTCCCAGGACAACCGCGAGTTTAACCTGCAGGACTTCAGCCATCTGGAGAGCAGGTGAGGACACTATAACCAATACAGCACAAAATACGTGTGCAGTATACTGTAAATGTGGGGCTCTTGCTGAACGTGTTAAAATAAAGGTGGATCTAAAAAGCCGCGCAAAGAGAGTTTATTGTGAGTGTGCAGAGCATAGTTTGTGATACTCCAAGTGAATAGATAAATGTACATTTCCACCAGCCACTCTCGCTCTCCTTGGCCATGCTTTTCTGAGATGATTAAAAGTGCTTCGAGGGCTCGTTATTCACTCCTCTATGCGCCATTTCCAGGGATTTGGCGGTGATCGTCGCATCAATGGCCTACAACACTTGGTTCACCAAACTCTACTGCAAAGACCTTCGTATTGTGAGCTCAACCTCCCCCTTTGTATTTTTGCCGGTGATGAGATTCATTTAAAGCCAAAATAATGTGTTTGCTCCAGGGCTCGGAGGTGGCAGAGCAGGTCTTACACACTGTCAGCAAATCGTCCAGCCTGGAGGAGCTAACTCTGGAGAACGCGGGGCTCAAGTCGTAAGCACTGGGATTTTAAAACATTTTTTTTTTCTTTTATTACCCGTGGTCCTAAATCAAGCCCTTGTTTAGTCCCGGTTTCAGATGACTGTTTATGTCAGCTTTTCGGCATGCAAGTAATACGCCATATTGTGGGTTGCCATTTTGATCTCTCCTCTGTGGAGTCTGCATGTTTGTTTTTTTTACTTGGGGATGTATTTAGTTTCCTTGCTGGTCTTAAGTTGCACTCATTTACTGTTTAATGTAACCTTTTCTTTATTCTGTCTTTTATTGTTGTAGAGATTTCCCTCAGAAGATGTCGACAGCGCTATCTGAAAACCCTGGTTCAGTCATTCATTCACTCAACCTCGCGCACAACTCTCTGGACAACCAAGGTGTGAAATTAAAACTTCATTCACTGATCATAATGAAGTCTTCTTGTGCAAGTTGCTCAGATCTATCATAGATTGCTTAGTCTTACAACAAACCTCCCTGGTACTCCTCAGATTTACACATTAGCCGACTTGAAATTGTAGCCTGACAGAACAATCCCATCCCAGTTCCTTACGGCTGGCTAAATGCTTTCATCCATATCATTTGTCCGTCTTCATTGATGCAATACCTGCAATTACGGTTAGTGATTTAGAAACTTCCAAACAAGCCTTATCTGTCCAAAATCCTCCTTCACGACCTCTTTAACTACAACAATTAGTTTTTTCTTTGAGCCTCTTGCCTTGCAGTCCCCAATATCAGCAATTGGCATGGGGTATTTCAATTGACTGGTTGAGAGGAATAAATATTTATCAATTTATTTAACAATATTTAACAAACCGATAAATCGAGACAGATGGATACATCTTGATTCAAAACTTGACAAATTCTCGTTTAGTGTGTCCGCCCATTTCTACATTAAGTGGAGCTTCTGTCAACAACGTAGGCGGCACGATAGCATAGCGGTTAGTGTATAGGGAGAAAGTCCCAGGTTCAATTCCCACCTGGTCGGGGCCTTTCTGTGTGGAGTTTTCATGCATAGGTTTCCAACAGGTACTACAGTTTCCCCTACTTCCAAAAACATGTACAAAAGGTTCCCCTCTGGGGCAAGGACTCCTCTGGAAATGACATTCTTAATCTCAGTGGGACTTTTCTGGTTACATAAAGAATAAAGAAAGAAACAAAGATAGATCAATATAAGGCCTGAGGACATGACTTAGTGAATCACAAAACGTTGCCGTCTTGAATCCAGATTACAACATGTTATTGAATTGTCTGAAAATCCCTACTGCATTACATTACTGTTTTATTTATTTATTTTTTCTTACTTTTGTATATCTCATCTACTATGTCCATGAACCATATTAGTAAAATCCTTATTTATTTGGAAGAAATCTAATTACAAAATGAGATTAAATGATTTGAGATTATTTATTGTTTTGCTATATTGCTCACCCCACTTTAATACTACAGATTTTAATTTTCCCTGTAGGTGTGTCCAGCCTAGTCCAGCAGGTGTGCCGCCTCAGCAAAGGACTGCGCCTCCTCAACCTCTCGAAGACCTCCCTCACCTCTAAAGGTCAGTGTCTTTTTTTCAATATCCAACTCATAGCAAATGTTAGATTCCTCACACTCAGCTGTTTGTTTAAATCTGATGAAGCTAACGAGGCGGCTCCGACAGTTTTATTGCACATAGTCGCTGAATTTATAAATCTTTCAAAGCCATCAGAATAGTCCCTTGAAGCTCTTTCTTTCATGGATTTCGGATCAGTGCTTTTTATATCCGAAGCCCTGTAGACCTCTTTGCCCCCCGTCGCTCTCTCATCTTAGCTTTCACCCAGTGGAGAATTTAAATATTGCATCAAAATGAAGAGACACTTTGCACTGCTTCTTGTTACACCCGGTTACCTGCCACATAGGGCTCATAAATTATGCAGAGACACAAAATGCTTTGAAATGGTGCTGCTCTGTTTCAGCGTTGACCGTGGGGAACTCAAAATTCTATATTATACGGTACACATTCAATAATTTAAACTCACACCTATGCAGATACGTAGATGTGTGAAACCTAATCCTTATACTGTATGTGTTATAGAGTATTTGCAGGTTGTTTTACACTATTCTGTATTCATTATCTGTCATTCATGTTGCTTGGGTTGAATGCAGAGGTGGGTCGAGTAGCCAAAATATTTACTCAAGTCAAGTAAAAACTATACTTCAGTGCTGTACTGAGTATCTGAGTGTAAATGTTTCATAAATTATGAGAAACAAAACATGAAATCCTATTTTTTAGGCGTCAAAATGAAGATTTTTAACTTAGAGATTTACTCAAATTTTACTTCAAAAGGTTACGTAACCTCTTAACCCCGACCTGAACCGAGCACATTTTCTCTAGTTTTCTATCACCCAAATGGAAAAACGTATTGAAAAAAACGTCTATATAGCGACAAAAACGAGACGTAAATGAAGATGAAAACACTACAAAAACAGCCACAAAAAAGCAACAAAAAGGCAATGAAAATGTGACCAAAACAAACAAACAAAAAATGATGGGAACAAAAAAGCTTTAAGATTTGGATAATGCTGAACTGGAGAAAATGCACTTGGTTAAGGGTAAGAGGTTAAGTATATGTACTTGAGAAAATGTAACTGAGTACTATCTACCTCTGGCTGCTCATTCACTGAGGAATGTATTGGTATATTTTCCTTGTCATAAAAGTGTCGTTTCTTTGTCTTTAATTTTGGTTTTAAATGTTTGTAGTTGTTGTAGTATCGTGACACTACATTCTATCTCAGTGGTTCATAAATTGTTTGGATAGTTTTTGAGAGTTAGTCATATTAAAACAAGATCAAACTGCATTTTTTCCCCCTAAAAGTCAAAATTGCTGATTAAACGGTCAAAGGTTAAAGGTGTGTCCTGATGCTACACTAGTTGAAAACCTCCTGTTCCTTCCTGTGTAAATAAATCATTACTTTATAAAGTAAAAAAAAAAAATGTCCCTTTGCTTTGAGTGACTTTGGATCAAAAGATGGCTAATAGCATGGTAACTCATTTGTATAACATGGTAATTGAGGTAATCTCGTGTACAAAGGGATTTATTTCAAAATGACCAGGAAACATGGCTGGGATTGCCTTGGTATTAACATGGAAACAGGGCTGGAAGTATCTAATTACCATGATACTTCCACCCTATCACTATGTTCTGTAAAGTAAAGCGTAACCTGTTCTTTTACTCATTTCCTCTCTCTCGGTCCAGGCATGGCGTCGCTGGCCCAGGCCCTGTGCTCCAGCGACGAGTACTCAAACTCGCTGCTACACCTGGACTTGAGCAAAAACCCCGGGGTCCTGTCGGGAGAGGACTGCTCGGTCAGACACACAAACCATCTGCAAACGCAACATCCACACAGTTTCAGACATTTACTTGCAGTATTAGGCTTTAAAATGAGGATCTTTTGTCAAAATAATTGCCCAGTCAGAGCCTTGGAGCAGAACTGCGCTGTAGCTAAGATGCTGTTTGATGCTTTGACTCTTTCATTCCACGGCCTCATTTGACAAAAGCCTTTTTCGCTTTCCCTCTCTGTCAATGCATCGGCCTTGATTCGGGCAAAACGGAGATTCATATTTTAGTTAGCTGCTTGCAAGTAGTTAGTCATGCGCTAGCTCCACTTGAGAAAGCTCCTTCCCCCAATTAAGTGTATTGGTTACGTTTTCTTTTATACCCCTTAGCTGTTTCATAAAGTGATCGCCTAAGAGCTGTGTGTGAAACCAGAAACCTGTACACTGCTTTCAATTGTTTAAATTGTTCTCCTTTGAAAACAATATTCACTCTCATCTACCCCCTGCACAGTGCTGGTGTAATGGATTCATATGTAACATGAAGTGCTGTAGCTCTTCTATCTGGGTTTATCAGCCCTGGTTGAGGCTAGCGTTAGTTATTTCTTTGAACGCCGCACGATAACTCATAAAGTCGCGTTGCACACGAACATTATTCAGATGTACCGAGTTCAGAGGCTGAGATCTTTTCTTGTATTCTCTACTGTGTGGCTCTCTCATCTCGCCTGACCCCTCCTCGTCTGTTTGCAGAGCTTATATCTGTTTCTGTCTCAGCCCAACTGCCTGGTCCACTTGGATCTGTCAGGCACAGATTGCTGTGTGGACTCTGTGAGTAGCGCCATCTTGGGATAATGAAATGTTTACGTGAGGCTTTTCAATAAGTAATGAATGCGTTTGGTGCCACATTAACGGTTTCCACTCTGTGTCTAACGCAGCTCTTTGGGGCGCTGCTGAGGGGCTGCTGTGCTGATCTTGCCTTTCTCAATCTGTCCAAAAACTCCTTCTCGCACAGGTTAGTCATGGCCTCGCCTCCAAAAGAAATGCAGCGATTAAAAACCATGCAAAGGTTTGATTAATAGCTCTGTCGAAAGGTCTTATTTAACAGAAGCGAAACATCCTCAACTCAATAAACCCACTCGAGTCAGTGATATTTAAATCACTAATACTCAGGAAGCTACAGCACTAGTCCTATTTGACAGTAAACATACGACTTGCCTTGACGATCTTCTAGTTCTGAAGTAAATTCTCGCTCAAGCCACTAAAATTGACAAACGTTGTGTTGGTCAACATATTAACTCTCTTAAATGAAATCTCACACAAAAATTACTTAAAAGTGCTTGAATTATCAGACATCGTTCTGATTTTGAGACAGTTTGGACTCTTGAAATAAGATTTCCAATGGAACTAGACAGATTTTTCTTGTCTTTGACTTTTTTTCTTTTCTCATTAGAAGTTTTTTTTTCTTTCTTATTTTAAGTGTTCAAGTTAATTTATCTTATTTTGAGCAAATTAATGCTTGTTCCATTGGCAATCTTATTTCATGACGAGTCCAAACGTCTCAAAATCACATTTCAAGATAAGATGGCTTTTTTTTTTTTTTTTAAAGTAACTCAGTTCACATTCTCTGTGTATGCGCTACATTCAGTCCTCAGTTCACTTTCTCGTCAATTCTACCACATACAAAGAGAATGTGGAGCACCAAAAATGCCGTTGCTCTCCAACCCCTCGTCCGAAACAAACAAACAACATCAAGTAGAATAGACAATAAAGCTGACTCTGACTTTGATCTGAAGGCCCTCGTGGATCAACAGGAATCCAGACTAAACCATTTCGTCGTCGTCCATTTGGGCTGCAACTCTTAATATTGGATACAATGCCTTTCTGCAGTATATTACTACATGGATAACGTGTCATGTAATATTGCAACAACAATAATGTGGCGGGAAAAAACAAAGGTATTTCTTGACTAAAGCACACCTTTTTAAGTTAACTGCATTTTCTCACCTGCCTTACACTTTTGTATTGTACTGTAAACCCTCTGAGGTACCTCTCCATCACCCAAATAGTCCCATCTATCCTCTCCATCACCATCCCTCCCTCTGCCTCTTTAGCCCGACCTAATCTCTCTCTCGCGCCTAATGGGAAATCTGAATGAGCTTTGTGGGAATCGCTGTGCGGGTGTGTCGAGTGCCGTTTTAAACCAGAGCCTTGTGCGTAGATAAGACTCATGAATATTTGAGCAGAGCGATCCATCATTTGACCCCGGTCGCTCCGTCTCTTAAACTGCAGGAAAAACTCACTCCATTTCTCATTATGCGCCCGTACTTGGTGTTCTGCGCAGTTCTTGTCCTTTACGACACTGTGTCAACAACTGCCTGTGTGGTCAGCTCAAGTATTCATGTCGCGGTGCAATAATAATGCAATTTGTCACATATGGGGTGTGCAATTCATTTAAATTCAATTGGAATCTCAGCTCTGATCAATCCCAGTGAATTGCCGGGTACAGTTTCTCAAAAGAGTTAAATGATTGAAATGTGTTCCAGCTGTATCACTCATCGGTCATCTAACGATTTCCCCCCCGATTTTACAGAAAAGTTAAAGACACGTTGCCACTTTTCCGCCAGTTCTTCTGCTCTGCCTTCAGTCTGAATCACGTCAGCCTGTCCTCCATGAAGCTGCCCCCCGATGTGCTCAGGTACTACTCGTCACGTCTTCCCCTGTTCTCCGGCTCTTTTATCAAAAAAATCTAAAACGCAGATTTGTGAAGTTATGCACGATTGGGCCAAGTCTGCCTTTTGCGTTTCATCTCCTTGTCTGCTCTTTGATCTCCCCCCTCTTTTTTTTTTTTCTAGGTCGCTGCTAACTGGGTTAACCTCCAATCCTCATATCAATGACCTTCATCTGGACATTAGTGGCTGTGAGGTAAGAGCGCTTATATATCAACAGTTTCTATGCTAACAGCTATAAGAAATACCTACTCTACAGCACTGGCTCTTTCAAGGTACATTTTCCATTCAAACTACGTAGAAAATGACTCTGTGTGATCTGGTGACGCCCTAATCTATCTCAGGTTGAGAACCACTGCTCTAAAGTATTGAGCAGAGGTTCACGACTTGAACTTAAGTCAGACTCGAGTTAATAAATTGATGACTTGATAAAAAAGACCTGTGCCACGTGACTTGAGATGACCTGATGATATTTACATCGCGTTAACAGCCTCTCTGTGCTCTAGAGACTTGTTACCTGCACAAACCTGTAGCAACATTAACACAAAATATTTAGCAGAATATTTAGCCCCTCCAACCACCACCAACCACTCACTCACTACATTCGCTAGGCTTCCTGGTGTTACCAAACGGTCTCCCATCCAAGTACTGACCAGGCCCTTCCCTGCTTAGCTTCCAAGGTCTGATGGGATCGGGCAGAGCAAAGGCGGTATGGTCACGATTATACCTGAAAGATACTTTTTCTGATACTTATACTAAAATGTTTGTCATCTGGAACCAGAAAACAGGGCATTAATCTTAATGTACTCTATAAAAGACCATTTCCTTTAGATATTATTTGATCTGAAACAACCAAGTAACTTCATTCAATGCTGTCCGTAGCCCGACGGGTATATACCATCCTGGTATTGTTTAACGTGTAGTAGAGTATGAATGTTTGATTTTCCTGTGAATGGCTTCTTATGTGAGTGTGAGTGAAAAATTCCCCAACTAGATGAACAATATAAGACGTATGCGCATCATTTGAATACAAGACGATCCATCCATACGTTTCCTTTGTCTGGAAAAATGGAACAAATCTCCATAGACTTAGCCTGAAATGTCTGTGATTCATGGAGTGTTCCCCCTTCTCTCTTCTCTCTCTCTCTCAGCTCAGGTCCGCAGGCGCCGCTGTGATCCAGGAACTGTTCCCCCGAGTCTCCTGCATCGCTACTCTGGATATCTCAGACAACGGTGCGGACTCGCTTAAACACATCCCTGACCAATCATTCTTCTTTTGGTTTTAATCACTGATTACGTAATTTATTATGGAAATCTATGCAGGTTTTGATGTAGGAGGTTTCTCGGGTGACCTTGAAATCTTGGAAAGGAAATGTTAAAATGTACACAAGGATATTGCATTATTGAACACCCCTGGAGAGCTGCAGTTTTGTAATCATAAATAAATAACACAGAGCACTGGTACATAGCCATGAGCTTGTGTCACCTGAAAAATACCAAGTAGTCCAATTCCCTCCTACAAATGAGTAAACCATGTTTCTTTCTTTGTCTGTACTGGATAATGAATACACAGTGCGCGCAGGAAGCTTTCACACCCGGTCAATACTGATTCTGGGTGAAAAAGAGCTAACTCCGGCTTATATTGAAGCTGTACCTTTTCGGTCCATGGTCAATGAATTCACTTCTATGAATCAAACAGGGCGAGAGCAATGGAATAAGACTGCATTTTTTATTTAGACTCTATTTAGAAATCTTTGAATCAGACAGCTGTATAATAAATAGAAATAGTGAAAAGAGGTCATGATCTAATGCCCAATTGTTGTAATATATACATCTGAACCTGTGCAATGTACTCTTTTCCCACCCATCATTAAGTATAAATAGGGTTTTGATAAGCATTAGTAATCTTCCTAGGGTTATGGGTTAAGGGCGACTCGAGACGCCGCTGGTCACGGTGATGTCTCTTTGACGTCCCCTGGAGATACGGCCAGTTGCCAGGGAGTCGCTGGGAAAAGGAACAGGTTGGATTTCAGTGGAAATAGTTGTGGAGACGTTTCTGTGACGTCCCTGCAGTGTCTCCCGAGACCCGCTGCATACCGTGGAGAGCTTGAAGAGACGTAGCGGTGACGTCGCAGAGAAGTCAGAGGCACCTCCGCAACTGAGAGGACGTCTCAGAGACATCACCGCGGTTTACCAGGCACGTTGTCTGGAGATGTTGAGGAGACATATCCAAGACGCCGCGGTGCAATGGGCCCGTACGTTATCCATGGCCTATTAGCATGATAGTCGATAATAGTATAAGGAGCAGCTTATTATTAGCCTTATTGATATATTTATAAGCCTATTGCCCCACTAGAATGGGCACTTAATAAGCATTCCTTAACATAAAGTTTTGCAGAATACATCAACATGAAGAAGATTAAGATTTTTGTTTTGCATTTGACAGGTCTCGACGCAGACTTGCTCACGGTGCTGCCTGCTCTCTCCAGACACCCCTCCCTCAAACACCTCCATCTGGGCAAAAACTTCAACATCAAAAACAGGTGCTGCTGTGGATGCTCGGCGCCACGCTTTACCACCCCACGGAAAATATGTGTGTTCCGATGTACCGCGGCTGCGCGTGTCTGTGTGCTTGAATATGCGCTCCTGTTTTTTTTTTTTTTTTTTTTACGGGAGCCCACAGGCACACACAGCACGCCAACAGCAGGAAGTGACCGCGCCAGCTCATCCTCCTGTGTGTCTCTGCTTGTGTCTGCAGGCTGCTGGACGAGGTGCTGCAGAAGTTAGTGCAGCTCATACAAGAAGAGGACTGTGTGAGTAAAACGGAACTGTGCATTACAAGAAAGACGATAAGTTAAACTACACGGCTTTTATTATGCTAAACTAACTTTTCTGAGCTGGGAGCTATGTTTTTCTATATGCATGTGATCCTATATATTATGTGAATACGCATCCTCCATGTTTTTAAAGTGGACATACTGAATCATGCATCATTTAGGCCAGATAACATTGCTTTAGGTACCTCAGTATTTTACATTTTAAATTTGATATAATGTGAATGGAAAGCACAGTGTAAGGAGTAAGAGACTGGGCTGGTCAAGATTTCAAATTGCCCAAAAGCGTCCTCTGCAGGCAGTAGTGGGAATGATACATTATAAAACAGTGAAAACAAGCTTTCACTTTCAGCTAACAAATCTGTAGCGCCGTGATAAACACACTTTGAGAACTGAACTGCTCAGAAAGGATCCAGTGATACATTACATGGAGGGCAGTTTTTTACAGGGCAGAGCGTTTTGCGGGTGTAATATAGCCAAATGTGAAAAGCTCCGCGGCCAACCTAAATAGGCAAGGCAAGGCAACTTTATTTATACCGCGCATTTCGTACACAAGGCCAGTCATTGCGCCTGTATACAATACAGTACTACGATTAATCAAGTTCTGATCAGCGCTGTGTATTGGCAAAGACACGTAAAAGAAAAGATGCTTTAAGAAATGGCAACAAAGATATTAAAAAGCTAAGCTCGAGCTGACTCAGTAATTTCAGACTTGTTTATTTGTTATTATATTCTGCATATTGTTGCCAATCTAAAGCAGCCCTTGGGGTAAACTCATAAAACATGTTGCCAATTTTAAAATGCACATTTAGTTACAAACTGCTTGGAGTAAATGATTAAATGCGTCGGGCTTAAAAGCATTATGAGAAAACAGTTCAAGGTTAAGTGGACAGCACCATGTGTTTTAATAAAACATGCCCTCCCATGTGTAAACATCATCAAATATTAAACATCTTAAGAGGACCCCTGTCTCACAGCGACAGTCCATACATATACTGCTCATCCTCTAAGGCCTCCTTTCTGCAGTCTGCTTTCTGTTCCAAGTGTCACTCTGTCATTAATAATTACCGTTTCTCTCGTGCTTGCAGGCATAGTGTCCATATCAAAGCTCTAACACAATGTAAATAATTCATGTATACAGCGTGTAAAGCCACTGGTGAGCGGTGACATTAGGAGTAAATCTCATTTTTTTCCCTTCGGCTGCATCGTCCTCTTTTCGCAACAGAGCTCCATTTGTTTTCTTTCATCCTGATTTTCTTCCAAATACCTCATGCATTTGACAATAAATAATGGACATATTGCACCCATTGGCATTGTATATGTGGCAACAACATGCAAACAAAACAGACACCCATTAGTGTTAACTTCTCTTGTTGGAGCAGTTTTTACTCCTCGATTGCATCACCTAGTTCACTCCAGTCCACCACAGTTCCTACTGCGGATCATAGCTAGATAGTTACCATTGCAGCAGATACTGGAGAGCAGCAACACTTTTGCCCATTTTTCATCTAATATCTTCTTTTTTTCCACCCTATTTTATTCCTTTTTATCATAGTGGCCTGGTAATCCCGCGTGGCTCAATTACATTTCTCTTAGTTTATGTTTCAGAAGTAAAAAGGTTTGTTTACTGTCTGCTTTGTGTTTCCCATCCAGCTAAAAATGCATTTATATCTGCTCCATGTCCGCCCTCTTTCAGTGGTCACAATGTTATGGCCGATCAGTTAACGCCATAGATAGAGATGGAATCCGAAAAATTCTTCCTCTGTAAAACATCTTTTACAGCCAGAAATTAATTTGGTACAACTCAGTAGAACCAGGGTCACACCAAAACACTCAAAGTCTGCTTCATCAACTATCTTAAATCATGCGATAACAAAATCATTGCCATCTTTTACTAAACAAAACCATTTCAACAGTAACATTACTAAAGAGAGAAGAAGAAAAAAACTGTTTAACCTCTCAACCCCCACTGAACAGAGCACATTCCAGTTTGGCTTTTCCCAAATCTAAAAGCTTCTTGAAAAAACGTGCGACAAAATAGCAACAAAAAATGAGGATGAAAACGCAACGAAAACGCAACGAAAGAAAGCGGCAACAAAGTGACAAAAAAGAAATGAAAAGAAATGTGAAAAAAGGGACTACAACGCAAGGAAAACGATCCGTTTAAATGAGTTTTGTGGGTCTTTTGTTACACTGGCCTATAGGCTGTAAGCTTTAATGTTTGGGTGAAGCTGAACTGGAGAAAATGCACTTGGTTAAGAGTGGGTTAAGAGAATAACAGAATCCTGACTAAAACGTAACTTTTGCATGTTTTTGTTTTAGCCTGTGTGAGCCAAAGATGTGTCTCAAGTCAGATAGAAGACCTCAAAAATAATGCGCTTTACTGCGATATGGATATTGCTTCACCCAACATCGCAATTACGTCAATTTGGTGCAGCCCCGTACCACATTATATTCTGCTGCTATTAAGTTTTTCATAACTGTAACCATGAAAGAAATGTATAAAAGAGACCAACTCCAGTCTCTAAAATGTAAAGTACTGGAGTTATCCTTCAGGGGGCCAAATGCGAACTACTGTGTGAGAGTGTGAGACAGAGCTTCCAATGTTAAAATAAAGGTGTAGAAAACAGTTTAAAGCTCTCTTAAACGCGCCGGGTTGAATATTTGACACCCCTGTTCTAGGCCAATTTCTACTGTATTATTATTTGTTGCTTCCATCAGTGTGACATGTTAACGGTCAATGAGGCTGGCATAGTGTCCTCCCCCGTCAGTGCTCATATTGTTTTAAGTGATGACTGTCTGTGTCTGTTCAGGCGCTGCAGACTTTGTCCCTCACTGACTCGCGGCTCAGGTCTCGAGGCACCGTTCTGGTGAACGCTCTCGGCAGCAACACGTGTCTGAGGAAAGTCGACCTCAGCGGGAACAGCATGGACGACATCGGAGCCAAGATGTTGAGCAAAGCTTTACAGATCAATACAACTCTCAGGTAATAAATGGTGTCCTTTGATGAAGTTTAGAAATATACTACTGGATAATCCTAAGTACCAACTCATGGTAAATGGACTCAACTTATATAGTACTTTTCTAACTTTATCAGGCCCAAAGCGCTTTACATTAAGGAACCACCTTCGCTTCACCCATTCACTCTCTCATTCATACACCGATGTACGCAGACATATAAAATATCTGACCTTCAGTAGAAGACTATGTCTAAAGACCTCAACTACTGAGTACAGAAGATGAATCAAGCACCTTCATCGAAGATGGACAACTCCTGTACGACTGAGAACTTACACAGACACCTAACTTAAATACATTCTTAAGATTATACTGAATATAAAATTGCCAAGTTAAGTTATACTTTATTAATCGCAGTAGGGGAATTCTTTCTCTGCATTTGACCTATCCTCAATGCCGCTGGGGCGACTTGTGGGAGCTGCCTCTAATTAAAATGAAGTCTAAAATTGCAGATTGCTCTGAGTAACACCTGAAGAAGCAAAAATACCACCAGTCGTACACATACCACAGTTTGAGAGCAAAGTAACGTTGTACATTACAAAGGAGCCAATGTGTTGTAATGTGGAAACTACTTTTACTAATTCATAATGCAACCATCGATTAAGTAGAAATACACAGACTGTGGCTCGTCTCACATTCTCTTTCCATCTTTGTTTCCTTCTATCATCGAGAGATATTGTCTGTAGGGAATTTCCTTTACTAATTGTAAAGGGATATAATCGCCAAAGTTGCAGGGATACATCCTATAAACCTTGGATAGAGGGCAAACTAAAGTCCCAGGGCCACATGCGGCTTTTTTTTTTTTACTTTTTGTATTACGGCCTGCGAGATATTTATATAAGTCTGACCAAAACCTTAGATCAACCAACACCTTTGACGGACTTTGATGTTCTTTTTTATTGTAGTTTGGGCTGATGCAGTCTATTGTATTTGTTTGGCAACCTACAAACTGCTGTTGGACCGGTCCCCCTGGGGGAGAGAAGAGAACTCTGAACTTCTAAACTAATGCAAGAAACAAATGTAATTGCTGTTGTTCACTCAAAGTGCATACATCTGCAAAATCCCAAAAGCAGCTCACCAGAAGGTGAACTTAATGGCCATCTAAGCGGCTGCCTTTGCGTTAGGCTGGATGTGTTTAAACTCATGTTGGGCGATGTATGAAATGCTGTGTAGAAATGTTCTGAATGCATCACGTGTCCTCGCCCTGCAGGAGTGTGACATGGGATCGCAACAACTCCTCCGCAACTGGGTTTCTCGACGTGGCCAGAGCGCTCGAGCAGTAAGTCTAAAATCTGTATGTGTTTCTTCATTTGGGTCAATAAACACAGCCTGCCTGTATGTACCGCCGGAGCAATATTGATCTGTGTGATTGAGTTACGGCCTATTTTAGAAACGTCACGTGACGAGCATGAAATCTGTAACGTGAGCTGAATGAGTTGTTGCTTTCTGCTCGCCGTTATCGCAAATGGTCCAGATTTACCTCGAGGCCAAAAATGACTGGCTCGCAACGATGAAGGCGTGAGTGCTGGATGCAAGTAGGTTCTCCAGCTGTGGTCGGGGTAGCGTTGGTGGGATTACAGAGTCCTGTCCAAACTCATAGTTGTTTTTAATGTAGATTTAGCTTTGCTCCTGTTGTGCAAAAATACTTTTCGTTCTATTTCATACATAATGTCGTTGAGTCCGTGTTCATCGAAGAGTTCGTGGACTTGTTCCTGCTTTGTTTGGACAATGGCTGCACAATTCTGAAAAATACCTGATGGAGAATGTTCTGACAAATGCAGCGAGTGCAATTATGTTCAAGAATAATGTTTTATGACTCAGTTCATTGTGCACCTCCAGCATTAACATCTGAAAGGAGATTGCTAAGCCAACGCGTGAATCACATGCATTTTATTGTTTTCACTAAATGCCTTTTTCTAAAATGGTCTTATTTCCATATAAATGAAAGTGTAAATGAAAGACGTTTTCTTGCGATACATTTCTCTTCTATTTGTGTCAGTAAAAATAGAGACGTTTCAAAGTGATAACACCGCCAGTGCCTCGCCTTTAAGTGTCTGCCACATCTTTAACCTTTCCACTCTGTCTGCCACTTTTTCTCCAGCAACTTCATCCTGCAGTACATGCCTCTTCCCTTTAGCGACATCAGCCAGGCTTATCGCAGCGCCCCCGAGAGGACAGAGCAGGCGCTTACCAAGGTTATTACGACGCATGCCAAATGTCTGTCAGTCTGTCTGCAGTGTTAATATACATCTGACGCGGGTTGTAAGCTAGATGCGCTTCCTGACACCACCCTCCCCATATACCCAGGCTTGGGGCCAGCATATCAAGTGTGCAAGTTTCGAGACTAATTGCTGTGCGGCGGATGTTTTACCCCTTATACACCAATGATGGAAAAAAAGCAAGTCACTCTTGTTAGGTGCTAATCTTCAATTCCTCATCTGTGCTATTTACATTCATCCAGTAATCCCGTAGATCAGAGGAGAACAATCGTTTAGCCTTATCCCCTGCGCACAGTGAAGGGAGATAAAAGACATAGAACATCTGACGCCGATGTGTATCTGTTTTATTCAGAAGAGAAGAAAGCAAAGTTTGAGATAAAATGAGACTCCTGCTGTGGCAGAAATCAATATGGTTTCTGTGTAATGGACCGAACGAGCCTCCGCGCAATTACGAAAAAGATAAATGAACAACTATTTACATTCCTTTAACAAAACTTAGCATTATAGCCATATGATTTAACCCATCTTTACATAATAGTGACCCAGAATTGCAGATTAAGCAATATGAGACAGAATGACATCTTAATCTTTACATACAGTGCCTATTTATAATATAATTACAATATAAAGTATTGCATTTTGATATACTGTGACCTGGTTTAATTTAAACAAATAAACATGTCAAAAAAAACCAAAAAATTAATTTGTTCTTGTCTTAACTCTGCAATCGTCCTCAGAGTTGGTCACATGATGCCACGTGTCTTAAAGTGGACATATCATGAAAAAATCGACTTTCTTGAGGTTTATATTATGTTTTAACGTTGTTCCCTCGTCAAAGACAGACCTGGAGCTCCTAACCACGCCGTACGTCCAACTTGGAAGTTTTTTTAATTTATTATTATTCCTACAGCTGCCAGCAGGAGGAGCCCCAGTCAAGATTTTCCCCAGCTCTTTCGCCTGCATTTCATTGTGACCATTTAATTATGACAGAGAAATATTTTAAAATTGTAAAACGGAAAATATCAAAGTCTATTTTCAAGCTCCATATGCATGACATGTCCATGTTAAGTGAGCTGATTTACACAGGTTTTTTCGCTGTTTTCCTACGGTGGTCGAGGTAGGACAACAGGGCCGTCTGCAGTCCAAATTCTTCAGTACAGCGTGGCAAACACACTGGATTAAGGAGGCAACTGAAATTCGGAAACATGCCCCTGGGACAGCAAACCTGGGATGAGGGGACCTTGTTGCTTTGACGCACCTGGAACGCTGTACTGAAGAAGTCGGACAACAGACGGCGCTGTTATCCTGCCTCAGCGCAAAACACCTGTGTAAATCAGCTGACAAGACACAGTAACGTCATGTGACCGACTCTGAGGAAGATTGCAGAAAGTGAGGAGTTGAAGGTATGAAAAATTAACAACATAACATCAGTCTGACATTGAGTGAAATAATGTGAAAAGTGCAGATTAAAAGTGTTGTTGTGATTGTAATAAAAGCCCTTTCACCTTTTTTTTTTTTCCTTTGAACATAATCTCCTTTATGAACTTTTTTGGGCCAGCGATCTGTTTTCGCTGATCCCCGTGTATGTATATCTGAATTACCCGTCATAACACTAACAACCTCTTTGCGCAGATTCAGCGAGCTCTGGTGAGGAACAACCAAACACAGCGCTTTTCCCAAAGACAGGCTCTCAGGCTGCACCAAGGTCTGGTCACGAGCACCGCCGAACAGGTCATTATCATCAGCGTCATCTTCTCTGGTATTATTACTGTTATGCGTGTCTGCCGGGTGCTTTCCGTAACACTCTTTCGCTGCACGTCTCCAAGGTGATGGAGCGCCTGTGCGTGCGTGTCCAACAGCAGGTGTGCGTGTTACGAGGCGTTGGCGAGATGGAGGAGATCCAAGCCGCTAAACAAGTGTTAAAAGAGGCCAGGAACTCCCGCGCGGTGAGTGCTGTGTGAATGGGCTTCCCGCGACGCGCGTGAGCGACTTTTATCAAGAGCCAAGTTGGACTAAATATGGTGGCATTTCTTTTAGTTGTATCCGTCCCTGTGTGAGTTGGCTCATGTGCTGTCCGTGGATGGGCCGGTGAGGCAGAGGCTGGACTCTTTGGCTGGAGAACTGGCCAAAGCTGCAGACAAGGAGCTGCAGGTAGAGTTTTTTTTTTTTACATGTACAAGTGAAAGGTATGTTCGAAATATCAGATCACAAGTTTACCCCAGAGGCACCTCATATCATCACGCAAAAATCATCAAGAGGAGTAATCCATGTTCACAGCAGGATCACATAATGAATTAAGTTAAAGCTAAAATATAACAGGCTTACAGTCGCCCCTCCACTGTAGCACAGTTAGAGACACTAGTGACTGAGTAAGGCCTGTTTCCTCTGCAGGTGATTGTGGACTCTATGGTGTCCCTGTGCCATGAACTCTGTCCGATATCTTCGACGGCGGCCGAGAAGTTGAGTCCCTCGCTGTCGTCCGTCTCCGAGCGAGTGTCTATCCCTCGCTCGTCCATCCGGACCGCCCTGATGGAGCGAGCGGCCCAGGACATCCACAGGGCTCTGGAGTAAGTGCTAATGCCTCTGGATTTGATAAGCAGCGTATTGATTTTCTCCCACTCAGATAAATCTTTACCGCTCCTCCTTTTGCTCCACAGAGAAGTGAAGCTCTCAGTGGTTTCCTATCTCACCAACACCATCGTCGACCAAATTCTGCAGGAGCTCTACACCACGCACAAGTCATTGGTAAATTATAGTATATACTTACCTATAGTTTTAATTGAAGTTTTCAAATTTTGTATGGTCGGATAAGCATGCAGTGACTACGAAACCTAATATTTATACTGTATATAGACTAGGGCCCAACCGATATGAATTTTTGGGGTCCGATACCAATACCGATATGAAGGGATGGCCGATATATAGGCTGATATTTGAAGTAATTTAATTTAATGTAATTTTTTTTTAAATCTTACAAATAGTTAAACATTTATTATTGCAGTAAAGGTTGTACTCATAGAAATATATCAAATAGAGGTCGACCGATGTGGGTTTTTGTAAGGCCGATGCCGATATGCACCGCTGATATTTTTGGCCACATTTTTAGAAATGTCTCGTCTACAATTCTGTGTATCATGCTTCTAAATGTGTCAGTGTTGAACTTTTACAGCAGAGGGCGCTATATGAGATGACATTCATGTTTAGGAGGTACTTCAGAGGGAGCTTGTTTGAAAGACTATTTCTTTTGGTTCCAAAATTATAAGCAAAAGTCTACAACATAAAATAGGTGTACAAACATGTGACCGATGTTTTCCCGCTCCCCTGAGGCCAGATCGCCAAATAGCCACGTGAACTAAAACCCATGTATATATGCTTTCAAGCCTTGTGTGTTTGTTAGAGTCGACAGGTGTCCCAGCTGAAGCGTTGGGACGGTGTTGGGGAGGAGGGAACCAGCTGGAGGTACAACAGACATCGAGACTCGCTGGACATCACAGACGAAGAGATCAGCACCAGCATCGTAAGGCTCTTCCTACTGGACCTGACCGTCTTCCCCTGTCTCTCCGTCTGTTGCATCTCTAAGTACAGCCGGCACTAGAACATAATGTCCACTGGCATTCAAGTCAGTCTATTTAATCAGCTCAGATTAGCATTCTCTAAGTTCTCCTCATACTTCTTTTCTGTACCTGGTTTTGCTCATTGATTTAGTCCTGTTTTCGATGTTTGGTCCTGCTTTTCTTTTGACTTTTTATAGTCTTGCTTTAGATGTTGTGCTAGTCCTGTATAATTACTGATTAAAACTCAATTTGTTGCTTGCTTAACCATATTATATCCAGGGCAGTGGGTCCGACCTCCTCAATATCGGCTTGAAAAATGAAGCCACGTTTTTCTCATGACCCACTAACAACATGTGTGTGACCCAGTTTGAGGTCCCAAGCGGCCAGTGGAGAAAAATGGTGCTATACCCAACAATTTGTTATTTTATTTTTTTCATTCGGATTTTTATATTACTTTTTTCTTCCCCCTGCCTACGGTTGTCTCTGCTCTTCTTGCTGTTTGACTGTTTAGTGAAAGATGGTCTGATGAAGTCCTGTGGTTTTGTCCTGGTTTGTAGATGCTTTTGTGCTAGTCTGAAATGAGGTCAATCATAGTTTAGACCTAATTTGTTATCCTGCTGTAGCCCTGGTTCCGCTTATTCTCGGTAAAAATAGGCGTAATAAAATTAAAATGGGTCTTTATGGATAAGAAATCTGTATTTTGTCTCTTTGGATCCAAAAGTTTGTCGACCTTTGTCCTTGTTGTTCAAAACTTCATACAGAATGCAGCTTTACTATTTTCACAATTGTATTTAGTGACATCTGCCATTTTTAGTGACGTTTTCCACTTGAGTGGACTTGACATATGAATTATTTCTATTAGAACAGCTAATCTTGCAGAAAAGTTATACATTGTGGACTGACAGTACCAGACTGCTCGGTAACCCCCAGAAGGACTCTTTTCTGTAGATGGACGGTGTCAGAGTTGGTGAGGGGAGTTGTTAATAATTGGGGTCTGTCTGGATTTCTGCCTGGAGCTGTGAGCTGACAGTGTGGACACATGACTGACAGTTTCTCCACAAAGGCTGAGTATCGTTAGCCCTGGCAAGTATACCCCGTCTTGGGCAGTTCCCCCGGGCGTTGAAGGAACGACACGGAACACAGGAGCTGGTGTAGGTGAGAATTAAATATCGTGGTTTCTGGAAATATAGCTGCTGGCCTTGATGTCCATGCAGTCTGTATGCACCGGTAGATTGTGTAACTTGTGCTCATATCTTGTTATACCGTTCTAGAGGGCGCTTAAAACTGAGGAGAAGTACGGTAGACTTTGAACTGCCACGATGCAGATGTGTTGACTTGGTTTATGGTTAATAGCTTTGTAATTACTAAGTCTAGCTACACTGAATAACACTTACACAAAATTCAACATCTTCTGTGTTAGTAAAAAAAAGAAAAAAAGAAAAGGAAAACAATTTCTTCTGTATTGGAATTTGGTATATATCACTATTCAATCGCAAAGGCCGGATTCTTACAAACTTGAAAGAACAATATGACAAGATATAAAGAATGATGGTGGTTGGCCCATTCCCTGAGGACATTTCCCTCCCCTAGAGTCATATTGTGGTTGAAGGACTTTCAACAAAAATTTGCACAGAAGGTTAATCCTCGAGCTAAGTACACCTTACTCAATTGTAGCTCCAGACCTGATCGTGGGTCCCCAGGCTCTGCATTGAAGTCACTTGCCTGTCAAGAGCTGGTTTAAGGCATACACTGCACCACGGGTAAGCTGCCTTTATCCGTGGCTCACCCGATGGTCCACATCTGTCCTTTGCCTCTCCCAGGACAGACAGCTGCGCGGCCTCTGCAGGACCCAGTGCGCACATCTGGCTGTCTCTGTGCACAGCGGGGCATTGTGCATGCACTGCTGCTCCAAAAATGATGTCCTTTTCTTGTGTCACTGACCTGCGGCTTGTCATCCCCACATCGCTGTTAGTGACCGGTGTGGAGCAGAATCGAGTTGGTGATCATTGATCAGTAGAGAACATGCTGCTAACTTTCGTTACGTTGGGGCATCTGAAATTATATTTGCTGATGATTGTTTTACCTTTTGTTTCTTCCTGCCCGTTCTCATTAAATACGGCCATATTTTTGTCAACTGCATTAATAAAACAGCAACGTGAGTAAGGAGCGTAAAACAGGTTGTTATGGCAAAACGACTGGGTCAGAGAAGCTCCAAAACGTCAGCACTTTTAGGTGTTCCCAGTCAAGAGGGGTCGAAGAAGGGACCATTAATGAACCCAGCAACAGCTTACTGTGCCGAAGAGAGACGACCAGCATTATGAAGGTGGTTGTGACATAATGCTTGACGGGTGTTCAGTGTTTTTCTTGCTTTGGGACATTATATAGAGACAGTCACTGGAAATATCCTTTTGTAAGTGGATATACATCATATAATATACAAGTCATCAGCATAATGTCTTTCAGGGCCATAGCTCTCAAAGCATTAGCACAGCACTTCAGAAATGAGAAATCTTTATTCATGTCCAGATTTATTTAATTGGCCATGGTAGCTCATCCTTTATTTCTCATGTAGATCCGGTCTGTTAAATAAAACATCTCTGTTATGTCCATGCGACTGTATTTTGTTCATTAGATTTTACAATTGCACAAACACAATGCGCCAGAGGGTAAAGCCACTCTGCGTATTTCCACTGAGTGCACATTATTAGTGATCCTTAAAGCATGTCTTTTCCCTCTTTCAGGACACAATAGCCATTAAGAAGCGCAGCTCACGAACAAGAAGGATACGGCCTGTCTCCTCTCGACTGAGTGAGTACTGCTCTTCCTTTGTCCGCTAAAACGTTTCCTGTCTGTGTACCATTAGACAGTTCTTTTATATCGCTCTCGGACTGAGGCTCAGGATGCACAACACATAATCAGGTAATACTATATGCATGCGCTCAAACAGAATGTTAGGGTGATATTTATGTAAAAAAGAAATAGAAAGAATGTTACCACTCTATTATTACGTTAAAGGGGACACATTATCAAAGTTTACTTTAAATATACTTTATAATGTGTCCTTGTAAAAAAAACTGATTTATAAAGTCGTTTTCTTTCCTAATAGATAGAACCTGGACGTATCTTACAAATTCACATAATCCTCCACACACATCGATTACCGGACCCAGAATAATGTTTTCAAGACTACATTTTGCATGATATGTACAATTTTGTGTTGTGCAGCCCTTACCACCTAACTCTTGTTATTTTATTAGAATATGTATCCAAACTGCAGCAGGTTGTCATTTCTTGGATTACAAATAGTGTGTTTTTTTGTTTGTCAGGTCTGTGTGACGACTCCAGCTCCTCTCCACCCCCCTCCGTCCCATCGTACTCATCTCCTCTGTCCCGCTCCGCCTCGTGGGAGGGTCTGTCAGAGTTACCCACACACGGCCTGCCTCTGCATCACGTGACCAGAGTTCGTCCCCGTCCGCCGCGAAAGCATAAAGGAGCACACATGCCCACAGAGATGGTAGGGAAATAGCTGTGGCAAATATGATGTTAACTAGTCAAAAAAAAAAAAAAAAGAATAATGTCAAAAACCCAAGGGTGAAACAAATGTATAATTTTTGTTTGGTTTTTTTGTGCAGCACTGCAGTGAAAATGGAGGAATAAGCCCCCTGGACGATGGGATCCCAGACTTTTACACCAAGAGAGTCCTCCCTGACAGGTAACGCTAAAGCTGTTTGTGTCGATTCACAGGGATAGTTTAGGGTAATTTACAATTCATACATCATTATCATTTGTGCAGCTCTGGCCCGACTATTAAAAGTCTTCATGTCGGTCTGCAGTTGTAAATCTTTAAAACAACAAGATTTGAGTTAATGTGAATGGTCCACTAGTTTGGTCCACTTAAAGACTTTACCAGGACTTTCTGAGAAGTGAAACCCAGCGGCGGGACAGTTCACAGGGTCTCCAATCCCCAGACAAAGCACGGACGAGCACGCAGGTACCATCAGTCCCAATGCCCAGAGCCCAGCCAGCGTCAGCTATGGAGCGAAGGATGGAGAGTTGCACACCTCAAACCCTGCCTGATGAAAGAGTGGGAAGCAATTGATTCACAGCTTGTTCGCCTCCTTGGATCACTCAGTCCCTACGCGGCACACATTTGGGTCTGATCGGCCTGTGGTGGGTCTGTTTCAGCGGGGGGTGTCTTGTGCCATGATATTAGCCTGGAATGTTCCTCAATGTGGCTTAAGTACATCTACAAAAAAGCACTTACTGGGTTTTTACTGCATTAGTGTTACAGTAGAGGCATTAATTGATCTCCAAGTTGAATATATTTCCAGCAGCAGCCTATCACACTTCTAAAATGTGTTATTGTGACAGGTCTGGGGTGTGACACGTTGAACCTGTTTCCTCCTGTTTCCTCCTGTTTCCTCAGTCAGCTGTCCTCGCTGCACAAAGCCCACTCTCTGCGGAGGAAGAAGAGGAGGAACATGCTGGCCATCTTCAGCTTCAGGAAAAACCGCAGCCAAAACCAGTCGAATCAGGGTCCGACCGAGTTAGAGGCAGAGTTTTTTGGAGACGGGTGTCACACTGTTGCCACGGCGCCCACGGGGTCTGTACAGCCACGAACACATCATTAGCAGTTTCCCCTGAGCTATGGCCTTAAGACACTGCACAAAATCTCATTATCTGTCTCTCAGTATCCTACTCTACAATTCAGACTATAGAGCTCCGGAAAAAAAGAGAGACTTCTGTGATTTATTCATAATTCAGCCTATCTCTGAGTCAATCCCTGGCCTGCTCCTTCACAAGCCTTTACGAGTTTATGAACTTACAGACATCAAAGTGCATGACTGGTTTTCATGATTCTCTCATTATTACTTAGTTTGATGAGATAACACTCAAGTATTAATTATAGCTTTACCACAGTGAAGTGGCAATTCAATTCAATTAAAACACTCTTGGATAAAAGTTGCAATTTTTATGTTCTAGCTTTAGCATAATTATTTGTGAAAACAAGGTCTCACTACAGTACAATGGGAAATTTCATCACTTCTGTGCCCATTTTCAATAATAAAGCCAATTATTGTGAAACATAGGTATATTTTTTGGGCAAAATTATAAATATGTAGTAGTCGTCACTTTATGACTGAAGATGAGTATTACTATTATATGTGAATAATCAATATATATACAATTTTCGATGCATCTTTCTCATTTTAAATGTGTTTACAAGAGTAGACCACACATTTTGCCAATTTCGTTTTTTAGGGGAAATTGTGGGTGTCTGCTTTGTTTTCCATCATCCAGACACTGCATTCAACAGCAGATCCCAAAAAGATACCTGTAATTTTGTGGTAGTCTATTTTAACTGAATTCTGCATGACATTTTTGTTTGACTTTGTTGCTTCCTGTAATTGGCTCAAAGCTACCAAATTGCAGGAGACTCATAACAGTTATGTTTACACATATGTAGCTCACAGGTGGTGGCTCATTATCAACACACAACACGTCAAATACAGATACAAAAAATATGAACTACTTTGAGCCTGATAAAACTTTTGACCCTCATTTTACTTTATTAGCTGGATTAAACAATACACATCATTCTAAAGATAAAAAAAGTGAGACATATTTATAATATAAATTTCATCTGAAGACATTTTTGTTATTTAAACATGAATATTGCATGAATAGAGATGTTTGACATGATCTAAAAAGAGTAAAAACACATACACAGATCTGACTTTTTTTTTTTTATGTCAGTGTTACTATAACAATCTTAAATGTTATCAATTCTTTAGGACGGCCACAGAGAATGTGTACACGCTCCTCCAACCTCCCAGGTCAGGAAGGAGAGCGGGGTCTCCTGGTGAAGGGGCTGATGGGAAAAAAGCTGACAGCCAGAAAAAAAGCCCACCTCTTTTGAGTCCACAACCGATGCCAGGCTTTCCCCATTCAGCAGGGGGCAGCAGCAAACACCCCTTCTACTCACCCCGAGAGGTAAGATCACTCAGAATGCTAAGCTTTCAGGGACATTATGGGCTATGTGCACGCAAGCGTCACATGACTTCCGAGTGGATTCTAAGTAGTCGTTTGCGTATCCTGTCTCCGTTATTTCCCTATGAGGTCTTGTCTAAAAAAATAAATAGCTGAAGATTACATGGTAGACAGTGAGTTACTGGTGGACAGTCAGTAGCATCATGTTAAAAACATCTTGTCAGGGGCAAAAAATTCACTAGAGGAAACTTCCGTGCTCATCACAGTAAGTGTTTTTGTCTTGAAGCTAACGGCTAACACAAATTAAAAATTAAAATAGCTACATGATTTTAAACGAGCCTGCTCAAAATATAATCTGCCTTTAGTATAAATACTTTTTAGACGTTTAATTTTTGTGGTGGTGTTTTTTGATACTAGCCGTTAGTGCTGAGATAAAAAGTCCTACCTCAAAAAACACAGACGTTTCCTGCAGTCAAGAATTTACATTCAACGTAATGTTTTAAACACGTAGCGAGTCACTTCGGATTAGTATCTCACTGTCAGTGATGTTTCCTTGAACTATACATTGTTTTAGACAAGACCTCACAGGGAAATAACGGAGACAGGATACGGAAGCACCGACTTAGTATACACTTGGAAGTCACGTGTCATTTGCGTGCATAGAGCCTATTGTATTCAGCCAAATTTAGCTTAAAGCAGTACTAAGTAACTCATGCCCCTAGAGGCCATAAGCGCCACTGCAGGTGTCGTAGCATGTTGCGTTTTTTTACTCATTAACTGTCTGTGAGAGTAAATACTACGCTGACAGAAAAGGCAAAGGGAGAGAAGGATATTGTACATCCGATTACACACTGCTAAAGCGGCGCTAGCCCGTTAGCCTGTTAGCTTCTTCTTCATGGTTCTATTAGTATGTATTGGTGTCCCCTACCCGGTGGAAGCAAAGTTGCAATTGTGGTTTTATGGCCAGAGACACGGACAAGTATTTATTAAGGTAAACAAGTTACTTAGTGCTCGGGTGCTCGAGGGTTTGTGGGAGTTCGCCCAACCAGTCCACATTGCCTTTGTGGATCTGGAGAAAGCGTTCGACCGTGTCCCTTGTGGTCCCCTATGGGGGGTGCTCCCTCTGCTAAGGGCTGTCCGTTCCCTTTATAACCGCAGCAGGAGCTGGATTCGCATTGCCGGCAGTAAGAATTTCTAGGCAGCCAGGGACCGGAAGGTGTCCTGTTTGGGAACCTCAGGATCTCATCTCTGCTGTTTGCGGACAATGTTGTTCTGTTGGCTTCATCAAATCAAGACCTTCAGGAGGTCCCTCGGGAGGTGCTCCAGGCATGTCCTATTGGAAGGAGGCCTCGTGGAAGGCCCAGGACACGCTGGTGGGATTATGTCTCCGAGCTGGCCTGGTGTCGCCTCGAGGTCCCCCCAGAACAGCTGGAGGAGGTGTGCGTGGATTGGGAGGTCTGGGCATCTCTGCTGAGACTGCTGCCCCCGCGACCCGGCCCCGGATAAAGAGGAAGAAAATGGATGGATGGAAGTTACTTAGTACTGCTTTAAGTATGGTACAAAGCTCAGAGGGCATTCAAGACAAAAAGTGTGGTAAACCTTGTATCTATCTGCTTAATGTTTAATTTTATGTGATTGTTTTCTTTTCTATATCGTTTCTTGTTGGTTAGCCACAAAGGTCTGAGTCTGACTCCGTGTTTGAGCCTTTGGATGACATGGACAGGTACTGGGTCGACGACAAACATAGAACCACAGCGGTGCTTCGGCACACCGAAAAGGCACAGTGGTACGAAGACCGGACTCAGGACAGTCCCGGAGACCCCAAAACCACTGAACGACACTGGAGCGAGAGCCGTCACCCGGACAGAGCCGTGGACCGACAGTGGACCGTGGACAGGCACACCCAGCGGCAAATCGACCGGAAAATGGAGAGGCAGCTGGGACCAGGGGGGCGGTACTTAGACAGGTCGTGGTCTGAGTATAAGCCTGCAGAGGTCCCCGCGGAGCATCAATGGACCGACACAAGACAGTCCATCAGGAAACCAGTGCAGACCCTGAACTTAGCCCAAAGACCACTGCCCCCGTACCCCTCAGACCGCACGCCATCGCCAAAACAAGACTCTGATCTCCAAAAGGGACAGGCAGAGGTTGCAGCAGACTGGCTCCACGGGCCACCGGACGCCCAGGGGGATAGGCTGATGTGTCCTAGCATTGGAGGAGGACAGGTGGAAGTGTGGAGGGGCACCACAGGAGGAGGTCCCAAAGTCTCTAAACCCGACCCGCCACCACAGAGCAGCAAACCCAACCTGTCCAAGCTAAGGCAGAGGTCCCGCCTGGAGAGTGCAGAGGCCGTACCAGGTACACGTTGACAGTATGTGGATTTTTACAGTGAAAACTGGGGCTGAGAGATTTGGGAAAATATCTAATTGTGATTTTTCTCTTTAAGTCTCTTAAGCAAATCTGTTATTGCAGATCTTATGTAACAATGTGTAGAGTGTTTGCATACATTACTGACAAAGCGTACATTATCCGCTAATCATCGGCTGCTCAAAATGTCACATCACACTACTACAGTATAACACCAAAGCGAGCCTTCTTGTGGGGTGCGATTAACTACTATGTCAGTCAGTGTGTTGAGGCTTTTGGAGTGTTGAAGCCACACGTAATGCTCTGAATCACATTTCTGAAAGCACAATTATTTCAGTCACATTAGTCCACCTTCCTCTGTCATAATTTTGATGACTAACTGCCCCTCTTTTGGCTGTGCTGCAAAGCCATTTGGGTTGCTGTACGCCTGTCCTATTGTCCCACTTTTTCAATATCACAGAGTGAATTGTATAAAAGTTTAGAATTACATACTGCTTATTGACATAAAATATTGAGTGTCCTGACGATCTGGTTTGGAATATTTTGTCAAGTATTGCTATTTCTATGTGTTTTGGGGGTAAAACAGCGAATCAAATGTGTCTATGGTGGAGTTTATCACTTCAAGTCCTTCCATGTACCGCCACAAAACTTGTCAAACTTTTACTCCTTTTTGAGGTGGTCCCCCTATTCATGATCCCCAGGTGTAGAAGAGGAAATTGACGCAGAGCGGGATCCGGCAAGGACAGACAAGAAAGAGCGAGAGAAGAGGAAGGATTCAGAGAGTCAGCCGCCCCCAATCCCCGAAAAGGTTTGTCTCTGTCTTACAACCCGACATCACTTAGTTTGCCCCTTCATCTTTCTTCTTCTCCGTGTTGTATAATCTCATTTGATGACGCTGTGTTATCCCTAATCCCTTTAAATCTACTACACATTGAGATGTAATAGCTTTTCTTTTCTTCTCTCGACAGCCAAAGACATCCGCGTACGCAAGTTTTTCTAAAGATTCAGCCTTTGACAGGAGCTTACCCCCTCCTCCTGTGCCTCCTCCTGGTCACAAACCCACACACGGATTACCCGACAGAGCGGCGAGCCAGGGTAACTGCACCACACGCTAGCAAGCACATTACAGCTACAGCCAAGAAACTGGTTTCCTTCAAGTCAAACTTAAAATTGATGTCATAATTTCAGATATAGAGCTTGGGATTGTGTTGTCAAAACTGCAAGGATTCCCTGGCACCAATGGAGATTATGAAATATAATACTAGCTATTGTTGACAGCATTTTTACATTATATTTGCTCCATGGATTTTTTCTATACTATTTTCTATTGATTTTAGCTAATGTTTCTGGACAATACCCCCAAAATGATGCCTTTGTAATTGAATAAATTTAGGAAATCATTTCACCTCTTTTCATTTAGCGAAGGTATTGGATTTCATGTCAATGTTTTTGTTCAATAGGCCAGGATGAATGATGTGTGTGAGTGAATGAATGATGGTGGTCAGAAGGGCTGTTGGTGCAGATGTGTGTAGTCCCGACAGTGTTTCTGTCAGTCTCCCCCAGGGGAATCTGAAGCTACAAAGGTGCCACCACTGAGTGTGGAGTGAATGTAAAATTGTCTCATGTAAAGCGCTTTGTGACCATTTCAGTGAAAGGCGCTATATAAATAAAGCTCTTCTTCATGTGGATAGGTCCGTAATTACAGAGATGCAGTATTATCAACAAACAGGTTCAATGCATTTTACATTCCTCACTTCCGAAATACGTGCATGGTCAATGTTGAGTCGAGTTGCGCATGCTGAAACAGAGAAATAAGTTGGGCATAAGATGAAGTACTTCTCAGCATTTTAAGCCCCTTTAAACAGTATTATAACTCTGACTGTGACAGACACATGCTATTTTAGTCTTATTGGCGTCTGAAGGTCTTCCCAGTTCTATTGTATTACTTTGAAGGCCTGAGTCGCACCAGGACCACATGGCTACTTAATATGCATTAATGCAAAAGCTCTTGTTCCCGATTAGAGCTGTTGGGCTCAATTCGATCGGAGTTATGACTCAACACTAAAGGCTACATGGAAGCATAGCAAAGGTAATTCTTTTCTTGCAATAATATAATGTTTTTAGCTGCCGAGTGTCCTGCAAATATTTCTACAGTTCTGGCTCATTCACACTGATGTTCCACTGATTATCACCTCAACTTTAGACTCTCTTGTGTTTTCGCATGCGCAGCTCGCCTCAACATGGCCCTGGCACGTTTTTCAGAAGTGAGGAACTCTGGTCTGTCCTCTACCCCAGTATTAAACAGTGGGATCATCAGAGGGTTACGTATTATGTCACGTGAACACCAACTGACCTTACAGTCTGTGTGCAGTGCACGCTCAAAAAAAGTAAACGTTTCAGGTGACCGATATTGACCGATGCGTTGTCTGTGTGGTTCAGGTGATGAAGGACTCAGACCTCAGGCACCAATCAAACCACAGAGGAGCAGGAAGGCCATGTCATGTGACACAGGTAACCGTTCCTGTGGCTGCATTTTTGCACTCTGCACTTGTTTATCAAATCTGTATGTTGCTCTGTGCGTGCAGTCTGTATCTAACTGTTGTTTTGTCCTCACTGACCCCAGGGCCTGACAGGGAAAGCCCTAATAACGTTGAGAAGCCCCCAAATCGCAAACCCCCCGTGAAAAAACCTAGACTTCCCCAAAACAGAAATAAGTCCCTGGAGCTGTCTGGTACAAGTCTCTCTGTTTTATTCATGGTGTGAGTCTAGTGTCTGTGTGTGTCATAGCATAATGCAGTGGTTTCCTCAAAGTCTTGTTGTGGGACTAGATTTATAGGCTAAAAAGTGCATGAACATTTTTTTCAGGCATCCAACTCCCAATTTGGAGATATCATATTAGACACATTTCATGTGACGTCTGCATACTAAATTAGGTTAATGCGCCCGCAGGCAGGCCTGGTGCAAAACAACTGGAAAACTGTATTGTAGTAGCACCGCCACGTGACATGCTTTTGTTTTCGTATAAAAACAACACACTGCCATCGTATCGCGTTGAGACTTTGTGCGTCAAACGAGAGACAATGGTCCAAAGTTGAGATCAAGAATGCACCCCGCGCCACGATTCGATCTGCTGAATCCAGACGTGGTGAGGAAAACACATGTCTTTTTGCACTTCTGCAGTGACAGTCGGCTCTGACACCTGACAGTAAACTTGGTTAGGAGGGACGAGAGGAGGAGCTTATAAAGAGAAACTATCGTCACGATCCTGCTTTTGTCTGAGTAGGGAAACGCTGTCTGTTGCCAACACACTATTACCACGCCACAGTTTCACTCTCTCTTGAATCAATGACCGATGTGTCTTATTTAATTCATGATAAATGGATAAATCACATGTTTTAAGCGCTGCACAGTTTGAGAAAAGCCTTTGAAGTGTCGTGACGCACCGCGCTCCAGTGTGTGTTGATATGGCACATGGATGTGTTGGCCTTCAGATTTATCTTGTAAACTAGTGGTGCAGGTCCTACATGACTCTGCATCCCTCGAAACTAACGTTAATTGCAATATTTAAGAAATACATCTACATAGCTAATGTTGGCCTGCATAATAATAGACCGTAAATTTTCACCTTAAAGTGAGTTTCCTTGAATAAGCGCTGCGTCCTCAAGTGACAAGCTTTCTACGTACTTTGAACAGGCCTTAACAGCGGTTCATTCATTGCCATTATTGGAGCGTAACCCATGTAAACTGATATCTAACATAAATTACTAATACGTGATATCGGAAGCACCAGGTTTTTGCACCCAGTATGCGCGCGCACACCAGTCACGTGTCTAATGTTTGTCAGCATTTAAATCTGTCTATGGCATCATTAACATGTCAATAAATGTTTTGCGTTCTGATACTATTTAGTTTCCTACTCTTGATTTTTGCATCGCAGAAAAGGTCATCTGTACTTACATGGTATTTTACCGTTGAGGACGTTTCTCTTCTCACCTCAAGAGGCTTTTTCAGCAACTAGTGATCTCTAGGAGAAGGCTGAGCTTATACTAGAGAGGGGTTTACCTTGTTACTGGCCCGACCCAAGGCAAACCCCTGCCTACAAGAACAATTTAAGGTTA
The DNA here is from genome assembly GCA_021464625.1 of Proterorhinus semilunaris. NCBI lineage: Eukaryota > Metazoa > Chordata > Actinopteri > Gobiiformes > Gobiidae > Proterorhinus > Proterorhinus semilunaris. Next base: position 13,392,591 of record CM038351.1, on the reverse strand, counting down.
CAGCCTTCAGCCAAATGAGACCTTCAGTTACTGACGAGGCCTGTAGAGGTTAGAGGTGAAATGTTCTTACCGCTAAAACAACCTAATCCAAGGGATGGCTTTTTAGATAAGTAACGAAACACACACTACTTTCTGTCTTCATGTAACCCACATTTAGGCTTTCTGAGGACCACTGGCGTCGAAAGTAATGTTGCTTTTCATGCAGCTGTTGATCCATGTGACACTTTGACATGCACCAGTCTCAAGTTCACATCATGACAAAGCCTATTACAAATAACCCACTCATCCTATTCGACTAAAACGCGTTGATCATTTGTTTCTCATCTTGGCCTTACAGACAGTTTCAACTCAGCGCCTGGCCCTGGTGAACTGTTGTGATGCCTCCGATCCTTACCTCGTCTGGTCTGAGCGTTGCCATGACAGCTGAGGAGTATTTCAAATAAAGACAGGGAAAAAAAAAATAAAGAAAAGAAACACTGACGAGAACAGTGAAGCCAGAGGAGATAAAGTCCAACAACAAGACACACATGAAACACTCACCTCTCACTTACCTAATTCAAACCCTCATGCCTCTCCTCTCACATTGTTATGCCCCTGCTTTTCCTGCTTAACACTCTTTTGTGGCTTCTGTATTTGCTAATTTAGGAACCTCGAAATGATCATTGTTTTTTGTGTTAGGGTTGTTCCGGTACATTTTTATTTATCTTTTTCAATCTGATCTGATACCGATACTTGGGCTCAGGGTAGTTAGACCCAGGTCGATGCCACATGTGTGAATAAAACCAGCAGCCAAGTTTAAAGCAAACGCCTCTAAACCCCAGAACATATGGTTCATAATGCATAATTAAAGCGCAAAGTCACTACGCTGCTTGATAGAGTTCAGGATTGAATGTTAAAAACGGAACATTGCCTTTGAATTACGGGGGCAAGTGGTAAATACACTGCCTGACCACAAAAAAGTCATGACAAAAAGAAAAGGTCACACTCTCTAAGATTTGGTGGGCCCCCCTTTAGCTTTGGCTGTGGCATTGTGGTCTATGTTACAATAAGCTTCTGCAATGTCAAAAGATCCAATGTTCACCAAGATCTTGTAATGACGATGCAGGAGAGTGTGACCTCTGCGCAAAGCCTTCTCCAGCACATCCCAAAGATTCTCAATGAGGTTAAGATCAGTACAAAAGGTGGCCGATCCATGTGTGAAAATGATCCCTGAACCACTCGTTCACAATGTGAGCCTGATCCTGGCATTGTCATCTTGGGATATGCCCGTGCCATCAGGGAAGAAGAAATCCATTGATGGAATAACCTGGTCATTCAGGGCATTCAGCTGATCTCATTCTTAGGGCACGTAGTGTTGCTGAACCTAGACCCGATCGAATGCAGCAAACCCAGATCATAACAGTTAGTTAAATCCAGGTGGCGACCTTTTTGGGGGGTTCAGGCAATACCGGTACATTGTTAGTGTCCAAATGCTTTATGTGAACAAAGACTCAAGTATTATACATTTTTAAATAAATAAGTTTTGATGATTCACTGCCAAGCTCTATTCTGCCCGAGGCATTAAACATTCAACACAGATCCTTGCTTTGTGATTATTAGAGTTCTTACATCCTGCAGAGCCTCCGGTATTTTAGCTGCTCCGGGCGTCAACATCTGTGGCTCACATCTCTCGGGTCGAATCGGTGAACTGGTTTTGGTGCTCTACGGCAGGGGTTCCCAAACTGTGGTACGCGTAAACAAAGAAATTTTGGATAATAGTTGATGGGGAAACGCGCTGATACAGGCGAAAGAGTCTTTTAATTCAGACGTGGATGAGCTTGTTCTGGACCTAAATGTGTCCACACCAGAACCGAACCTCAAGAGCCGCTTCGGACTCGCGTGCGTAAAACTCCGCGGAGGCCGTGAGCGCGGCTGAGGCTGAGCGTCAGCCCTGCAGCAACGGCAGCGCCAACGTTCGATCGAGTTGCAATTTCTGTCATATCTGTCAGGAGCTGTGCGCGTCAGACTGACGGTGACTTTGATTTGCCACAGGAGTTTTCCTCTCATTCTGATCCGAGGAGCGAGGGGAGAAGGAGAAGCGTCTGTGGCTGTCCCTCCTCTGCTGCTAAACCTGTGGCTTTGTATCTGACACATTTAAATTTACGGGCTGATGTGCGGTGGCACGTGCAAAGATTGTAATGACCTGCGTAAACATTATCTTCGCTTTAACAAAAGCTTAAACCAGCACATTTGAGTTTATACTGGTGGTTTGACAGTACGACTACTGAGGGGGCGGGGACTCAAACCAGAGTCTGATGTTCAGAATGAGCTGGTCACTGGGATAAAGCAAAACACTCAGCTTTACCCATTCATTTTTTTTTCTTTACATAATATGTAAATAAATAAATTAAAATGCCAGTTTTTTTATTCTTAATAGCCTTAATCACCCAGACGAGCAAAACGATACTGAATGTGGAAAACCTGCTTGAGTTCACTGTAATAATGGAGGAAATAAACATAATATATGTGATATTCCCAGTGTTTTCAGTCGCGTCAAACTATAGGGGGTACGCGACTCGTCACCCAAAGCTTCAGGGGTACACGTTTGGGAACCACTGCTCTACAAAACCGATATCTAGAAAAATGTGGATATCGGCATAAAATCTGACGCCAGTATCGTATCGGAACAACCCTACTGTGTGTATGCGTGTGAGTGGATGAGCCAAGTGCTAGACAGAAAAGATATTTATTACTAGAATGTGATTTGTAAATCTGCAATGCATTTTTGACCGCTGATAGTTGACTGCCTTGACTGACTCTGGAAAATGAGTTGCTTCTTATAAAATAATGATTGTTTATATCTAGTTTTGCTTTCAGGAACTGAAAGGTAAATATATTTTCTAGAAAAAAAAACAAGACTATTGTATGAGCACTCTCACAGTATGAATAAAAAATGTATGGCAGTGTGTTTGTTATTATTACCTAAGAGGCTAATCAACTGTGTCACGTGAACACAAACAACATCGAGCCCAAATACACAGGGCTCTGCTATTACGACTTCTGTTGCTTCAGCTTTTATTAATATTACCGACCTTTAATGGCAAGCTCTAGGAAGCATAATTAATATAAAGCTGCTGCACACTGTTGTAAATTGTCTAATTGTGCTGTTTCTGACAAGTACTGCAATAGAGAATAGATTTAAAATGTTTAAACTAAGAGCGAGATCACACATTTTAAACTCATCCAGATGCATTAGCATTAGAGACGCCGGAACTATGTTAAAGCAATGCTAGAGTTGAAAATGTCTAAACTGTAGGGCTGACACCCATGGAGACAATATTTGGAGTCTTTGCATTTTACTAATTGCCATTATTCAAATTAACTGTGATGATAGTGCAGGCCTGGTAGATGTCTAAGAAAAACAAACAAGCAAACACCTGAGGTCAAGTAACTTTTTGTGTGCACGTGTTATCATAGGGGCCTGGAAGCTCATCTGGCAAAGAAAACCATTCCAGTTTAGTAAGCAAGTAACCTTATGTTTGAGGTAGAAGATTAGAAGAGAAAGGCTAAAAGGAAATAAGCCAGTTTTGATCTGTTGATTGGCTCCAACTATCGTTGTTTTAATGAGTGCAATCATGTCTAATAACGACTTGATTGCGTCTAAAAGTTATTCTGAACTGAACAAGACAATGCACAAACACTGGCATCCAGTAACAAGCAGCTAAATGACAGGGTTCTCATGATCAAAGGTGGATGCTAAATTTACTTCCTGATCTCAGAAATGCCCCCCCCCCCCCGAGCGTTGTCATGGAAACCTCAACCTTGAGAATGCGCTACAGGGCGAAACTGCAGGGGGCGACTGATCCTCACAAATGTGCGGGATCTGCAGAGCGCTGCAGGTTCATGACTGCATATCCAAGACCCTCGTTTTCCCCTATTTGAATAAACAACTTTTGTGCTACAACAGGATGTCATCAAAAAGGGCGCCTCGTGTTAAGGTTGCTACTGTTTATTATGTTTGACAGGAAAACAAAAGATGAAGTCCAAAAAGTAATTGTTTTATTTTGTTTTTAAATTGTATTTGTTTGACCTTTATTTAACCAACAAAGTCCTACTGAAAATAAGAATCTCATTTTTAGGGGAGTCCTGGCCCCAGAGGGGAACCTATTGTGCATGTTTTAGTGGTAGGGTAAACCAGAGAACCTGGAGGAAACCTACACAGGCACGGGTAGGTCGTGCAAACTTCACACAGAAAGGCCCCGTCTGGCCCAGGGCTGAGCCACTATGCCGCAAATGAATTTGAGTAGAAAATATTGCAATCAAAAAGTCAATACAAATGATTTAAAAAAATGAAACCCCAAGCAGGAGAAAAAACAAACAAAAACTACATTGTTTCGCTACTTGGTTTCACTTGTTACATGAAACGAGGATCCTACATCCACTGCAGTCGTGAGTCTGCAGCTACTCCGGTCTGCAGAGTCATGATATTTGCTCATATGCAGGAAAAGTACACATACATAGTACACACTGGTGACTGGATAGAGCAGCAGCCTTACAGGTTGTCATTAGCAACCATTCACTGTCCTTTTCACAAAGATTTCTACTCAGAAATGGCCATTACTATGTAGTCACTGTGCTTTCTTTGCTGATGTTGACATTTCCTTCTATCTATACCTTACATAAAAACCTACAAATACTTAAGTCGTTACTTCAATAACACAGTCTCCAATACAACAAGAGATTCTTTGCAGTTTCCATATCCGTTTAAAGAGTGAGTTTTCATGAGCCATATTTTTAATGAGGAAATAGGCCACTGGGGGAAGGCGATTTTTCACACATCTGGCACTAATTGGCAAAATCCTACACATTTACGTTGCTACTGCATGTATTGGAGACGCATCCATTCATTCTGTCAATTACATTTGAGGAACTTCAATAAAAGCAAATCAAGTGAAAAGACTGTTATTTACAAAAAAATAATTCAACATCTGCTACTACTTCAACTACTACCACCACCACTGTAACAAAAACTACATCATATTAAATTTGAAACACAAACTACTGTCATTTTTTTATCCAAGTGCATTAGCTGCATGTTTAAGTATATAGCATGTAGGAAAAACCCAGCGCAATATTTTATCCAACAACAAACAACTCAGGCACAAAATAGCTTTATGCAGATGAACGCACACATTACAGAGCCAGAGTATTGCAGCCGCAGCTACAATAACTTCACAGAAATATCACCCAATGCTGCTTTGAACTCAAACTCCCACACACCTTCCAGTGAAACAAGGAACCCACTGTGCTCTTATGAAATAGTACCGCACAGTAATAATAGTCGCTACAATTTTAATTTGGTCAAAAGGTACATTTGGTAACTTTTAATGCCCCAGTTTCAGTCATTTTTTTGAAATTCGGGCATATAATGGAACCTTGGAATTTTAATACTACCGTCCCAAATCACAACAACATGCATCAGGCAAGCGTCCTATCCATACCTGATCAGTGGGACAAGCAAATGTTTTTTCACCAGGCAACAGCTGATGCATCCAGGCCGCTAACGCTGTTTTATGAAATTACCGATCTGTTACAGCGCAAGGGAAGAAATGCCCTGTTTGTTAACATTGTTTTTGCCTACCATAGAAATATTATAATTGATTTAACAAATTAAATTGTTTACCACAGCCCCCGACGAGACGATATCGAGATGTTATTTCCATCGGGCCTCTGAGATGTTTTATCACATTTTAACCAGACTGATGTGACTCATTGAGGATATTTTGTTTCAAGAGTATTAATCAAGAAAATCACAAATTGATTTATTTGAGCAAAGACACTCTTAGTGTCTGTGTCTCCTAACCTGTGTTAGGACTGCGTTTATACTCCAGAAACAATAACTACATTCAGATGCTGGATGAGAGCAACTTAAAACTGCTGCCGTTCTGGTAAATATCAAAGTACTGTATTCCCCATGGATACAACTAAGAAACCACAATTACCAACATTTCTGAAGTTATTACTAGTTCTTTTCAGGTTTATTGACTATAGTGCAACATAATGGGCATATTAATATGTTTTTTATTTCCCTCTATGCTCAAACTATTTTCATTGCAGGCTACATATCAAAGTGTGTACGGCGTGGAGGGCCACAGAGAGTGGTCAGAGCAGTGAAAAGTTCAACTGGGTGCATTTAAGGATTTTAGACCTTAGTTTAGGCATGTAACTTTAATGCCAGCTCTGCCTCACACATAACTGTGTGTTATTGAGGTTATTACCAAATGTGTGCCAGACAAGAAGCCTTAGGGCCAACAAAAAAGGGTGCTAGGGCCACATTTGGCCCTCATGTTGGCAGCGACTTTACTCGATCTTCTGCTGTTACCAAGCAACGTGAGCTCGCATCATCCGAGGGAGAGAGAGGGATGTGAGTGGGAAGAGGAGGAGAAGAGCAGGCAGTTACTATAATGTCACCTAAAGCTTCGCCTCCCACTTTTTGGGGAATTCAAGATCTCCAAATTGAATGAGTCACGGGGTTTGCCTCACTATTAGGTTTGAAACCAGTTTAAATTAAAGTATGTCCCTTTCTTTAGTACTGTGTTACTTTATACAAGAACAAATCAGACAGCTGTAATGATGTTAAAGGAATTTCACACATTTCTATAGATAGATAATGTGCAGTACAGTCATGAACACGTTGTACCTGTGAAATCCACTTTTTAAAGAGAACAAAAAGTACTATGTTGAAACAAATTTGGGGATTTGAAAACTGCATTTAATTTTCTCAAAAAAATAGATTCAGAAATTACTTAACAAATTACCTAAACGTGACTTGTGACCGAGTGTCTTGTAAAGTCCTATATAAAGACTGATCCATTATTAATGCCCCCCCTCCAAAACCATAAAACATAACTCAAAAAAAAGCGTCCTCTGCCTACACTGAGCTCTCTGGCAGCAGCCGCACACAGTTAGCTGGGAAATGACTCATGAAAACAGACGCAATGTAATTTAACCTAATTACGACATGACTCCAAAAGGTCAGGAGTGCGCCATCACCATGGAAACCGCCTCAGTAATGGCCGACCCGGGAGCGGCGCGTCGGGAGCCACCTTCTGGCCCGCGTCCCCACTCTGCGACAGGTGTGATCAGCCCATAATCAACTTACACAGACGTGGGTTATGTCACTACACGGCGGTATTAAAGACACTATAGCGACTCATCGATCACATGTAGACACCGAGCACAGGGGCCAGTGGGGTAAAGGGCTCTCTTGCTCCAATGAAGCCATGTTCCCAATTATTATTGCGTTTTATGTCACTGACACTTTAGATAACACGAGGTCATAGCTAAAAACATGGTTAAAATGTTCTGCATACTTAAACTGGAGGTGTTAAAGCGCATATGTGTTTATGTTTTACTCACTGTTGTTTTAGTTTGAAGGGATAATGTCAGTGGAAGGGGATCTATTTCATATTCAGCGGTGGTAAACCACCTCTGTGGCCATGTATGTAGCCATTGCTGCCTTTGGGGCAGATTAGTGACAGGAGTGCAGCTGCACACATCTGTGCCAGCGGACCCTGCAACCACCAGCCGCTCACAGATCACTCACACAGGTCAAAAAGCTGTAAAAGTCGCTCATGGCCCTTAAACAGTATACTTGCACTGAGCCTATTTGAGTGTCACATTTTGATCAAATTTTGAATAAATGAGTGAAATATTGAACTTCACAAAATTATAAAACCATGGAAAACTACGTATTTGTTTTAAAGTTTGGTCTGACCTCGATGCAGGGCTGTAAACAGACTTATTGGGGACAACTTACCTGGTCTTTCTTCACCAATCATAAATATCTCATAAATATAGCTGTTTTAATCTCTCCTGTCTCTAGATGGAAGTTGTAATTTTTATACTCGCTACTGCCACTTCAGGTCTTAGGCGTAACTGCAGTTTCTCTATTTAGCTCGTGCATGACTTTGGGCCCAAAGTAACAACTTTTTGAGTGACAGTGCAGGATCTGGGTTCATTCTACACATTAGGACATTACTGGAGCAAGTAGGGGGTAGAAAATACATAATTTTACAATTTTTAAACTCCGTCTAGTCCTTTTTATCTTGTGGTGTGGGGTCTCAGTCTGGAAGAGGAGCCAAAATATCAGCCACTTCTGTTCGTCCTCTGAACCTCCACAACAGAGACTTTATTTATATCCTAATGAAACACTTGGCACTAGCACGGAATAAAACAAATCATAAAGATTTGTGCACTTTACTTTTTCATTTCAAGTCCTATGCATATAATATATAATCAGAGGTGGGTAATTAGGTACATTTAATTGAGTACATTGAAAAATAATATAATGTTTTGTATTATTAGTCATAACCATTTTTTATGGTTTTTCCCATTTTTAGAAGAAAAGGTCATTCAGATACCAGAACATAAATTCATTTATATACAAAGTCTTGTGTTTATGAATCAAATAAATGGTAATTATTTGTACCTTAGCTGTGATCTTCTGAAACCGAATAAAACTCTGTCTTTCTGTAATAATTGGCTGTGCATTTACTGATCTATCAACCCTTCAGTCACTCTTGTGTGCGGTAATAGCGAGTTACTCACATCTTAAGTCTACATTACAGACAGTTGATGGACGCTCGGGTATCTGTTAATCTAACACTAGTTTCAGGGGCAGAATCAGCCCTAATCCCATGACTAGTCTGATAAATCCACTCACAAAGAGGTCCCACGTGTGACTGCAGCAGAGTAAACACACACCCACACGTGCACGTGTGCAGCCAAACAAACAAGTGTGCACGTATGCACACACACGCACACACACACACACACACACGCACACAAACACACACACACATGCCCGACAAAGTGGCCAAAAAAATCAATAAATAGCTTAAGAGGTACCGGCACAAACTTTAGAGGCTAATTTAAAGATTAACAGATGAAGTGATGGATTAGACACGAGTAACAAAAACACTGGGATTAAAGAGTAGTAAACAATCCTCATACAAGCAGAACAGAAAAAACTAACTGACTTTAACACATGTTATCACCATCACGTGTGATCTGATTTGTCAAGTACGATGCAGGAAAGCAAATACAGCCACTGGTAATATCAAAATGTCTGAAATAAGGTAGGAAAGGTGTCATATGTTGTATACAGTTTAAGTATGTTACTGCTATGGACATTTAATTACAACAAAATACTAATTGATCATATATTATTAAACCTTATTTGTGCCTACTCCATGGCTGTTACTCAGCCAGGTCGAGGTTTGCACTAATTAATCTTCAGGTGAGATTCAGTCAAACGAAAATGTTAATACAACTAGGCCTGTCACAATAGCATTTTGAACTTTGATAAACATATTGAGGCAGGAAAATATTGAAATAAACAATATCATTAGATAATAAAGATACAAGTTACTTTCAACTCTTTTTAAGCAAAAATAACTGTAAACCATTGTTCTAAAAGTGCATAATCATATCCTAAAGTACCACACAAGCTGCAATAAACAGAAATATATATAGAAATATAATGTAACCCAATTTGTTTTGTTTAAAAATATAGGTTTTACAAAGAAAAGGAAAAAAATGCTAACTTGTTGCCGTCCCCCTTGATCAGGGGGTTAGGGTTATGAATGTGGGTTTGAGACGGCAAATGTCATGTAAGTTGTGTTTCAGTCACACAGATCTTACACATATTTTAAGAAACTATAAGGTCTTGGCTTTCAAATTAGGTATCACATTGGCATATAGACTGTAAGCTCTCCTGTCAATATGCTTTGAGATTTGTCGAGGCATGATTAGAGAAAATAACTCTAACCCTAACCCTAAAATGGCAGATAACAAGATAATAAATGTACAGATGATAAATATTGAGTCCAAAAATGTATAATTTAGCTATTCTTTACCAATAAATCAATATAGTAATTATCGTGACAGCTCTAAATATAAGTAACAGCTCACAGGGCAACAACTTAGCACTAAATAGATCATGTCAAAGCTCTGGATCCCTGCTTTTCTAAAAAGAAATCAGAAATTTCATGAAAGATATTTATCTAAAGTGAGTGTGGGTGCAGGTCAGAGAACATGAGTCCTTTTATTGGGCGAACTGAGCGGCCGATGTTTCATCACAGACTGAAGGCGACCTCTGTGATTCACAGTGACCTTTTCATTTACTTCAGGTTTTAAAACTCGACACATCAGTGCAGCCCATTACTGGACACAACACCGGAACACACCGTTCCTGTGGCTTCTCTAAAGCATCTTTTTTTATCCAAAGGCATCATTGTGTTGGTGTGGAATGGCAACTACAAATTGCTCCAGTGACTCAACATGAATGGGTTGTCATATTTTTTTTTACCTGTAGCATTTATTGAAGAGGGGGCAATATTTGTGGCTGAATTGGAAATCAACATCACTTGACTGAGGCAGAAGAACACATCATGCCATGACAAACAGGATTGTGCAAGCAAAATTTGTTTGAAAGTACTTGGAAGAGCAAGGAAGCAGTTATTCGCCTACATTTGGACAAATTATCGGGATTGGGAAAATAGTGAAAACGGGCAAAATTTTATAATTTCCACTTAGCAGCCTTTTAAACCTGTGACCAGTGACATTTCTAGTGACCCTTCACTACTTTATTACTCTTTCCTCCAAGAATGATAGTGTAGGGCTTCCCCTGCTTAGGAAGACCGGCAGCCACTGTTATATTAATTCATTAAACCTTATAAATTCATTACCCTGAACTAAATCTGTTTGCACTGACAAACACATCCCTTAATTTGCTTTGACTCGGCACTCCCTGAACGTTCTTTTCCCCCCGGTTTGTTGTTGCTTCTTGCGCGTTACCATTTCATTTATCCCGCGTTGTGTTGATGAATGCGGTTACTCAGTGACAGACAGCAGCGAGCAGACACAGATAATTGCATTTGCACTTGGCTGTGATTAGGAGGCTGCGGTGTAAGAGTGAGGGAGGTGAGACGGGTAAGCCTGCCGCGTTACACCAGATTAGGACATGTATCTGTGGGATAAAGTTAGTTAGTGCGACCCTTCAGACCTCACCTCTCGCCATCTGTTGGGACGTCCCAAAGCCTCGTGCTCCCAACACTGGATTTAAGGATTTAAGGTCAACACAGAGATGGCAAAGGCATGTTCACACCTGTTTATACTTACTAGTGCAATTTAATTTAGTTTTTTCCCCAATTGAAGCCGTCCCAGATTGACAATGCACTTGACCTGTCCAGTCTTTGAGAGGATCAGAGATGGACATCTAAGGGGTTAATGGGGCGAGACTGAGGTAAACCTCACAGCGCACTGATGAAGTTCACGGGATTAAGGGGAGGGTTTCCAAAATCCCCACAATTATTTTATTATCCATCTTTCGATGCCACACAGTTTTAAAGTGAGCCACAATGAGTTTTTAAACTTTTAAGTAAATTTCAATACTTCTATGAACAATATTTTGCTAAATACTAAATACTATAGCAATTTGTTGAACAAAACATGTTTGGTACCATCTACAGTACAATGTAATCAAGAAATCTACATGTTCCAAATTTGCCAACAGCATTTTTTTAGATAATTTTACTCATACTTTTTTTTAGTAACTCAGATTTTAAAGTTCTGCCTTAAACATTATGTATATAAACAGTTGCAACTTAACCGTCTCTTCTCATGATAATAGGCCTCAGCTCAGAGGTTCCCAAAGTGCGTGATTTTTAGATTGAAGTATGGTCATTTCTAAGCTTTAGGGTTTGTTTCTGTTGCATTAAAAGGTCTTATATTTGACGAACTTCAAATTTGGCCCTTGTAATTTTGATGACGAAGAAAATCGGCCCTCCTCAAAGCAAACTTGCATAGCTCTGGCCTCTACCATGAATGTTTCACTGCACTGACCACCGTGTGTGACCCTCCAAACGAACTACACTTCAATATACGGCTCCCCATGGCAAAAAAAGGTTTGGACACCCGAAACACCAGAACAAGGTTTGGACACCCGAAACACCAGAACAAGGTTTGGACACCCCTGCTCAAGAGACTAATGACGCCCCTCTTCATCTGACGGCCGTGGAGCATGAGCTAAGTTCCTCTGTGTGTCTGCCCCTCATTGTCCTGACGCTCACGGGAGGCCCTGTTGGTTTAGCCCGCTAAGCTTTCCCCCGGACACACCGACGATGGCACCAGAGATAGGGAGGACTAAAAGAGACAGGGAGAAAGAAAGGATAGGAACATGTTAAAGAATCACGCAAAGTGTCAAACATGAGTCTGTCCAGGCAGTAAGGCAAGATTTTGAAAACATATGATGTATTTGGAAACCTTTAATTGTAGAAATTTCAAACCATAGAAACTAATGGAAAAAAAATAACTTAACACATAATTACTCTGTCATGTGGAAGTGTTTGTTAACCTCTTAAGAGCATTTTCTCCAGTTCGGCTTTACCCAAATGTAACGCCACAAAACTCATCTAAACAGATCTTTATCCTTGTGCTGTTACGGTGTTGTCACTTTTTATACATTCTTTTCCATCTCATTTTTGGCACTTTTTTGTTACACTTTCATCGGTTTGGTTGTCACATTTTTGCTGCTTTTTTGTCAAGTTTTTGTAATTTTTTGTTTAGTTTTTGTCACTTTTTTTGTTGAGTTTTTGTCATTTTTTTGTTGTCGAGTTTTTGTTACTTTTTGTTGTTTTTTTAAAGTTTTTGTCACTTTTTTGTCGAGTTTTTGTCACTTTTTGCTTAGTTTTTGTCATTTTTTTGTTGAGTTTTTGTCATTTTTGTTGAGTTTTTGTCATTTTTTGTAGTTTTTGTCCTTTTTTTGTTTTTGTTACTTTTTGTTGATTTAAAAAAAAGTTTTTGTCACGTTTTGGTCGAGTTTTTGTTACTTTTTTGTTGCTCTTTTGTGGCTGTTTTTGTTGCATTTTATTTATTGTTTTCTTATCGTTTTTGTCACTATTTTGACGCTTTGTTCTAGAAGCTTTTAGATTTGGGTAAAGCCAAACTGGAGAACATTTGCTCGGTTCAGGTGGTGGTTCAGAGGTTAATTGCTAAGAAAGTATTTTACGGTTGCAGTTTTTTTATTGCGAGAGTTAATGCCTTTATTATTATCAATCAGTATTATCAATCTTTATATACTTACATTATTATTATTTTCATTATAGTTTTTGTACATTTCTAAACTAGCACTTTACTTACACATTTTTCTTTATCATACTTTTTATTTTTTCTCCTAAAAGTGTCCAAAACTTTAAAATCCTGTCTGTGACTTATTTGTCTGCATGCCCTTGAGTCAGCGCCTTAGAGGTTTTGTTTACACTTTAAATCAGATTTCTTAGCTCTGATTCCTCAACGAGACGCCATGAGACACACCGAGACCCCGGATTAGCACGTTTAGCTTTTAAGGAGCATTGAGAAGTGCTTGTTATGCGTTTCTCTGCTGGACTTAAAAACAGATTTAATACACCCAATGTGGCGCTGAGTGAGGGAGGCACACAAGCTGCTCCGCTGACAACAAAGAAAAGAGGTGGCAAGGGTGGGTAAACAACTCGTCCCAGGTAGCAAGTGGAGTTCCTGTTTAGGTTTATAGGAGTTTACGATCCCCATTAGTCTTTCTTTCTTTTTTTCCATCCTTAAAATAAAAGTATTAAAATGTTATTTATGCGTAATGCAAAACACATTGACAGTGAGTAGTTTCACCAATAGAGCAAAGGCCCAAGGAAACAACAAGACCATTACAATCGTCGCTGTTATAGACATTTTAATTTTACTTATTAACACTTCTGGAGGCAGCAAATCCCAGTGTGAGATTCTTTTGTATGTGACTTTTGTGTTTTTTGTTTGTTTGTTTTGTAGCATACGTACTTGGCGGAGGCAGAGTAAAAGTAGCAGTAGAGGCTCGTCTTGTATTAAACACGTCTGTTACGCAAAGGGCTGTCGTTTATTCATTGTCAGAAAGATAACATGAAAATGTGGGTTTTGTCAACATTTAGCGTTATAGTCCGGTTCACTGTGTGAGAGCATGATATTTTTGGAAACCTTATGGTATAAGCAATGAGAAAAACAATGTTTCCATTTGCTCTTGTCATTTCCCATTAGAGCAAATGGGGAGTTCTGTTCATCGCCACGGTAACTCCATGAAACATATGACAAGGGTTTCATTTACATTTTTTGATTGGAACGACCAAATGGAATTTTCTGCCAAATTTCGTACACGTTTTTACTCCCCATATAAATGTTATTATCGCACCTTTTTTTTTTTTTACATATCAGAGCAAATGCAAACATTGTCTTTCTGATTGCTTATTTGATAAAGGTTTCAAAAATATATAGCATTGATACCCTCCACAAAAATCTGCCAAAATTACATAGTGAACCGGACTAGTTAATTCAACCATATACGACAACATATTCTAACAAAGTACTACAGTTTGAAAACAATCTTGCAAAGTTGGTAAATTTGGCCATATTTCTATTATTCATTGGGTATTTTGCTCTTTCTACTTCCTTGTATCTTAACTTAACAATACTTTTTCATATTTTTTCAATGTTCATCGTACAGTACAGCCTGTATAGCCATATGGCTATACCGGAGAATCAAGGTCGGTGTGTAAAAACAGTTTACAATAGATGCAAAATTGTACTATTTATACACATTTTGGGATGTTTTCTATTCTCTTGCATCTTCAAAAATCATTATGGTTTTTAAGATGTTGGTCTTCAAAAAAAAAAAGTGTTTTGTGGCTCATTTTACCCCCAGAGTGGAGGAAGTTGAACCAGATCTTGGGGTAAATTGAACCACCAGATTTAAAGGTGAAATTAATACTTAACATCATGAAGTCAAATTTTTTACAATTCAGTGTTTACCATTAACAATTTTATTCCAAAAACATATTATAACGAATCTTTTTCTTTTTGTATAGTCTTTCTGCAGATTATGACATTGTGTCTCTAAATAAAATCCCAAATAATTTAATCTAATATCTCATTTTAATTTGCTCATCTCTACTAGACCCAGAACCACCAATAAACAATGCAAAAACTATAGAATTGTACATTAACATTTTCTGTAATTTGTCATTCATTGTTTGTTATGGAGCAGAGGCGGCTCAATTTACCCCAATGTTTTTTTGGTTAATTTACCCCATTATTTCGTCTTTGAGAATACCAAGAGAGTTGTCTTTATTTATGATGAAATCTGCCTAAATTATTAATCGGCTTTTATACCTAATTTAATGACCAACCAACATCAGGAAAAAAAATTGACCTACATGTTTTTGTTTGTTTTTGGGATCCGGCCAAAAATTTACTCTGAACAGAGAAAAACAGGTTTTTTTTTATAAAAAGTGGGGTTATTTTACAGCTAAATTTAAACATTTTTTGGCTGTCAAATTCAAATCATGTAAAGATTAAATCTATAATCTCACATTTCAAGAAAAAAAAATAAAAAATTCAAAATATAAGGGTGGTTCATCTTACCCACTGGCTCATCTTACCCCACTCTCCCCTACTGTAAGAAGACACAAATGTGACTATAACGTGTCAAAACATTAAAAATCACCTAGAAACAAACTAGTTAAAGGGCAGTGTGGCAGGTCGGGACATTGTTGGTGAACATGCCTGCGGACCATGGGACAAGGGGTGAGGAGGGGGGGGAGAGGGGTGCTGTTGCGTCCAGGGGATTTGTACAGAGGGGGCAGTGGGACTCAGAGCTACGCACTCTCACAGACACAGCAGCCTTCCTCTCAGTCAGTCCGGCTTCAGTCAGAGTGTGTGAGGGGTGTTTCAGACGGGCCCCGAACCGCCACCAAACTCCACCTTTATGACAAACGGTAAGGGTCCTCTCTCATACGACTTCACAAACGCGATCTCTTTCCCTCTCACCTGCTTCCAAGTCATTTTCTCTCTGCGTGTGGCGTTTTTTGTGGGCTGGCGTTTTGCCCATTCCACGACCAGACAGAGGCCTCCACCGAAGCCCCGTCGCTGTTTGCTTTTCGTTTTACCATTGGTTTGAAACGACAGGGGGGCAAAACTAACAAGCCGTAGCCGAGCTGGGCCACTATACTCAAAGGTGGATTTCTAATTACAAGCTTCTCCTAATGATAACTATTACATGTGAAGGGATGCAATTAGTATTGTTAGACGAAACTACTCGGCGCTTCGACATCTTTCTTTGATGTAGTTCACACTTTCACAGTAAAAATTGTATCTGTGTGGTCCTAAAAAGTTTCACTTTTGTCATGTGAAGTTTGTAGATTTTGTGAAAAAAGTTTATCTACATCGTGGTGTCCTCAATTAAGTGAAAGACAAGACAAAATGTTAGAACTTATACTTTACACAAGCCATAATAAAGCAGTCATCTGTACTGATAAAACACGTTTTCTACTCTATGTTACTGACTGTACTTTAGTGTATAGTTGTTTTAGGGATAGAGGTCTCGATCAATGAATAATGCAAGAAGGGCATGACAAGCAGAAGTCTAAAAACACTGAATTTGGTTTAAACATTCATAAACTTTTAATAATGATAATGTATTAAAATGTAAATGACATGTTATCCAAGTCTGCTAAACTAGTCAGCCCTTGATTTGTTGTAAGTAGATTTCGGAAGCTAACAGGGTATTGTCTGGTCATATGTTGGCCTGTGCATGGAGGTGATTGTCGTGTGTTATCCAAAGGCACGTGGATGAGTGGGGGATGTGTTGTCTGTTAGTGTCCTAAAATTACATGAATACGTCCATCAAAGGCTCAATGTAACGCTAATAATTATAGTTAGCATCAAAACATTGTCCCAAAGAGAGTTTGTAATATATTAGCGTAACCCAAGTTTAAAGTGATGATGAGAAATCCACTTTTGACTACAATGGGACTAATGGGGGGGAGGGGACTTGTAGAGTAATTAATGAGGTGTAATTATTCATTGTTGAATATATTATAGTCTCAACCTGTTGTAACAAGGTTAACTGCTTTATGCTTAGGGCACAACTTTTATTGTAGCAATTTTACTGCCATGTCTCTGATCTTGTAAATTACAGTGTGTTGATTGTTTTGTGGGAATCTTTCATCCCTCAGCTTTAGGAGAGAGGAGCGCAGGACACAGGGAGGGATCAGAGTGTCTATGAGCTTCTGAGGCGGAGGAGTGACCGGGACGAGCCCAGATTGAGTCAGTGGCAACATGTCGTCGCCCTCGCTGCCCATGCCCTCGCTGCCCCCCAGCCCTCTGGCCATGGAGTACCTCAACGACTTCGACCTGCTCAAGTTTGAGGTTAAATCGGACACTCCTCCTTTGCCCTCTCACTGCTCTTACTCTAAGTCAGGCCTGCCCCATGACCCCTCCAGCTCTCCGTACACGGGACACCCTCCACAGGACTCTAGTCTCAACTCTAGTCCGTACAACTCTCTGCCCCCCTCGCCCACATTAAGTGATGCCAATCCACCGCCTTCTGGGTCCTCCTCTATGTCTTCCTCGTCCTCCTCCATATCCTTCCCCCTGTCCCTCACCAATGGCTTCACCCCGGGCCTGGGCTCGGCTCAAGGGAACATGGAGGGCAGTCCGACCCATGTGGGAGCCCAGGGGCCCACACCGGCCTCTCTTGAGGACCTCATCTGGCTGGCTGCATTGCAGCAACAGTTTGGAGGAGAGGTGACGGGACCAACCACTCTGCTGGGGGCTCTGGGGGGTGTCCCGGAACGAGGGGACAGAGAGCGGGGCCCCGTGAATGGGTTTCTGGGATGTGAGGATGCAGTGGAGGCTCTGCTCAACTCTGCTGCTGCAGCTGTCAGTTCACAGGTAAAATATATATAAAATCAATTTCAATTTGCCTCAGAGACCAACAAAAAAGTCAATATTTGACACCTGTTTGATTAAGTACCACAGTTTCCAGCACAAACACATGGCACTAAATAAGCAAAAGGATTTCATATCACATTCAGGTAATGAAGTTACTTTGGATCAAATTGACTTTTCTCTCTCCCTGTTCCAGTTCCCAGGTCTATCGCAGAGCTCCAGCAGTAACATGGGGGACTCGGGCAGTGACAGTGGGGGAGACATCTCATGTGGTAAAGGGGCTGAGATGTGCCACCGGCCGCTGGTCTTCCTCTCCTCTGCAGGACAGTCTCTGACCAGTGGAGGTCCCGGGACAGCGCAGTACCCCCCGCCCCTCAGCCCTCAGGGCCGACTACACCACCACCAGCATCACCACTCCATGCACCATCACCACCCACACCATCCACAACTCGGCCAGGTACAACGCTCAGACTGTTATAAGCTTGTCCAAGGTTAATGCTATTTTCACAAAGCCATGTTTGGTGTGAGTTTTTATTTATGTTTAGAACTCATTTATTTTATATCCTTACATATACAAAAAACTGTCAATAATTGCAAAATCAGACAAACTAAATATGTCATTCCATTTTGCTGTTATGAAAGAAAATTGTTAGGTTATGTACTATATTTATCCACATTTTTTTACGTTGAAATTGTGTGTTTCTTTGAACATAATTCGACCAGCTGCTTGGGATTAGTTTCATTGTCGTACATTAATCTTTGAACCAAAGGGAGAAATGATTAATCATAGACATTACCTCACCAAATGCCCTTTTAATAAAGTGTGTTTGTAATTCCCGAACAATTGACTCTCTTTTCAGAGCCTTTTGTGTAGCTTTAATTAAACATTTTGAATAGTGTAGACAATAGGACAATGTCTGGCATGTCTGCTCACAGTGTGAACAGTGGATGAGATTATGATAATATCTGCTATTATTGCCGTGTGTAATCCTGATAACTGTCACCCACAGTTAGTCAGATTACACCACAGATTATGGACAAGTGGTGCTCCAATGTGGCCCCTGACACATGGACAGCCTCGCAAGTCCCATACGATAAATCACAAGTATGACATAGAGTGGCCAACCGTGATCACCTCGCGCTACTTCTTCAACTACCAGGTCATGGTTTTCCAAGCAAACAAGACTCGCAAACTATTCACAGGGCGTTTATCACTAAAACGTTCTTATTAAGGAGGCAGATCACAAAGAGGAAGTGCAAGATTCATATGTGACAGAACAGTTTCTTTAGTCTAATCCACTTTATAAGAAATACATGTCAAAACACTGCCCTATTCTTTAATTCAAGTTTATATTTGGGGTTATTACAACAAAGCAATCGCACACTGATATACTGTCGGCTTTCATGCCAGCGACTTGGGTGACCACCTCAGAGAGTAAACAAAGTGGGACAAGTTGTGAAGCATGGTGGGCCAAACTTTGAAGTTAACCTGTTGTCTGCCATCTTAGAGTTAGGGTTAGCAATTATGCATATCCAAATCTCAAAGCTTATTGACTGGAGTGCTTAAAAGATATTATTTTTTATTTTTTTGTCGACTCATTTCACAATGAATAAAAAATAGTTCTCGTCCTTGTTGTGGAGCGGGGGATGGGGGGAGAGGGGTGGGAGCATAGGCAGGGCAGGGAAGGGAAGGAGTTCAGCTCCCTGATAGCCTGGTGTATGAAACTGTTCTTCAGTCGACCTTCTGGTTTCTAATACTATGTGTCAGATCTGTGTGAGTGAAACACAACTAACATTTGCCATCCCTAACCCTAATCATAACCCTAACTCTAACCCGGCAAGTAACAGGTTAATACTGACATACAACCATTTCATTTGCTGTTTTAGCCCCAAAAACAAAACAATAGGTCACGAAAAGTTAGGATGTCAGTCTCTTTGTAGGTCTGTTTATATGAAATGTACATGGCAAGATTGAAAAGTCTGGTAAAATACCTAAAGGGCTGTGGTCACCCTACCTTTGACTGGTGTAAGCTTAGTGTCTCTAACCCTTTGAACCAGTCTGTTGGCAGGCGAGCGTTCAACCACTGTGGCCCCGTTACCAAATTGTGTACA
Source organism: Proterorhinus semilunaris (assembly GCA_021464625.1). NCBI lineage: Eukaryota > Metazoa > Chordata > Actinopteri > Gobiiformes > Gobiidae > Proterorhinus > Proterorhinus semilunaris. The sequence continues at coordinate 13,372,710 of CM038351.1, read as the reverse complement.
ATATATAACTCCATATAACGACAAATATATCACTTTTAAGCCTTGATTATCACACCAGGAGCCCGTCATTGCCTGTCACCATCTCACATTAACAAATAACAGCATATTCTCTGTGCGCCTCCATCTGTTCGCAGTGCGGGGTGAACGAGCGCTTCTCTGATGAGCAGCTGGTGAGTCTGTCGGTGCGCGAGCTGAACCGTCACCTGCGCGGCGTCAGTAAAGAGGAGGTGGTGCGGCTCAAACAGAAGCGGCGCACACTCAAAAACCGCGGCTACGCTCAGTCCTGCCGCTACAAACGCCTACAGCACCGGCACGCGCTGGAGTCCGAGAAGCACGTGCTCACGCAGCAGGTAAAGCGGTTTTCCCCATGGTTTCAGGCAGAAACTAAGATTTCTATTAAATCAGTCAGTCATTTATTGCTTCCAATCCAGCCATGGTGTCATTTACTTTACTTTATTAGGCGAGGGCGGCGCACACGAGCTATTATTAGGTTTATTTGGTGTATGCATTAATGTTAATTTGACCCTCCTTGTCTTTTTCAATCCATCAAAAGTAGTAACTCTTGAAAAAGTCCCAACAACAATAAAAAGCCCTTTTTCAAACTGTGTCATAACATTCATGTTTATGTAAAAACTTGCTTTTAGGCGTAAGTGGATGAATTAGTCTGGAGGGGCTACATAGTCCATGATGAATGGGAAAATGATGTACCTATGCACATCAACCATTACAGCAATGTGCAAAGTCTGTAAAGAAAGGCTTTGACCACAGCTTTATCCATTTACACAAATACAGTTGTACTTAGTCTACTGTATACTCTAACGTCCAACCAGATCACAAAATCTGCAGACAACTTTGCCATTAGCACTATTTAATAAAGCACTTTACACGTGGTACTAAAGCAGTGGCTCTGTAGTAGCTGCACATACGGATCATATCCGGCAGCTTAATGTTTCATCTTATTACCTTGAAGCTGCTTCTTACTCCATGTCTAATCGTGAGCCTGATATTAAGCTTGACATATGGGATTGTTCCAAAAATAGCTCCTGTGGTCAAGGGCGAGTGGTTTACAAGACAAGACTTCACACTCATTGATTAAACAATTAAGAGTGTTAAAAAGAGGCTCATTTCATAGCATGTCTCATATATATGCTTGTATCCAAACTTCCAAAAAACATTTACTATGTATCTCACACAGAATCTATGGCAGTTGTATGATTTTGAAGAAGCTAATACTTTGTTATACTTCACTGTCATGGGTTTGAAACCAGCCTCGAACCATTTGCTGTCTCTTCCTCCCCTCACACCCATTTCCAAACTCTCTAGACACTCTAAATCTCTAAAAGACTGCAAAAGGACAATATACAGTACATATAATTACAATTTACCGAAATATATCACTGATTTTTGACAAACTGCCTACTGCTCTATTATCTAAATCCTGCATTCATAAAAGCTATCTTAATTCTCTCTGGAAAAACGTGTTTATTCCTGATCAATGTGGGAGCGTACAGTGACACTAAACACTTGTGAAACATATCGGAGAGTCATTACAACAGTGCCATAGGGCTGTAGGTGTTGGCCTTGTTTTCATATAAGGAGTTGGTCGCTGATACCTGGTTATCAAGACCAGGCCCAATGTCTAGTGCAATGTGTCAGCATAGTGCTATTTGTTTGATCAGATCTGTTACTTTCCTCTAACCACAGCCTAAAACGCTCTGCCCCCACAGTTGGAGCAGCTTCAGTGTGAGCTAAGCAGAGTCCTGAGGGAGAGAGACACCTACAAAGCTCGCTACGAGAAGCTCCTGGGCGCCAACCACAGCAGCAGCAGCGGAGACGCCCCGACCGCCCGCACCAGCAGCCCCCCCTCCCCGCCCCCGGACTACTTCCTCTGAGCTCAACCCACACCGGCACCGGGTGAACAGGATCAGTGCGAGACCAGCCAACTCAATAGGTTGCGTTCAAAGCGTTCTGATGTCATAATCTCGGATGGAGGGCTGTGCGATTTCAACACTACCGCGAGAAAATGGCTTCACCTTAAATCCAACTTTGTGTCCATTTTGATTTTGCGTCGTAATGACAGAGATTTTGAGCATAAATCCGGTCAAAGCATATGCAAATTGTACCATATAGAATTCTCCATGCCCTTCACCTTAACATTAATCTACGGACTCTACGATGTTATGACGTCACGTGAGCGCGACCTATTACGCGAACCCGGCTGTGGGTGTGTCTGTCCATAAGATGCATTGGCAGGCTATAACTGTGAAAACCACCTCCGAGTGACTACCGAGAGATTGACTGGTATAGACTTGGCTAGAGGCTGGTTATTGAACTTACCTGACTGTGAATGACGGTTGCACATTTGGTTCCTTGCGATACTTGTGCAATGATGACAATCCTATGCTTTTAAAAGGGCTTTATCCTGCTTTAAGACTGGTGTTTATACAGTTTTACTAGTCCATGACATTTGAGTGTAAAATGTCTATGCATCATAGATAAGAAATGCACTTACTACACTTAAGGCGAGACACTGCAGGCGAATACGATGCTATTACTAATGTGAAAACCGGAGCTCGAAAATGCGACTGTGTGTTAGGGCTGTGCGATATGAGGACAAAAATATGAAATTCAATAACTGTCTCGAATATTGAGATAACCATTTTTGCAATATTTTAGTAGTTACCATTTTGACAGTTCCCTTTTTCATGAAAATGTATCAAAGCAAGGCTTAAAGAAGAACTATGTAACTTGTTTACCTTAATAAATCCTTTTCGTAGTCCCTCTGGGGGTAATACAAGTGTTAATGGGATGATTGGGGGGTCTTTCATCTCCCCCTAGTGTCTCTGGCCAGAAAACCACTAGTGGAATCACAAAAAAAAAGGCTAACAGGCTAACAAGCGAAGGTAACTGTGGGCTAGAGCCACTTAAACAGTATTTACAGCCAAGTTCGAGTGAAAAAATTATCTGCATTGTGTAATTGGATGTACAATATCCCTCTCTCCCTTTGTCTTTTCTGTCAGTGTAGTATTTACTCTCACGGACAATTAATGAGTAAAAAAAACGCAACATGCTACGACACCTGCAGTGGCGCTTATGGCCTCTAGGGGCAGGAGTTACTTAGTTCTGCTTTAAAGTGAACCAAATTAAGAGTACTAAGTACCTCTTGCCCCTAGAGGCCATAAGCGTAACTGCAGGTGTCGTCGTAGTTGCGATTTTTTTCCTAATTAATTGTCCGTGAGAGTAAATACTACACTGACAGAAAAGGCGAAGGGAGAAAGGGATATTGTACATCCAATGACACAATGGAAATAATTTTTTTCACTCAAACTTGGCTGTAAATACTGTTTAAAATGGCGCTAGCTCACAGTTAGCTTTGCCCGTGAGCCTGTTAGCTTCTTCTTCGTGGTCCTATTAGTGTGTGTTGGTTTGTTCCGGTCCGGTGGCAGTCAAGTTGCAAATGTGGTTTTCTGACCAGACACACCAGGGGGAGATGAAAGACCCCCCAATCATCCCATTAACACTTGTATTACCCCCAGAGGGACTACGAAAAGGATTTGTTAAGGTAAACACGTTACTTAGTACTGCTTTAAGAAAATCCTGACCTAAAACAGCACTTCCGTTTTACTCTATTAGCTAAAAACGTGCACTTCTCATGTGATACATTTTTGGCCTATTCCAATTTGAATATCGCGATAAAAACATTTGGTGCTATATTGCGCAGTCCTACCGTGCAAAACTGAAAATCTGACTTAATGTAACCAGAATTATACTTGCCTGGTTGAGCCAAAATCTTTTTTGCCTTTAGTGTCTTGCCTTAAAGAGAGGCCAGGTTTAAAGTGTAGTTTTGTTTTTTCAATAAGCTGCTAACACTCTGAGGTCCTAGTGGTGCAGTGGTGCTGGATGTGGATGGAGTGGTGGTATGGGCTTGTATCCACATCGTGCAGTTGTATTTGCCAGCTAACATTTCACAGTTGCCTACCAAAAAAAGAAAAAAAGTCGTTGAAGCTCACCAGGAATTGTTCTTCTTTCGTAAGATGAATAACCTCATAAAGAATGTACCGGGACCTCTGTTTTTGGGGGGGACCTCCAGTGATTGTGCTAAATAAATGATAGGATACTGATTTGGTGTTGTATCAAACCTTAAAAATGTACCTTTTCCCGGTTGGAAGTGGTGACTTTGAGCCGTTGCCCGCAACTTGCTTGAAGTGGAGATGGTGGTCCGCTGAACTACTGCCCAATGCTGGTAAAAGATACAGGGAAGGGTACAGAAATAGGCATTATTAGGTGGTTGTGTCCAGGAAAATTAAGCTTTCCGTGGCACTGCCATCATTTTTATGCAATTTGCAGCACCACAGAGCGGGTCACTGTGGACTGAACACTGTGGGCTATAGATGCAAGGAAACTAATGCAAATTATATTGTTTTCATGGAGATAGATTTTTGACTGTCCCATGAACTCACTGCCAGGGTTAAAACAATAGAGATATTTATTTTGTTTGGGTGTAGGTTCAGTACAATGTTCTTTTATTTATTGACTTATTTATTCAGTATTTATTATTTGTTTATGTACAACTCTGATCATTGGACTGGTTTTATTTCACTACTAGGGTGTATTTTGTTTTACATTCTTACAGTTGTTTATCAAGTGTTGATATATCAATTGTGCTTAGGTTTACACAATGGGCACTCTGTGGCTTCTCTTGTAGTGTGGTATATGAAATAAACAGTACTTTACCAACCCCCATGTGGCTCCTGAGTGCTTTGTTAAACATGTGGAGAAAAAAAAGAGGTTTTAACCTCTGCCTCTTTTCCATTCATTCAACCTCCCAATTTCAGTCTTCCGCTGGCTTTCTGACCGCACGACGCAGCGCCGTGCTTAGCTCCCTCTATATTATCTGTGTCCCTCTATAGTGAGGCAGTGACCCAGCGTGTGTGCTGTTGGGATGACCTCATCTCCAGCTTTACCTCCACCCTCTCTCTGTCTCTCTCTGGCCCGGTATAATGGACCGGGATTAGGGCAATAATAGCGTCCGGGCTGCGCACTGCCGGAGTCTATTGTAGCTTTGTGTGGGAGGGACCCGACCAGCGCTGCTCTCTCCGCTCACGACCACACTCGCACAGAGGCAGAAAACATACCAAACTGGATCTGCAAATAAAAAAATTACTTTTATTTAATTATACAGACTTGAGTCAACTAAGAGACATTTATAGACAGCTATTCATTTTTGATTATCTGCATGAGACAAACGATTAAACAAATCAAACTGTTGAGTGCTACTTTCTATTTTCATAAGAATATCCAAGTGACACAATATAACCTCGAAGGACTTACCCTGCTCGCTACTCATAAACCCCAATTAATGACAAGAAGGATTGGGTTATACTGCGCCCTAGCGGCCCTCAAGGGTATGGCATCTCCCTGTTAACAGTGAGCGCTTTAGACAAGGAGCGCCAGTGCATTTCCCATGATTGTTCTTAGAAAAATCCCCCCAGAACAAAATGTCACATAGGACTCTTTCTTTACCTCACTCTGTAGTGAAACCATTGAGGTTTAGATACTTTGTGGTGAAGAAAGTGATGATTGTTTAATAGCCTAACACTGATGAGACATTAAGAAAGCCACGTTATAGTTAACTGCACACAGATCCAATATGGCAAAGGAAGAATCTCATTTGAGGATAAGGGAGGACGTGTGTAAAGATCGAGGGAGAGGCAGTGAGAGAGAGGGCGCAACAAGGGAGTGAAGTGGAAGGAGGGACAGAGACAAGATACGACGCTTACTTCAGTATTTCTCCACTCTATAGCCACAGGTGAGTCAACATGGCGCGCGGTTTGGGGTCCACGAAGTGAGAGGGCGGGGCCGATAGACTGTCAAGAGCGCGGGAGGGTGGAGAAGTCCCCTCTTTTTTTTCTTCCCCCCCTTCCCTCCCTCGTCTCCTTCTTGTCTTCATCTTCGTCCGAGGGATTTTCGCGAGGACCGCTTCCTCAATCTTCAGTTTTCAGATGCCGACAGATGCGCCCGAGGAAGACAAACTCAGCAGCAATGAGGAGAGGACGAAGGTAAGGGGGGCCGAGCAAGATGTCTTTACTTCATTAGCCGACTTTAGTTGCTTTGTGCGCGTGCGTGTGTGTGTGTGTGTGTGTGTGTGTGTGTGTGTGCGCGCGTGTGCGTGCGTGTGTGCGCGCGCAATTAACCAATCAGATGTGCGTACGAGTGTCACTGTCAAGATGTGGCTAAGTAGCAGGGATTTATGATTGTAACTAGTGGCTTGTTAGAATGAGATTGATGGTAGCCTTGTCTTGTTGTAATTTAGTCTTGCACATTTCCCGAGAGATAGAAAAGCAGGGTTGTCATTATACTGCTGCAGGGGAGGGACCGGGGGTGTCCTCATGAATGACAGAATCCCAAGAGAAGATGACTCAGTTGGTGAAACCTGCTGAATCCAAAATGACCACACTGTGCAAATGTCAAGCGCTTTTCTCCAAATTACACATAGTGTGATGTAATAGACTCCCAGTGCAGAGCAACCCCAGTGATGTTGTGAATCTGCATGGCTGTCTAAAGTGCCAAATGCAGGCAACGGTACGTTTCTAATGAGCCCACAGATTTGTTCCGGTAAGTAGATTATTATATGGGCAAAAGGCTGACAGACTGGCTAATCACTTGCTTGGTGTCGCGATGACCTCTTTCTTCAGCGAGTTGCCCTTGTCAAACACTCAACATTTGTTACACTTTGATGCCCCTGCGCTACAGTTGGAGAAACTCTCTCTGGTGCATCTTCCAATCTGGAATCCTAATTTAAAGCACGTCTTGCTCCCGGATTTAAGCGGTGCATTTTACACTAACGCACAGCTGTCATTGGGCCATACAAAGCTTTGACATGTTACATATTCAGTCACCACTACAAATGATATTGCAAAAATATCATTGATGTTACCTTGTTAGCCTCTTAACCCCCACCTGAACCGACCACATGTTCTACAGTTTGGCTTTACCCAAATCTAAAAGTGGATTCAAATGCAACAAAAGATCCCAAAAAATGTGGTACAAAAGTGGCAAAAATTCAACACAAACATGACAACAAGCATTTTATTTTTTGGACTTTTTGCCACTTTTTGTAGAATTGTTGCCACTTTTTTGTTGCACTTTCATCACTTATTTGTCACACACTTTCGCCTCTTTTTTATTTCTAAATGGTTCAAGAAGCTTTGAGATTTATTTGGGTAACGTCAAACTGGACAAAATGTGCTCGGTTCAGTTAAGGCGGAAGTTAAGAGGTTAAGAGGTTTGCCGCTGGAGGAGACACAATGAATGTTGTATCTAACTGTCCGCCATCTGACAGAGATTTACACAGGCTATAAAGAAATGTGCTGTATTCTGATTTATGGGAAAAAAACGTTTTGACTTGGAGACAATTGGCAGCCATTGGTAGCAGACGACTGGCTGTAAACCGGTCCAGTACAAAGATGATAAAAACTTCCACATATTGCAGAATTCAAATAGTTTTTTTCCCCCTCATGTTGTGCTGGCACTGCTTCAAATGTGTGATCGAGCTTCATCAGTTTCAGGAAGTTGGGTTGAGTTTCTTCTCGTCTCCTCCCCAGTGTGACAGCATGACTCTGTGCAGCACCCCCACCGTCCGCAGAGGAAGCACCCCTCTGCCCATTAAGCACCTGCTCAGGCGCGAAGAGGCGGTCCACGATGAGGCAGACTGGTCCTCGGGGGCAGCGGGACCCTCTGCCTCTCCGGTCAGGTTCAGCCCGGCGTTAGACGACACTCTGACCATCACAGTGGAGAGCAGGTGCGGCTCGGGCCCTCTGAGGATTGCTCTCCTGGGGCAGAACGGGGTGGGCAAGTCCTCTCTAGCCATGGCCCTCGCTGGAGATATGGACCGGACGGCATCTGTGGATTCTGATGGTACGAAAACCTGCTGCACTATCATGATGTTGTGTGTTACAACGATTGTCAAATTAGGTATAGGTAGAAGCAAACATTTTCAAAAGTAGACGTCTGGTTATTTTTTTGTAGAGGACATTTGACAAAGCTTCCTGCATGAGGAGAATCATCTACTCTACTGGTTAGATTAGCCGGCACATTTTATTGGTCAATATAGAGAAGAATCCCAATGTGGCTAAAGTTTTCCAATATCAAACCTTGACATGTAATCGCTCATTTTACAGTTCTTCGCTAATCAGTGGATCATGTTGAGATAAAATAAGATTTTATTGATCTCACAATGGAGAAATTGACTTGTTCCATCAGCTCTCAAGAAACACTCAAGGGGCGCGAAAGGTAAAATGACTGTTCAACACACAGCAGCAAGAGCGCTGTACTTCGTGATGGGCTCTGTAGTATGTGCAAAACATGATTGACTTTTATCTGGGATCACAGCGTTTTGTGGAAAATGATAAGCGTAAATGTTGATCTATAAGCGTCATTGACATTGTAATACATTTTCACACTAGCCTTTTCCGGAGTTCAGAGGACCATACATTTATATTGGCCGATATTATCTGTTATTGGCATTTCCAATTCTCTTTAAATGGGGTCCAGCACCCATTGGGCAGGTTTATAGTCCAGATGACGACTACTGAAAATCTCTGATACAATGCAACACGGCTGGACCGCTTAAAGCTTATGCAGATTGTTGTTGTCATGGGGCTCAAAGCGCACAGTTATGGCCAAGGAATACAGCTAAATGGTTAAATTTGTTAAAAGTCCAAACTAGAACCATTTATGGTTAGAAGTAAAGGAGCGAAATGCAAAAAAAGTCTTCAGATCAGAGTTCAAACTCCAAACTGAATGTGCAAATTTTATGAATAATTACTGCTCAATGGGCAGTTGTGAAAAAGCATAACGGCTACTGACAATGAATAAATTGTCTGCCACCGTTTTGTGTCACCTTCTGTTGGCTCAGATACCTTGACAATATAATAATGAAATAAATCCACTTGAAATTCAGCCTGGAATAAGAACAATTCTGCAGACAAATGACGCAGTACCCCCCTGAATAACTTACTACCATGATCTGCAATTGCTGTATATTATTTCCCCAATAATATACAGCAAGTTTATTGCTGTATATTGCATAAGTTGCAAGTTTCCTTTCAAATGTTAAAGGACAGTTTGCATAACTATCAGACAATTGTTAAAACTGCTAAGATGATGTATTTTGCTGATATGGTTACATCCAACAGGAACAACCCTCGGGTTCTTTTTAATTTGGTGAATGCTGCGCTTAATGTTCCTCAATCACATGTCCTTGACGCCTCACCTGCATTGTGTGAAAACTTTCTGAACTTTTTCATAAATAAGGTTGCCACCACTAGGTCCCTTATCAGCACCCCATCTGTTGCCGTGTCTGACTCTGTCACATGCTCAGCCTTATTTGATCATTTTGAGCCTGTGACACTCTCCTGTTTGGAAAAAGTTGTCAGTCAGATGAAGCCCGCTGGTTCACCCTTTGATCCCATCTCTCCACGCCTGTTCAAAGACGTGTTTTCCACATTAGCACCCTTTGTTTTGCATTGTGTTAATGGGAGCTTGAGGAATGGAGTAGTGCCTGGAAGTTTCAAACATGCTGTTGTCCAGCCATTAACAAAAAAACCTGGCCTTGATCCTAATGATCTGTCTAACTTTCGCCCGATTTCCAAGCTTCCATTGCTGTCCAAAATTTTGGAAAAAATGGTTTTTAACCAGCTGAAGGCATTCCTGGATGAGCATGAGATTTCCGAGGTTTTTCAGTCTGGTTTTAAGAGCCGCCACAGCACTGAGTCAGCTTTGCTTAGGGTTTTAAATGATCTTTTTATGTCTACGGACTCTGGCCACACTGTGGCATTGGTGCTGTTGGACCTGACAGCTGCGTTCGACACAGTGGATCATGAAATCCTCCTGTGTCGTCTTGAAAATTCGGTCGGCATTCGGGGTTATGCTCTGAAATGGTTCAGATCCTACTTAACAAGGAGGAGTTTTTGTGTTAAAATTGGTGACTGTGTGTCCTCCACAGCTCCCCTGTCATGTGGTGTACCACAAGGGTCCATTCTCGGACCACTTTTGTTTTCATTGTATCTGCTTCCGCTAGGATCTGTTCTCCGTAGATTTGGGGTGTCATTTCACTTATATGCTGATGACAGCCAAATCTATGTGCCCCTTAAGCGTGAGAATGCGTTCAGTGCCACTCAACTTTTAGAGTGCGTTGATGAAATCAAATCCTGGATGTCCGCTAACTTTCTGCATTTCAATGATAAAAAGACAGAGGTTCTACTAGTTGGGCCTAGTAATGGTAGAGTTGCCTCTGCAAACCTGGGACCCTTGACACAGTTTGTTACCCCCACTGTGCTAAACCTTGGTGTTAAAATGGATCAGGATTTTAAATTTGACAAGCAGGTTAGTGCTGTGGTGAAGGCTAGTTTTTTCCATCTGAGGCAGCTTGCAAAAATAAAGTCCTCACTTTCTAGTCACCACTTTGAAATTTTGATTCATGCTTTTGTTACGACACGGCTGGACTACTGTAACGCTCTGTACACCGGCATTAGTCAGTCCTCGCTTGCACGCCTGCAGCTGGTTCAGAACGCCGCAGCGCGTCTTTTAACTGGCTCACGAAAGCATGATCACATTTCACCTGTTTTGTCTTCCCTTCACTGGCTTCCAATCAAATACAGAATTGATTTTAAAATTATTTTATTTGTGTTTAAATGCCTCAAAGGTCTTGCCCCGCGTTATCTGTCCGACCTGCTCGTGTCATACTCCCCGACACGTTCGCTACGATCGGTGGACCAATCGCTGCTTATGGTTCCTCGGACCCACCGCAAACTCAGAGGAGACCGAGCTTTTTCTGTGGTTGGTCCCAAACTGTGGAATGAGCTGCCTCTGTGCATTAGACAGGCTGACTCCCTTCCTGTTTTTAAATCACGCCTTAAGACGCATTTTTTCTCTTTGGCATTTAACTAGTTCGGAAGTTGACTTTTACTGTTCAAATCGTCCTCTTATGCCACTGTATATGTGTATATTTGATTGTATTTTATATTTTTATTTTTGTACGGCACTTTGGTCAACTCTGTTGTTTTTATTAGTGCGTTATAAATAAATTGGATTGGATTGGATTGGAATACTGCTGATGCAATATTTAGAAACTCACAGCAGTTGCTCAGTAGCACCAAGTCAAAAGTTCAATGCTCCATTGTCTCCAACGTACCCTTGTCTGCTTACACTGCATAATGGTATATGGGTGAGTGATTCCTTGATGCTATGTGCTTTAAGTGCTAAGACGGTTCAGAAGCACCATCTAAATGCAACCGTTCATATTTAGCATCATAGACGCTCTAGTTATATTAAGAGTCGTATTAAGTGCAGGGTCTTGTGACAATGGATTCTGTCATTTCTGTTACTACACAATGGATTTAAAGAAGTTAGAAAAGTTGTGACGAAAATAGTCTTGACGCCATAAGCATTCAGACCCTATAGATTTTGGTTTGTAAATGGAATAGGGATAAATAGAAGGGTAGTTCTGTAATGAGCCTGAGGCAATCCCAGTGCATTGCTTGAGCAGGTTAACTGCTCAAACAAATAAATAAAGTAAACTAAACTAATTGCTGGTAAATCTAACTGAGTTGCAGCACCCATCTCCCCGGTATGGGCCCTAACTGCGTTTCTGTTTGTGTCCAGGGGAGGGTTATGCACGCACAGTCACAGTCGATGACGAGGACAGCGCCATCGTTATCTATGACAACTGGAGACAGGTGAGCCAAGCGACACTTCAGCGTTTCCCTGCTCCCCGGTTGGCGTCTACTGCAAGAGAGCAGTGTTTGTCTTTCGAATTCTAGTAATGGGGGTGTCACATTTTGAGATGAAGCAATTATTAATACAATGATACTAAAAGTGACAGCCCTTCTAACATGAGATAAATCTGCTACGTTTGTGGAAAAAGGCAACAACATCTATAGAGATGATTTAGCCAAAACAATAAAAAAAAAAGGAAACAGCCATCGATCAACTCTTTACAGCTGAGTTCACTGCTACTGATAAATAAACCTATTGAACACATCGTCTCTGTAGCATAATACTTTATCTACATTACAATTGTATCTTCTCTTGAATCTAAATTTATTATTTTACAATCTATAAAACCATAAATAACCAGGCAATGTTTTTTTTCTTTCTTGTAGAGAGTACGTAGCAATTTTCTGCTTTTCCTTTTGCCGCACAAACCATCTGCCTCCCAGTGTGCAGTGATTTGCAAACTAATTTGGTATTTGACCATTTCTGATGGAGCCCCTGTGACTTTGTCAGCAATCTTCATTCCTCAGGAATATGTTGTGAAGTAGCCCAAGATTATAGTGTAATAAGAGAGAAAACTGCTCCGGAGAGTTTTATTGGATATAGTTATTTGCAGCATCATCCATCCATCCATCCATCCATTTTCTTCCGCTTTATCCGGGGCCGGGTCGCGGGGGCAGCAGTCTCAGCAGAGATGCCCAGACTTCCCGATCCACGCACACCTCCTCTTGGAGACCATGCAAGGCAAGGCAACTTTATTTATACCGCGCATTTCGTACACAAGGCAACTCAATGCGGAGACTCGTTTTCACCGAGACTACCTGGAGACTCGTCTTATCTCCAGTGGACATCTCGGAGATATCTCCGTGATCAGCGGCAACTCGAGTCTCCAACTAGTCTCCAGGCCGGTGAGATTGGCCCTTTGTATCGCACAATCAATCAGAGTTGCGGAGACATTGCAAAGACTGCCAGTCGTGGCAGACAACAAATACATTCTAATTTTTTTTGGTGTATCTTCATTAAATATCCGCTTCCCTGGAATAATACTCACTACAGGCGTTATCCCAGAAAACTAAGTGATAATTACAAAATCATGGAAGCCAGTCATGTGTACTTAAAATAAATAAACAGAAAAACTGTCATTAGACCAATTAACGCACACAGTTGCATATAGTGCAAGAGCTAATTAGAAGTCCACTGCAAAAGACATATGAGTTCATGTTTATACGTTACAGCAGTCTTTGTTGTAGGAGATTAACCCAAACCGAAAGCTTAATCGCAAACACGCAGCGTATTGTTGTTTCCCAGCCGTGACTCATTTTCTATTGAACTTCATTTGATCAGTGTGTTCTATTGTTTGCACTAAAGCAAACAAAAATAAATTGCCAGCAGAGAAAGAGAGACAGAGAGGGAGAGAGAAGCGAAAGGAGGACAGTGAACTTGCTGCGTCTGCTCCTGCTTTGACTGAGGAGACTCATTATCAGGGTGTTCTGCGCTGTTTTCCGTCTCGTCCCTGGAGTGTTCATCTGTGAGGGATGAGCTGCCCACGGAGCAGATGTGCCAAATGACGGATTCGCATTTAGGCTCATCATGTGTGGACAAATTTAACACACAGTATCGCCAAGGCCAGCGAGCATAGTGGAGTCGTGCCTGTATTTGATGTTGGCATTAGGTCTGCATAATGAGCTGCCTTTGTTGTGACAGACAGGGAAGGTATAGTGGCTCCCTGTGGACTGGCTTTATGTAATTGTATTGATGTCATTAGCTTAGCAACGTAGCAACATAGCAACCAAGAAAACAACGTAAGGCGTTTTTTCTCACAAGCGTCTGCTGAGATTATCAGACAACTTTCGATTCAAATATTAGGCTTTTTGTTTTATAATAAATGTCACTTATTGCATCTTTAAACAAAGATAAAAAGAGGTCACACGTTATAATATTTTGTGCTTTGATTACAGTGCACATTCACTGTGGTATTGTATCATAACCTTCTGCAGTGGCAAAAGATCCAGTGTTGCATTAATTTTTCACCAAGATCTTGTATTGATGATAAGAGAGTGTGACCACTGCACAAAGTCTTCTCCAGCACATCCCAAAGACTGTCAATGGGGTTAAAATATGGACTCTGCGGGGGCCAATCCGTGTGTGAAAATGATGTCTCATGCTCCTGAAACACTCTTTCACAATGGCAAGGCAACTTTATTTATACCAAGCATTTCGTACACAAGGCAAATCATTACGCCATGAATGTGAGCCGATGAACCCTGATTGTCACCTTGGAATATGTCCGTGCCATCAGGGAAGAATTAATCCATTGATGGAATAACCTGGCTATTCAGGATGTTCGTGTAGTCAGCTGATCTCATTCTGTGGGCACATAGTGTTGCTGAACCTAGACCTGACCCGACTTTGTTTGGGTCAGTCAGAGTAGTTCAAGAAAATAAAGGTTTAAATGGGCATACCAGTTTATTCTTCAGCTTTTTTTTGGACCATGAGGGACCCAAATGGACCCAAATGATGGATGTTTATGGTAAAGTGCATTAATTTAACGATTCATCAATATTTCAGATTTTCTTCAATATTTAAGCCTGGTAAGACATCTAGAATCTTTTATTTAATAAATAGGTAAATAACTTTTAAAGGAATAGGCCACCATTTTCCCATACTGAGATAATGTTCTTACCTGAGCTTAGACGAGTTGATGCGTACCTGTCTGGTCTTTGTGCGTGCGCTCAGTCATGCAAAAATACTAAAGATGCTGTTAGCATTTAGCCTCTCCTTACATATTCCTGTGGGGCCAAACAGGGGTGAAGTTAGAAGCAACCAAGCTCTTTCACGTTTTCCATATTTAAATCCGGTTACAAGAGTAGTTACACAATCCAAGTATAGTTTACACAAAATTAAACATGTCGATTTTCTAAGCGGATAAAAAGGGGTACTATATTGTAAGGCGTAATAACACCGTAGGAGCACTTCGACGTCCACACAGTAATATCTTCAGAATTCTTTAGGAGTGAAGATATTACTGCGTGGAAGAGCTTCTAACTTCACTCCCGTTTGGCCCCATAGAGGAGAGGCTAAATGCTGACAACATCTTTCATCTTTCTGCGTGACTGAGCGCACGCACAAAGACCAGCCAGATATGCATCAACAACGGTGGCCTGTTCTTTTAAGATATGAAATAAGATGGATTTCTTTGTCTCTTTTTCAGCCAGCATGTAGTCATTTGTATGTTGATTTGGCACACATTTACTTAAACAGAAACGCGTTGTGTTGAAAATATTATGGCTGTTTTCTTTCTACCAATAACATTAGACAGAGTCACTGATGGTGACCCCAAAAGGAAGACAAAAGTACAGATCTTTTCTTCAACTGGCTGCTGCAACAATATGTCTAAATGAACGTGTTCAAGATCTAAAATGAGAACACTGACAATGACACGTTGATAACACACATTTATGACACTGTTACTGACATCTGAAAGCTTTAAATCACAGCTTTCATCTCTCGTCCTCTGTCCTGAGCACAATGGTGAATCAACCCGCTGTCATTCCTCTGTCACAGTGTGACAGACACTTATGTAACTCGTCTCTGTCTGTGCCTCAGGATCTGTCCATGCTGCAGTGTGAGGTGTGTGTGCTGGTGTTTTCGGTCACCGACAGACGAAGTTTTCACCGCACGGCTCAACTACGACTGCTCCTCAGAGAGACCCAACCACAAACCCCCATAATCCTCGTGGGCAATAAGAGCGATCTAGTGAGGACGAGGGAAGTTTCAGCTCAAGGTAAGGCATGGTTGTTTGGACACAAGAGATTCACATAACATTGTCCATCCATTTTCTTCCGCTTAATCTGAGGCCGGCTCACGGAGGCAGCTGTCTGAGCAGCACTCTTCCCTATCCATGCACGCTCCCTCCAGCTCTACTGAGTCTCTTCCAGACGATTTCCCAGACGTAGCCCCTGCATCGTGTCCTAGGTCTTCAGGAAACATTGTTTATATTGTAAATCAAATGAGATCCAAGTGACCCAACAACCCTGGGTTCTGCCCCTGCTCAGGACAATAGTTAGATTCGTGATGAAAGAAACTGACTTGGGGTAAACAAGGTCTTGATGAAGCTATGGCAGAGGGAATTTTTAAAAACTGCTTGATTACCAGAGAGAGTTGAGTGTCAAGCTCAAGGCAAAACGTTCTCAACTCAAACAACCCAGTTTGATGGAAAACTCTTCAACGACCGAGTGCTTACACAAACTTATATCATTGTTAGGTGGTTTACAATTGGAGGGTCAGGATCCAAAAGTGGGCCGAGGAACCATTTTTATGGGTTGCTAATCATCCCAGAAAAAGTCCTTCCAAAACTGTCTCTTAAAAAGATAGGGGGAAGTTATTTTTTTAACTTAAATTTAGATTAATATTATGCATGCTTAGTGTTTGAATCAACAAAAGTCTGTGGCAGAAAACGTCATACCGGTTGAGTGTACATTGTATTGTTTAGTGATTGCAAAAAGACAAAGCTGAAGATAGTGTGGTTCTTAATGGCATTAGAAATGGGCACATCTAAGGGAAAGCCTGAGCTGAGGGCGATACCTCCACTGGGCTTGCAAAACACTTTACATCAGGGAACCATTCACTCGTCTACACTAATCATACACTAGTGGTATGTAAGACTGGAGGCAAGGAGTGTAATGCCCAAGGACACATCAACAGCATGCACTGGTGGGAAACCAGAGTCAACCATCAATTTTTGGATTACTAGGCTCTACTAATTAAGCTACTGCCACCCTGGAGGTACAGAGGGAGGATGAAGATGGTGAAGCTGTGTGTAGAAGGGTGCAGGTTGGATGTCAAGAGGCTTAAAGGAAGTAATGATAGAGGAAATAAAGCTGATGTGAGAGGAGAGTATGCAGAGTTAGAGGCAAAGCAGAGGAATCACTCCCCTTTAAAAAAAGAAGTCTTAATATTGTTTGGTCTTCAGTAACAAATGGTAAAAGATGTAAATGTAATGTGATTTGTTGGTCTCAAGTGTAATGTGGGAGTGTAAAAGGCTGCACAAATGAAAGCCCTTACTGTGTGCCCAAACACATTATTATCTTCAATTTATCTTCACCAGCCGAGATAAAAGTCGACACCTAATGTTTCTCAAATGGTTATGTACAGCACATCCAATGAATATTAAACACATTCAAAAAACATCAACTGAAAATTGGATTTCTTTGGAGAGCTGTTTCATTGAGTTACATAACCATAAAAATATTCTTTACGTTTCTACCGTTCGTCTTTCTTTGGTGTTCACACTTCTAAACAGCTGCCTCCTTGCATACAGGGATTCCCATTTGGGCTGCATCATTTTATGAAATATACGTAATTGCAATTTTTCTGCTAAGCAGAGCAAGTGCAAATGGATTTGCAATTTTATGATAGACACATATTATTTAGCTCTTTTCAGAGCCTATTATAATACTCGATGACTGTGAGTATGTTAAGGATTCCCCAGGAGCCAGAGGGTCGCTGGTGTTTTGCCTGAATGCATACTGTCTTTTGGTCCCATGACACTTTATCAACAAGGCCTACGCCGGTCACAATGGCTGGTTGCCATAGGGATGGCATTCAGTGTAAGAAATCCTCATGTCACTGGTTCACTCAGGCTCCTCTGACTGAATAGAGCTGCAACTAATGACTTGTCAACTAGTCAGAGATAATTTTTTATTCGCTTTTAAGATTTTTTCAAACAAATTCAAACCAAATGAAGGTGCTGTTTACTGAGGACCTCTTGGGTAACTCGCGCTTTCTTAAGGGGAACTCACACTTTTCAACGTCTAAACCAGAAAAAACACACAACTTATCCACCTGAAGTAGCCATTGTAGCTTGAGAACCATTGCCCTCGACAGTTAGTAGCCAAGAGGATATTTCGACACAAAGAAAGAAAATGAATAATGATGATTAAGTCGTTGCACATGTTTTGTTCATTTCCTCAGAGGCCATGTCCAGTGCTGCCCTCTACAACTGCCTGTATTTGGAAATCTCTGCCTCCCTGGACCACCGGACGCCTGAGCTGCTGGAGTGTGCGGTGCGGTTAGCGAGGGGGCAGTCGCCCTGGCCGCCGGGGACCAGCATGGAGGACATGTGCGGAGGAGGCCAGAAAGAGAGCATCACGTCCCGGGCCAAACGCTTCCTGTCGAACCTGGTGCCCCGCTACCCAAAGGAGCGCGAGGTGGGCAAGTTTATGCGGCAAAAATCACGCTCGTGCCATGATCTCGGGGCGCTGTAATAATGAACGGGAACACTAAGCTGAGAATGTAATGCTCAGAATGATGAGGAATAACATTATGACCACAAGCAAAGTGACAAAATGTAATGTGCAGTTTGATTGAGTTGAACAAGGGCTGTAGAAGATTGTGAGCTCTATCCGATTTGTGCAGGTCAGTGTCTAACAAAACCAGTGGTGGAAAAAGTACTCAATATACTTACCTAAGTAGAAATACAGATGCAGGACCAAAAATTTACTGAAGTAAAAGTATCTGATAACATTTTTAGTTAAGTAAAAGTACAAAAGTATACCTTGGAAAATGTACTTTATAAGTAAAACGTATTAAAGAGTTTAGTGTGCAGGATTTCTTAAAATCATTTGAATCAAACCAGGTCCAAACGAGTAAACCACTAACAGGTCAAAAACAGGAACTAAACCAGGTCAAAATCAGGAACTAAACCAGGTCTAAACCAGATCTAAACCAGGTCTAAACCAGATCTAAACAAGGTCTAAAGGAGTAAACCACTACACCAAGTCTAAACTGGGACTAAACCAGTTCATCGTAGAGAGGTCACTTTGAAAATAAAATACTTTTACTTTTAACCCAATGTAAAAATGTAGTGGAGTAGAAAGTACAGACACAGGCTCTAAAATGTAGTGAAGTAAAAGTAAAAAGGATTCATCATAACATTTACTTAGGTAAAGTAAAAGTACCTATAATTTGTATTTGTTACTTGTACTTTTTACTTTGTTACTTTCCACCACTGAACAAAAGCAACAAAAAAAAGAAAGTGAAAAGCTGTACATGAAATAGGTAACGAGCCTAATAAATTGAGAGTATGCAGAAGGTGTTACAACATGGCAAAAGAAGCCAAATTAGTGTCAACAATGATATCTGAAGTTATTTATTTGTTTTGATACAGTGGTTTCATTTTAGAATGGAAAATATGTAACTGCTTACACCATATATTTATATTATGCAAAATTATTTATCCTAGGAGTACCGTATTATTAATTTATATGGAGAGAAATTCCAAAATTAAAATGCCCAAATTAGTTTACAAAGGCACAATAGAGCACAATATAAGACCTTTAACCCTTGGGCCCTGTTAAGTGAAATCTGCGTATCGGAGGGTATACTTATTGCGATAACTTTTGCTGTGGTTTTTCAATTCCCATGAAAATTGGCACAGAGGTGTGTTTTTCCATGTGTTTAAAGTAAACATATCTGTTCGGTTCTGATCAGTTTTGACACCGTGAGAAGTTTTGTACCCTCTGGGAGTGTTTTGAAATCTGCGTACCTATAGACTTCCATTATAAACTCTTTTTATGACCTCCCATCTCTAAATCGAGGTGAAACTTTTTTAATATTCTAAACCCTTTACATTTTTGAAAAAATAAGGTAATTATGAATTTTGCTCACTTTTAACCCCGCTACTGCAGACCAATAGATCAGTGTTTCCCATTGACTTCCGTTATAGTTTCAGATTTTGACTTCCCCTCTAAAAATCAAGGTTAAAATAATGTTCTCTGCATGTTCCAGTATATATGCTACCAACCCCTTACTTTAATGTAAAAAATAGGTAATTTTTAGTTTTGGCCATTTTTAACCCCTTTCCTCCCTTGCCCTATATTATAGCCCTATACCAGAACCAGGCTGTATTGGATTATTTATGTCTAGAAACCAAACCTTTTTTTTTTTCTCCTAAAATGGTTTTGGTGTGTTGTCAGTGAGTTCCTCTTTGAGTCCAATCTCCTCATTGTGTTAGTAAAAACTGTAACTGTAAAAACAACTCAAAACAACACGTTTTACTCCTCTTGTAAGGCAGGGGAAAACAAATATTTACAACAAGTGCAGGCATTAATTTTAAAGGTAAGGTTTAGACGGATACTGCTGCCAGACAGTACAAGAAAAGAAAAGAAAAATCACTTTATGTTGCAGGCAGGTGAAAATCTGCCATCTCTAAAAGCCTGCATTTGTAATGGGAGTCTATGGGGCACAACTAAACACACCAAAGTCAATCTTCCCGCTGATTATCCACACGGACATGCTGGTCACACTGATAGTAGCCATGGTTAAAAAAAAAAAGTGTAATTTTAAAATGATTTCATATTTTTCAAGGGAACCCCTTCACGAAAAAAATACAAACAAATGTTTTCAAATCAATCAATATTTGAAGATTTTTATGGCCGTGTAAAGCATCGAAATACACAGAATGTACGAAACACTCCCAATGGTGACATTTTTTTCAAATTGACGAAAAACAAAAAATGCACCAAATTCAATCTTCCTACTGATTATCTGCACTGACAGGCCGGTCACACAGACAACAGCCATGTTATATAAAAAAAATGTTATTTTAGAATTATTGCATTTTTTTTAATGTTGTTTGTTGATGGTAAACATTGGCATCTAAATGGTTAATGATTTATGGTAATATATTAAAGCACTATATTATTTTCAAGGGAACCCCTTCACAAAAAAAAAATAAAACGATTTTTTCAAATCCGTCAATATTTGAGGATTTTATGGCCGTGTAAAGCATCGAAATACACAGAATGTACGAAACACTCCCAGTGGTGGCATAAAGTTAACAGGGCACAAGGGTTAAAGTGAGTTAACGGTTCCCTTGCAACCATGCTGTTCATAAGGGCTTTAAGCGAGTCCCAGTTCTATCCTTGGAATATAAAATGAGCCTCTGCCTGTTTCACTTATGCTGGAGAAGACGAGGGCTTCAACGTTTTCCTCAACCTTTCTTCACTTCTCTGATACACAACTATTCTTAATGCTTATTACTGGCATTATCTCAAGATGATGGAACTGATGAGGCACAGACAGCACCAGTTTGTTGTTTTTGGTTTGTCTATTAGACAGATGGTCACCTATAATCTCATGGCTACCACAAAAGTCAGGCGGTCATAATGTTTTTCCTGGTCATTGTAAATTGGCCCTGAGGGAGTGAGGCTGCGGACAACAGGGGAACAAAGGGCGCGTGATTCTGAATGTCAATGGCAGGACAATGTTGTGAATGTGCATCACGTAGAAACAATACTATAGTAATGATTATTTATGATAATATTAATGTTTCTTACAAAAAAGCAAATGGTTAATACTGTTGTAGACTTTATGTAAATATAGTAGTTATACTTCATTGACACCCTCGAAATAAAAATGCTTTTTTTGAGTCCGCAGAGTGTCACTTCATTTTTACCCGAAGCGTTAATAGCCACAGGCTGAACAGGCCTGATCACACATTGAAATCTCATTAGTAAGTTGGCTGATGATTCATGTTGTTGTACTCTCAGCTGTTGTGGTATCCAAAGACTTGGTAAGCTCCACAATGCCCACAAAAGGCTCAGCTGTGGAAAGAAAAATATTAATTAGAGCCACAGAGATGCTGCGTGTTGTATATGGTCCGATTGTTGCCATGTTACAGTCGTCTTGGAAACAGATGTACATTTTTATCCGTTTTTTGTTGCTGGATGCACACGGCCAATCTACATACGGCAATATGCAAGGCCAATTGTATTTTCCAGGCGTGAAAGATAAAATTGCAGCGGAATAGATATCTGCTAAAGTACCACACTATCCTCTTCCGTCCTCCCACTGCCGCCCACACGCGAGCAGATTCATCATCAGGTCGTTAAAGCCGTGATTGAAAATCTTATGAAGAACCCATAGAATAGAACTGAAATAAAATCAAGCTGTGCCATGCAGTGAGTCATTCCCCTGGCTGAAGAATAACTGGAACAAATTTAAAGGTTAAAATTGTATTTGACAAACAGGTCTGTGTGCGCCCTCTTGTGGTCGAAATGCAGGGTTACAAAGAGAAACTTTTAACAGACATTTGCATAAAGTGCTTCCTTGTAAACAAACGATATCATTTTTAGTTTTAAGTCAAGGTCAAGTTTATTTCTCTATAGCACATTTACAACATCCACGGTTGGCCAAAGTGCTTCACATAAAAGAGATGAGATCTAGGAATGCAAAAATACAGAAGGCATAAAACTATAACGTCAAGAACAAACAAATACAATGGAGAAACAGCTCAACTTATTGAAAAGCCTCTGCAAAGGGAGGACTTAAAACTGCTTAGAGTTAGGGCCAAACGGATGCTTTTAAATAGTCTGAGTATTCGTATGTGTATATAGTGTATAGTGTGTGAGAAGTCCTGCTTTTTGTGCTTTCAATACCTGTACATCACTGTATGTTCAAAGTTTGTTAAATAATCACTTCTTAATTAGCACGAGACGCTGAAGTAAAAGTGGTACCAATGTCAAACTTGCAAATAAGACCAAATGCAACACTTTATATACACACACACACACTACCCTTGATACATTGTACCTACCACATGTAATAGTGTAACAATCTGTAATTAAAGCCGCAAGCGGCGATGTAGGCCCTCGCCCCTGGCGCAGCCCCCCCTTGCGACCGCCTCCTTTGCAACCGCCCCCGCTCTCGCCCAAACCTGCTCTCCCCTCGGCCTCACACACAACCTGTGTGCTCTCTGTCTACTAACTCTTGCTCTTTGCAGCAGGGGGCGCTATAGCATGGATCATTTTTGTGTTCATGTAAAAAGATTCAGGGCCATCTGGTGTATAAGTGATAACATTTAAAACTCAAAGGGACAAAGAATGCATAATAATTATGCTCTCAGGAACACGTTTACACTGGCCACGCCCACATCTTACACAATATGATGTATATGTAATATAATTTTTTGTTTAGTTTATTGTGTAGAATATACCGGCAAAGTGGGAGATAAATAATCCAGACTGCAATATTCAAGGTATAGATAGGAGGCGCTATAGTGTTGAGCACCGTGAAGTTATTGAGCTCTACCTGTTCAGACTGTAAGAGGCCTTATGTCAGCCAAATATGATCCAGATTGGATAGAGCGCATGCCTGCGAGGGGTTGTGAAATGTACTGCAAAAAGGCCTTTTTTTGTGGGGGTGCCATTTTAATCTGTTAACCCCCACTTTAACCGAGCACATTTTCTCCAGTTCGTCTTGACCCATATCTTAAAGCTTCTTGAAAAAAAGCTTCAAAAACACAGTTACAGAAATGAGATGTAAGTGCAGGTGAAAACACAGCACACAAAGAAGTGTACTTGGTTCAGGTGGGAGTTAAGAGGTTAAAAGTTAAAATGGCCGACTTCCTGTGCGTCATTGCCACGCCCACACCTTCGAAAATATCAAACACATGTAATATATTTTTGTGTTCGATTTAATGTGTAGAATATACCTGCAAAGTTTCATATAAATTGTACAAACTAAAATGTTTCAAGGTATAGATAGGTGGCGCTATAGTGGTGAGCACCGTGCAGTTATTGAGCTCTATGGATCCATACCATAAGAGGCCTTATGTCAGCCAAATATGATCCAGATTGTATAGAGTGCATGCCTGCGAGGGGTTGTCGAAGGTACGGGAAAAAAGCATGTTTTTTGTGGGGGCGCTATGTGAAAACTGTAAACGTTATCAAAAAAAGCTGGCTTGAAAATGTAGCTCCATTTCTCTAGATTCTATTGAGCCATGTTTGAGCTTATTCTGCAGGAAAACCAAGGAGTAGTACATTTAAACAGCTGGTGAGAAATTTCGTCTCCAGGATTTCAATCCAAGATGGCCGACTTCCTGTTGGTCAGAGGGTGGAGCTATAATTATGTTTTGTGACTGTCTCCATGTGCTCTATCACTGTGCCAAAGGGGTTTGGCCTACACCAAAAATGACTGTCCCCAAAAGAATGGGGGTCAACTTTGAGGGGGCGCTGTGGAGCCATTTTGTTTTGGGCGTGTGCATGTCGCCCACTGACACGCAATTTTTGCCGACTCTGATCACTGTGCCAATTTCTGCGTGTACTTTTGCACGGGAAGGCACTGAAAAACAGGATCTTAGAGGCGTAACTATAATAATAATAACAAGAAACCGGGGGAGAACAATAGTCCCTTACCAGGACAAAGTCCTGGCTCGGGCCTAATAACTTGTTTATATAGTATAGTATATAGTACATTCGCAATGTAATGTGTATTAGTCGTTTAATTATCTTTTCTCTTTATTATGACAGTTTGGAGGAACATAATGTAATAATGTAGCACATTACATTGTACTAAATTTGGTTGGTACAATGTATCAAAGGCAGGGTTAAAGTGTTTTCTGATTCTGTGTTTCATGTAAAAAATAAGGCATTTTAGTTTCAGAATGAAAGTTTACATTAAGAAGACAAACACCATGAAAAAGAATAGTTTAGCCTGCGGCACCTCCACTTAACGAACTTATAAATCTTCATAATATAATTATGATCATTGATTATTTCACTGGCGTGGTTAGATAATGGGTACAGACTTCTGAGAGTTGCATTTTATACAATGACAATAAGGCTCCATCTACATGTCAATTATGTGTAGTCGATGCTCAGAGAAAGTAAGTCTGACAATTGCATTAATGTAAAATGAATAAAAATCCCCTTCATGATTTAAGAAAGTTTTAATGGAATGCAGTAACAAAGTACATGGAAATATGTAGTACAGTTAATTGGCCCGAAAGGTAAACAAAGACACACGGTGAATGTAGGAGCTGCACTGGCCTTTTGCAGGAGCACTCAAATACTACATGCTTGGAGCTTTTTGTCAGCCAGTTTGAGAGAGACCCAGGTGTTGAGCATGGAGGCCCTGAGCTTGCACCACACGAGGTGATTGCTGAGTCCGAAGATTTGTGCCGCGAACTGGGCCGCCGCGTCAGGGGAGAGGACCGTGGAGCAGCCAAGACCTGCGGGGAACAACACACACAGGGTTACAAGTTACTGAAATCTGAACCAATACGATACAATACAAATACTGTGGCAAGTATTTAAGAACATGTTCATAAAGGTCTAAATATAAATGAATGTGTGAAGAAATAATGTAATTTTTATTGGGCAGGACAGCACAGGGTAAAAAGCGAATTGAGCAAACACATTGAGCAAATTGTCAGGAGCCCACACTCGAACTGGAGGCGGAGAACCACGGATCTAAAATAACAGCAGTTTTTATGTCTCTTCCCAATTATGATGCAATTTTTATTACACAACAGCCCCAACTACCCTGGATGACTTGCCAATTCTTGTAAATGAAATACCCTTTTATTAAGATCAATTATAAGGAATTCTCTAATTACCGCTTGGCATGCGCAGAGACGACCACACGTCTTGCGCTCCCCAGTCTGGAGTGAGAGGAGGACAGTTGATGACGGGGTACACCGTGTTTCCAGACATGACCGGCCCGAGCCCATTACTGCGGCCCGCGACAGCCACAAAGACGGTGGGCACTCCATCACCTGCAAGAAAAATAAATGTATGGAAGTAGCAACGTCCAAATCCTGAGATAATCGTATGCTCTACATACGGTATTGCCAAATTATCGCAATATTGGGTAGTATATCTGTATCAAAAAGGAGCTACAATCATAAAAATCAAGTCTTGCATTTGAGATTCACACATTTGCCAACAAAAACACTTGACGTGATAATTACCTTCAACGTTAGCCTTGTTTTGGTCCTAATTTTAGATTTAGAGAACTTAATATTTCCATATCCAAATAAGCAATAATAACTGCAACTCACCTTCATATTCAGCTTTAATGCGCAGCGTCTCATCCGGGCCCTTGTGTGCAGAAGTCACTCTTAAAATGCAGGGAACGCCATACAAACTGCAGGACTTTTTGATTTTCTCACAATGGGCCATGTCTGATGTGGACCCCATTAGGACGACCACCCTGCCATTGGTCTGAGACTCGTGCAGATGCTGAACACACAAAACATTGTAACAGTTAATAAGCCTAAGGTATACAATAAGCCAAATATTAGTAAAGTAAGTGGCACTTTTTATAATAGTTTGGCTGGGGGTGCGAATTAGATCTCAAAATATATAATTTCACATGTAGTTTTCACACCGACAGCCACTAGAGGGCGCTCTCTGCTTGTGTACCAGTATTTGCTACTCTTGTACCACTGGAAAAAAAACAGCCATCAAGCAGCAGAATAAAAGTTTGGAGTGAGCGAGAAACTTGTGAGGGACTGGCGAAAAGCGGAGGTTACTCTTACTGCAATGAAGACAATTTTAAAAGCTAACCGCGGGCTAAAAGCTCAATGGCCACAGCTAGAGGAACGGGTTTGCAAATGGGTGCTCGAACAACGTGCTGCCGGGAGAGGCTTGACACCGGTGCAGTTATGCCTCCATGCCCAGGTAGTTGTGACTCATACACTGGGAAATACGGTAATGTGTTTTATTGTACTTCAACTTTATTATTCAAGATTAAGCACTTGTGATTTTTTTTAAGCTTTAGAGAGTTCGTTTCTGCAGCGTTAAAAGGTCTTCAATAATATGGTCTGTTTATCACAATATATCAAACTTCAAATGTTGTTATCATGACAGGCCTAATGACATGATTGATAAGACGAGGTGAAAAATACTTTGTTGTACCTGCACTCTCTCTGCAACCCACTCAAAGTTTCTCTTCACCATCTGCATTGCTTCTGGTGTGACCTCCTTGAGATCCCGATAAACCTAGAGAAAAAACAAATTAAAAGTGTCTAAAGCGTCTCAGACATGCGGCCCGCAAGAATTTTTTGCAGCCCGCAAGATCATTTCTTATTTATATTACATGTGGCCCGCCGGTAAATTGCATTAAACACATTAGAACTACATTTCTCATGAGGCACCGCGCGGTAGCGCCAATGCGGATGTGAGACAACATGACAACATCAGACAGGGCAAGGGAGATGCGGCGCTTCTGCAGACGACTTATCAACTTTTATCAAAGAAACTAACAGCAGTGGACTGTGAGAGGAGCCTCTGAAACAGGTGGGAGACGGTCAGAACGTGAGGGAGAAACTTTAGTTGTTCAGCTAAACATGTGCTGGAAAAGTTACAGCAACATTGATAGTAAAAAATATAAGCCCCATTCTCCAACTGTAGGTCACAAAAAGGCATGAGGCCAATGACGCCACATTATTTACTTGAGGTGAAGCTTATTGCTAGTGCCCATCATCAGCTCCAGTTCCTGGTTGGTTTCTACACTAAATTAAAATGACATTTGTTGTACATTTTGCATTTCTTTCTAAACAGACAGAAACTGGACCCGACTCCAGAAAGATACAAATGAGATTAATTACAAAGACACTAATTGTCTAATTTCTAATTTAGAAGCTCAGCAAATGTTTGGCCGATTGGAAACCGCTGGAAGCATAAAAATGTGCAGATAGTTAATGTACAGTCTATTTTCAGGTTTATTATAGCAAACAATAAAAAGTTGCTAAATCATAATTGACTTAATAAAAAAGGCTTCCTCTGTTGCGGCCCCCGACCAACACTGGGTTTGCATTTGTGGCCCCCAATCCAAATGAGTTCGAGAGCCCTGGTCTAAAGAACATTACAAGTCATGTTTATATACACGGTACAAGACTAGATTGCAATAGCTCAACTACCTGCTTGTCTTTTTGCTGGCTTCGGTCTCCGGACGGCCACAACCTCCAGGAATCGTTGTCAATCACATCAGCCAGGACGATCTCTTGGGTTTTGACATTTACGCCAAACTCGATCTGAAAAACAAGGAAAACGTCTGTTAATGATATGCAACAGGCCTTCAAAGTGTTGTTACAGATGTGAACAGCAGAGGGCAGTGTTAAACGGCTCACCTTCATGTCCACCAGCGTGCAGTCCAGCGTGGCCCAGGCTCTCTCCAGAATCTCAAAAATGGCCACAGTGCTGCGACTCATGACGTCCACTTCGCATTTGCCGATGGCGAGTCCAGCCAGATTGAAATTGGCCGCGAGAATCTGCTCCTCTGACCACTGCGGATCGTTGTTGGCATCATCCTGAGAAGAAACGGTTTAGCTTAGATAATGACCCAAAACAAATTACAAGCGACTTTCCTGGACATGTTATTTAGTAAAAGGTCCAGGCGCAACAGTGTCACCGTTTTAATGCTTTAAGTGGACTTTCCGTGGTGTAACTGCGTCACACAGTACTTCAAATCATACAAAATACGGACATTTACGCTTCACCGTGATACGCTGCAGGTCCCTGAGCTTGTATCGTTTTGTCACATGTGGGAAAGTTTGCATTAAGTCTCCTCAAGTTGGGCAGCTCAAACGGATTAATACCTTGAAGAACATCTCCATCTTGAGAGGAGAAAAGCGGTAGCCCTCCTTGACCCCGGGATTCCTTTTGAGGAAGGATCCGGTGGCGACGCGTCGACAAACCCACTCAATGGGAATCATCTCACAATGCGCCGCGATGAAGGCCGTGTCCGACTGCTGCTTTACGAACGCCGTTTTAACCCCTGGAAACACAAAAACCTGTGATATATTGTTGATCACCCATACAGTACATTAGCAGTTTCAAAAACAATAACAAACAGTGGTTCAGAAAGTTTTAAGCCTATTTATGTACATCATATTGTTAGGTAGCAGTCCTATACTTAAGGTATAATTTATTTGCAATTAAAAGTTCTACACTGATTACCCAGCCATAATAACTATAATTTAAAAAGTTGCTATAAGATGTACATTGCAATCAGCTTTCAGGTGCTTCATCTGTCGCCGTCCTAAATTATCTTTATAAAAAAGGCAATTGGTCACATCTCGCTGTAGGAAGTCACAAGTTCATAATTTGAAGGAGATCGGCTGACAGACCACACGCTTGTGACAGACACAAGGTGGTACGCAACATCTTCAATTAAACATACTAAAAGGGATTGTAGTCATTGGAAGTCAGTAGATCGTCTCCATGTGATAGCCATAATTATCGACCCACTTAAACCTTCATGGTAGTTGCCGAATTTCGCAGCAGTTATCTCGTGCTAAAGGTAAGAGGCTAAAGGTTGTATTTGTTCAGTGTTCTGTCCGCAGTGCCCTCTTGACCAGGTATGACATACATAGACTGCGGTTTTCTACAGAACAGGAGACGTAAACATTTGGGTTACTGAGCTCAAAGCATCATATTAGTACGTTAGTGTTCAATGGCTCTAGGCTGCACAGTAATGTCCCCGAGGTTAAAATATCAACGAAACCTTCTGTCACTGGTTTGGTAAATTCTGCAACTCCACAAATCACTAAATCAAAATTATTCAGCAATTGTTAGCTTAAATTTCCTTAGCACTTTTGCCTCAAAAGCAAGAAGGTTTTGAGTTTGAATCCTAGACCGGATGGGGCCTTTCTGTTTGAAGTGTGCATGTTCTCCCAATGCCCACATACGTTTCCTCAAATCACCAAAAACATATAGCTAACATTATGGCCTCCCTGTGGTGGTCAAACGTCCCTGAAAAAAAAAAGATTTCTGTTTGGATAAAGTTAAAATGATTGGAAACTATTAAAACGCCTGAAACTGAAAGATTCACACACATGGCCTCTGCCTGTGGTGGTGACAGACTTTAGTAATAGTGGTTTGTCAGTAACGCAGTAAATGTAGTTGAGGAATAAGGACAGTACTCAAGCAGAGCCTTAGAGCTGTACTTTTAGCATAGCCTTTTTGAGAACAGACATTTAATTTCATTTTTTTTCTTTACTTCATCCAGCTTTGTCCCATTTACCAAGTGTTTGCTCATGTGCAAAGCGAGTAGCCCGTGCAAAAGTGGATCAGCAGCAGTCATCATTTATGCCTTTCTCACGTATCACTGTCCTAGTTACACATCAGATGTGGGGCCCTTTTAATGTGACACAGATACAGACTGTAGAACCGGTGGCGATGTGCAGATGTTGGTCAATGCCACTGACTCACAAGGGAGAAGGTTTGTCCCCATCCAGTTGCTTCACACGTAAAGTACTTTCATTTTCTTAGAGCGACTTTTACTTTTATTGAAGCCCCATTGGCATTTCACCAGTTGTATCTGTAATTTCACCCAAAAGGAATGTAATGTTTTTTAACCACCCCTGACTTTATGATCATTGTGCAGATGCGGATTACTACCAGTATTGGAAATATTTATTTTATTTCGATTTTTTTTGTTACTACTTAATGTTTAGGAGTAGTGTAATATGTGCCATTAAAGAGGCGGTATAATGTAACAAAGTTGCGTAAAGCGTGCACGTTCACTGCCCTATAATCACTATCGTCTCACCGGATTCCTGCAGCAGCTTGAACACGCTGCTCGTGGTCTTATTGGCGATGGCAGCCTTCCCCTCCATCTGATCCTTCCTCACCGCGTTCCCAGCAGTGATCTGGTCCTTGGACTGAACCAGGACCAGTCCGGGCTGATCCACCAGCTCAAAGATCTGCTTCGTCTTGCCCTCGTTGAGCTTTTGGCCAACTTTCAGAAAAAAACAAAACAATAAAGGACACCGTGTGCGTTGGAAAACGTCACACATGCAACACCGTGGAGAAAATAAACGTGTTATAGATCACCTGGTGTGGACGCCATGGTCGCCTGGAAGAGCGCGAGGTCCTGGAACCGAGAAAGGAGTGAAGTAAGAACTTTGTGACAAGTTCGTGGGAGATGGAGGCTGGGAGAGGCGCGTGCAGAGCGCAGTCCCCAGAGGAGGAAGTTGTGTATTCTTACGTGTGCAGTGTTTTGTCCAATCACATCGTCCTACCTGATCTGCTAACCCAATCCGCGCGCGCACCCTTCCCTCCGACGTGGTTGGATGCCCCGTGCGTCAAATTTGTGTGCAAGGATGAGTAACTTTTTCGTGGTCATCGACGACTATGCTCCCATTTTGTTTTAAAGGAGCACGTTGACTGACTCTGATTGATCACAAACAGCACTTTATCCAACCAAAAAGACGCACGCGGAGTCTATTTTCATATCGGGATCTGCACACCACGTGTCATTGATGTACTGATTGAAGTGAGCGCAGCAAAAACAAAAAACAAATCAAAAATCGAGCGCTTCCCCTGAAACATTTTTCCCTTCGTTTCAAAGTAGCATTTTTTTTCCCCTCTGAGCTTTTCCAGGACACTCTGAGGGAGATGTCATCCTCGCGTTTGTCACTTTTGTAACGCACACAGTTGGAGGAAGCACGTGGTTGCGCGCGAGAGCAGAAGAAGGTCGTGAAGGGTGAAGGCAGAGCAACAGGAGCCTCTTCAGACAGATCCTGCTGGAGATGGAGTTTGAGGAGTCGGGCATCGGGGAAGAGTGCGGGGTTTTCGGGTGCGTGGCGGCTGGAGAGTGGCCCACCCAACTGGAGGTCGCCCAGGTCCTGACCCTGGGACTTGTGGCTTTGCAGCACAGGTAAATGACCATTATGTGTGCCTTTTACATTTGTGCTAAAATTGTCTGTGCTTCACTTGTTGACAGTCTCATCACCCAAAGCAAAACACACTATGGGATTGTCTTATTTACATGGTGTGGGTAGTAAACAGTTGCACATGAAAGCAACATAACTAGGTTTTTTTATTCTTTTTCTAGTGACAAGAACATTCTGTTTTGTCCTTAAACGCAGACATTTGTGGGAAAAAACACTTTTGCAACTACTTAAAAAATATTTGTATCAATTTCATGGACTTGCAGAGTAGTTTTCGGTGATATGACCCTAAAAAGTGTCCCTGCAAGTTATGAAATGATCTTATAAACATGTCCCTGTAAAGAATTGGGATGCTACAAATATGTAAGGACCACAACGAATATTTTGATTTAGTGGCCTCCTCTTTCATGGTTTGTAATAATTTCTATTTAAAAAAATAAAATAAAATCAGATATGTATCTGTGGAATATTATTCATCTGAAGCGAAACATTTAGTTACTATTTATTTTCAAAATGAGCTTCATATTGAAACATGAATTTAAGTTTGATTGGTTCAAACCTCAATGAATTTAAAATCTTAAGAATTATTTTTTTTCCATCAAAATGTAGCTGGTTGCCGTTTTGTATGGCTTGTATTATTTGAGTCGTTAAATCACTACTTATTTGTATTGTAGCGTTACTTTTACTTAAATATTTTCGGTCGCTCGCTTTCCCCGCCTTTGCTTTAAGATATGGACTAAACTAGTTGCTCTGTGCAGCTCACGTCTATAAATAATACATTTCACGGTGATGAAATGATCCACACAAACAAGACCAAAACACACTTTATATTATCGATCGCTTCAAATACCTGTGTGTCTTGGGACGTATCCGAAGAAGAGGCCATAGAATGAACGGAGTTGATTTTTATAATGGGAAAGTGGCACTGTTCCTCCTTGCAGGTTTTCTCCGCGTGGACTCTGGTATGTGTGGCTATGTTAAGTCTTTTCACTGATGGCTGAACTGTGGGAGCAAGCACACAAATAAAGATTTAGCAAGAAGACGATGCACTTTGACAGAGCAGCTTTGTTTGAACTGCTACAATCAATATCCTTAGCTTCACTTGTAACATCGTTGTCGGCCCATGCCACAATCATGAGACCCAGAGACTGACTTGGACATTGTTAACATCATGTGACAGAGCGATATCAGCAGCAGCTGCGGCTCAAACCTCGGTCCTCGGCCTTCCTCTTCAGTCCTCTGTTGGTCAAAGGGGGGTTCCCTTTTTCTGGCCTTTTCTCCAATTGAACTGCAATTACAAATTACATGAGGTGGTTGTTATATTTAAATAAAATGGTATTACTGTCCTACACAACCAACAGCGACCTCACTTTTTTTTTCCAATTCTAGAGAAAGTTTAATTTCCATATATGCTGCTTTAAGAATAACAAGCTCTTGTCTAGACCAGGGGTTCCCAAACTTTTCAGGCTGCGATCCCCAAAATCACTCAACCAACAACCCCTACTGTAAAATTCAATTAGCATTTATTATAATGAAAGGTGCAAAACATTTAAAATCTGGTTTAATGAAGTTGGTTTGGGATACTGTATATTGATATTTGGCTTCATTTCACTAAAATATATTGTTTTCAATCAAAAATACATCAAATTCAATGTCAGAAATGTAAAAAAGTATTGTCTCAAAATCATCTTGCAACACATATTTCAGTGTCCCGCGATCCTGCAAGGGGGTCCCGACCTCCACTTTGGGAACCACTGATCATTTAGACATTTGCCCAGCGTTTCAAATGTGGGTCTGGCACACGTGTATTAGTATTTTCTACTCTTCTGCACCGAGGGAATTTTGTCATGGCCACTTGGGCATGTGAGGAATTTAGAAAGAGGGTGTGCAGACTTTATTGCCCCAGTAGGGAAGTTTCTCCTGCTCCTTTGGCTTTGGCCTGTTCTTTAACCGGTGCCTCAAGGCATCATGCATCGTGTCAGAAGCGAGGGGCGACCGCTGTGCTGCAACACATCTTCAGGTTTTGAGCCAATATCGCGGCCAGGGTTATCTAGCTGGAGGTTTTTAGCCTGCTGTGCATGTTTTGGGTTGAATAAGCAAGTTTATAGTATCTTGAACCAGTGTCTCTCTTGTGTCTGGGTGATTGCTTAAAAAAAACTCACGCCCAGTGCTTTAAGTGGGCCCGTACGCGCCGGTACTCAGTACTCAAAAATGGCTCTTTCACTGTTATTTAGTATGAAGATGGAAGTTCACAAAGCTTATTATCTTTGCATTGGACTGTCATCATGAGTCGTTTATTTGAGCAGATCTGAGTGTAATTATTGTGAATAAATGATACAGTCCAGTGTTATTACAGTATCATTACACTGTAATAACGCGCCTCGGCAAAAAATAGAGTACCGGCACTTCTTTTTGTCCACTTAAAGCACTGCTCACACCGGTGTCATTCCTAACTTCACTCTAATCTCTAAATTTGAATTCTGGCGCTTACCAGTCAGACGATCCATACAGCTGTCTCTGCTTGTGTTTGTCCTCTGCTGTTTAGCCATAATGTCAAAGGTCACAGATGGCTTAGGTTCACAAGTGTTCCCTGTTAGGGGGGCGTTGGATGGTACATTGTTTGGTTTGGGTAAATAGGCATCACTCTGGTCATCCTTATCCAAAGTGGGGATCTGCGCGGTGTCCAGGCTGTAGTCCATGTGTGACGCCTCGTGTGGTGAGCTGTTGCTATTGCTGTAATTACTAGAGCGATTCATAATGGCATCAAGCTCCTCATAGAAACGCATTAAGTGTCTAGGGTCTGACTTTTCTGTCCTGCTCCGCTGAAGAGACCTGTAAAGATACTTGAGGTTCTTGTACTTGGTGTGACATTGCTTCCAGTCACGCTCGATGCCCTGCTGCATCAGTAAGTTTGAGATTTGGATGAAAATGTCCCTCTTCCTCGTGGAGCTCTCCAGTTGTGTTCGGACGCGCTCGTCGGACCAGACGTGGATCAGGGCTCTCACTTCCTGGTCGCTCCAGTTACGGCCCGTGTCTGAAATGGTGACCACCTGGATTTGGTCCGAACTTGATGCTTCTATCGTGAAAACACATTGTGAATATTAGTCGTGCACATTAGAGCAGCGAGCCTCTTAGTTATTTGTATTAGTCGGTCACCCTTTCCACCTGTTATTACCTGTTCCGTTCCAGTTGCCAGTGTCCCCTTCACCATCACCATCATAGTCATCCTCGCTGTTGTCATCTTGGAACAAATAAAGAAATTCAATTTAAAATACATTATGACTGGCCTTGGTGCAGACTACTATGGCTACACAAGTAATCACAATCAAATCTAAAGTTTAGTCCAATATTACATCTTTTGAAAACAAATAAGTCTCCTCCTGAGATGAAATTATCTCAAAAAGACATGAGAATGTAGCTGAGACCAAAAGTTTAGGCACCCTGCAGGTCTGAAGAAGGGGCACAGAATATTTGAAAAGCACCACTATCCAACTGTGAAGCCTGGAGGTGAATCAATCATCCTATGGGGTTGTATTGCAGCCAGTGGCACAGGGAACATCTTTGGTAGAGCGTAGAATGGATTTAATCAATTTCCAACAAATTCTAAAGGAAAATGTAACACCATCTGTTAAAAAGCAAACGGCTTCTACAAATGATCGTGAACTTCAGAATCCACGATGAACATCAGGAGGAGCAGTCTAAAGTTTTGCTGTGGCCTTCTCAGTCTCCTGACCTAAAAATCACTGAAAATATGTGGTAGACCTCCAAAGAGCAGTGTGTGTAAGACAGCTGGAAGATTTTTTATAAGGAAGAACAGGCAAAGATTTGTCAAACTAGAATTGAAAGATTCTTGGCTTTGATACTTTTGCCCTGACCTTTTTTTTTTTTCCTTTTAATGTTATTTTTAAAATGTAAAAGATGGAAATGAAACCTGATTTTATTTTATTTCATATTATGGGAATGTCTAATCTGCTACCTCTTGGAGATAATTTGATCATCCTCTTGCTTCATTAGTCACATTAATTTAAATTTTGATCCGCGGTGGCTAAACTTACACTGTATTTGTGCATATAAAAAATATGACCTACACACAGTCTCTAAATCATATTTTTTATGGTTCTATTGGTAAACCTTTCCGTAATATTCATTTGTTATTCACTTACCATCATCGATTTCTATGACCATCTCATTTTCGCCGCCTGTTGCATTGAGCCTTGGTGTCTCTTGATCGAACAGTCTCTTGTGCATGTCTGTTGAACCTCTGTCGAGTCCCTGGTCCAGCATTATGGCCTCCACTTCCTCATAAAACTTCATGTACTTGCCTGGTCCCCCCACGTTGCTGCTGCTCCCTGCATCGAGAGTTGTCTTCACAGTTTTGTAGTCATACTTCAAGTTCTTGTATTTAGTGCGGCACTGCTTCCAATTGCGCACAATCCCAAAGTGTTTTTCCATGAGGCGAGACATCTCTTGGAAGATGGTCTTGTTGCGCAGCGTACACTTGAGGCGCTCCCGGATGTGCTTGTCGGCCCAAACGCACAGGAGGGCCCTCACCTCATCGTCTGTCCAGTGGCGGCCTCCCTCCTCTGGGGTGTCCGCATTGTAGGGCAGTGCTCTGTGGACGTGAGCCTTCATTCCTGTAATAACACTTATCATTGTGATGCATGCAAAACATATGTATTGCAAGAAAAAAAAATCATCAAAAAAGTAATGTTTTTTTGTTGTTGTTCATTTGAATTTGTTTTGAATTGAAATTTTTTATTTTTTTATTTTTTGTTACTTTTACTTTTGACATGTTGTTAACTGGCAAATGTATACTTCAATACCTAAATGCAATTGTAAATATATCATAGTAATCTACATTGTAATAATTTGTTCTGTAAATACCTAAACTACAAAGTTTGAAACTTCCCTTTCGGACATGTTACACATGTGTGACTCTTTACCTTCCTGCGTGGATGTTATGACTAAGGAATGGTGTACTCCCCCTCTGCGCTGCTCCTCCTCCCAGTCCTCTTTCATTGCACTGGGGTCGTCCTTCACTGTAGTGGGGTCCATCTGGGCTGGCTGTGGGCTGTAGTCTAGACCTGGATCTTCCTGTTTTGTGTTGATGCAGAGTCCCAGAGTCCTGCACTGGGCCTGGCACTCCCTCCAGTTGCGCAGCACCCTAAGCCTCCTCAGACTGCTAGAGAGCAGCTCGTATGTGGCTCTGCTCTCCTCTCGGGATCCCAACTCGCTCCACACTTTCATCAGGGCCAGCACCTCGGCCTCTGCCCACTGCACCCCACTCTCCACCGGGGCAGAGGTGTCAACTCTTTGTTTCTGAGCTCCCTTTTCCATGTTTAGCTGACCTCGAATGAAACGCTTGCTTTGCTTTTCTGTCTTTTGCACCATCCCCCCGTCTGGCACTGCTGCCTCGTTCCCTAGGCAACCAGGCGGCTAAGCCCGTTAGCTACGCCTCCGACTCTGAGAGCTGCCTTATGACTGGCTTAAGCTGTGTGGTGTGGGGGAGGGCCTGACTGTAACATGAGAAGCAGCTTAGTGAATAGACTGAGAAACTGCAGCAAGATGACTCTCAATATGGCTGCTCGGAGTGAAAAACAAAGTGGCTTGTTTTTCCAGCTTTTACCAGAAAACACAGAGTAATGCTACTGTTTAACCAGTTAGGTTAGGCCCTTGTGAGTTGGAATTTCAGCACACTTGTTGTTGGCTATGTTGGTACCGTTTGATTTGAAGAGTGCCCCTACCTTACCGGACTGACAGATTATATCTGCCTCTTATTTCTAAAAGATGGTTTATACTGGCTTAAGCCAAGAGGTGTGGGGCCTGTGGAAATTGGGGACTTACTTTCATTTGTTTTTTCCTCATGTTGATTGTAACTTTGTTTGCTTGTAAGCTAAAGAGAAATAGGCCATGTACTGATATAAGATGACATAGATGTATAACGCTCTGTAACCTTCTTATATTAGATTAGAATATGTGCCAAGGACAGACTATCCCACTAGTGGTGCCAGAAATTAAGACCTCATGTATTGCATGTTCATTGTACACGTCATATGTACATACTATAAAAACGATCTGTGGACTTTGTCAGGAGAGAACATGGGAGATGATGAATGTACATTACAATGCCTCGCTGACGGTCAATTGCCTGTTTGAACTTCTGGCTTTAGACCAGAAACTGCAGTCTCTCTGGTTTGATTTTCATCCATCCATCTTTTTCCACTTATCTGTTGGGGGCAGCAGTGTAAGCTGAGGGTGGTGGGTCCACGGGAATACAGCCCCACAATGCTCCTTCAGGCTGAGCTCAGCGGTCACCCGGCACTTTTTGCCTTGGCCTTTTTGGTTTCTCACAACGGGCTTCTGAACTACTCTGTGTCTCACCTGTTAACTAGGTCAAGTTTGCCATGGTAGACTCAACCAGGGGCACAAAGCCCCAACAACGTGGCTGCTTGAGTGCTCAAATTCGAGTGCTCTAATCGTTCCACTACATTAAGGTGGTGTTTCAAGGAGGAGTCCCATCTCCATGTTTTACGTATTGAGTGATTCACTGCTGCCTGTTTTCATCAGGCCGTAAACGCACCCACAGAGCCGGGGGTCCCAAGAGGATTTCAGATATATAAAAAACATATTTATTATGTATTGTATGTAACAGTATAGATGGGAGAATTTCACCCACTTTGGGACTCTCGAAGCCAAATATCTTCTGAGGTGGTACCGTGTCAGAAACCAGTTTGTGATTTTGCCTCGGGCTGAAATAACATTACGTTTGTTCAGGTCTTTTACGTGTTCAGTCTTGCTCAAACAACAATGATTGCGATGATAATATTTGCGACTGTGTTTCTGGTTGCCTACACAGGGGTCAGGAGAGTGCAGGCATCGTCACAAGTAACGGAGCCACCCCACCCACATACACGTCCCATAAGGTAAAGCGAACTGTCCCATACACGCTTGTTGCATGAACTGACATCGTGTTGCATTGTATGTTAATTAATTACTTATTCTTATTTTACATTTTGGACACTTGGCTTTAAAAGTCAGCAAGTTCAAAATCATTATTGATGAGGAACAGAAACTCAAAATCTCTCAGTTGAGGGGTAAATGCTCTTTGTATTTGAGCCACAAAAACCTTACCATTGTTAAAAAAATAAATAAACGATCTCAGCTTCTAGAGTTATTTTCTGTAAATGTAAGACCTGGATGAAATTGGCCCAGTCCATGACAGAGAATTTCTGTTTTTTTTAATTGCATTTGCTGTATTTCTGCTCCTTTTCAAAATATAATGGAAAAAATATATATACTTTTGCCAGGACAATATTAAATTGAGATGAAATGTACATTGATAAGGAAATGGCCCATTAATCACAGCTTTTTACTAATCTCTCTTTGCGGTGTTGTATAATCGCATTAAGACTCAATGTGCCGTAAGTTAACCTCTTGTGTTAACTTTAGGGGATGGGGCTGGTGAGCACTGCTTTTCCGCCCGAAGCCCTCCTGAAACTGCGCCATGGAAACCTGGGCATCTGTCACACGCGCTACTCCACGACCGGCATCTCTGAGCTGCAGAACTGCCAACCGTTTGTGGTCGACACGCTGCACGGCAAGATCGCAGTGGCTCACAACGGGGAGCTGGTCAATGCACAGGCGCTCAGGAAGAAGGTGAGGAACCAGGCAATAGTGGCTCAAAGGGGAGAGCGTTTCGTCAATGGAGTTTCAGGCACGCTGCTCAACCAGTGTATTCTGTTGTGTCCCTCAGCAATACACTTATTACCACTTGCCTATGTCAGAATGTGGTGTGTGTAACTGAGGGATTGTTGTCTAATGGGCTGTTCGTACAGGTTTGTGGCCACGCTTCCGCCTAGAGTTTACCACCACCGAGTTAGAGGAGTGAATGATTTATGCACAAATACAATTTAATGTGGAAGAGTCTATACAAGAGTAAAGGTGATGTTTCATGGGTAACCAAGTCACTTCCTTTAAGCTGCGCCTTGACTCTAGTGGGCTTACACGACAGTGCACAGGTGTTTACAACCAGTCATGAATGTAGTCTGTGACTCTGTATAAAACTAATTTAAGCCCATGCAGCATCCATTTATTTTGGTTTTGAAGCACAAATGTTGGGCTGATGTTGAAAGTAAAAGCATGTTTTATAACACATTATATTCTCGTAAGATGGACATTTATGGAATATATCAGTATTTGCCAAGACCTCATTCTGTAAATAAATAAGTGGAATGCATGTATCTGTCCTTCAGGTGATGCGTCACGGTGTGGGGCTCTCCACCAGCTCTGACAGTGAGCTGATCACTCAGCTGCTGGCCTTGACTCCACCGATGGAGGAGCTGGATAACCCAGACTGGGTCGCCAGGTCAGTGTACACCGCGGCACGGTAGCACAGCGTTTAGCGCTTGTGTGATCACTAGGCCGGACGGGCTTTTCTGTGCGGAGTTTGCATGTTCTCCTCGTGTTTGCGTAGGTTTCCTCCAGTTGCTCCAGGTTACTCTACCATGAAAAACATGCACAATAGGTAAATTCTAGCTGCAAATCTGGAGATGTGTCCCCGGGCGCCTGCCTCCTGCGGCTGAAGAAACACAACTGGACCCTGAAGGACCAAAATAATTTCCTCTTATCACTAACTGTTCTTTGAGTTTGCACAGAAGAATACTAGACTGATAGCTAGTGAATGTACAGGGTATGCACACTTGCACAGTGTTTTTTTTATATCATTGTCTCATTGATTTGTCTTTTTTCTTTTTGTGTTGTAGAATCAAAAACCTCATGACTGAGACACCTACATCCTACTCACTGCTGATGATGTTCAAAGATGTAATTTTCGCTGTGAGAGATCCTTATGGAAATCGGCCCCTCTGCATTGGGCAACTGGTCCACGTCTCTCAACTGCACAGTTCAGGTAAAGTAAAATATAAAGATGCGAATATGTCACAGCAGCACGTACGTAAACATGAGTGACTTTGATCAAACTAGTAACTGTGATAAAACTAAGAAAGTATTCTGAATTAAGCACTTTTACGCAAGTAGTTACTCTTACCATTTTGTTAAAAAAAAAGTGAAAAAGGCATTGTTTTTAATATATAACCGAAATGTAAAGTTTATGTTTTGTTACCTTTTCCGTAGAAACATTTTGTTTACACTATTTTATGTTCTGTCTGTATTACACTGACAGCAAGTCATAAATCACAGTTTACTTAAACAGGTACGTAATACTTTATTACCTTTACTGGAGTAATCATTTGGGTCACTACTTTCTAATTCTACTTGAGTACCCTCACTTGACCCGCTGCGTGACCGAGGCAGAGTTCCATACGAGGACGAGGTTATCAGAGCTGGGTTGTGTAACCTTTGACCGTTTCATCAGAGGTCAGAGGTGAGTTGCAGCATCATTAAACTTTCTGCCTGGGTTTCAGGAGCAGAGAAGGACACAGAGGGATGGGTCGTATCTTCAGAGTCCTGCAGCTTTCAGTCCATTGGGGCAAAGTACGTTTCCGGCATGATGTCAAGTATTTCATATTACAATTATGATATGTTTGCAGTATTTTACTAACTAGATCTTTCTGACGTTGTAATAACCATTTTTGTTTTTAACTCTAAGGGGAAAAAAGTGTTAATCATTGTTCTTGTGTTGTTTTTTTCTTCCATGATAAATGCCAACCCCAAATCTGTTTCTTTTCCAGATATTACAGAGAAGTGCTGCCTGGAGAAATCGTCCAAATGTCAAGAAACGGAATTAAGTCACTGAGCATTGTCCCTCGTCCAGAGGGAGACCTCCCCGCCTTCTGCATATTTGAATATGTTTACTTTGCCCGGCCGGACTCTATATTTGAGGGTATGACTTGTTAGTATACTATATATTGTAATAAAGTAATGTGTTTAGGTGTGCCGTAGTTCAGTGTTCGTCCTCTCTTCTTTAGGACAGATGGTGTACACTGTGAGGCAGCGCTGTGGTCGACAGTTGGCCATCGAAGCTCCCACAGACGCCGACGTGGTCAGCACTGTCCCGGAGTCTGCCACCCCTGCTGCCCTGGGATACGCACAGCAGGTGGGTCCTACAGCTCCCTGCTCCCTCTTGTACAAAGGTTTGGCATTGACACTAGGGTAGTTTGTGCTTTCACCTTACAGCAAGAAGGGAAGGTCTGGGGTTTGAGTCCCAAATGTAACGGGGC
The DNA here is from genome assembly GCA_021464625.1 of Proterorhinus semilunaris. NCBI lineage: Eukaryota > Metazoa > Chordata > Actinopteri > Gobiiformes > Gobiidae > Proterorhinus > Proterorhinus semilunaris. The sequence continues at coordinate 13,331,295 of CM038351.1, read as the reverse complement.
ATTTCTGTGGGGACTATGCATGCTCTCCCCATGTTAAGGTGCTTTATTTGTCATTATACAACAACTGTACGAAATTTGTCCTCTGCATTTGACCCAACCTTCGACGCTGCTGCTCCCTGTGACCCATCCCCAGATGTTGAGCCTGGTTGGACGATTCACCTATTGCACATATGTTTGGTGGTAGGGGAAACCGGGGTACACGGAGAAAAACCTACGCAGACACAGGGAGAACATGAAACCCCACACAGAAAGGCCCTGTCCAGTTGGGAATCGAACCTGGGACCTTCTCGCTGTGAAAGCACGAGCGCTGCGCTGCACTTTGGTTTATAAATAAATCACTGTAAAAATTATTAAGAAAGATTATGATTATATTTAGGTGCTATTACTGAAAAAAACGTATGACATGTGGCATAATGCTAAACACATGATAAACTACATTTAATATTTAATTTTTCCTTTGACAGTCTGGATTGCCGTACATTGAAGTTTTGTGCAAAAACCGTTACGTTGGAAGGACATTTATTCAACCAAACACCCGACTGAGGCAGCTAGGAGTCGCCAAAAAGTTTGGGGCACTGACGGACAACTTTGCTGGAAAACGGGTTGTGATCATTGACGACTCTATTGTCCGAGGGAATACCATCTCACCAATTATCAAGCTATTGAAGGAAGCAGGAGCTACAGAGGTAAAATGCTTAATGCTCTTGACCCCAATTGAGTTATGAAACTCCCCAATAGACTATGGTGCAACATCTTAGCATTTACATTAACATAGGTTTTTAAGATTTTGTGATCCTAGGCAAAAGGTTATTAATACAATTGCATCTGACATCCATGTGCATCATCATGTCTGTGTGGGAATAGTATTATGTTCATTCACTCATTCTCCATTGAATTGTGACAAATGAAAGTAGCAAAATCTTTGTATGGCTAAATTGGACGTTTGTGTTGCAGGTGCACATTAGAGTGGCCTCTCCACCCATCAGGTTTCCTTGTTACATGGGCATTAATATCCCCACCAAAGAAGAGCTGATCGCCAACAAGCCAGAGTTTCAGGACATTGCTGGATACATAGGTCTGTTGTGGTAAAATCCCATGTTTAATGAACAAATAACTTCTCGGGTTACATTTTTGTTGGATTGATTTGGCGTCTCTTCCTACAGGTGCCGATAGTGTTCAGTACTTGACCGTGGAGGGACTGCTTTTAGCCGTGCAGGGAGGAATCGCCTCCAAAGACAAAGATGAAATGATCAGTAACAACAAGTTAGGCCAAAAAGTGGGACACTGCACTGCCTGCCTCACTGGGAAATACCCAGTGGAGTTGGAGTGGTAGCAGCAACAGTACACCATGTACAATTACCAGAGACATTTCAAGATACGGAGGTCAAAAATAAGCAATTTCTTCCACAATGCTACATTTTGATACATGAAATTGACTTCGTAACTTGATCCAAATAACGATGTTGAATGCACTCAAATGAAATACCTAACATATCTAAGCATGAATCAACATGGGTTTGGATGTAACAATTTCTATTTTAGGCATTAACCACAATGTTAATATTTTTTGTTTTGCTGAAATTACATTTTCAAGTTTTTTTTATTTTAGCAATTGGCTGCTAGTAAAGCACACAAGAGTGGACCAAATATTAATGTAATTGTGCTTTGTATTCCTTTAAATAACTTTTCAGTTACTTTTCTTTTGTAAAAACAGAATGTGTGGTATAGAAAATAAAAAAATCTGCAACGGATTTACTAATGAAACTAAATTTGCCTTTGATTGTACTGAGACGCACGAGAGTCGAGACTACATTTGAAAGTGGGGTAGATGTCATCAATCAAACTTTATAAAGCGCTTTTCATATCGAAAGCTATCACAAAGTGCTTTACAGATTACAACATTTAAAACAATACGCCCCGCATCATTTATATATACACACACACACATACAAAATATATAATTAGGACTAAATAAATAGGTCAGTTAAAAAGGTGGATCTTGAGCCTGCTCTTAAATACATGAACGTTCTCTGTGGTCCTGAGCTCCTCCTCAGGTCGTTCCAGAGGCGAGGGCCATAATATTGGAAAGACGCCTCGCCGTGAGTCTTTCTGTTGACTTTAGGAATAACTAGGAGACCCCTGCCAGAGGAGCGAAGGGACCGTGAAGGGTCATAAGGCAAAAGCAGTTCTGAAAGATAAGAAGGACCAAGACCATTAAGACATTTAAAAACCATTAAAAGAACTTTAAAATTGATCCTGAAACGCGAGGAGTCATGCATGCTTTTGTAGGCTGGGTAGATTAAATCAAATCCAAATCCAAAAACAAGTTAACTTTATTAAAACAAATCCAACATAAAATCAAATTACTGCCATACAGAACACGATAATAACCAATAAAAATTATAATAAATCCAATAAATGTAACTGTTTTAAAATGTTCATTATGGGCGTTTTAATATGTGAAAAATGATTCTAAAACCATTTGCCTTTGTGAGCTCATGTCTCCTCAGACCTGGCTTGTAAACATTTCCTCATGGCCATCTCTAAAGCGCTTAGAAAGGGGGTAACACTGCAAATCCCTATGACGCTTCCTCAGAAGAGGACGATGTGGGGACAATGCGAGTGCAGCCAGATTGGAGGTGGAGTGCCACCTACTGGCCTCTGAATTATTGGCACAAAGACGGCAAGGATTGCTACTCAGAAAGGAGGATTTGTTCAGACAGACAAATTTGTGATACAGCTTGGTGAAGTCATTGTCAACGTCCTTGCAGGAGTAAGAGGACCGACTCAGCGGCTGAGTGGAGGAATCAAAGGAAAGATTGCGCCTAAGTTCATGGCGCTGTCTTCTTGGTTTGGCCAACTGAGGTGACCACTGCTGTGGGGAGAGATGCTGATCTGGGTACTCAAATGTCCTCCTGGATGCTGTGAATTTGGATGGAGATGGAGCAAAGTTAGAGGCCGAGTTGGTTCTCTTCAGCTCTTTGGAGAAACTTTGCTTCATGTACGGTGATTTGGGGCTTGCCACAGGAGCATAAGATGATCGCTCTGGGCTTTCCCTGCTCATGTGTAGTTTGAAAATACTTTTTCTCATAGGTGAGCCATAAATGTCTGACCGTTCATTGAAGCGGTCCATGCTTGTCACCTTTGCTTTATAGGGACTTGTTCTGGCAGGAGATGAATAGATGTCTTTGAGCAGGGTACTGCTATGCACAGAGGAGCTGGCAGTTTGCATATGGCGTGGAGACATGCTCTTCATCTCAAAGGTGAGATCCTGAAGTGGTTTGTTTGGAGAATAGCCAGATCTTGGGGGACTGGAGTTAAAAGTTGAGAAGAATAAAGATGGTTCGGACACTGTAAAGGTCTTGTTGAGAGATTTTTCTTTTTCGATAGCAGGCATATCCATCACTATAGGGGCCTCACTTTTTCTCACAGGAGAGCGGTAATATTGTGATTTCTGGCCATTAACAGTTACAATCATACCAGGGGACAGTGAAACAGTTTCAGTAACTGTAGAGGCAACACTTTTCACAGGGGTTTTGAGACTATGATGATGCTTGGCGAACAACTCTTTGTTGTGTCTCTGAACATCATGGGAAGAGCTGGTACGCCGGTGCATCGGAGTTGATTTGCGCCATTTAAAATACTTCCTCCGCACAGAGTCAGCTGCTTCAGTGACATGTTGTTGGCGCCAGGCATTCTCTATTTGGCTGACCATGTCTGCATAGCACTCCCCTAACGAGCTGCCATTACTGTGGAGAGACACTTCCAGTTCTTCATCTTGATCTTCTGGTTGATGAGATAAGAGAGTGTAGTGTCTTTGACTTTCATCAAGTGGGTCTGTATAACTTATGGCATCATCTTGTGTCACTGGGGAAAAAATCAATAAAAAAATTTTTCAACTTGCAACATATAAGTAGTTAAGGTTTATGATTGATTTATACACTGAATTCAATAATGGTTTGAAAAATTAATGTTCACCTTCTGATAAACTGGTTGTTTCAAAACCGCCACGTCTTTCTTTGCATGTGGTATCCAGCTATTTGGAAACAGACAAAAAAAATCCTGATCATATTCATGCAACAGTTAAATATAGTACAATAAAACAGCATAAAAATAATCTTAGCTGAAACAAATGATTGTACCAGTGGATCTCTTGTGAGGTCTTGCACTGTGAAAAAATAGAAAATGTATGTGTGTATGTATTTATTAACACATGGCTAGTAATCTAACATTAGGTCAATACTTACATGACTCCTCTCTTAAGTCTGCAAAGCTCTAAAACAAATTAAGGCAACCTAATAATTAATATTATTTCAGTATTTTTCACATGTGATATACAAATGTCTATAATAAACAAACCATAGACTCCAATTTATCTAGATTCTTCTTTGACAGCGTCATGTAATGCCCCAATGCTATTCAAAAGGGGAAAAAAGATTATTTGTCGAGAGCAATAGCAATGTAGTTGACACTTGTAATGTATGCGTACTTTCTATGCGTGTATTGTCCAGGTCCACTTCTATTGCATCGTGTTCGTATTGCAACTTGGAGTACTAAAACATAAGTAAAGTAACAACAAACAAGATGAGTTCGAGCTAGCTAATGCTAATATTAGCCACTTTGCTTGATACTTTTGGACGCCAACCTTTTCAGCGATTCTCTCCAGCGACCTTTGGAAGCGTCTAGCATTTGACTGCAATTGCATTGTAAACATTTCAGACATAGTTATTAAAGGCAGGCAATTGCTGGTGTATGAAAAATAACATAAAAAGGGATTTTGATCAAAACAGTAAGAGAAACGCGCTTCGGATTTGAAAAGCGGTCGGGTACCAAACGGGGACTGTTGATTGGACGATGCATTCAAATCAACTGGTAAAAACTATATAATCGATTATAAAAATTCTAAGAAGGCGAAAATATAAATTACTACGACACAAAAAATGTACAATAACATATATGTTATATATATAAATGTGTTAATTGGATTTTATTTCATTGTAGTTGCTTAAACAAAATGCCACGAACTATGTACCCGTTTATTTTAACAAACCTCTGAACGTCATATTTACGTCATATTTACTCGACAAGCACGACGCTCAACAGAATCAAAACAACCAAACACATCTGTTTGTTGAAAACGGAATCGGATGATAAAGATTAAGATGCTGTGAATACGGAGTCTGTAGTGAGTATGGAGTCTGAGACGCTGTACGGCATGTTTGCCAAAGCTGCCTCAATCCACACTGAGGAGCCTGCGGTGACTTTTGACGATGGATCGGGGAGCGCAGAGTCCCTGAGCTACAAAGACCTGCGCGCTCTGTCAGCGGAACTTTGTGGCATTCTCCGACAGAGCTGCCTCCCTGATAAAGGAGTTATTGGACTGTACTGTCGAGAAAATCTGATTTTACCTGTCTGGATTCTTGGGTTAGTACCACAGATTAGGATGAGCAACTTGTGTTTCTCTGAAGAGTGTTGGACTGTCAAACTCAACATGTTTCAACCAAAAAGCAAAGATGTGTTTTACAATTGTCCACTTAAAACATTACAAAAAACAGTCTGAAGAAGACAGATTGATGGTTATTCACACTAATCCATATTCATGTGTAAAAAGTGTGTTATTATGCCCATTTTGTGACACTAATAAAATATCAAATTTGTGCACCTAAACTAGGGCTGAACGATTAATTGCATTTGCAATTTTATCGCGATATTACACAACGCGATTTCGTAATCGCAGGGCACGCGATTTGGGAAGTAAATAGAGCAACGAGATATGGCAGCAAAGTCCGCTCCGTCGCGTGCTTTTGTTTACGTCTCAGTCTAGTTAAGGTGCGCGGTAGATTGTGGATGTACAGTGAAAATATCAGCTTTTATCATGCAGCCACCGCGAAGGAATATTGCTTTTCTCCGTTAGCATTGCGTTAGCCACAGCGCTAATCACGCTGTCGCTGCTACAATATACTTCAATGCTGCTACTACACGCTCTGGTGACACAGAAACTCCCTCACCTCCGGAGTCTACGCCTCTGCCTCCACAGACATATATAGGTGAGTCTGTGCTGATTGTAAAAAGTAAAGAGTCGTTTGTGGCTCAGTTTAGGGGGCTTATGTTTGGGAATGTTGTGGATAAAGAACTTATCTCAAAAGCATAATGACGTTTCATGACCATTAAGTATCCGCGGAGGCGATGTGCCATGTGCCTTTATTTACCTTTGCGTCTACCGCATATCCGCTCCGTAGGTCGTACAGACGCTAGATATAAACACTAAACTGCTGTATGAAAAGGGTTGGTAACTAGGATCCGAGGCAGGAGTCCGTGTCATGTCTTATTTTGCTGAGGAAATGTGCTGTTTAAGCTGAAATGTCACTAAATGGCTGCGAGTCAAAGAGACGTGTCTGTGTCTGGCACCTCATGTCCCGTCTCCTTGTGTCAGTGTTCTTTTCTTTCTTCATATTGTCCAAAGTTACATCCCAAAACCAAAATGCTGCTCTTAATTCCACTGTGATTTGGCGTGTGCTCCATCTGGCCTCTCCGTGTCCTTCAATAACGCGCATCTGAAGCAACTCAGACTCTTTGATTGGCCGAAATAATAAAGTACTATTTAATAAATTAAATAGCTTATTTTGTATTAATTGGGAGTTTGATTTCCTAAAACTTTTCCAACTAGTTAAAGCAGACGTTTGTTCTTACTTTCCTGCACTTTAGTATGGGTGATGTTACTGACTGGATCAGTGAGGATTTTTTTTTTAATATCTATATAATTTAGCATTTATTTATAGACTGTACTGTTAAGTTCAGACAGTTTAAGAAGTGCAGTCCACACACATTTTGAATAGGTCAAGCAACAATTTTGTTGCAATTTTCACTTCAAATATTGTTTATTATGAAACAGGCTGATTTATTGCTTGTGTTAGGTGAAAAATACATGAGAAGAGGACCTTGCAACAATAATCGCATATTTAATCGCAATCGCAATATTGAAGAAAAAAAATCGCAATTAGATTATTTCTCAAAATCGTTCAGCCCTAACCTAAACCCCAACAATTGCCAGGTTTAGCAGTGAGTTGGCTGCTTGGATACTTTATTTAAAATTACTGCTTCGATTAACAGTTGCCCCTGACCTCCTTTGGCATTTTGACTGACTTTCTTATTGTTTCGCAGGATCATGCAGGCCCTTGCTGCTTATGCCCCATTGAACCCGACGGATCCTGGTCTGCTCTCTGCCAGAGTCATTGAGCGCTGTGGTCTCACGCACTGCGCAGTTCAGACTGAGCTCTTGGAGGTATAGCACACTGTACACAGGGAATGGACATTAGTGGGGTCTCGTAAAAAAAATCAAATATGAGGAATGTTCTCAAGTTAATATTTTGTCTTTTCCTGTGTCAGAAAGACCGGAAATCATCTGCTAGTGTACATTCAGTTGCATATTCATTGGGCTAATGATTTACTGTACAGATCGTTTGGACAATGTTACCCCCCTGTGTTACATTTCTTTATTCTTCTTACAAAAAAACTGACAAAACTACTTGTTCCCTCTGAGGTTTTGCACTGATTATGTTTTTTTGTTCTTTTGTTTTAGAAATTCCAACAAAGTCTTGGTGAATATTTACAGCTGGAAGTTTGTATGGTGTTGCCCAAGTTTAAACTCACACTGGTGCAAGTGAAATCCTTACAAGGTCATGAGCAGGATAAACACACTGAACAAGCAGCTCCCCATCCAGTTAGTGGTGCCGCTGAGCTAAAGAACTCCTTTGGCTATGTGCTCCACACTTCTGGGACAACTGGCCAGCCAAAGATTGTCAAAGTACCACATTGCTGTATTTGCCCAAACATTTGGCATTTAAGGTGAGTTTAGACATTTTACCATGTTAAGTGTAAGCCTGTGGTATTCATGTTTTTTGTAATGTTTTTGTAGTTCATTGTTTCAGATTAAAAAGGGGGATGTGGTTTTTCTCGCATCACCTTTAACGTTTGACCCGTCTGTTGTGGAGATCTTTATGGCATTGACTTCTGGAGCCAAATTGTTAATTGTTCCTGCTGTCCTTAAAAAAATGCCCAAGCGATTGGCTCAGCTGCTTTTCACATCTCACAAGATAACTGTCCTTCAGGTATAAACATAATTGTTGTTATCCTTCAGTTTTATGAACAAATCCATTTCCACAGATTTAATGTCTTTATTTTACAGGCCACACCCACTTTGTTTTGTCGCTTTGGCCCAAATATTGTGAAGGAGGACGTGCTGTCGGCTGACTCCTCACTGAGGGTTTTGGTTTTGGGTGGAGAACCCTGTCCAACTCCTGAGCAGCTAGCAAACTGGAAAAACGGGGACAACAAAACTGAGATTTTTAACATCTACGGCATCACTGAAGTGTCGTGCTGGGCCCTCTGCTACAGGATCACTCAGAAGGAGCTGCAGTCACATCAAAGGTATGTTACCGGAGTTAAAACATATGTTAAAGCAGCGAGTCTGTATGTTATTCAAAAGAGGTCCGCTATCAACCTGGCAGAGACTCAGCCAGAGCTATGGATTTTTTTTTAAATTCAAAAATACATATTTTAACAGAAGGGAGACATAATGAAAGACTTTTCAACATTTTGTGTTGATTAAATGTTTTTAACCTTGCAGTACTCCTGTACCTATTGGGGATACACTCACAGGCACTGTGGTGGAAGTCCGAGATGAAGACGGTGCTGTTATCAAAGATGGAGAAGGACAAGTGTTCATAGGTGGGAAAGAAAAAATGCTATTAAATTAAATGATTTTTTTATTGTAATTATTTAATGCTACTGTAAAATCTTTACATTTAAAATACCACATTCAAATCAAAGGTTACGTAGAAACTTGATTTGTGAATGTTTTGCTCAACATACCAAACCACATGTTTCCTGTTGAGTTTGTTCAGCCCTTACAGAAATGTCATTAAATGTAGAAAGTATTCTTAATATTAAATTTAAATTGCTCAGTGCAGGAGGAGAGCACAGGGTGTGTCTGTTGGACGATGAGGACACTTTTGTTCCTGGGACGATGAGAGCCACAGGAGACTGGGTGAGGGTCAGAGACAGACGCTTGTACTTCTTGGGACGCAGAGACCGAATGATTAAACGGCACGGACAGCGCGTCAATCTGGACACAGTGCAGCAGGTGAGGGCCCTTTGGGGCACAATGCAGTTAATGGGTCACAAGCTAGAAAGACTTGAAGTTTGCCATGCATTTTTACACATTTCAGCTCATATTAACTTTGCCGCTGGTGGAGTCGTGTGCTGTGGGTCTCCATGAAAACCAGCGGCTGATTGCTTTTATCGTGAAGTCCAATTCTGAAGATGGTAAAGCGATACCTGTCGTTGTGTGTGAGATGAGAGAGGAGGAGGAGGAGGATGGAGGAGCGGGAGAAGTGTGTAAAGCAGTCGTGAAACAACTGTCCCAAGAGCTAGCCAGCTACAGCCTACCGGACACAGTGGTGATTGTCCCTGAATTACCACCGACGGCTCATGGTAACTAATTGTGAAATATGAAGTTAACTGCCTTTGAGTCCTATTAATAGATGTTTTTTCTCAGGTAAAGTGGACATGAAGGCACTTATGAAGATCTACCGGATGAATATAAATGGATTACAAGGCGCTTCACAGAGAGATTTCACAACGGAAAATCTAGAGTCGTTGTGGAGGGTACAATTTATAAAACAGAAGTGTCTTGCAAACATTTCCGACATATTGTATGTTACAAGGGTCCCTAAAAGTCTAAAATAAATTGTGTCATTTGCTTAAGTCTTAAGACATAGTTTTTAAAATGCAGTTAAATAACATAAAGTACATGACAGTATATTGACTCTTTTTGTAAAGTCTAATCTGTAAATCATACATATTCAAACAAATTCATGAACACAGGCTTGTAATCTAAAGCCACGCTACACTTGTTTGCTGTAAGCGGCTCACCTGACCTGACTGTAACTTAACTGGGAGTTCGTGTCCATGGAGATGTTGACTAAAGGCAGCCAAATATGAGATTTCAATATGTTAGGTCTTCATCCAAATCTATTCTTTGATTACCCACTGCAAAAATAGCTATTTCTTTGTCAAGCTGGTCATGAGGATCATGTTTGTATTGCTGGCAACAGTATAATCCAAAATGTTACTCAGTGTGCCTTGAAAGGCCCTACACCTGTTTTTTTTAATTATTATTACCAACAATGAAAGAGGAAGTCACTACATTTAAATAGTTGTGGCATTTGTAGCATCCCAATTCTTCATAGAGACAAGTTTACAGGCCCTTTTCACAAGGGCAGGGTCACCTTTTCAGGGTCACTATCACAGAAATGCTAGATAACTAACCTGCAAATTCATAAAATGTTTACAAATGCTTTATAATTAGATGCACAGTGTTTTTCCCATAAATGCCTGAGTTTACAATATACTAAAGGAGGACAAAACAAACTAGTTTTGTTTCACGACTAGAAAAAAATCTGCTATAGGCCCTTTAAGGTCAAGTAATCCTCTGGTAACTATCCTTTGGCCCCAGAGATAATTGTGTGACATGTGATTGTATAGAAGAGATTTAAACTCTAGTTAAAATACTGAAAATGTGGAGGACAGAGCCACATGGTTACATTGGTTACTTGGTCAAATACATATTTGAGTTTAAGCCACCAAGGGGAGGCTCTTTTAACATCTTTCTTTGTTCACTACAGGCTTCTCTTGGCCTGTCTAAAGATGCGCCCATAAACGAGGACTCCAACTTCCTGCTCAGTGGAGGCGACTCTCTGAAAGCATTAGTTTTCCATGAAGACGTCCTCAACGCTACAGGGCTGACTTCTCCACATCTACTGGAAATCATACTCGGTGGCACTTTTTCGGACATTCAGCAACACATATCTGAAAATAAGCAAATATCACCGCTTCACAACGATGGACAAGTCAAGCCAGAAGCTACGAAAAGACATTTGAAGCTGTCAGAGGTGCAAGCAAAAAGGAAACGCAAAATAGCTGAAAAAGAGACATTTAAAGTCGTGAAAAGAGGAAGTCAGATGATTGAAATGCATAGAAATAAATCATTGGGATATTTACAGACAGTGGGAGATGTAGATTTGAATGAAACAAGTGATGGACTAACAACTCTATCATTGAAAATGCTTTGGTCGTCGGACACTGGGAGATGTGTGGACGCCTCTCCTGTTATTTTAGTCGAACAAATGGACAAAAGCACAGTGTTCATTGGGTCCCACTCGCACCGGATCCAGGCCTTGGACTTGGACTCGGGACGCCTGGTTTGGGAGCGGATTCTTGGGGACAGGATGGAAGCCTCGGCCGCTGTGTCTCCATGTGGGACGTTTGTGATCGTTGGTCAGTATAAACCTTTGACGTACAGTACTGTTCAAGAGTCGTTTGGCAATGCAGAAAGGAGATAAATGAATATACTTTTGTCTTTGGCCCATTGCTGTCCTTTCCAAAATGGTCAAATAATACATTAATTACACCTCTCTTTTCATTTTGTTATTTTAATTCTTTCTTTTAGGTTGTTACGACGGCTGTGTGTATTTCCTGGATGTGTCCTCTGGAGAGACTGAGTGGGTCTTTAAAACCGGAGACGCAGTGAAGTGCTGTCCCGCTGTTGATGCCGAAACTGCTTTGATTTTGGTGGGATCTCATGATGGACATGTTTATGCCCTGGACCCAAAAGTGAGCTTATATTTTACAAGTGTATGAAAAAAAAAAATGGCACTGAATAACTATTCTTGTGGTTCTAGTACAAATTGTGGAGATAAATATCAAATTGAGCAGATGTTGTAGTCTTAAATTATGCAGTTGTTGGAAAGGTTGTACATTTGCTGCACTGAACTTGTTTTATAAAAACACTGCAACAGTATAACCTCTTTAGCCCCTTTGGGAAGGCTGAGTTTTGTCCCTCAGAGGCTGGTTTTACAGTGTGGAGGTTAAATCAAAGCAGCAACGCAAATAAACTTTTTTATGTTTATGAATTTTGAACAGCACAACTGTACAGTTCTTACTGTACTGTAATAAAGTTGGTGTGGTACATAAAGAGATCTGTATAACTGCACAATGAGGAGAGAGACAAATTTAGAAAGTAAACAATCAACAACACATCGTCCTAGATCAGTGGTTTTGAAACTTTTCACACAAAGACCACCAGGCCTAATTCCAGATCAAACCAGGACTGAACCGGTGCGAAAATAGACCCTGATTGGACTAAAATATGTCTTAACTGGGTGTCAGCCATGCATTAATACTGCACTAGTTAAAGGAACAGGCCACCGTTTATCCATACCGAGATATGTTCTTGCCCGAGCTTAGACGAGTTTATACGTACCTGTCTAGTCTTTGTGTGTGCCCGTGGAAGAGCGTGGTAGCTTCCAACTTCACCCCCGTTTGGAGCCATAGGAATACATTGGGAGAGGCCAAATGCTAACAACATCTTTGGTCGTTTTGCGTGACTGAGGGCACGCACAAAGACCAGACAGGTATGCATCAACTCGTCTAAGCTCAGGTAAGAACATAATCTCAGTATGGAAAAATGGTGGCCTGTTCCTTTAAACAATCTCTAATTAAAATGGAAGTCTGAGTCTAAAATTGCAGATGGTCTTGAGTAACACCCGGGAAGCCCAAGTACTCCGCACTGCTGGCCATGATTACATTTACTTTGGATTTTTGTGCATAAATTATATTGCTGTTTTTTTCTGTCAAGGCCCAGCAGTGTGTGTGGAAGCGCCACTGTGGAGGAGGAGCTGTTTTTTCCTCTCCATTTATTCATCCTTCATCCGGACATTTGTACGTGGCCACGCTGGGAGGTCGTCTCTTGTGCCTGAACGTGGTACGCAAAGCAAACGCCACTGTTTTCTCTTACCTGTAACCCTATTCATCTTTTTCTTTTTTTTTTAATCCCAGGACGGTGGAGAGGTGCTGTGGTCCTACTCCAGAGACGCCCCCTTCTTCTCGTCTCCGGTCGGCTCAGAGACTCAAATCGTGATTGGATCAGCTGATGGGAACATTTGCTGTTTTAGCGTCACAGGAGAACTGGTAAGAACTAGGCTTTAAAAGTGGAAATTGTATTAGACACTACTAGTTTTGAAACCATAACCACTTTTTGTGTAGATTAAACTTTTTTTTATGTTGTCATATTAGTATTGCAGATATGTTTTTTGATTACTTTTTGATGTCTTATTGAATGAATGTATGTATTTCTATTTAATTGTTTATTTTCTTCCGTTTCCCTCCAGATCTGGCAGTTTTTGACCCAGGCGCCTGTCTTCTCCTCCCCGTGCCTGACCCCGGACCAGCAGCAGCTCCTGTGCGGCTCTCACGATGCGCATATTTACTGCTTAAACGTTTCGGACGGGTCTTTGCTCTGGAGCTTTGAGACCTCCGGTAGAGTCTACTCCAGCCCCGGTGTGTTTGCTCTCGGGACAGGGCGCACTCTGGTGGGACTGGCATCCACAGACGGGACAGTTTGGATATTGGATTGTAAAACTGGATTAAAGCTAGCGTCGCACACCCTTCCTGGAGAGTTATTTTCCTCTCCGGTCATGTACAAGGACTCGCTTGTTATCGGGTGTCGTAATGATTATGTGTATTGTTTAAAACTGGAGCAGAAATAGTATATTTTATTATTTTAGTATTTAGTATAGTATTTAGTATTTAGTATTATTTTATGTCAATAAATTAAAACTTTAACACGGAGCACTTTGGTATTTTCTGTGATTATTACAGTTGGATCTGTGTAAATGTATATGTGGTCAGGACAGTGCATATTAATGACCACCTGTGGGATTTGTATCTGTTGTCGCACACACAAACACTCATATTAGCCTAATGTACATGTTGTGTCCAAGTTGAAAAATATATATATACAATTGCATGAGCTGCCATTGTCACCGTCACTGTTCCTGCTGTGTGACCGGGGTATATGGGCTGGATCGGAGGCTTTGCCCGGCAGAGCTCACGATGGATTTCTGTGTGTCGGCTCTCCGCACGTGTGTTAAATAAAACTTACACTTTTGGATAAGACAAATACCTCTCCAGCCTTTTTCCCTTTATTATGGTAAGAAATTCCACGACACAGACGTGGAGGGATCCGGGCAAGACTCACAGCTAACACATGTCCCCTATTGTTCTGGCAAATGGACGTTCACTGGAGAATAAAACAGATGAACTGCTAAGCTCTTCCCAGAAAATGGTGAGACTTGTGGAGCGGAGGGAGCTGCGCAGAAGAAAGAGGAGGTGGAGCGGACCAGTGCAGGACACCACGCTCTGAAACAGGGACTCAGAAGAGCACTGAAGGCAGCCATTGTGGTCAGGTTGGCTCACAATGGTGGTGTGGCTCAGGACTAACACCTGAACACTATTTTGTTGGTTGTACAATGACCAACACAGCACTTTCTTACTTGCTATGATCTATCCTCACACCAATCATTTTAGCTTTCACCTTTTGGCTCCATTTATTAGGGCATGGAAATGGCCCAAGTCTCAAAACCCTTCATGGATTGATTGTACAAGACTTGTGTCATGTAATTGTATGTGTGATAAATGTATTGTTCATGTTAATATTTTATGTTTCAAGGGCAGAGTAGAAGAGAAACAAAACATCCTTATGGAGACAGAAAGTAGAAAAATGAAAAACAAACAAAAAGCTTCATGTGTAATGTCATGACATACACGTTTTCACAAGATTTCACTTTGAATTTCTGACTAAATGTATTGAAATATTTTAGGAAATAATGAGCCCGCACACGTTCGTTTCAGACATCAGTGTTTAATTTACATTTTTCATAACATTTTCATTTCTCTTTAAGAATTTTCTCGTTAATATCTCTAAAAGGGACAAAAAAGTGCAAATTATACCAAACATTTTGTTACATTAACACTGCGTACACGACACGTTTGTGCACGACCAAAGTTAGAAACAAAATGACGAGTGACCGAGCCGCAGCGCTCCCTTAAGTAGTGCCTTTGACTTAAGTTACAGTACATACAGGCCTTTGAGTGGACCGGGAGGAGGATTTTTTTTATTATTTTTTTTATCCAGAAATGTGTGCATCATGTGGTTCAGTCACATTTACAGAAAGTGATGGCCGACAAAAACACAAGAGTGAAATGGAGGGTAGTTACAAGATTATGTTACAGCAAGCAGAAAGTCGTCCATTTACAGCTGTGAGAAGTGCAGTCAATGCCCAGTAACACTTGTGGTCTTCAGTGCTGTTTCAGTTTCACAATGTTAGTCCGATCAGGCAAAACAATAGGATTCCTTTTGTTTTTGATGACAGCGTAACGGTCGAGTGGATAGTGCTCTTGCCTCACAACAGGAAGATCCCAGGACTGATTCCCGGGCTGGTGTGTGGAGTTGGCAAGTTCCGCCCGTGCCCTGTCTGAGGTCATCCAGGTTATGTCTGTATCCTACTACCAGTACTTCAGTCTGTTTTTTAACCTGATATAGACCGAGTTTAGACATGACAATAGTACTGTTCTCTGGGGAAAAAGCACTATGGTACAGAGCCAAAATTGTGCCAAAATTAAGGCCTTAACGGTGCTATACCTGATTTTTGTTCAAGTAATGGAACGAAATTTTCTTTGTCCTTCTTTTGTATGTAAACATTGTGCCTCTACATATAATTTAGATTTGGAACAATTTTATGAACTTGCAGGCTAGTTTTGTAGCATTTCTGTGAAGGTGGCCCTAAAAAGTTGTGAAATGTACCGATAAACTCGTCCCTGTGAAGAATTGGTATGCCGCAAATATGTTAGAAACATTAGGAATGAGTTTGAACATTTACATTTTGTGACTTCCTCCTTCATTATTTGTAATCCAAAAATCCGGTATAGGGCCTTTAAGTATACAAACGGATTCAAACTGGCATTAAATGTATATGTCTTAGAAAATAATGACCTTTCTCAACTTTTTTTTGTTATTTATTGCTCAGAAGTCGGCCATGTCTAATTTTGCATTCCTGTTTTATGAAATGTTTGCAAATCTGACTTGTTGCTACTTGTGTGAACCCTGGAGTCGTTTTTTGATTCACAGATGGTTTGATTTATGTTTTTGTTCTTTGGCTCGTTAGTCCTTGTGTAGAACTATTTCATCCAGGGTTTAGGTAGCTGTTTTGGCTGCTCAAGCACTAATTAGATACTGCCAAATATTTCCTGAGTGGCACTTGCTTTGAGAAAGTTGATAAACGCTAGGAGATGAGTGTGCTAACGTTCGTGTCCAAACCCCTCTCTGGCAAATGACCGAGCGCATGTTTCGGGTTACTTACAGCCCCTGTTTATGACCCACCCACTAACAAAAGTCAAGATCATCCGTGTGTTAATCCCATCATTCACCAGTGATCCTAATGGTTTGTCTGATCGGCGTATTGTTGCTGTCACAGTCATCACGGACACAGTTATTTCCCATTAAGTAAAAAAAGAGAGAAAGGCTCAGAGAAGGTTCAGTAGTGTTTAAACACAGACAAATCCATTGCTTTACATAAATAATACCGACTCGGGCAGCTGAAGAAAAGCCTGTAACACGTCCCGATTCAGACTGTGACTGTAGCCCTTGAAAAAAAAAAAAAAACACCATTCAGAAGCACTATAATGTCTTCACTCCCGAAACCGAAGTGCCCTTTTTGTGTCAAGTGAGCTATTTACATCCACGGCGACGCAGTTGGCTACTGAATACAAAAGTTGGCTATTGCATTGGCCAGCCACGCTAGTGATTGGCTGCTGAGAAATGCCCCTCTGGATGTGGCAGCTTTAGCAAATATTTGTTTTTTATTATTTGGGACGTGGAGAAGTTTGCGCGCATGCCGGCAATACATACAAGTGTGCAATTGTATTTTAACGTGAAGCGCACTTTAGCGGGATAATAGTACTGTCCAGTGTGGGCATAAACCTTTAGGAATTCGGGACGGGAAGTGTTGCGGTAAAATGAGGGGCCTTTGCAGTTTGTAAAGAAAAGCGACTATTTCTCCTATGCCAGCGTCTGTACTTGAGATCATGATTCATGTTTGTGTGTCTTGAGTATTTTTGGCTGCTCCTACGTATTACCATTTTAATTTAAGGGTAATAAAATTATTTTTTTTAATGCAAATGTCTCACAAATGTCTCCCTTTTTTCCCCAGGATTGAACTTTTTTTTTGTTTCTGCCATCAAACTGAACTTTTCTTACAGACACCAACTAACAGCACAAAACACTTTTTCACTTTTTGCTAGTATTTCATTACTTTTAAATAATTGTACCCTTAATTGAGTACAGGCTTTTGTCTCATTTGAATATTAAATAGGCTACAAAAAGAAGGAGGAAAGTGTTCCCCCTTCACAAACTTGTTTCTCAGCTCTGACCTGATGGACGGTGAAGGTGATTGGGAGGATGCTGTGTATATCTTGCAGTTTGGACATAAAGCCAAAGTCATTTTCAACCACATCAGAGGAACCTCGCGTCTCTATTTGATGATCTGCGGACAGTCGCTCCAGGCTTTGGCCTTCCTCTTGGCCAGAGCGAGCCAGGCCGGCTCCGTGGACACCTGCGCCGAGTCAGAGGAGGGGAAGCGCTTTGTCACGTCCTTGACAGCAGGGGGCGACGGAGTGGAGTCTGCGATCTCAACTGCAAAGACACACAAGTCACACGTCATGATTTGGCACTACTGGGATTTTTTCTCACCAGTCATTTGTGATTAGAACAGCAATAGATAAAGATTCAGTTCAAATAGTGCAGATTTGAAACATGTGCGGAAACTGGTAAATTCCAGAATCAAATGCATTTCAGAAAATATGTTTGTAGAGGTCTAAACAGTGTTGGCATGTACATGAGGTACATACAAGTTCGTCGTCTTCAGGCCATTATATTTATATTTAATGATTGCAGCCTTTGCAATTGACTACAAATTTAATTTACGTTTTGATTCAATTGAGATCAACATCCCTGCTGCATCCCTGGGTGAAGACATTATTTAATATGCATTTCACCTGACAAAAACACAAGCATTTACTTAATTACAGGTGTTTTTATTGGTGATAATTCTTAGCTTTTCTCTCTGCATCAGGTTTATTAAATACATTTGGTTCTCTTCCAAATACTTCCAAATAACCTGGATAAAATATAGTAAAAATTGTAAGTGAAATATGTTACATCTTCTACTTTCCCTCTCGTGTAACCATAGAAAAAGCTTTTGCATCCGCTGGCACTGTGAATTGCATAATGCCATTCCTGGATCAGTCATTTTGTGTGTTTTCAGCTCATTTTCATACTGGGCATATGGCTTTTATTGGAAAGGGTTTTATTGGATATGCTGTGAAGCATTTGTACATGATGATAATTTCTGCGTTTGTTCTCACCAGTCACAGAGCTGGGGAGAGTGTTGGCCTTCTTCAGTTGTTCACGGCGTTCTAAGCGCCCCAGGAGCGAGTCCGGTCTCCTGGGCTCCTCCGGCGTCTGAGGCTTCGAGCTCGGGCTGGTGCTTCCACTTCTGCTCTCTGTGGGGCTCTGCAACGTCAGCTGTGACAACAGGACGTACAGAAGTCTAATTAATGCCAAATAAATCACACTGTGACATAAAAAGTGCATTAGTCTTTAACATTATTAGAACAAAGCTAGGACTTAAGAAGAAGAGCTGAACCAGAGCTAGACCAAAGCAAGACTTCCCGTTCTGGGAGACCAGGATTGTCCCAGAACAAAACAATAGCTCGTCAAAACCGCAAACATTTCAGCGATTCCATAACAATAAGCCAAAAGGTAAAATACGATATGTTCCACACCATCGTTTTAGTAATGTGATTTTGAATGTAAATCTATGGTGCTAGGCTAAATGCTCACAAGTAATATTAGTAACATTTGATTCCAAGCTTTAACGGAACAGGCCACCATTTTTAAATACTGAGATATTCACATGTTTTCATTTTGTGTAACTATACATGGATCGTGTAACTCTTCACATAACCTTCCAACACCGTCAGTGCTCTGTGTGTGTGACTGAGGGCACGGATAAAGACCAGACAGCTACGCATCAACTCGGCTAAGCTCAGGTAAGAATGTATCTCAGTATTTAAAAACAGTGGCCTATTGCTTTAAAGAAGCCGACCTGGTACATCTAAATCAGTGTTTCTCAACTGATGGCTCAGGTCCCAAGAGTGGGTCGCGAAACCGTTTTCAGTGGGTCACAAAAGCCTTTCTCAGAAAAACATTTCTTTCATTACTTATCTACTGAAACTCTACTGAAAACAAAAAAGTTTTTTTAAATGACTTATCTTGTTGTTTTCATCATGATTTACAGTTGTTTTTTTTAAAGCTTATTCAACAATAATCTAAATAATAAAATACACTAATTTACATTACAGGATAACAAATTCAAGTCTTATTTGGGCTGTGGCTTTTCATTCTGAGGTGATCATCAATGCCAAACTAGTTGAGAACCTCCGGTCTAAACCAAGACATATACATGGAAAAAACAAGGTCTAACCCAAAGCACATTCAGAACTAAACCAGGGCTCTGTCAAGTGTTAAATCTAACGCTGCATCAAGAAAGAACATGGACTTGATCGGGTCTAAACCTGGTCAAATACAAAATGAAGCTAAGTCCAAACCAGAACCATAGCAGAACTAAACGGATGTCTAAGCTTAAACATGAATCCGCCCTACACCAGCCTGGTTTGTCATCAATGGGTCAAAAGCAATCTACACATTTCCCTTGGGACAATAAAGTAAACCTATTTGACAGTTAAAATGTTGATAAATGCCACACTTGCACATACACTGTCCTTCTCCTTGGACTGTTTCTCGGCCAGCTTGGACTCCCGTTGGGTGCGGCGCTCCTCGCGGTTATGCTGCTGCTCCCTGAAGCCCTTCTGTTTCTGCAGCGCAAGGTGGATCCACATGGGGGCCTCCTTCTCATGCACCTTCGCACTGTCCAGAGAGTGCCTGCTCTGGAGGGACGGTTTCTCTGTAAGACATAAAGACATGTCCATTTCACTGTATGGAGATGTTATGAGCAAGGACTAACGAAGTAACTCCGGTAGTGCAGCTTTAAAACAAAAAGAAGCTTCATGGATTTAGATTGTGAGTGTGGGCTGGGATTTTGGATGCAACAGACTGAATAAGCAGGATTACTAAAACATGCAAATGAAACCAAATACTCCAGATATGTTTTGATAGCAGTAAAACATGTAAAAATCAAATCAAGTTCACTGACCTTTCTTGATGAGCTCTGTTTTGCGGTCGGTCTTCTCTCTCCAGGGGATATTGATGGACGGGAAGAAGGACTTTTTCTCCTTGGGCTCCTCCTCTCCTTGAATGCTTCCTTGCGAGTGTCCTTGGCCGCTCCTCGTTGTCTCTTCTCCCCTTCCCTTCGTCTGTTCGTGACTAGCTGCCTCCACCGCCCCTTCTCTTTGCCCGTGCGTCCCGTGGTGAGCTTTGGGCAGGGGCGACGGCGGGGGAGTAGTAGACACTGACCCGGATGGTTTTGGTGAAGTTGCTGGCCTCCTATGTACCAGCTGTTTGGAGATAACTTTCTCACTCTCCACATGCGGGATGGGGCTTGGCGACTTTGCGGGTTTAGCCCTAGGGGAGTGGATGTACTTGCAGACCGCGACTTCCTTTTGCGGCGAGGAAGGGCTAATAAGTCTTTCCGAGAATACAGAGGAAACATCTGAACCGGGCTCTATGGGCGTGAGAGGAGAAGGGACACCATCAAAGCTATCCCCGTCGCTGTACCTTTTCTTTCTCTTTTCTGTGGATTCTTCATTGTGAAAGCGCAATGAGAAGTTAGTCCGCCTCAACTTGATCCCAAATGGAGATGGCGCGTCCTCCCCTTCCTGAATGACATCTTCGCCTAAGTCCGTCCTGTCACAGCTCTCACTATACGCCCTAGTTTTTAACATTTCGGATTCAGGTTTTGCCCCGGGAACAAGGAAAGATGGCAAGTCTTTGGCAAAAACGCACTCGTCCGACACCCTCTCCACAATTCGGACGCTTTTGCTTTTCGGTTTGGGCGCTGGAGAAACTGGAGGTTCGTAATGAGGCGACGTTTCACCTAAATCTTCAGGGCTATAAACCTCAGAGTTTCTATTAGAATCTCCAAATTTCTTTTTTGCCGGCGTGATGGAGAACTTGGCGCTGGCGGACATCGTTTTTCTAAGGTGTGCGTGGGAGAACGCAGGTTGCTCTTCCGGAAGCGGTTGGCATTTTGCCATTTCTGGATCGGGATAATTTCCATCTTCTACCCCTTTAAAAATCTTTGATCGAATAATTGCCCACTCTGCCAGGACGTCTGCCCCGGTCGGGTCTGTGGAAAAGGAGGCCTCACTGAGGGATTTGGTCTTGCCAGATTTGCGGTCCGGCGAGGTCTTTGTTTTAGCCGTGATCCCGGTCATCTTTTTCTCCTCAAGACCCAGCAGAGATTTGCAAGCCGTGTCTTTGATCTGGTCCAGGTTGACAGCGGGGCCACAGAGCTGAGCCCCCGTTACTAGGATGGCGGTGTGCGGGATGTACGTGGAAGGTGACAGGTTTGAAGAGTCTTCAGAGGAAGCCACTTTCGCGCTGTCTTTGTGGTCTGTGACGGCGCCGCCCTGGTGGTGAGTGGACCCAGGTGTAACAGGTGTCAGATTTACCTAGAAAATATATTTATTTTGAAGACGGGGTATTTGGCTTTTTGCAGGTATTTGATAATAATGCCAAACACATCTTTATCATTATCTTACACTTAGAGAATGCAATATTTGTCTTGAACAAATCGATTTTCAACCAATCTTCATATAAGCCCCTTCCACCCCACCCTCCTGCGCAGCTGTTTAAATAAAGATAAAATAAAACATAAAAAAATAGGCGGCTCAGTCATGTGGCTGTAGTGAAGCTATGGCCAGAGTTTTTACTCCATGATAAAAGGACTAAGCTTATCAAAAGATAGAGCTGTGAAGAAAGCATTTCTTGGATACGTAGGACCTCAGGAGGAGCTGTTTGGGAACAGAAGAAGCTTTTTAGGATGTTCGGATATGGTACTAAGAATAGCCACCGGGAAAAATTCAAAGATTACTCAAAGATGTCTAAGTGGCTTGAAACACAGCTCCAGGTATGTTTTTGATGAGAGAACAACATCGCAACACAATAAAAGCATATTGCCCCCACTTTATTTTAAAAAAACAAGACAAATGGTACTTTTACCTTTTGGAAAAGGATCTGCTTCTCTCCGGACGAGACCTTGAATGAGAAGGGCTTCTGTCTCTCCTCCATCTCCCTCCACCTCTGCTCTTCCTCTCGCTCCTTCCTCGCTTTCTCCTCCTCCTGCCGTTTCCTTCTCTCCTCCTCCTCCTCCTTCCTCCTCGCTTCTTCCTCCCCTCGCCTTTTCCTTTCCTCCTCTTCCTTCCTCTTCCTCACCTCTTCTTCCTCTCGCAGCCGTTTCTCCAGAAGCTCCTGCTGGAGCCTTCTCGCCGCCGCCTCCTCCTCTTCTCGTTTGCTGCGCTCTTCTTCCTCACGTCTCTTCCTCTCCTCCTCGGCCCGTCTCCGCTCCTCTTCCTCCCTCTGTCGCCGTAGCAGCTCCTCTGCCTCTCTCTGGAGCCGCTCCTCCTCCTCCATGCGCCTCCGCTCTTCTTCCAGCTCCCTCATCCTCAGCTCCTCGGCCCGTTTCCTTTCCTCTTCCTCCCTCCTCTTCTTCACCTCCTCTTCGTGTTGTCTTCTCCTGATGCTCTCATTCGACTGCAGTGGTTCACAGGCCGATGCTCTGCGCTGGATGTCCGCGGAGAAGCAGGGAGCGTCAAAGTCCTCTTCCAACGCGCCTGGGATAGACAGCTCTTCCAGGTCCTGGGACAGAGAAAGGCTTTAACAAAGATTGCAAGAAAACGTTGGTAAAAGTAACGTATAGTCATTAGATGAAACTGTAATCAGAGCTTTTCTATCATGTTCAGAAACGTTACCTTTACTTAACAAGTAAGGGGAGTCCTGGCCCCAGATCGGAACCTCTTGTACATGTTTTAACATTAGTGGAAAATTATAGACTGTAAAAAACATGGACCTAACATCGCTAACCCCTGGACGGGGCCTTTCTGTGTGGAGTTTGCATGCTACCCGTGTCTGCGTAGGTTTCCTCTGGGTACTTCCCCTACCACTAAAAACATGTATAATAGGCCAGGATGAATGAGAGTGTGTTTGAGAGTGCGCATGGGGGACAACGGATGGAAATTAGCCCAAGGCTACAATCCGGTGCGGCGTGTTTACATGCATGAGACCCATGTATGTTCATTAACATGCACTGTCCCGACCAAATAAACCAATAAATAAATAAAATATATAAATGAGCGGGGTCCTAGTGCTGTGGTAGAGCTGCTAAAGCGGACTGAAAGCAGGATAGACACAGTAAAATACAAGCGCCAGGAAGAGGGAGACACAGGATGGACACGGGGGTACGGAGGTGAGCGAGGGCTGCACACCACTGATAACATCCTGAACATATCACTGCAGAGTGAACATATACTGTAACTGCAAACACGAAAGTGAGCCAAAGTTTAGTGGCTATCGGCGCTCATTAAGCTAGGCTACTTGTTATTGTTCCCGAAGTTAGCCTTCCAAAGTTATTTAATGGATGTTTGACAGGGTGGTAGGACAGACCAAGCTTGTAACCATAGTAACTAACGTACATGCCGCTCCAGTCATGTCACTCAGTACAGTGTCGGTCAGTCGTGTGCCTTATTGCCTCGCACAGTGTGAGCACCTCCATCGTGGGTTCAGGCTCTCCTCGTATGCTATTGCGTCACACAGTAAGTTGATGATTAATTTAGCATGTTCAAAATTGTCTATAAAATCGCAGTGTAAGCACATCTTCACCGCCATGATAAAAAACATTTCTCCATTATTACTTAAAGGAGGATGCTCCTATCTGGAGGATAGGACGTACTTTGTCGAAATTGGCAACTATGTCTCAGACAAAATTTCCATGACCTATGGAGTCCCCCAGGGGTCAATCTTGGGACCCCTCTTATTCAACTTGTACATGCTTCCATTGGGTCAGCTAATAAACAGCAACAATGTGTCGTACCACAACTACGCAGATGACACTCAGATCTACGTGTCACTGACGGCAGGTGAACATGGGCCTGTAGATGCTCTCTGTCACTGCATCGAACAGATCAGTTTGTGGATGCAAAACAACTTTCTCCAACTAAACTCAGACAAAACTGAGATCATTGTTTTTGGCCCACAGACACAAAGACAAAGTGTTATCAGTCACCTTGAGTCTCTCTCTCTAAAACCAAAAAATCAGGTTAGAAATCTAGGAGTAATCATGGACTCAGACCTGAACTTAAACAACCACATCAAAGCAATAACATCATCAGCTTTTTACCATCTGAAAAACATTAAGATCAGAGGAATAGTGTCAAAACCAGACTTGGAGACACTCATCCATGCATTTGTCTCCAGCAGGTTAGACTACTGTAACGGCTGCTCACTGGCCTTTCTAAACGAGCTGTTAGAGCTGCAGAACATCCAGAACGCTGCTGCTCGAGTCCTGACAAGAACCTAGGAAATACCACATTAGTCCAGTGCTCCGGTCTCTGCACTGGCTTCCTGTCACTCAGAGAATAGAATTTAAAACAGCTCTGCTTGTGTACAAGTCGTTTCATGGTTTAGCACCAAAGTCCATCTCTGACATGTTAGAGCCGTATGAACCATCTCGGGCCCTGAGAACTTCAGGGAGGGGTCTCCTGGTGGTTCCCAGAGTCAGGACTAAACACGGTGAGGCTGCGTTTCAGTTTCAGGCAGCTAAAATCTGGAACAGTCTTCATGAGGATGTGAGACAGGCCTCAACTCTGACCATGTTCAAATCCAGGCTGAAAACATCTCTTTTTACCCGAGCATATGAAAACTGCACTCTTGCCTTTTACTGTAATTGATTAATTTTATGTTGATGTTTTATTGATTGATTTTATCCGTTTTCTTTTCTCTTTATGCAACTGTGAAGCACTTTAAATTGCCTTGTGTATGAATTGTGCTCTACAAATAAACTTGCCTTGCCTTGCACCAAAAACCCAGCCACATTGCTAGCATGAACCAGCTTCAATTAGCCCGTGCTGGACGCCATGGGGGAAGCCACCCTCAGTCCATTGCTATTCTACACGCCAACTCCGCACAGACAGACCCCAGGCGGCTCAGGAATCAAGCCCAGGACCAACTTGCTGTGATGCAAGGTAATTTCATCCTGTCCCTGCGCCCCAAGCTCTCTCCAGACCTGAGCTCGAATATTAATTACAAATACATAGATGCTAGACTAAAAAGATTTACCCTGTGGTAGATTTTTTTAATGAGAGTTCTACAATTGGTTAAAAATCCTAGACTTCAAAATCTTTTAGCTTTAAAAAAGGGCAAGAGTACAGTGAGATTGTGCCTGGTAAATCTCAAGAAAGTCAAAAGGAGTAAGCAGCATCGTAATGGCACAGAATAAGAAACTCAAAGCATAATCAGTAATATCTCTCGGTCTCACCTGTGTGAATCGGCGGTGCTTGCGGGACACCCTCTGGTTCTTGGGTTTGACGGACAGCTTATGTTTAGCTGCTGCGTTGTCCAAGTGTGGTCCGGACTGTGGCACAGCGTCCAGGTTTATGGATTCTATTGTCCCTGTGGGAGGAAGAACTCGTCTGGACCTCGGAGACTTCGCTGGAGGGCTGCCATGTGGGGCCGCTGGGGAAACAGGCTACAGATACAAGGACAACAATATAAGTTGTTATCATTAATAATACAACATAGAACTTCAACCACATTTTGCTATTTATCTTTTAGCAATAATTTCTAAGCACTGTTACTCAAGTTAATATGCCAATTATGAAGCTAACGTACAAAGGAAAAGAAAAGGTGGGGGTCATGTACAGTTCTTAGTTCAATCTAGCCTCCTGAAGGTAAATGGTTGTGTAACCTTCCATGTCTCTACAAGCAGCTGACTCACCTTTAGCTCTGGTTTTGGCGGCTCGGCTTCGGCCTGGGCCTGGACTTGAGCCTGGACTTGGACTTTCATGGGACTACGGGGAAGCTCCTCTTCGTCAGTGCTGCCCTCATCTCCTTCACTGCGGCGCATAGAGGGGAGCTTCTGTCCAAACTTTATACTGGATGCAATCTGCCTCTGTCAAATTACAAAAGAGTTGTACTATGCAGGCTGCAATCGCGTTACAAAGCACATGAACAGAATCGCTCTAACTTTTTTACCAAGAGAAAAAGGTTTAACATTTGAACAGGTAGAAGGGGATAAACGTAGCACCTAAAACACAGTGGTCTAGGATTTCAGGCTTCATTTGGCTCCTTGCTCAAGTAAGAAAAGAATTATCAAAAGTATATGGCTACTATTAATTAAACCAATATCATCTTTGCCAATCACAGCCGTAACAACCTTTGATATTTGCGAGATTTTTATGGCCAGTTTACCTATGACTTTATTGTTCTTCGCTGGGCCTGACTATATTTCCATACATGGGCAGGACGTAGGGGTTGGAAATCGACTGTGTCACTGGCTGACAGGATACTTAAAGCCACACCGCGTAGAATTTGACCCAATAAAGAAAATTGAAATACAAGCAGTGAAAAATACTCCACAAATGAACAAACAAACATGTGCTTTTGCTGTGAGCTGCTCATATCTGCCAACACATGACTGTAACTTTACCGGGAGTGGGTACGTCTCCAGCTCGTCTCCTTGGAGATGTTGACTAAACTCGGTAGGATTTGAGATTTAAATAGGTTAGGTCCTCATCCAGATCCATTCTTTGATTACCCACTGCAGCCATAGCACTTTCTGTGTTGAGCTTGTCATCAGGAGGATGTTTTGTACTGATGGCAACCGTATAGTCCAAAATGTTACGCAGTGGGCCTTAAATTGAAAGTTTCGGCCAAATAATTGAGCTAACTTAAATCATTTATTTAACTTCAATGATTTAAAACCGTGATGTACAATGTGATTAAAAAGAAGTTGATGCATGACAAATCAATGCACATTCCAAGGTTGGCGTAATTATTTGTTAAAGAGACTATAAGCACTCTAGCACGACAGCAATAAGGCAATAAAAATGCATTATGATCTTTACCGTATTTGAAAGGGAAAGCACTACTACTGTACTAAGTTACTCAATGACTTGTCACCAGCGCCTCTTGGCCAGGTCTCCCTCGGAAAAGAGATTAATCTCAAGGGACTTCCTGGTTACACAAAGGTTAAATAAATGACCACTCCACTTGTTTAAAACAAAACTTCTTCAAAAGCCATTACGGATCTTCAATCACATGGGATAACAACAGAGTTTACCTTTTCTGCCAACTTATTATGTTACTGATTTAACCAGATGTGTTGGTCGGAAGAGTCAAATGATCTAGAGGTATGAAGCACTGATATTTTCAATCAAAAAACGCACACAAGATAAAATAAATGATATATTTACAGGTTGAAGGAGCTGTGCCTAGAAGTCCAATCTATACTACTGATCTAATCCAACAGACAAAACTTGAAATATTGTAATAGGTCTGGTATTTACCTTAAAAAGTTATAGCAGGGTAAAGGTTTAAAAGAAACAACTTTAAAATTGATTTTATGGCGTGTCAACATGAAACTTTTGTCACTTACAGATGTATTCATAGTGGGGAAGATTAATCAAAATGTGAAGTTACTATGACTTCAAAAATAATATCACTTAAAGTAAACAAGTGGGTGCAAAATGTGGTTCGATATTTCTGTAAAGCATTAAAGCTGGGGTACCTGACTTTTTGTTGTTGAAAAGTAAATTTGATTTTGCCACCTCGGAATAAGTTGTAAACACAGCAAAAAAACGATCTTGTTAAATTGTCTTCACCTAATTATTTATTTTAGCGATAGAAGATATAAATATCACTCTGAATGAGTGGTATTTTTTTTTCCACTGCTCAAAGCTGTAGACGGGCGTGAAATGTGCATATAAACAATTTGCTTGAACAATTCGGACATGCAGGAGGTATTGTGAGTGCTAAATGTAAACAATTTCAAAGTTTGTGTGGGAAAAAGCAGGCTTTAAGTACATAAAGCAACTACTTCCCTCTTCTATATTCATCAGAATGCATCACAGGCAAAAATTTCCCCACTGACAACGTCACGCATCATTTTGTGTTCTTCTGTGCGCATTGCCCTGACTTGCAGAATTTGCCACTCCAAGCACCTCGACGTCACATTATCACAATCATTAACCGACTCTTGCATCGGCTCACCTGCAGATTCCTGACTTTATCCGAGACGTTTTCCTGGGACATCGTGTGCTCTCCGTCGGCGTCCTCCTGTTTTGATGGCGTTTCTTCTGGGATAAAGATGCTGTCGTGTGAGAGCGCCCGAGCTCCTATGGGGTTCACCTCCCTGCAAATAAATGCAAAAGAAATAAAGCATAAAACGTGGCATTGGTAGCGTATCATTGGCGACTGTCACTTACTGTACTTACATGCTGCAGTGTGGCTCGCGCTCGAGCATTCTCTACAGCACAAAATGAATGGGCGCTACACAGACCGGCACTTTCACTACATCAATTAAAGTCGTCTAAGGCCTTTTTATGACATGTATTTGAGCAGAGCCTCACCCTTTACTCAGGTGATTGTGTAATAACAGCTTTTATGGGAGTCCGTTTTGGAGCTGTGACACCCCACGTGACTGAACCCAGTGGTTGTAAGCTTATTACTGTCATGTTTACATTGAATTAATCTAATCGAGACAGCTGTAAAAACAAACTATGGTCATGATTTCTAAATATAACCTCTTCATGAAAAAAAAAAAAAAACGCGGTGGTGTTGAACTTATGATGAAAACATTCAGACCATGTGACTTTTTAGTGACCCATTTTCACTTAAAATCATTTTTCTTCATCCATTGTCATGTTGTCCTTTACAAATCCTTTTTTGACCAATGCCTTTTAAACAAACATTAGAATATTGCAAGATTGATTATTATTATAACAAATATTTGTCCCTCAGATGTAGGCCTGTCGCAATAATAAAATTTGAAGTTAGATAAATTGAGGCAGGAAAATATTGAACTAAACAATATTATTAAAGACCTTTTAATACCACAGAAACTAATTCTAAAGCTTAAAAATGGCTGAAAGACTTAAGTACTTCATCTTAGAATATCCCACAATGAACAAGAAATACAATGTGACACAACAAAGCCCCAAATTATATTATGTATTATGTATGGTATCTGTCATTTATTGAACGATAAGTCAATATAGTAATTATCGACTACTTTTTCAATGAAGGTACTCGAGTCATCTTCTGTACTCAGTAGTTGAGGTCTTCGAACGTTTCGCCTCTCATCCAAAAGGCTTCGTCAGCGACAAAAGTCCCGCTCAGCCCTTAAGATATAGACCAACAGGGAGGAGTTGGGTTGGCCCGGCTCCTCCCATCTAATCACAGCTACTCTCACCTGTGTGAGGCGAATAGTTCGAAGACCTCAACTACTGAGTACAGAAGATGACTCAAGTACCTTCATTGAAGATGTACTACTCCTGTACGACTGAGAACTTACACAGATATATGGACTACTTTGTTTAAATAATAGTTTTTTTTATTTGTTTGACAGGACAGCTCTGGGTGAATGGAGGTAAAGAGTGGGGAGTGACATCCTATATATCCTTCTACGTCTACTTGTCATGATTTATCTTGAACGTGCCCCGTTTCCTCATGTATTTATACCCCCGTGTTTCCCTTGCCCTTTGTCGTGTCATTGTCTTCGTCAGCCCAGGTTTGTTTGAGTTTTGTCATTTCTGGATTTTGTTATTTTGGATTTTGTCTTTGTTAAACATCACCAGTTTTGTTGCAGTTCTGCATTTTGGCTTTTATTTTCCTCACTCCACCTTCACCATGACACTACTTCTATTCCATTACTTCTACTTCTGTCAACCATTACTGTTTACTACCATTTCATATTCCTCGTTTGCACATTATCCTGTTCTTTGATTATACATTTCTTTTCTGCTACTTGCACCCTCGGAGTGTTCTTGAGAGCTGATTTCTCCATTGTGAGATAAATGAACTCCTATCTTATCTTATCTTATCTCATCTTTAAACATACATTGGTGCGTGAATGAGTGAGTGGTTCGTAATTGTAAACCTCTTTGGGTAAAAGCGCTATATAAGTTGAGACCATTTACTGGCTTTTTTTCATACAAACAGTCAAATCGTCTCTGCACTCCATTCACTAATCCTACTACTGGCACCATCTCTCCTACTCGCACTCACCAGCCCAGTATAGAACGTACCTCAGATGCTGACCGGCCTCCTCATCGTCGGACACTACTCCGTTGCACACCTCCCCAGTGGAAAAGCTGGACGTGAGCTCAGCTCCATCAAACCCGGCTTTGGGCTCCCTCTTCTTCTTCTTCCTCCCAAAGAGTCGCTTGAACGGCTGGAATTTGCCCTGTCGCCTTCTCTCTGAGGACAAACAAGACACGCGACAATAAAAAATAAAGCACCGCCAATCCCACCATCTATCTTTATATCACAAGATAAAGACGGCACCAAGGGCACGAGCCCTGTGACTTTGGATGAAGTGGAAGTGAATGTTAAGCGGCGCATACGGCAAAAGCTTGTCTTCAGACGCAGTCACCACACAGGAAGCAGGACACATGAACAACAAAAGACTTCCTCCAGGGAAAAAGAAGCTTGCTCATGGTTTTCCAAATAAGTACAAAAGAGCAATAAGAATGATCAACGCGTGAACAATATTTACAAATGTATCAAAAGGGCAAGGAAGACCAGACATTAATCTCATTTGTTATAGGATTTTTCTCATGCACTGTGGTTGTATAAGCCATAGTTGCCCAGGAACAGATGGACGAAAATGTGGCATCCTCTCTGATAAAGGCGTAAGACTGCTACCACCCTTGAGGCGTTCATACTTTTCCCTGTTTTTCAGGAGGAAGCCACGTAGAACGTTATTGCTTATGTAACTCGTCCTGAAAAGTGAATGCCATATTGCTGTGTAATGCTGATATGAATGTGTGAATGCAGCAGCGAAAGTTCAGGATCAGGAAAACCATCGAGTAAATGGCCCTGCTGCTATCCCATCTTTATCAACAGAAGATGGTAAATGTTCATTACAACTTAATTATGCTTATTAAAGTGAATTTAGCTCTGAATTAGGTCAAGGACAAGTGATAATTTTCACTTTATCGTTGTCTCAGTCTCGCCTAAATTAAACAGCTACACACAATAGATTCAGAATATGCCTTTGAAAAGTGGGTAAAAAAGTTGGCTGTAAGTACAGTGCCTTGCGAAAGTACTAATACACCTTGAACTTTAGCACATTTTGTCATGTTTACAACCCTAAACATAAAGATTTTATTTTGAATGTTTTACTAAAAGTTTACACACAAGTAACAGACAACTGTGAAGTGAAAGTAAAATTGTGATACATGATTCTGTTATTTTTCAAAAAATAGAAAAGTGAAAAGTGGGGCGTGCATTAGTATTCATACAGCATTTTCGGAGTGCATTAAATTGCCTTTATAACATTCCAAATGACTGCAGAAAGTTCACACCGTGCCCTAAGCATTAAATAGAGGCCACCTGTGCGTAATATACTCTATGGTCAGAGTGTATTGGTCACTAAACAACATCATGAAGCCCAAGGAGCTCACCAGAGAGGTCAGGGATAAAGCTGTGGAGAAGTTTAAAGCAGCTTTAAGTTATGCAAAGATTTCCCAAGATTTGAACATCTCACGGAGCTCTGTTCAATCCATCACTCGGAAATGGAAACAGTATAGCACCACTGCGAACTTACCAAGACACGGCCGTCCACCTAAACTAACAGACCGAACAAGGAGAACACTGGTCAGAAATGCAACCAAGTGCCCCAAGAAAACTCTGGAGGAGCTGCGACGTCCTGCCGCTGAGCTGGGGGAATCTGTACATGGGACAACTATAAGTCGTACTCTACACAAATCTGGCCTTCATGGACGAGTGGCAAGAAGAAAGCCATTATTGAAAGGAGGCCATAAGAAATCCCGTTTGAAGTTTGCTAGAAGTCCTATGGAGGACACAGCTACCATGTGGAAGAAGGTGCTTTGATCAGATGAGACAAAAATTTAACTTTTTGGCCCAAAGCAAACCTAACCCTGCTCATCGTCCTGAGTGCACCATCCCCAGTGTCAAATATGGTGGGGGGAGCATCATGCTATGGGGCTGCTTTTCCTCGGCGGGGACTGGGAAGATTGTAAGAATAGTTGGGAAGATGGATGGAGCCAAATACAGAGACATTTTGGAGGAAAACCTGCTGGAGTCAGCAAGAGAATTCAGGCTGGGGTGGAGATTCACCTTCCAGCAGAACAATAAACACAAAGCTAAATCTACAATGGAATGGTTTAAAAACAAACATATTAATGTGTTAGAATGGCCCAGTCAAAGTCCTGACCTAAATCTTATTGAAAATCTGTGGAAAGACCTGAAAACTGCAAACACTCTCCTTCTAATTTGACAGAGCTTGAGTTGTTTTGTAAAGAGGAATGGGCTAAAATGTCAGTCTCTAGATGTGCCAATCTTGTTGTCAAACCCCAGAAGACTTGCTGCTGTTATTGCAGAAAAAGGGGGTTCCACAAAGTAATAAGTCATGCTGTAAGAATACTTATGCACGCCCCACTTTTCTATTTTTTTTTTAAATAACAGAATCATGTATCATCTTGCTTTCACGTCACAGTTGTCTGTTACTTGTGTGTGAACTTTCAGTAAAAAATTCAAAATAAGATATTTATGTTTAGGGTTGTAAACATGAAAAAAGAGAAGCAACACACACCAGAAGTGGTCTCCGAGGTGCAGATGGGGAAAATCTTCATAAATCCAAAAACAACATCGCACACTCATAAGCCGATGTCCAAATTTTAATGATAGTGATTACGTTTCGGCAAAGATCTGATGAAGGCTAATGCCGAAACGTAATCACTATCATTCAAATTTGGACATCGGCTTATGAGTGTGCGATGTTGTTTTTGGATTTATAGGGTTGTAAACATGACAACATATGCAAAAGTTCAAGGTGTGTTAGTACTTTCACAAGGCACTGTACAATCTTTTGGAGGGTATTTCCAGCATTTTTTACTTAATCGAAGCCAAATAAGCATCAAGGTTGTGAACTGTTCTGCATTGCTGTTAGGGCTGTTAAAATTAACGTAACACGATCAAAAGAAAATGTAACTAATTAATCATTAACTGTAAATTACGTCACATATTGCACTTACCTGCACTGGTAGAGCACTTGCATTACACATTACAAGTTATAAGCAGAGATTCATTAATTAGTTTTGTTAGAGAAATGTGAGCAAATGCTTTTAATTAGAGTATTTTACTGGCATAGTACTAATAATTGGTGTAATGATGACGATTCAAATTACAAAAGCGTGATTTGTACCAACAACTCAACTGGGGAGCGACACCACAGTAACCACACAATCTTGCTTGCCCTGTCCTGGAGAGTGGGACCCACAAAATGAGATGACAGAGCTTTGTCTGGTCAGAGGTTATAATTATGTGTGAGTGAGCCAAAACAGTTCAGCAACCATCCAAACTTTCCCACATCGGACTGTGTGGACGAGAGTTTATTGACCTCATTTAATCCTCACGAGTAAACAAAGTGTCTTCAATAGCCAGCTGTTGTTGTTTTTCTTATTTGTGTAGTTTACTTCCTGGTCGGTACCTGCACAGTGGCCCACAGAGTGCAGTGGGTGAGGTTACAGGGCCACTCTACACCAGACGGCTTCTGCTTGGATCCCTTTACGGCTAAAAGTAGAAACGGGTGTGGGGTTTCACTGGCTAACCCTCGTGTCCTGTCCGCAGCACCGATGCATCATGGGAAATGGTACGATGAACTCACAGGGATGCTGCTCTCACGGGGGACAAGCTATATTCTGGGATACATTTGTAAACATTGACTCGAGCTTAGCTTACATGTGGGTGGATGCATTCCTTTAGAGATGAAGAAATACTTTGGTTCAACATTGGCAACTGCGGCGTCCAATACAATTTTCACACATTAGTAATAGCCACTGCAGACTTTTCCACAATTTGAGCCCACCCATCTTGAAACGTTCTTGCGCCATCAGCAAAGAAACAAAACCCATTGCTGTGCTTTTTTGCAGTTGGTCAAACATACATCAAACTTCAATAAGCAGCATCACACATTTGACAGAAGCATCTTGATGGTGAGATGGCTATCCGGATGGTTAGATCACAGAAGCCTCCAGTCTAGACTAGTATATTCTCAGTTAAACTTTTGACTATTAACACTTGGGCTACCGCATTGCTCTTTTTGTTTTATTATAAGTTCTACCTACGGATATCTTGCACAGCCTTATCATTTCTGTAATATTACTTTAACAATGAACGTCGAAGGTCTGTGTCTTTAACACTCGCAGACTTGTCCCATCTCTGCACCAGGACAATCCCATAATGCTGAGCTGCGGGCGCTCTCACACACTCATGCGTGAAACAGGACGGGGCCCTTTTCGAGCAGCGGTGCATCACTCGGCTTAGCTGCTGCGTCTGCTCCTCATGTCTGCCACACTTTTGAACTGCCATACTGTACGGATGCACCTGGTTTTTATGCAGGCCATAAGGTGATTTTAACACGTGGCTTGTGCACAGCTTGCACACAAAGCAGCATTTAGGGAGAGCAGCTAGAGACTGGATTACAGCAATGCGTTTTGAAGTGAACACGTCTGCGGCAGATAACAACCGCATGGAGGTAGTCAGGAGTCAATTTAAAACATATTTGGGATGCATACCATTGGGCCCACTGACGCAACAGATGACGCTGAATAAGACTTGACCCAAAGCCAATCAGAAGGTGTAAAGACGAATACATTTGGTATAATTGTGGTTGGGTGGTGCATAGTGATAGTCGAGTCTAGAGGATAGTGTGTCGAACATATATGTTGCACTGTGCACAAGCATGTTGGATGCTGTGCCAGTCTCAGCATCGTGAGACCGACTCCCATGGCCTTGACAATTTCACCCCATTTAATGGTCTGTATTGCCCTATCAAATAAAGTCTGCTGCCAAAAAGAATGGCAGGGTAGGTGAAAACAAACAGAAAAAAATCATCATGGTTTTTTAGACCACAGAAACAAAGAGAAAGTGTTACGGCTCACATTGAGTCTCACTCTAAAACCTAAATCAATAACATCAACAGCCTTTTGCCATCTGAAAAAACATCTCGGTCCTGATTAGAACCAGGAAATATATTAGTCCAGTGCTTAGGTCTTCGCAATGGCTTCCTGTCGCTCATAGTTTCTATAATATAAAATATATGTGTAAGTGAAAAGCTTTTAACCCGATACATTTTGACATTTCTTTTGTTTTTTGTTCTTGCTCTGAGAATGTGAACGATCATCTTTTCGGTTTCTCGAATTCTTCACATTACGTTTAAATCCACGCCACAGCACACAATTTGCATACATTATTTAGTCACATGTCTATCACCACACCATGCACTTCTTAAAGAGACAGTACACTCAGAAACACTGCAGACACTCATTTTTTCCTGTTTACCTGGGCCCTTGGACTGGGCTACCTCTAAACACATGTCACTCAGGGTTTCCGTGGCGTCCGTTGCCATGGTCGCTGCGGCAAAAGGGGCAGGAAGTGAATACTTTTTATTTATGTGGGAGAAACAATACAGGATTTACAAATATAAAGCATTAGAGAGTGGGGGGGAAAGCCTAGTAAAGCCGTTCCTTAGTCCAGATAATATGATAATACTGTTAATATTGATGTACAAATAAAATTGTAAAAGTGTCTGAAAGAAATAGCTGCATTTGACCCATCTTTCATTGCCAAATTGTCGAAAAACACAACTGTCTTTAGTTTTAACTAAACCTTTTCAATATACTGAGTTCTGTTAAAAAACAAATGCGACTTTTTTATCTAACGTTGTCAAAAGAAGACAGGCTAATACAAAATCAGGACCAGAAAAAGCAAAGATATCAAGCGTTTTAGTTTTAGGCTTTCAGATGGAGACCTCAGTGATTTTGTAATATGTTCTCTTGTGAAACGGTTATTGTGACGGCTCTAGAGGAAAACAAGTAAAACTACGTGAAGGAAAAAGCAGCAACTGCTCAACCTGATAGTAAATATATTCATTAACTGATCTACATACAAATCAAATGCGCAGCGGCTCATCACTTGGTTATAACACACCGCACCTGGACTATGGAAAAGCTCATGTCCCAGACCACAAGTCAACCCGGCACATACACAACGGAGAGACAACAGTGAGCGAGAGAGCGTCTGTCCCCAGTGGGATCAGCATGCTGTAGGCTTCCTTCCCCAACGGGACAGAGGCTCAAAACACACTCTTTCAGAAATGTCCCGCCCCACAAAAGGGGCTTTGTTCCACGGACCAGAACAGAACAAGCAGCAAAACAGGCTTACAGTCATCTGTGCTGGAACTGGCTTTAGCTGCCGCTCTATCGAGGGATGTAGTGGTTCAACTTCAGACATGGCTGGGACAAAACGCTAAAAATACAACAATTGTGCAAAGTCACATCCAAATGCACTGGGCGGGATATATTAGGCAGCAAGCGGACATTTGATGCAGGAAAATGAACAAGTGTTAGGATACTATTGTTGATGGTCGCCTTATTTTGACGTCCCTCACAAGATGGATTAAAATGAAATGGACTTGAACCCCCGACGGTGACAAGGGCTTTGTGCCTCAGCGCTGTGACCTCTCGGCCCATTGAGATGGTGACTTTACCAGGTCAGAGCCTCGAATACAGCAGCGACCATTGCTCCCAATCAAGAGAGAGGAGTCCAGATTCCCAGGCACCGTGCAGAAGTATTAAAGATATTTGAATATAGTAACTAGTTAATTGCCACCTCTGATCTGGTACACACTGACCGAGATGAGCTGCTATTCTTACACAGTAAATCATACTCATACTGTATGCTAGCTGATGACATGTCTTGTCCCACTACGATTAGTTGGGATTGAACTGCCAATCTGCCATAATGGCTGTGAGGGGGAACTGAACTTTTCCACCAACCAAGCTACTGCCGCTCGAGAAGATACTGCTGACATGTTATTTTGAGATTGCGGAAAATACTGTTATCCAACTCCTACCTCTATTCTCTATTCTTGCATTGTTTGTTCAAATCTGAGCGGAGCGGCTGTCGGTTGCATCTTTGCAAACGCCTTTGTGTCTTATATGCTGAAGACAAACTCTGCGCTCGCTGGAGACGAGAGGCACGAGGAGACGCATGTGCTCCAAAGAGGCAGAGGAAAACATCCCCTGACATGGATATGTTGGGGTTTAGAGATGCCCAACTAAATCGGAAAACTGACTTCACCAAACTTGATATATATTCTTTTAATCATCAAAGGATTCGTAATAACAATTGTTAAATCCTGACTCTCAAAGGTGCAGATGGTCCTTGACATTAAGTAAATGAATAATGCTATGCAAAGCGTCCATGAGTCTAAAAAAAAGAAACACTTTATTAAACTGATGCATTTTTTATCATTATATAATTATTGCACCAGTAAACAAGGCAATCCATGTAATCTTGAGGGACGTGTTTGGAAAGGTATCTAGTGTGAAAACCGATTTTAAATATAATTTCCAATACATACCACGGTGTTTTATTATGTTTTCATGAAGGCGTATAATTTCTATTTGTAGCGCACTGACTTATTGTTTTTATAGCTTTGTTGTACTGGCTTATCAGGTCACATCATAAACACTGTGACTAACATGGACTTATGACTGTCTTGTTGCCACATGATCACAGGTAGATGGGCTGACCGTGCAGACAAATCAGCAGCAGTTTTTTTAAGCAGGACAGAGTGAGACAGCTGGAAACCACTGCAGTAAAACCCGAGGGGACATTGATTTGGCCGTTTGCACCAAGATTATTTTACACAGATGGCGCAGATGCTGCAACCTGCACAGTGCTCTGGGGTAAAATATGGACAGAGCAGGTGGAATGTTGTTTTTCAGAGGAGATGCTGGTACTATATGATGAAGGAAGAAAGTTAAAAGGAGGTATGGAAGAGGACTATAGCTCCTGGCACCTATTGAAGGGCACTGCATTTATTCAAACTCTACCTGCTCTCTGAGGCAGTTTTGACAAATGTGGAAAAGGAAAGCATGTTGGAAATATTTTTAAAAGGTTTTTCCTTTATTCTGCTTATGTAATTTGGTAGTGTAGTGTGACATAGTAGTTTAGATGTAGGGCAACACAACCCACAGCTTGGCAAGTTAAAAAAAAAGACCATAAATTGACAACAATAATAACAACAATAATTTTAATGTTTCCAATGTTTCATGTTTTCCACTCTCATTTGTTTCTCAGTGCAAAATCTAGTTTTCCACAAATATTACTCCTGAATAGTCTTTTGTCCTTTTAGACTAAACTAGTCAACAGCAACTTTCTTTCGCAAGTCCCGTTCCCATGACAACCCGATTACAGCCAGAGATGCTCCTCTGAACGACCCACTTGTTCTCACTTTGCAGTCAACCAACTACAGGCTACAATCAACAAACCAGTGAAGTCAGTCATGCACGTAAACAGAGGGGTTATCCCAAATTTGTAATACTAATAACTTAAAAAAATAAAATAATAATAATAAGTAAAAGTCAGAAGAAAGAGAGAAATGTATTTTGTAAAAATAAAAACCACCTAAGACTATACCAGGACAACTTGCTAGATCTAAATCATAACTTTGTTCTAAACTCTTAAATCACGTAAATGATGACCAACAACATGAATACACGTGTCTCTAAATTAAACAAAGCCTGAGTGACATCAGAGGCAGCTTGTGTACCACAGTTTGGGATCCACTTATCTAGTGAATGCTTTGGTAAATTTAGAAAGAATGGCATAATAGTAAAGTGCAATATTTGGTCATTCCTGAATTATGATCTAGTTGCGCTATTTTTCATTCAAAGCGATCTTTGCCTCCTACCTCTGCATATAATTTCTGATTGAGCAGAAGCTAGGAACCCCAGACAATAAATTAGTGTGCTATTTTTGTCCCTTGGTGCGCACCGTAGAGGTTGAGGTCAGGCCAGATACGAATATTGAAAATAAACACCAGCGTGTGCAGTAATTAATTACTTCGCTTTTACAGCTGCTAAAAGTGTTGACGTGGCAACTCCAGCACAAGGTACAATTAAATGCCTCATAGTACGGTTCATTTCCCCGTCTTAGTGCACAATGAACCAATTATTTTAGATTTGGAGTAATTCAAAAATATTAACAAAGTGGATTGAGAAAAGACTCCATTATGTTTAAGCTATTTCAGAAATGTATCTCACACCCTGTGTGCACTTTATATTAGCTGTAAATCACACGGTTCTAAAATATACATACAATAAGGATGGATACTGGGGGGGGGGGGGGGGGGGAATAGTATAGGTACTAATGTTTTCGAAATAAGTTTAAAAAGCAGGTATAAAAAAAAACATATATTTTTAGAGACCAAGTTTTGACGCTGTTGGCCCAGGGACGGCATTAAAGGAAGTGACTTGGTTGTGATGATACATTTACTCCAAGACATACTTTTTTATGGAATAAATTAACATTATTGCTCCGTTTTCTGGTTCTAGTTGACAAATATTTTAGTTTAGGTATCGGTATCAAAACCCAAGTATCATTAAAGTATCATTATCGGAAAAAATTTAACGGTACCTAGCCCTAATTTTAAGCTGCTGTATGTATTAGCTTAATTGTGCATTTAGATCAAGATTTACTTAAATCTTGATCTAAATGCAATGTTGATTTCCACCACTCCGACTGCTCACTCATAACCTCTATGAACGGCTTTAAGTTTTATAGAAATTTGATACAGGTTTCAAAATTGCATTACAACCGAACTCTGGATGTAACTGATATAGGACTTTGGACTGGAAAAACTCAATTAGTTCTGCTCACTGTCAAAGTATCATTCACTGTGAAGACCTGATGTCTAACAAGGGCTAACATTTGGTGCATTAAATAGAAACTATTAAAAAAATATGTTGGAACAGGCACTGAGGTATAAAAATTGAGTAAAAGATGGAATAAATAAGTTTTAAATCTGGAATAAAGTTTACACAGGACACTCAAACATGATTGGGCGGCACAGTGGCACAGCGGTTAGCGCTCATGCTTCACAGCTAGAAGGTACCGAGTTCGATTCCCAAAAATGTACAAAAGGTTCCCCTCTGGTGCCAGGACTTCCATGAAAAAGAGATTCTTAATCTCAGTGTGACTATCCTGGTTAAATAAAGGTCAATAAATAAATTAAACCAGGACAAAAACTATTCGCACTTAAGACGTCACATGGAGAAAACTCAGCCTTATTCAGAACTGACTCCAAACTAGAAATAAAAAGGCCAACACTGTCTAAACCTGCAACTAATCCAGGTACAAAGGCCTAAAGCAGCAAATCCGACACTCGCTAAATAACTATGATGAAGCTTTGCTCTAAGCTGCCATTGAAAAAGCCATGCATTAACCATCGCTGCAATTACATAACAGTCTTATCCCCGCTTTATGCTTGTAGGTGTTCTCAGCATTTGTCTCGTCTGTATTTATCCAAGGGGCGTGTGTGGAGGAACAATGGACATTAGAGGAGCCTGCAGCTAGTGTTTCAGGCGCGTGGTTAATTTTTCCACGGTGCCTGTCCATTCAACGCTCAAGTGGACAAAAACAACACGAGCAAGTGCCGGGTTTCCTGATGGAATATCCGAACGGACTTGGGATAACCAGTGCATTAGGCCTACAGCACTAATCCAATGTTTAAAGGCACAGCTTATGAAGGGAATGCCTGCTATTAAAGATAAACTGTAAACACACTCTTACAGTGTGTACAGTTTACTCTGCCAGTGCCGAGTAAACAGTGGCCACTCATTTTTACATGAGTTAGATAACAGAAGCAACACCATATCAAACTTACAGGCATTTTCTGCCATCAAAACATGCAGGATTACTTCCTAAGCTAAATACAGCCTCTTAGAGCAGAGGTTTCCAAACTTTTCAGGCCGCAACCCCCAAAATTACTCAACCAACACTTCTGTAAAATTTCATTAGTATTTATAACAATTCAAGGTGCAAAACATTTAAATCTGGTTTAATTATGTTAGTTTGGATACTGTTAATATTTGTCTTAATTTCACTATAATATATGTGAAAAATGTTCATACTGTCTTCTTAGTTTAAACTATTGAAGATTTGGTAACTTTGGTAACCACTGTCTGAGAGCATATGACATTGCTTGTCGCCTGTATGATAGTATGAGAATGCTAAGCCATGATACAAACGAGTGCTAAAAGAAAACAACAATACGCACAAGAACTATGACACAAAATGGTAACACCATATGCTTCTCTATACAAGTTCCTTCATTGAAGACAACCAGACTCTCCACATGCTGTCATTAAATCAGCTTGTGTGAACATATTGGCAACATTTGTCCAGCTCTTATGGAGACTGGACGTATTATTTGCTCTCAATAAACGTATGAAGGGAGACACTTGAACTTAAAGCATCAAGAGGTGCACAAATACAATTAGATTCAAAAACAGGTCCTTGTAATAAAGTGGCTACTTCTCACTTTAGACATGGTAGTTAATGAGAACGTCCTTCATGTGCTCAAAGTAAATGCAACATGAAAACCACATCCATAGCGTACCCATTTCAATTAGGTGGGTCAATACATGCTTTTCCACTGGATTAGTAGACTGTCTGCATGTTAATCTGATAATTCTTGTGTAAACATCGGATTAATCTTATATAAACATATCCCATAACCAGCCATTTTTCCATTGACAAGCAGTGGCAGAGCTGTATGATTTAGGTAAAATAACCAATCACTACTTGACATGTCTTGCAATTATGATGAGTTAACAGTGCATAGCCTTGGAGAGAAGACTGAAATATGAACAGCCAAAAGAATCGCCCAAAGAATCGCCCAAAGAATCGCATGTATTTTAGAACATATATGTGACAAGTGCTATTTGGTTGTACGCTTGACAAATTAAGCACTTACTTACTTATATGAAAAGGTAAGCAGATAGGACTGTGTGCCATTAAACAATACTAGTATGATACCGGTATGATATTGAAGAAAAAAAGAAAACAAGCTTTGATTCTGTTGGTCTAGGGACAGCATTAAAGGAAGTTACTAGTTTCTTTCACCTCAAATAAATTATACAAATTTAAAATAAATAGTATTTTATGGAATAAATTAACATTATTGTTCAGGTGGTTCTAGAACTATTTTAGTATAGTTCAGGCATCGGTATCATGAACCAACTATCATTAAAGTACCAGTATCGCAAATAAGCCAGTGTTTAACATATTGTACTAAGACAGAATATGTTGTAGTTTGCAAAAGATATTGTACTGCTTAAATAATTTCAACCATTAATTTTTTTTATTGTGATTCAATTACAATTAATTGAGCAGCTCTACCAACAAATCTCTTTAATACACTAATAATTTACTGAGAGAGAGAAAGACAAGTTTACTGAATATGCACAGGTCTGTCTATTAAAAACAACATCCCCCTGTTCTACTTGCAGTGAGTTTGCGATTAGCTTTTCGTGTTATTTAAGCAGACAACATTAACTTTATCAATGGGCTGATGAAGGTTGGATGTCTTACCGCGCTGTGGCCGCTCTGTGCAGGTCTGTAAGTGTCCCTCTGTTCCACCTGCCTGCTGTCACTGTGGATCTAGGGCAATACCTGGAGTCAGGTGTCACCAGCAGTTTGTGTGTGAGGGAGAGAGGGGGGAGCCTTAACGATGTGAATGTGTAGGCGGACAGAGCACCAAGGCAAAACATCCACTCTTACTGTATGTATGAAAAACTGATTGCTCTTCCAGGGCGCAGTCATGTGTCGTAATGTAAAAGAGGGATTCAAGAGAGAAGGATGCAGTGCTGTGCAAAAGTCTAAGAGGCGGTTGTGTTCCAGAATATGCAAAGTTACCTGGCACCAAGACACTGGCTCTCGCAGTATCAAAAGGACAGCACTAGCGTAGCACGATTTGAGTACAATACAGAATGGCTATTGACTGTGTGTGTGTACAAGTCTAAAACTACCGGGTTAGCCAGGTTATTACATGTAATCCCGAGAAGACTCTTTTGTTGTCTTTTCAGCACTGCCTAAATAATTGCATTCATTGTGATTTGCTAATTGCATTCAACTTCTGACTCACTACAAAAAACGCGCTATAAAAGTTTGATGATTTATTATTATTATTAACTTACGATTTCGATTATAATGCATGCTGTCCAACAAAGCATCAAGAAGTAAACAAACACAATCCTAATGTGTCAGAAGTCAAAGGGTATGATTTGTTATACCTGTTTGAGCATCCTTGTAGAATATATTGGCTGGTATCCGTGTAGTTGATTCCAAACGGTTTGGTATCACTGTCTGTTAAACGGTTTAGACATGTCATGGCCGACACCTTTTTTCGTCTTGACTTAGTTTAACATCTTTGCACCAAATAGGAATGCTTATTTCAGTTGATTATCCCCAAATGTTTTCTGCAGGGGTAGTTGACGTGTTAAATTCAATGTGTGGACCTTTTGCATTTCTTCGCACCTGCCACAGGCCATTGCACAGTGCTGTATGTGGATCATCTCTAGGCGTCTACAGGAGGTGTGTCAGCGAGTACATAGCCAGTCTGAGAGCTGACGGAGGGAGATGGCTGCTCTGATGTGTGCTCGGAGCTGCTGCTGAGGAGGCACAAAGTGATGCGTTGTGTCCTCCGGCGCATGAGAACAGAGCGGCATTCAGCGTTTCAACAAGACCAGACCCACAGAGGCGCTCATTATGGGGCCCGACTGTAACTGTCCATGCACGTGCTTTTATTTTTACAATCTTTTTTTTTTTTTTTTTCAAATGTGGTGCAATTTTTAGATATTGAATAATTTATGGTAAGATATGCAGGCTACAATACGCGCCATCATAACGCAGTCTTTAAGGACCAGGCGCCGAAAGGGCACAAAGACTGCCTCAGCGTTGTAGGTTTGAATCCCAACTCTAAAATGTTTCAGCACTTACAATAATTTTAAGTGTAAATTATATTTCCATTGGGGGCTTACATGGAAAGTTGTGTGGGCCACAAACAAAAAGGTTTCAAAAGGTCTCTTGACCAAAACAAAACCGCTATACAAGACAAGAATCAAAACACAACCTTTGGCAATT
Organism: Proterorhinus semilunaris; assembly: GCA_021464625.1. NCBI lineage: Eukaryota > Metazoa > Chordata > Actinopteri > Gobiiformes > Gobiidae > Proterorhinus > Proterorhinus semilunaris. The sequence continues at coordinate 13,287,146 of CM038351.1, read as the reverse complement.
GCATGTCCTGATGAGGGCCCGGTGCTAAACTATTTTTTTTAACCAACTTTTTAAACAGCCTAACATCTGCGTATTTGAGTATCTTTCATAACATCACGCCACTCCCCTGCCCGTCTCCTATCGATTCTCAGTTGTTCTTTGGCAGCATCACACAGCTTCTTCCTCTGGGCTCTATGCTAATGAAGGGGCTACATCAACCTGCTCTGCTGCCTATAATACAGCGGCAGGCTCACACTTCAAAGACAAAGCTGGCTTGGAACAGAAATAGCCTCCCCCGGTGGTAAACATCCACATTAATATCACATTCACACACATAAGGATAGACAGAGACGGGGCTGCTAGCATTAGCTCCATACTTGACATTTAGTGAAGTGGACTTATGGTGATCTCTAGAGATATTACTGCCTATAGTGCTTAACCAAAGGTGGCACTGGATATTTCTGGTGAAGCGATGAAAAAAAAGGCTGAAATGCCATTGTGGATAGGCCATCAATATGCACAGGATTTTAGAGTAGAATGTAATGTTTTGTTAATTTTTCCAATTGAGTGGAGAGAATGGGAAGAGACAGGATTTAGTCTCACAAGATCAAGAGAGGCCTTTGTATGGGCTTCAGTCATATGTGGTTGTTTTCATGTTATAGACGCGATTTGCAGACTTTTGACAATTGGAAAGATTATTTTGTCGTGAATTTTTTTGTGTCACACTTGAAGGGAGCTCTGATGTTCACAGGAAAAAAGGCAAAACAAATTGTTGACATTTGTACAGCAGAAAAAGTGTAGTAGTAATAGTCATAGAAGTATAGTTGCAGTATAGTAGAAGTATAGTAACAGCAGTAGTAGTAGTAGTATAGGCTAGCTGCAGATATCCTAAAATAGATTTATATTTTGCTTTAATTCAGAATTCAATAATAAAGTGAAAGTGATACAACTAGAATGCGCTTTAGCTCTGTGCTTCATCAACGTTCATTTGAAGTTGAATATTTGTTCCTGAATGTAGATCAAGGGCAGCCCCCTCAAGAATCTGTGAAATGCTGTAATTACATTTATGTCCTTGAGCAATTCTTCGCTCTCATCCTCAGAGGCTATACCATGTGAAGCCATGCCAAACCTGCCATAACACTTTGTAAAATACACTATGAAGTTTGAACAATTGAACACTAGTGTGGATAAGAGCAGACGTTCCCAGTGTCGACAAACTACTGGACAATTGTAATGATTGATCACTTTGTACACATATCCATTTGAGAGCTTGAATAGCAAAATCCTTTGACTGAGAAAAAAAGTTTGAACCGTAAGAATGTAAGACACAGGCCAGTGCAGGGTAAGGACTACTTCCTGTCCACATCTTAACATGTATTAAAAATAAGATAATATCAAATAAAGGAGTCTTAAACAAAGATCAAGCCAACCGTGTTTCATAAAAAATTCGATGTTTCGATGGTGCTATTTTACCTATTGTTGGCGTCAAATTAACTTGATCCTTTACCTTTTTAATATGTTTTAAGTAATTATCGAGGAAACAGGAAACACTGTTGCCATACGAGGTTAGCAGCATTCCGTGCAGACCCTAAAATCACGATATGCCAGTGCAATAATCACACCCATTACTGTGCTGAGAGGCAGAAGCAATAACCGCTTTGTACACTGTTGTTTTATAGAAGAAAGGGCTACACAACGTATCGACTGGGTGATGCGTAATCTATAACACATACAGCTGGCATATAACAAAATTGCTAAGGTTTTCGCTCTGACCGAGAACTGAGGTTTACTTTTTCTCCTAACCCAGCCTAAAACCAAAAAGCATAGAATAAAAATGTGCAGAGTTTTATTCATTATTTTCCGAACTTGCTTCCTGTTTTGGTCCTGATTTTGTATTCAAATCATAATTCTACGAAATGTAATGACCTGAACGCTGCACATAGCGCCTTCCTTCATACTGGGTGAATCTACTGACTAGGCCCCTGTGATTACAATCGAATCAATAGTTACAGTCTGGAGTTAGGCAGAATATACTGTATGACTAAGTGGAATAGATGTTGTGCATATAGCTGCCAGTCCATATGCCGATGAATGTGTTTGTGAGTCAGCTTTTTGTTGATGACAACATTATTTACTGTGCAATCCAATCTGACAAATGCAATGATCTGACCAAATGTACTCCGGCTGCTAGCAATGATCCACTAATCCTATGTTACATGACATTTGATGCTATCATCCATCTTGGAGCACTTGTGATGTCTATAAAAGGTATTTCTTGATAAATTATTGTGTTGTTGTGTATTGCTTAGTCCTTTGGATGAATCATTAGGCAAAACGGGACTGAGTTTTTGCAGCTGAAATGGGTGTGCTGCAGGTTCACCATTTTGCATATCCAGCCAAGTCGCAAACGTTATGAACTGGTTCTTAAGGTATTACATACTAATTTGTAGCTGTGTGTAAAATCTGACATTAACTATTGGGGGAAAAAGACCACATGAAATAAGATAAATGGCTTCATACGAGCTTGACAAAAGAGAAGTGATGCTGTTTTTAAGTAGGTTTGGACTCTCTAGACTTGGAATTAGAGAAATCAACTTCAAAAGAGCTGGTTCCTTTCGACATATAATATTAAGATACTTAAAATATATTCAAAACCAGCATAAATTATCTTTATTTATGCATTTTAAGTCATTTTCTTATCTACATTTGTTTTGTTTTTTTGTAAGCCTTTTCTATTATCTGTTCTTTCTTTCACTACCCGTTTTGGTCAGTTGAAGGAAGTTATATATAAACATTATCCTCTGTAACCACATTATATCCTCTTTCTCCACACCCGGGATTCTACTTTTTAAGGCTTCTCTGGGCCAGACATCCAGTGAGTAGCTGGGAACAATAAGAAGCTCTCCAGGACTTTCCGAGCAGCTCCCTCAAGGCTTTTCTGAATTCCTAAATTAACTTGTCAGTCAAGAGTAAAAATTGAATTACTGCATTGGCACAACAACTTAGTCAAGTCAAATTAATAGAAGCCATTTCCCCGTGCGCTGCAATCAGCAAATGTAGAAAAGCATTATAATAAAACTAAATGCATCTTGTGTCTCTTTTGAAATATCCTCTTAGCTATAGGTGTACATTTCGCAGCTTAAGCCCGAGAGTAACTCATGGATCCCCAACAGGCTCGGGGAGTTTCCTGACACCTCTAACCTCAGCATCCATCTCTCCAAACGCCCATCTCAGTCTGGCTTTATAGTAACTAAATAAATCTCCACTACCTCCAACATAGCTTGTCCATCTGATGTTATCCTAATGTAGTCCTAATCCAATCCCTTCTTATCACTCCTAAACAGACTCTCATCATCATTTACTGTATAACCCTTTGACAACCCCTCCACAATCGTGTGACCTACTTTATTTTCTTTATGGCTTTCATGTTACGCCCCTATCTCCAACCTCATATTGCGCTGGCTGTAACTGTCTCCTCAGTCTCTTAACCAGGTGATAACGACCACGGCATTGACTTGTATCGTGAGACGCCAGCAGGGCGCGCATAAATCTTAAAACGGCAGCAGCCAGCGGTCTACCCGGGCTAAATGTTTTCCCCTCTCTTCACAACTGGGCCTCTGTCTGTACTACTAGCACACGCCAATACCGCTGACAGCGCGCGCGATTGATTTAAGAGATCCATACTTTCATTTTGCACACGGAGGCCAACACCACAGAGCCCGGCCGTGAATGCATTCCACCTGACACATCTATAGCCGTGTTGTCTGGCATATACCCCGAGTACACTGACAGCCCCGCATAATCTACGAAGAGCGAAAGGCATGGATCGATACGCGGCGTTAATGGCAGATGAGCGGATGCATGTCATATCGGGATTACATAGTCTTAATTGCAATGTAAAGGCACAAAGAGAACAAAGACCTTGGCCTCTAGAACAGCCACATATTGCTGAACGTGGCGTGGTAAAAGGAACGGAGGAGATGGTGCGTAAAAATAAAATTGGCATGTTGACATCGCCTTTTACGCATTCAGGTCAGACGAGAAAAACGCAAGCACCGGCGCGTGCACACACACACACACATGAGCGAATCAGCAACAAGATGAAGAGGAGGCTACACAGTACAATCTGTGCGGATCGATCAGGATTGAGGTGCCAAATGCAAGGTCACCACCGGCAACGCGACAACGGTCAGCAACCAGACACAACGGGCATAGGGAGAAATAGACCAAATAACACGGCTATACCTGTTTGGACGCGAATCCGCCTCCCCGCCGCTGGTGTGGAGGTAAAACCCGCGACTCTATTGTGTTGCTGATGCTGCGGGCGCACGACAGAAGAGAGGCGAGATGGGAGGAGGCAGACGAGTCGAGTCGAGCAGGCGAAGGCAAGGCACGGCAGTCAGTCCCCCCTGCACAGCTGCACACGCGGACCGGAGTGAGAGAGGAGGCTACGGGGAGGGTGTGGCAGCGACGGGGAACGGGCGCGAGATGATGGCACAACGCGCGCATGCACTGGCACCTGCGAGCTTCTGTCACGATGCGAGCGCGTTACACAGCGACGTAATGTAGGCTCGTGTGGACTAGGACTGACTGAACCAGAGCGCAACCAGTCACAGATAAAACCGGTCAATGAGGCAGCGATTCCCCAATGGTTGGTTGATAAGTGAACGGCAGTAATGGCAGTTATGCTGCTGCTGGATCAAACCCTGAATCATAACCTTACAGATCAGCTTATAGCAACATATAGGCTAAACATGTGTTGCCACATAAATTAGCCTACATTTAGGTTTGCGTGATTTGAAAGGAATAGGAAGCAAAGCTGGGCATATAGTAATAGTAATAATAATAATAATCTTTTTGTATTCTTCAGAGTTTAGACACTGCATTTGTTAAATAGAAATGAAGAATTTAATTATTGGTTTTCTTTTCAAAGACAAATTCATCATCTGTGCCTCTTTTGCCAGTGAGCAATCTGCCTGTATGTAATATTGTAACAAGACTCTGCCCTTAAGGCAAAAATAACAACCACATTCTTTTATTATTCTGATATTTCTCAATTTCTCTTTTCCCCACACTTTTGGCCGAGGAACAGGAAGAGGCGTGGCTTATCCCCCTGCGCAACCAAAACTTCTGCCTCTTCACAAAGTTCAGTATGGGTACGTGGTGGTAGCAGACCTCGGCTGACCGGTTTGAGGAGTTTTTTTTTAATTCTTGTTAAGTTCTCCTCGGAAGGGAAACGGGGCCATGTTTTCTTTCGGGGCAGACCGCTCAGTGAAGAGGCACGAAGGAGCTCGGAGCGCACCGCCTGGAAACCTTCGGGTCACCATGAACTCTGTGTCGGTCCGCCGTTCCTCCGCCGTACTGCCGTCTGTGCTTACCTTCCTGGTGATCGTGGCGTCTGGGGGCCTGCTCATGATGATCGAGAAGGGCATGTTGAACACCATGGAGGCGCCAGGACCGCGGTCCATGGGCGGCAGCAGCAGCAGGGTCCGCACGTTCGAGAGTAGTAATCACGACTCGGAGGACGTGGACCTCCAGGTAGAGCTGCACACAACACTTCAGGGAACAAAGTCTCAGTTTACGTGAATATTTACAGATATCTCATCAGAGCTTTCACTCGTGTAAGTAGCGGGAGAAGTATCTCAAACACATTACAACAGTTTGTGCGTCATGCGTCCTTTTGTTTTTATAAAGTGCACCGACGCGTGACACGGTGCAGATGTTGGTACTGCAGACCACTTCGGTAAAGTTAGAAAGATATTCACAGATTCGGCTTTTCCGGATCAATAACTCATCATCGCAACATTGCTTTCACAAAACCGACACTTCAATGCGATCAAGGCAAGGTGGACTACTACCTACAATCGTATTTTCCTCAAAACAAGCTGCCCTCCGTGCTGGGAGACGTGCATTGGCCTCTACGCAGAGCCTGCTGGTGCTCGAATGCGCAGGGACCGTCTACAAATGGCAACACCGAAAAAAATAAGATACAGAAATATTCAATAGCCTTGACCTAAGACATGTGTAGTGTCATTAAAATTGCGTGTATGTGTTTCTGATTGTGTGTGTGTGTGCGTGTGTGTGTGCATATATATATATATATATATTTATTTTTTATTTTTTTCTTGGATTGGAAAATTATTATGATTTTAAATATTGTTTAACATCCTTATAGGGCAATCTTTAGCAAAATCTCTTTGTAAAGGTGTATGGTAAAAAAAAACATTAAAAGTCAACTTTATCAAATTTCTTTGGATAAAGGGTTTTTCTTTTTTCATTTCAATTATGTTTTATCATTATAATGAGTCAAAAGTATACCATTGCATGTTGTATTGCCACACATAACAAAGTAGATATAAACCATCTCACCTTAATCACATACTTTGAAAGAAGTTGTTTCAAATTAATTTAATTTTTTTTTTTATCACGTACAAACGACTAAAATGCGCAATAAGTACACTATTACATGGTGTAGTGCCACCAAACTCACATCATATATTAATCATCTCCCCTTGATCACACTACAGCTCCCAGTTTGGTCAAATATAATGAAAATTAATTTTAAGGATTTTTTTATCAAGAAAAAACGACTAAAATGCACAATAAGTACACTATTACATGGTGTAGTGCCACCAAACTCACATCATATATTAATCATCTCCCCTTGATCACACTACAGCTCCCAGTTTGGTCAAATATAATGAAAATTAATTTTCATTATATTTGAAAATATAATGAAAAATATAATGAAAATTAATTTTCATTATATTTGACCAAACTGGGAGCTGTAGTGTGATCAAGGGGAGATGATTAATATATGATGTGAGTTTGGTGGCACTACACCATGTAATAGTGTACTTATTGTGCATTTTAGTCGTTTTTTCTTGATAAAAAAATCCTTAAAATTAATTTTCATTATATTTGACCAAACTGGGAGCTGTAGTGTGATCAAGGGGAGATGATTAATATATGATGTGAGTTTGGTGGCACTACACCATGTAATAGTGTACTTATTGTGCATTTTAGTCGTTTTTTCTTGATAAAAAATCCTTAAAAATAATTTTCATTATATTTGACCAAACTGGGAGCTGTAGTGTGATCAAGGGGAGATGATTAATATATGATGTGAGTTTGGTGGCACTACACCATGTAATAGTGTACTTATTGTGCATTTTAGTCGTTTTTTCTTGATAAAAAATCCTTAAAATTAATTTTCATTATATTTGAAAATATAATGAAAAATATAATGAAAATTAATTTTCATTATATTTGACCAAACTGGGAGCTGTAGTGTGATCAAGGGGAGATGATTAATATATGATGTGAGTTTGGTGGCACTACACCATGTAATAGTGTACTTATTGTGCATTTTAGTCGTTTTTTCTTGATAAAAAAATCCTTAAAATTAATTTTCATTATATTTGACCAAACTGGGAGCTGTAGTGTGATCAAGGGGAGATGATTAATATATGATGTGAGTTTGGTGGCACTACACCATGTAATAGTGTACTTATTGTGCATTTTAGTCGTTTTTTCTTGATAAAAAATCCTTAAAAATAATTGTCATTATATTTGACCAAACTGGGAGCTGTAGTGTGATCAAGGGGAGATGATTAATATATGATGTGAGTTTGGTGGCACTACACCATGTAATAGTGTACTTATTGTGCATTTTAGTCGTTTTTTCTTGATAAAAAATCCTTAAAATTAATTTTCATTATATTTGACCAAACTGGGAGCTGTAGTGTGATCAAGGGGAGATGATTAATATATGATGTGAGTTTGGTGGCACTACACCATGTAATAGTGTACTTATTGTGCATTTTAGTCGTTTTTTCTTGATAAAAAATCCTTAAAAATAATTTTCATTATATTTGACCAAACTGGGAGCTGTAGTGTGATCAAGGGGAGATGATTAATATATGATGTGAGTTTGGTGGCACTACACCATGTAATAGTGTACTTATTGCGCATTTTAGTCGTTTGTACGTGATAAAAAAAAATTAAATTAATTTGAAACAACTTCTTTCAAAGTATGTGATTAAGGTGAGATGGTTTATATCTACTTTGTTATGTGTGGCAATACAACATGCAATGGTATACTTTTGACTCATTATAATGATAAAACATAATTGAAATGAAAAAAGAAAAACCCTTTATCCAAAGAAATTTGATAAAGTTGACTTTTAATGTTTTTTTTTACCATACACCTTTACAAAGAGATTTTGCTAAAGATTGCCCTATAAGGATGTTAAACAATATTTAAAATCATAATAATTTTCCAATCCAAGAAAAAAAAAAAAAAAAAATATATATATATATATATATATATGCACACACACACGCACACACACACACAATCAGAAACACATACACGCAATTTTAATGACACTACACATGTCTTAGGTCAAGGCTATTGAATATTTCTGTATCTTATTTTTTTCGGTGTTGCCATTTGTAGACGGTCCCTGCGCATTCGAGCACCAGCAGGCTCTGCGTAGAGGCCAATGCACGTCTCCCAGCACGGAGGGCAGCTTGTTTTGAGGAAAATACGATTGTAGGTAGTAGTCCACCTTGCCTTGATCGCATTGAAGTGTCGGTTTTGTGAAAGCAATGTTGCGATGATGAGTTATTGATCCGGAAAAGCCGAATCTGTGAATATCTTTCTAACTTTACCGAAGTCTGCAGACCACATGATTTATAGTAAACACCAGAGATCTGTTGAAAAAAAGACAACACCTGCAATAATAGACACTAGCAAATGTGTTATTGCAGAGTTATGTTCCATTATTCCTTGTGTAACCTGGTAAAGCAGAAGAAAAACTGGATATGAATCATACTCAGTTCAGGTGTAACATTGCTCAAAAGCTTTTACTGACTAGACATGTGTCAACTTGGTGATTTGAGATGTTATTACATTATACGTCTCAAACTCTCCATGTTTCTTTTTGTAAACCCTACATCATTTTGTATAAAACCCCAAAATGGCATAAACTAGCCTACATACAATAGTCTATTAAGCCGAGCAAATCTCGAGTGTAATTCTTAAGCTATGTTTGTTCAAAGAATGTTCTTTGTAAAAGTGCATAGAAGAAGAAGAAGAACAATTTCTGCAAGAACATAGTCAACACAATTATATTTGAAATGTTGCACCCAGCTTTCTTTAGTTTGACATTTTTTGTGTTTATATTTTCACTTCCTTTTTGGACACGGACAGGAAGTGACATAGATAGAGGCAAACAATTTTAAATGGGTGCAGTAAATGAGTCAAACTGCTGTGGAACTTTACCTCAACCTAATGATCATCAGTTTAAAAACTCAAATAAAAACTGCTTTTCTTCATTAAATTGCTGCTTCTCTGAAATCAAATTATTATTATTACTTACCACAGACGTTATCCATCTAAATACGTCATATCTACAGATCTACCTGAAAGGGATTGACTCTCAACCCCCCCCCCCCCCCCGCAATACTTTACCAAATGTTACGCCCTTGATCAAATTAATATTGTCATATACCATTTAATGTGGCCCATAGTTGTGACCTTATAAACTTTCTGAAAACGTCACTATGGAACACGCCGGGACGACGGAGAGCCGTAATTTACACAGTAAATTAAAGTACTCATTAAAAACTGAACCAAATATTTTTTACGTGTACATATTGTTGGCATTCTCTCCATCTCAAATCAGAAAAGAACATACCACCGGTTTTAAACACTTTTTAGCCCTTTAAGACTTGATCTGATATTTGCCATCTTGTGCTTTTGTTTTAAAGGTTTACCAGGACATCAGAAATCGGACCATCAGAGCCATGTGCAGTCAGCCAAACATGCCCCACGACATTTGGGCCCTTCACCCAGCAGAGAGACGAACGCTACTTAAACACATTTTAGTCAATGACCAATACGGTTTTCTCTACTGTTACGTGCCCAAAGTCGCCTGCTCCAATTGGAAAAGGGTTCTGAAAGTTTTGAGCGGGGCGCTGGAGAATGTGAAAGTCAATATCAAGATGAACCACAAAAGTGATCTCGTTTTTTTGGGATCTTTCAAACAAGCTGAAATCGACTACAGACTGAAGCACTATTTCAAGTTCATGTTCGCCCGGGAACCGATGGCGCGGCTGCTTTCTGCGTACAGGAACAAGTTTGGCGAGATCGAGTCCTATCAGAAAAAATACGGTGTTGAGATCATAAAAAAATACAGGAAAGGATACATCAAGAATTCGAAAATTGCCGGAGACGACGTAACCTTTGATGAATTTGTCCGCTACTTGCTGGACGAAGAGGTGGAGCAAATGAACGAACATTGGATGCCTATGTACAACTTGTGTCAACCATGTGCAGTGCCGTATGACTTTATTGGTTCCTATGAGAATCTAGAACGGGACGCAGATTATGTGCTTCAGCAAGTCAAAGCACCGTCCTCTGTCCATTTCCCAGAAAGACAGGCGTGGTACAAACCAATTACGTCCGAAACGTTACATTATTATCTGTGTAGCCTGCCGCAAAGACTACTAAAGGAACTGTTGCCAAAGTATATCCTAGACTTTTCACTTTTTGCATATCCACTTCCTAATGTTACGCCTGAATACTGTCGGCATTAGCTGTGCAATGTTTTTACACAGGACACGAGGCAGAACACATCAGTAAGTGAAGATTGTGGAAATTTCATTTATTTCAGTAGTGTGATATTCATAATGTGTTGTTTTTATGGGTGCATTGAGACAGAGTGGTTAGTTCTCTCCCAGCAGCAAGGAGGTGGGTTTGATCCCAGCGTTTTTAACCCTATTTTGAGCAGTTTTGCGATAAAGCTGCATTTACTATGGGGCCGTTATTTTATGAGCATGCCATTACCAAAATAATTAAGTTTCTTACCACTTTGGATTATTGCCCCTGCTGTCAGCAGAGGGTGCACAAAAGGGCTTAACAAGGTGCTTAGAAAAGCAGTACTTGCTCCTGGCATTTCCAGACATTTGCTTGCCTTAGGTTATAAACCGTGAAACACTTATGCCGAGATGCCTAAAGGCATGTCAAAATGTGATTCGTAGGAGTGCTACTCGGATATAAAGTCTTTGTTTAAAATCATATTCTTCAGTGTAGGGATCATTCTTACAGCAAAAAGCTAAGGCACTCAAAAAGGTAGGACAAGTTAAAAAGCCTATTTTCCAGGGCTAAGTCCATTAAAAACACCTAAAGACATGTTTTTAGGAGCCACAATTGCTTTTTTTCTTGCCATTTTGAATCACCTACTGAAATAAATGGACGTTTCAGCAATGCTAGTATATGGACTGTATCTGTGTGGAGAAATATTGTTTTGTATTATTGGGAAACAAAGATTACATTTGCTGTTACAGTACATTTTTGATGTCCAGGTTGATCATTGAAAAAATACCAAAACCACTCAAGGATGAAAATATAATGTTGTGATTTTGTGCACTGTTACATAGTATTTGTAAATGTTTGTTAGGTGGCATTTTGATCAAAGCGGTTTAGCCTGCTGGCTGAACAGATACCATTTTCACTGTGTTGAAAACTTCTATATTTCATGTGTCATTCCTACAACCCTCTATATTTTAATAAAAACTAATATTTCTTAAAGTTGTATTTATGAATAAGCAAAAAACGTTTTGTCAGTTTAGTCTATGTTAAGCTGAAGAAATCATTATTCTTACCGCAGAAAACCACATTATTCAAATATAAGACTTTGAAGAGATTGAGAGAATCGTAAAAGTCTGACAACTTTAGATCAGTTAAGAACTTTTGCTTCTACACGAGCGGAGAAGTGCTTTATGGGTAATTGTTTGGATGGAAATCAACTTGGCCGCCATGGCAGTACCAGTGTTTGGAATAACGCCGTTTAAAAGAACGGCGTTATGCAACGTTATTTTTTCAGTAATGGAGTAATCTAAATCATTACTCTCCACGTCGTTACAACGCCGTTACTGTTACTAGGTAAACAAAGTGGCACGTTACAAATCGGCTGAATGAGCGCCGCGGTGTCAGCTCACGCAGCAGGAGCCGGGAGAGGGTGGGTGGAGTCTCACGGAGTACTCACGCCGTCAGTGCAGAGTGTTCGTGCTCTCTGCTCCAAAAACTACGCGCGTCCCCGACCCGGGGCTCGTCATCCCCACAGCGCGGTGCGGCCGTGGGGGAGAATCGAGTTGGTGATCATTGATCTGTTGTGTTGAACTTATTTTTAACACAAAGATGCAGAATCGGTGGAGACGCGTCTTTCCTATTCCTACATTAATAAAACAGCGGCACAAATACTGGTCAGTACCATTCAGTCACAGAGGCTTTCTACCCCCATTCAGTTACTATGGACATCTTTTACATTATAGTACATAAATAGAAACACCTGTCTGTTCTACTCATTTCAACGGACTTTTGAAAACTGTAAAAAAAAAATATATATATATATATAAATTCTTTGATATAAAGCCTTTTTTTTTTTAAACAGTAACGCAAATAGTTACTTTCATTATAGAGTAATTCAGTTACTAACTCAGTTACTTTTTGGAACAAGTAGTGAGTAACTATATCTAATTACTTTTTCCCAACACTGGGTAGTACATGGTGTGAAAAGATTCAGTCAGATTCAGTTTCTATTATCATCCACCTCGTCACATCACTGTAGAATCTCTCCAAATCTCATAATTATTCATAGACAACTTGTTTGGGCTAAATACATGCCCGCGCATATGGGGGAGGGAGTGAAGGAGGAGCTGAAAAAAGCAAAGTGGCAAAATGTTTGTTATGAATAATTTAATAACTTAAAACATTTACATGAGAGGCATAAAATCACTGCTACATTTTAGTTGTTGAGGTCCAAAGCCATGTTAAATAAAGAAAATACTTATCCTTCAAACATTGATAAATTAAAAAAATATATAATTCATATTTATTATGTTACGAGTGGCATTGTGGTTCTATTTAATGAATTAAGGAGGGCTCACAAGGTTTGGCAGTATGTTTGAGAATATATGGGACATTGGGGATTAAAACTGACCAATATACACACAGTAGTTGTGTAGGTACCCTTTGGTGGGTTGGAGGTTCACTAAGTGGCTCCTCTGTTGTTGGAAGTTGTTACTCTTTGAAGCTCACACTCCTGTAGTAAGAATTGCACAGGATAAGGAGTCAACAATTACATATACAAATTAAATCCATTGATATTTACAACCTTGGAAAACACAAGCATATAGGCATATCCCTGCATCAGGATTCTATATTATTTGTTATATTATCTGTCTTGTTATAATGAGCTAAAAATCTAGTATCCAAAGGTTGCTGACACACAGTATTAGTGTAACAAAGCCTCACTTGTCGGCTGATTTTGAGTCGTTGGACTGGTCCTGAGTCCGGTCCAGTCTTCGGAGGGCGGAGTGTTCAGGAGAGAATTGGCGAGACCCAGAGGAGGCGCTATGAGGTGATAAACTCCTGAAGGATGAGAATGACAGGCCCTGCTTCCTCATCTCCTGCACCGCTCTCTCCCTGCGTCACAACAACAGACAAGGAAAGTTACACAATGAAAACAATCAGTGCCCCGGGTATTTTTGTACATTTTAATTTCCGCCAAACTCACATTTACTGTAATACGATGTCTCAAAATACATTGTCTGTATGAAAATTGACTTCTTTTTTTATTTGCAGTCAAACAGATGGTTCTGCTTAAAGCTTCCATTTGTCTCACCGTTCAAAGCGTTCACTGGTCAGCTGACGCTTCAACACGTCCATCTCTGTCTGCAGCTGAGAAACTTTACTGCGAAGTTGAGACACCTCCCGGGCATGTTCAGCGCTGCGTTCAACAAGAAATATTACACCTCATTATAACAAATTCAACATATTTAATGCAATTCAAACAAATGATATTATTACTTTTTACTGTCAGCGAGGGTGAGCCTGTCTCGAAGTATTTTCAGCTCGGAGTCTTTTTCACTGGCTGTGAGGTGCGTCTGGAACTCCTTATGTCGATTGGTGGAGAGCAGCGTCTCCAGGTTGCGAACAGTTAATCTCTCGCTGGCCAGCTGTTTCTTGAGGAGCTCCGCCTCCGATCGAACATCCTCCAACTCTCCGGTAAGCTTCAAAAACAGACATACACATTTATCACGCACAGAGACACACGATGAACACAGATGGACGTTCAAAGGCTGCGTTTCATTTTTAAGGTAGCTACGGCATCACAAAGACAGTCAGCTTTCTGCCTCAGTCAACTGACAAAATCTGCCGTCATTTTATCCTCACTTTATCTGGCAGTGGTTATGGAACTAAACTAGCATGGTGTATTGTGATTCCAGTTACATTATTTAGTTTCTTTGTCCAGCTTTATTGGGCATTTATTGAGGGCGTATGAAAACAGTCCACGCAGCCTCACCCTCTCCAGATCCATGCTCTTGTTGGTGAGTTGTCGAGCCGTGATCTCTTTCCCAGAGTCTAATTTAACACAGAGCTCCCGGACAGAGGCCATGTCTGACAGCAGAGCACCCTTCTCCTCCTGGGCCTTGTGCAGCTCCTGCTCCAGACAGGACATCCCGCGAACCAGGGAGGACACCTGTGCCTCGTACGCCTGCAGAGCCTGCATGTGCTGCAAGGCGAGGGAGGGGACATTGCGGTTTACTTTACATTTGGATTATAAATGAAGCCCGTAAAAATGCCCATGCAAACATTTATAGAAAAAGACAACGCAGTACATAATCAACCCATTTTAGTCAGCAGCTCCTTTGAGGATGTAAAGCTAAACCTACCTGTTTGATTTCCCTCTCCTGGTTGCTTACGGTGTCTCTCAAATGCTTGCGGTCAGTGTCTGTGGACAGTAGCTCTAGTCTGATGGAGTTGTTAATGCCTTCCGCCTGCTGTAACCTCTGCTCCCACTCCTCCAAGTCTGTGTGAGCCATTTTGAAACGCTCCAGGAGGTCTCGGTTCTCCTGCTCCTGTGGAGCATCACCGCATAAACTCTGTCAGAAATGTCATGGTCAATATTAGATTGTTTATAAAAAGACGGGCTCCTAACCTTGGCGGCAATAACTTTTTCCACACTGGCCACTTCAGAGATATACGAGTGGACTCTTAGCTTTAGCTCGTCTTTCTCATGCAAGGCTTCTTCCATCTCCACGTGCACCGCCTGAACAGACACACAAGACATGGTTATTTTTATCAAGTGTTCGCATGTGGAGAAAGCCGTACCTGGTTCTCTCTGGTCATTGTGGCGAGGTCGTCCTGCAGCCTCCTGTTCTCCCTCACGGTGATCTCTCGGTCTCTCTTGAGTCTGACCACTTCCTCCTGACAGGTGTCCAACTGTCTCCTCAGACTGGCCACCTCCCGCTCACGGCTGTTTAAAGCCCCCTGCAGCTGACTGGAAGCAACAAAACCAACACATTTCCTTGTTACACATCATTTTTTTGTGAGGAGTGAACTAAAGCCATTGACCAGCTCCGCTTATTCTGAAGCAATATCATGTTTAAACAAGATCACTGGAAAAAATATAGCTTCAATAGTTTAAATGATACTGACGCCAGCGAGTTGTCCATGTTGGTCACCGTGATTCTCACTTCTTCAATGGTGCTCTCCTGTAAACCACAGACAAAAGGTCCTCATTGGTGAATTGCAAACATGAAACATTGTGAAGTTGCCTAATGATTGACTAATGTGGAGTATTTCATACAAATTCAGTTACTAAATGAATTCTAGAACAAAAAAGAGAAATTAGATATTGTTACTCTCAAAACCTTAGTGTAGGACTGGGAGATCTGACAATAAAAACCTCCCGAACCTTCTTGTTGAGCTCGTCTTGCAGCGCGACCAACTGCTCGGTCTTTTGATCCACCTCGTCCTGCAGAAAGTCCTTCTCTCTGTCCAGGGCCGAGATGGACTTCTGCAGTAAGGCCACTTCCTCCTTGTGTCTGAGGCTCTGCTGATTCAGCTCAACTAACGGAAATAATTAAGAGGCAATCCATGAAGCAGAAAAATTAAGACTTCAATTAACTATACATTTGAAATACTAACACATTCTTTCTTCCATCTTGTCCATCTGCTCTCGTGCAGCGTGGAGCTCATTGATCTTCACAGTCAGTCGGTGTTGAGTGTCGGACAAAGACCTCTCCATTTGATCCTGTAATAATCTGTAAACATGCAATAACGTATGATTCACACGGCTATTTCGGTGACATGATTATAGCCATTAACGTCATAAACCTGTCATCAGAAATATGGTACGTTGTTAGTTGTGTCAGTGATAATTACTGTAGGAATGTAGGCTCTATTTTCACAGTTTCAACGTTCAAATCACTGGGCTCAAAGTAGTTCACGATTATTTTTATAGCAAAGAGATAATCGTGAAAAAGTGTTTTAGGTGGAAAACAAACTGAAACATTTGGGCATGCTTTAACGCCAATTATTAGTAACCTCTGTAATTAAAGTTTTTCAAAAATAATCAATATTTAGAAAGGTTCAAGGGTTGCACAATATTGACTTGTTTAGATACGTTATTTACCACTGATGAATAATTTCTGTTGCTCAAGTGTGATTAAAATTATTACAGGAGACAAAGTCTCTGTCCTGAGACTACTGTCCTGATTTCCAGGTCCTCTCAACCCGTGAGAAAACACCACTCTGAATTTGACCTTCTTTCTGAGAATGTGTGTCAGTGTGTCTCTGTCTTTCAGGGATTCTTCACAGGCTACTTTTGTTCAGTCAAGCATTTATTTCACAGAATTGTACGATTTCACAAAATCTCAAAAAACAGCGCAGAGTAGAATTTTAGTTCCACAATTGTCCCCATTAGATGATCTTAATTATAGTATAATCGCCGTCCCGCTCCGAGGGTACAGCCCTCTTCTTACCTGAGGGCACTGGCCTCTGCCTTCTGTTGAACGGTCTCCTCTGTATTTTGAGCCAGAGCTGCACAGCGTGTCTTCAGCTCGTCCTCCACGGCCTCCCTGCTCCCCTTCAGCAGACACACCTGAGCGCACAGGTCCAGCCTCTCACGCTCCAACTGTGGGTTCATCAAAATAACATCAATAGTATGAAACACAATATCTAAAGTTGTGTTCCAAAATTATTCTTACAATCTTAACAGCATTCTCCAGGTCAAATATCCGCTTTTCATCTTCTTGTCGGTCATTGATAGCCATGGTCTGTGCCGCCTAAAAATGTCATCAACATTTTATCAATCTGCGTTAATCCTTTCCTTCATCAATTTTGAAGTTGCTTTAATGTCTAATTTATTACACCGAACAAAAAAAAGGTTATGCTTTTTCCCTGGCAGAGGTTGTATTCCCATGCCTGTGTGGTTATTTTAGTTGACAATAATTAGTAAGTAAAATACCAACCTGTAATCTATCCAACAGCAAGTCTCGTTCTGAGGTTATCTGCAGTATTTTGAGCTCAGCCTCTTTCATTTCATCCTCTAGATTCAAAATGCCAATCGAGTCTCTTCTTTGAGACATCTTCAACTCCTCTTGTGCCTATGAATCACTGTTATAATTAATAATACATGAAATCAAGTAATGCAATATTCAATTGCAACTCACTGACCTGTTTTAATAGCACCTTTAGTTTATCCCTCTCGGTGGTTAGGGTTTTCACATTGTTTTGAATGTCCTCCATGTGTTTCTCAAAGTCCATCAGAGCCGCTCTCAGCTCGTCTCTCTCCTGAACCAAGCGGCGAACCTCAGTCTCTACAGTTCCCCTCTGTGGAAAACATTTCAAATAACTTACAATAAAAGATAGAAAAAGGACAAGCTTTCCTTATGGTTTAGTCCTTAATGTGACTCTAAATAATAAACCGTCAATAGTGAATTAGCACTAGCATCAGTACGATTTAAATCTGGCATAATCTTTTCATAATCTTAGGTGGTGTATTGAAATCCATGTATTTTGTGAATGGATGTGTGGTTTTAAAAAGGCCACTTTTTAGGATATAGTCTTTCTTACTTTGGGACTTCTGCCCCTTACTGGGCTGCGACTGGGGCTCGTGTCACCTCTGGATCTCTTGCATCTTTCTGCTTCCTGTCGATAATAATCCCTCTCTTCTTCTAAACTTTTAACAAAAGCATCAAGCCGAGACGGAGAGCGCTCCCTTCCACAGACGCCATATTTGGTTCGCATGGACTCCAACTCCAGCACAAGTTCTTTGTCTACAAAACACAGAATGACAAAAGCTATGAGTTGGTTAATGACATCATTAATTGAGAAAAAACAAACAGTAGCTCACCAGACGCCATAGTTTTCTCCAGTTTCTGTTGCAGCCTGGACTTTTCTTCTTCCAGGAAGTTAATGATTCCTTCCATTTTGACATTTTGCTCTTTCAGATCTGCCATCTCATCTCTTAGACGGTCTTTCTCAAAATCTGTCTCAGACTGCCCCTTCACGACATACGAGTTAAAACACATGCTTTTGCGTTAATCATTTAAGTTGAATAATTTTAGCATCAGCAACATTGACTTTCTAGATATTTCTAGATACCTTTGATGAAGAGCTTACCCTTCTTAACTTTGCAATAATGTCCTCCAAATCCCCAATAATTTTCTGCAGCCTCTGGATTTCCTCCTATTAACCATAAAAAAAAAAAGTTTAAAATGAATTATTACTCACAACACAGGTGGATCATTTCTATAAGGTTTCAAATAACTATTTGACGAATGTTATACTTTGCTTTCTTGTAGTTCCTGGTCTGCCGTCTCCAACACTCTGTCTTTGTCCAACTCCAACTTCTTTGCGAGGTCATCAATGTGTGTCAGCTCCTCACATAGTTCCAGGTTTTTCATGGACAGATTGGCAACTTCGCTGGAGGCCTGTTTCTTTTTCTGATGCAAACCCTGGACCTTCTGCTCCAATGTCCTGTTGGTCTCTTGGAGGTACTCAATCTATGTGATCACAAAAAATGTGGTCAGTAACAGTAGACGATTGAGGTGACACATAATAAAGGTGCTTTATTTATTATATTATTATATATTTTACAGCATTCACTTGGTGGTCATATTGCAACAAAAACAGTGTTAGCAGAACTGCTGGCAGATACATTTTTAAGACACTTGACAACTCCTGAGAACATACAATATGAAATAAACTACACAGTTTGTGGGAACTGTAAAAAACAAAGCTCAGACTTCAGATTAATTTGAGTAAACAGTGTTCCAGACACTGCAGGAACATGCATCCCTGCTCCAACAAATTAGCTTAAATGCTCCCCCTGTTCTTCACCCTCCTTTTGACGCAACTACTGTCCTGTCGAATAAAGCCTACCCGAATTGTATCTCAAATATACACTGGGATACACTTCGGGTATCCCAGTGTATATTTTGGACTACAACTACTACTGGTTAACAAATCTATTACTATTTATTGAATGTTATGTGTCAGTATTAATGTAATTGGACAAAATGATGCTCAAAGTCAAGAATCACTGTCCGAGAAGTCTGGTAGTATCTACTACACTTTGGGCTTTTACCCATGATATAATGTTACCCATAATAGCACTCTCCTCCTGATAGCTGCCAAGTACTTGCCTGCAGATTGAGGTGTGCGATCATCTTCTCATTGCTGACATTTTTTGCTTCAAGGGAAATAACATCATGTGGCCGCCCTCCGTGAAGCACACGATTCAAACGGTCTATCTCTTTATCTCTCTCCTCAACCTAAAACAATAAAAAAAGAAGTAACATTTTTGCATTTGGCTATAATGTATTGGTGTTACAATACAATAAACAAATGTGATTTGTGATGTACATGTTTCAGTACTGTTCAGCCTGTGTTTATTTCAGATTTCCTTTACCTGAATGTTGAGGTGCTGTATCGCCTGTTGACAATTTTCTTGATCAAGTTTAAGTTTAATAATGTCTTCTTGTAGCTCATGAATTCTACAAAAAAGAACAGTCATTTTAATTGGATAAGTCTTCATTGTCTTTTTACAGAGAGCTAATTGGACAGAACCTTCCATCAGCCAGAAGCAACAGATCTGCTACATAAGGGTCATCAGGCTGGGGCACTGGATATGAAGAGGATGAAGGGGGAGGAATCAAATCGTCGACTTGCATTCTCTGACGCCTGAAGGGAATACTGCGTTTTTTGCCCCCTATACAAAACATGTAAAATTGTCTAAAGATGAACATTACCTATTAAAGCCTGAGTGAAAGTACCTGGAGTTTGAACCACTGCCTGCATATTCTTCTCCTGCAGCTGCTGGATGCGTTCAGCTTTGGCCTTACTGTCTTTTTCGAGGCAGCGGACTTTGTGCACATACTGGTTATTTAGAAACTTGAGATCTGTAGTATCATGATCCAGTTTTCTGACGTGCGTCTTAAGCTCTGCAGTATAATAAGAGTTGTTTTAGTTTCACACATTTTATGTAAAAAAAATAAATGGCATGTTTGTGGAGAGTCACCACTAATCACTCGGTCCTTGTCCTCCTTCAGCTTCAGCAGATCCAAGTGAAGGTCGTTGTTCTCTCTGACCAGCCGGGCATTCTCCGTCTTGTAAGGTTCAAGTAAGACATCGAAGTTTTTGCCTTCTTTTTCAGTCTTCCCAACAGAAAGCTTGGCACTTCTCAGACTTTCAGTAGTATGAACCAAATCACTAAAAATATATAAATAAATAAAGGGAAATCATCACTGACATGGCTGACTGGATAAAGAAAGTAATACTGAGGACAGTTTCAGCAAAGACAATAACCTGAAAAGTTTCTCCACCAGTGGAAGTGATTCAATCCCCAAAGGATGCCTGTAGCCCAGCTGGTCCAGACGCTTTCTCAAGTTGACAAACTTTCTCTCTACATTGCTGTTCATGGTTTAAGATGCTGCACTGTCTGGTGGCATTACAATCGATGCATTGGTTCAGTACACAAAACACGGCATTGTTGTGAAGTTAGCATTAGCTTGCAACAGTAGCTTTAGCTGGGGGTTAGCAACAATCCTGAAATAAAGTATAAACAATCAACATTTGGGTAATAATCTGAAGAAGTGCTTTAAATATGTAGCTGGTTTAGTTTACTGATTGGTTTAGTCTAGAAAGTTAGCAAAGCTTTTGCATTCATGTGTCACAACAATGTTATACAGCAAACTCTTCACGCGTGTACTTTTACTCACCCCTTTGACAGCTAACGTCAACAAAAAGTCAAGAAACGTCTCGCCTGGAGTAAATACTGCTCTCCACGTGATTCATAGTTGGTTAAAATGTTGGTTAAAAAGTAAATTATCGCTGCTGTTGTTTCAGCGGTAAGTGGTTTGAAAAGAGCGCCGTGTTGGGTTTGGACTCGTCGCCATGGAAGTGCGTAGTGGTGCGTTCAAGTGCCTTTTCCAGCGCAGACTGGAATAACATTTATGCACAATTTAAGACAAAGATTACATTGGTAATTTATTTACATTTGTTTTAATCACGCGGCAACAAAATAATAAAACAGCATGATTTAAAATAAGCAGTAAGTCATGGAGTTGTTTACGTTATTAAAAATTCGAACTTTTTGTGTCTTCAACAAAGGCTTCTTCTACTCTCAGTTTGAAAGAATTCAGCCCAGTTGATATCATCAGACAAATTTGAAAACGTCTACTATAAGTGTTGAATCTTCTCCCACACTATGGTTTCCCTTTATTACAAGCAAACACACAAAACATACTCATTCACACCAAGAAATGTCATTAAGCAGGGTATGTTAAATGCTAGTGTATCTTCAGCCAGTGTCTTGTAGTGGCGAAAGCTTAGAGTCATCGCAGATCAGTTTAGTGTGACTGGGCGATGCTAGAGAAGTACTCAAGCATGTCCTGAATGGTGAACTCCATAGTGACTCCAGAGCCCGGGTAACATCTGCCTATTAAATCTTCAAAGTGCTTGTACTGCCTGATGAACTCGTCTTGCATGGAGTGCCACACCACCTAGTGGGCAAATAAAAAAAACAATCCAATAGAGATCAACTGTACACAGTGGGCAATATTGGCAATACTAATTTCTTACTTGAAGCAGACTTTCCTCTTCACACAGATGTTTGTCTACTTTCCGATAAAGGTTGTCAAGTCCTTTTTTCACTTCCTTACCCGGATACTCTTTGATTACTTTGCGTAGTTCTTGTTTGTTGAAAGCCAGTTGGTAGCTCACCTCTTCTTCGCGAACGCCCTGAGCAACACGTGCCTCAACCCCCTCAAAGAAATGCTGCAACGGACATCACATTTTAACTCAAACTTCACCTATAGATAATTCATATCTACCCATTTTTTTTCTTTCTTACATTGAGTTTTTCCAGAGGCTGACCAAGTGAGTTGATCACATAGGATTGACGATGGTCTGTGTACTTCTGCTTGGCTTCACGCCTCTCTGCATCCAAACACGAGATCTTTAGACGGGACAGAGTCGAAAAGATATGGTGGAAATTCTCCATCATCACAACATCACGTGGTGTTTTCTGGCTTTCAGAGGCCACTTTCTCCACTGTGAAGACAAGAGGCTTTCTTTAGTTAACTCAGTAAGATATTCACAAAATTACACATTTGTTGTGATAGTTACCATTCATGAATACAGCTCTAATAAGTTTGGCATAGGCTTTGTCCAGGTCCCCACGGCGCTCGGCATTACGGAAAATAGTTTCAGCCAACTCCGCAAACTCTTCAAATCCAGTAACAAAAGGCAGGATACCAACTTTGCTTTTCTTTGAAATTTTGAATTCTTCCATCTGTCTTATCTGACCAGACTGCAAAAAAAAAACACAAAAGCAATTTTTCAGGGATCTCGGCTTAGACTGCTGTCTCCCCCAACCCAACGCTGAAAAAGCGGAAGAAGATGCATGGTAATGTGCACGTCGAGTCAGTCAAACCACAATAGACAGGGAATTCCTCCTTGGTGGGGTCCGACGTGGTTTAGCCCCGAGACCAGTTTTATAAAAGAGGTACTACTGGGCTAGGGAGGTGGTCATAATTTGATGCCGGATTTTGCAACATAACCGTACTTTAAATTAAAGACGCACATTCTGTTCAATTTCTTTCATTGGTTAATTGGCCGCTTTATCAAATAATTATTAACTGCATCACGTAAAAAAATAATAAAAAAAACAGGCGACCCGCGATTATTGGCCAAAGACACATTTTAAACGTACTTATCATAAAAATCTGTTGCCAAATTGCCCTAATCTAACCATGAACATCCCTGATTTTAATATGATATACACTGGGTGAACTTACAATGCATTTGTCAAAGTTCCTCTTGACCGTGACCAGCACGTTGCCCAAAGTGGTGCTGAGATACGAGGCTGGGTCGACATTCTCCGCTGTCCAGACGTGATGACTCATCTTCACCAACATATACAGAGAGTTAAAACTGTCGACCTTGTCCCCCAGAGCAATAAAACTGTTCAGCTCTGTCTCTATGCACTGGAAGATTTTATTCATCATCAGGCGCACCATGTCTTTTCTAGGGGAAAAAAAAGAAAACATTGAAACAGAGCAGGAGCGACAGAAGTGTTAGTAAAATATAAAATCCACCACTCACTCAGATGACAAGGAGTGTCTGTGCTCGTGGTGATGAGGCATTCTCGTCAGTGTGCCTCCGTCTCCCTCGTCTGTCTCTGGCTGAAAAGTAAACACAAACAACTAATCTTTACAATCATCCATCATATACTGATGCGAAGCTGCTGCAACACTCCCTGGAGCCTTGGCACTAGGATCCCACTGGCTCAAACACTCTTGTATACTCAATACTGAAAAAAAACTGTCTGCATGTTTTTCTCCTGACAGCCAGTAGAGGGTAAGCAGCCAGCTGTGTTTGTTCATGGAGTCAGATTAGGTACAGTACGCAACTATGTACTAAGGGGTAATGATTGATTAAAAACAAAAATCATTCTTTGTTACACTCAACAAACTAGACTTATTGTGGCCATCTTTGCAACAGTCTACTAAAGGTATTGATTTCTTTTTGCAGTAACAATTTTTTCAAGCAACAGATAAAATCTATACCTGTGCGAGTGGTGGCATGACTGCTTGGTGCTGCTGCAGTTTAAAGAATTTGCTAATAAAGTCCTGTTCAGCAAGACACAGAGGCTCCAATTCACTTAGAACCTGCTCAAAGATCTGCAACAAGAAGGATGTTGTCTCTCTGTTAACCGTTCATGGACATACTTAAACATTAATCATCAAGAAAAGGTAGTGTTTAATGACTTTATATCACCTTGTCAAATTTGGTCCTGTCGGCCACGTCTAAATCAGAGGCGGACATGTTCCCCATATCCAGCAGTGAGGAGGACTGGGAGCGCCTGCTATTGGAGCCCTGAACAGTGAGTTTGTTCAGACTCGAGGTGGAGCCGGTGAGTTTTCCAGAGCTGCCGTGGAGGCCTTCAGCACAATAAATATGAGGTTATGTTTTGAAAAAGAAGGTCAGGATATTAAACCTGCAAATATCACTCACAGAAAAACAGTGGGAGTTAACAACTGTGACCAGGGCAGCACAACGCCAGCAATAACCGATATACACGATTCTGATACTGTCCTAAGTGACTTGGACATAGATTTGTACATTGAAGAATTGATTGAAGACTGTAAAATCAAGCACTGAGCGTAATTACCAAAAAAACTGTCAAAGATAATTGATCAACACTCAATTTTGGTCCACTGAAAATGTGATGTACTTTATTCTAACCCACCGTTTAAAAAACCTTAATGATGGTGAGAGTATCCATTAATAGGGACTTAGCCAAGCTAATCTCCTCCCAGTGCGCTATATATAGTCTGCGGGCTTTAGTGTTGCTGACGAAGCCTTTTGGATGAGGCAAAACGTTCTACACAGACATAAAAAACATTAAGTTAAACTATATCGATGTCCTATACAGTCAAAGAGGAGTTCAACTCAAAGCAACGTGCCTTTTTTTGTTGTATTAGTTACATTTTGGCATTTACACTTTGGAAAGTTGAACATTAATAGTTCTTATATTAGGAATACTGTGGGTTTTTTTGGAATAAGAAAGCAGGCATTTGCATTACATTGTGCAGCTCTGGTCAACATGCAAAGATTATGGCGTCATTGTGTCAATATTCACGAGTAAGAATTATGTACAATACGGTAATTGCACTTATCCCTCCCCCTCCCCTTACAGGAACCTATAGTATGCATTATTGGTGATGAAGACAAATAGCGAAAAGCACAACAAAAGCAACAGAATTCAAGTTAAAAGCTTGATACTTACTTTCAGTTTCCGCTTTGAGCGCGCTCTCTTTCCGAGGAAGCGTGGCTGCAGCCGGTTAGAAAGGCAGGCATCAGAGACAGAGACATGTTAGGCTTAGAACATGCAGCAATGGGAGGGTGAGAGGTTAGGTGTATAGATGTCACATGACGACGTGCGCTCCAGTGGCTTTAGAAGGCTAGCACAAACTTTGGAAAACAAAACGTGTCACTTTGTTTTCGGAAATGAGCTGACACAGGACATAGATGAGTGCCAAAAAAGTTACACAAACTTACAAACATAAAAGCAAAAAGGCTACTATTAAATTGGGAACTTATTTTGTATAATATTTAAAGTCATACTGTGTAAGAAATAGAATCGAACACAAGCATAAATCCTTTGACCGTTTTTTCTTTTTCTTACTAAACTATTTACTACGAGTTTGCTCTCTTCAGAACTGACTGATGTTGCCGTTTTGCTATGACCACAAGAAGCCAAACACTAAATGAGCATCCATTAGGTCGTCGTCCAAATGCGGTAATGCGCTAACGGACTGCATTTCAGTGTCTAATTGTTCATTATTAGCATGTTTGTCTTTGCTTTGAGCTAGAATTGTTCTTGTGACGCAGCATGTGATGTACAGTGTACAGTAAATAACCTGTAATCTGCAGTGTGGCTTTAAGCAAATATATTGAGGTTGAAAGTATACGTAATATAGCGTGACAAAATCAACTGACACCACGGGAATACAGTGAATATAAAATACTCATGCTGGAAACATGTATTTGAATGAGTCAGATCTGAAGAAAGTTCAGGTCTTACCAAACTTTCCCTTCGCCTCCTTGCTCGTGCCCGCCATCTTGATCTTGGCAACTTCAAAGAAATCTTTAATTTCTCGTTCATACAGCCGGCTCATGTAATCAACATACGTCTGTGGATTTGATGAGAACATTTGATTAGGAGCCAGAATCTGCTGCAGCGGTGTGTGATGTTCTTTTTACTTTATATCCATCTGGTTATTATCTGGTTATGACCCAGGAATAAGTCAAGTCAAGGTATATTTTTACCCTATTCTGCATTTTTTCATAATACATTTTCTTTGTAGATCTTGTTTAGTTCTACGCCAAAAATTGTCAGCATTGTCCATATTACTTATAGCATGTTTGGAAAAAATTATTTATGCGTATATTCCTTGGTTGAGTGATCACATTAAATAGTTTGTCCTATCATTGCAATATTCAGAATTTGACTTTCTCAAGTCAGGCCCAGTAATTCCCCAAAATCACTCAACTGTAATTTTTTGCCGAGGGCCAAATAGTGTTGTTCTAATACCATTAATAACCCTCACCCTGGACAGTCCGTCGTATTTCTCCCTGTGTGTGTTCTTGAGCCACTCCATGAGTTTGGCGTAACGCAGCAGGTCTCTGTGCAGAGGGCTGTGTTTGGGAAGGCTCAACTCCACCGTGTTCTGGGACATTGTGGAGCTCTGGTCGTGACCCTGAGAAAAAAATAAAGCCTCAAGCTTTTAGAAACGCGTGAAAGGAAAATGCTAAATCTCCAAAGAATCAAACTTGCTTCAAACGATTACTCTCAAATACAGGCGCATGTCAATAATAATATGAGGGCAATGGGATTTTAAATTAAATGCCATTCCTGTAGTACTAGGCTGCTGATGGGTTAGAATCGAAGACTCATTCGAGAGGGTTCATCAGTTTTACATTTAGTCTGGTTTGCTGACTAGGATTTATAATGTACTTCTTTGGTAGGGAGGAGTTGTCTTGGTAGTTAGACAACTGGGCGGGCACAAATACTACTTAACAAACCATAGGAAATGCAATAGTAAGGAAGCCTCGTATTGCTCAGTAAAGATGACTAAGATCTTACACATAAAACATGTTAAAATTACACTGCAACTGTTTAAGACAAAACTACTGAAATAGCCAATCTATTGAGAAAGCACCTTGATTATGGACATGCATCTGTATTTTAAATTAATCCTCTTCCATTCTCACTCACACTTATTAAAAACACATTATTCTTTTCTTTACATTTTCGTAGCCCATTCATTCATGCACACAGCAGTCAGGCAATGGATTTAGTTAGCATGATAGCCAACACATGAAGAAATGGTTTAATCTACAATTAAAAGATGACGTTGCTTGTAGAGACAGGATTAGGTGTTAAACAGTCTCAGACCCGTATGCCATGCAGTAGACCATGGCCCAAACTCTCTTACATAAAGTAATGTAAGTTAGGATGAAGAATGGGAAGACATCCAGTGGCAGACGTTGCATGTTTTTTTCTTTTTTTATGTGAGCGAGTACTCACTGGGAGAGACAGACAGGAGGATCTATAGAACTGAGGGATGGTCATTTTGAAGTAACTGAAGTGGTTGAACTGATACAGAGACAGAGAGACAGAGAGAGCAGAGTGCGATGAATGAGAGCGACCAGTGGGGTGAGGGAGAAGGGACACAGCACGTCAGGAAACTACACAGGAAATAGAGCTGCAGCAAACAGGAGACAGGAAGTCGGAAAAGAGTAAGGACACCATGGAGAGATCATACAGCGGCATTTGGAAGTAACTTAAATTTGCTATTGATTTAAATGGGTAAAATCACTTACTGTATCTGATATCTGGTCAGGGTTACAATTTTGGAAAAAAATTCTCTTTTTTTTTAAAAATTGATTTGCCGTTGCCTCCAATTGGTCCAGAACATATGTTTAAACCACATGACAAAAGCTGCACAAACCAATGGTGTTTGTTCCTTCAAGTACGCAACAGTATATTGAGCATTATTCACATGACTCATGAAAGTGATACCTGGTGGACGAACACATTGTTGAGGTGATTGGTGAGACGTCGGGCAAAAGTGTCTCTGAGCTCAGCAAACAAGTGCTGCTGCTGTTTCACTGCAGACAGCTTTTCATGACCTAAAATATGACAAAATCATTACATTTACTCATAAAAGTTATTAAGCGAGTTTCTAAAATATTACAGTTAATGTACCTGGTCGGAGGGCCACATTCATGCATTGCAGAAGAGCTTCTGAAGCGTTGATACAGGCCTCGATACCTTTAGGAGACGACAGATCTCCCTCTTGTAACGCCCTGATGTGTCCCTTTGACAAGTCCAGGTAATTCTGCGGGTAAACAACAACACAAATTAAAATAATATTATAAAGATTTTTGGCATTTAATTTCAAGTTCATGTATATTTCCTGAATTCAAATAGGTACAACTCACTGTCCTTCTAACGTTGAGCATAATTGCTGCATATAAGATTGAATCAACCCTTAATTTTTATCAATACATGTTATTTACCACTAAAAACTGAATCTCATCCAGTAGTTTTCCGTTGTTCGTGTTGCTGATCTGAATGAGGCGGTTGCTCTGGGAGATCTGGTCCATCTGATCCTTAACGCTCTGCAGCATCTCCTCGTAGCTGCTCAGTTTCCCTTCAATTGTGTCGACCTCGCCCAAGGCTTCATCCAGGAGCTGCATCAGGATATTCACCTGCTTCTCAGAAGCCATAATGGACTGAATGTTGGCCTGGAAGAGGGGGTAAATGTAGGGTATGATTATGTTGTTAAAGCATACATCCAACATAATGTAACTAATGTTTGTTTCCAGCTGATAACACCTCTCTTGTTTTTGAGTCACATTTTAACCATATCAACAGAAAAGGTCATCCTATGTAATTTTCAGTCACTAGTTTGCAAAGTTGTTGAAAAGCTAGCTTTTCAACAACTTATGGCAAAAGATGAATTACACCTTCCTTTGAGCCAAAACAACTAACAACAATCACACTCCAAACACTGAATCAACCACTTAAGGTAGAGCAAAGGTTTGACATTTTAGATGCGTGGTTAGCAATGACACTCATTTGGCTTCTGTTGCTGTGACGTCCTCCGCCCATATCTCCATCTTTCTTACATGATTAGCATTAGCTTTTACTGGGCTTCTGTGTAATGCATAATCCACAACTTGACTGACCCCGTCCAGGACTTGCAGCTCCCTGGAGAGCTGTTCGGCAAAAGCTTCAGCGTTGGAGACGGCGTACTCGCACATCTCCATCATACTCTCAATGTCCTGCTCCTCACGGGTGGTCAGCTCTTGGTACTCATCAAGAGTATCTTCATCTCCCCCGGCAACACTCTGGCTTTCTCCACTTGGAACCGACTCTGTAAAGAAAATAGAAAGAAGAAAAAAACATATATAGATTCACTATAATGACAAATGTAATGTTGACAAAACAAGGAGTGTGTGGGACAACAGGAAGAGGTGTTAGGACTTAACGGTATATTTCAGGATTTTTGACATTGGGCCTCATTTCCTAGTTATCCAGAGTGTTGTTGATGTCTGGAGATATTTTTTTCTTAAATTCATGCAGTTCTTATATTTGAAGAGTCTAGTGGCACAAGGCTAGGGCAAGGCTAAAGCATTTTTAGCATCATCAGTAGGCCTGGATTAAAAACAGTCTGGCGCACTCCACCTGAGGTAAATCACTTATAACGCCAGACTAACGATATAAATGTCTGTGTTGATAGAATAATTTTAACCATTTTGCATTTAAAATAACTTATATTTGAGCAGCATCAGTGGTTGTAAGCTAACGCAGCAGCGGACTGATCTGCGAGAAAATAGTCCCTCAAAATGCGGTAATTCATGTGATACAAGGACAGTTATATTTCTATTAACACAGAAATGTACATGGGTAGTCTGGCGTTATAAGTGATTTACCTCAGGTGCACTGTGGGGTGGGTCAGTTTTAATGCAGGCTAACTGATACCATAGAAATGCTTTAGCCCTGCCCTAGCCTAGCGCCACTAGACTCTTCAAATATAAGAACTGCATGAATTTAAGAAAAAAATATGTCGACATCAACAACACTCTGGATAACTAGGAAATGAGGCCCTATGTCAAAAATCCTGAAATATCCCTTTAACTTTTTTAAATGATGAGCTTATCTAAGGCTAATATCTATTTCTAATATGGATGCAGATGTAATGATGCAGATGCAGTGAAATCATCGAATAATGGTTGCGGAGTTAGGATTTAGTGTATGGGGATGCAACATTAAAACAATGGAGATCAAAAGAATGAATTTTTAACTAACTGAAAGTTTTACTGTAATATCTGATAACCTCTGGAGCAATTTATAAAACAATGCAATACTGTGCATTTACTGACAAAAGCATTTTCAACAGTAGGATGAGGCAAACTATTATTCAGATCTGATTAATTAAAGCGGCATTGTTTGATTTGGAAATAGTATTTTTAATTTGATTTAATTTTGAGGGGAGTAACATGACAACCATATCTGTCTATAATGAGAATGGTTTGCTGAAGGTTAAAATGGAGAGGAGTGAGGAGGCAGTGAAATCCTACCAACCTTCCGCTTTAGGAAGTTCTGGCCAGAGAAAAGTCAAGAGAAAAAGTAAGAATAAAGAATAATTTAACACAGAAAGCAAGACAACAAACCAGGATTCAAAGAAGAGGCAGAATGTAGGTATAAGCATAGTAACATCAGGTAAAATAACAAGCAAAAACATTATTAGCAGAGGCAAAATATCAAATAGTGAGAGATGCAATCAGCCATTCGGAATCAATCCATGCTGTCACAAAAGGTGAACGGGTGGTAATGTGTCATACCTTCCAGCAGTTGAGGACTGACATTCACAAACTCAAGCTTCTTTCTCAGGTATCGCTGGTTCAGTTTCCAAATACAGGAAATGAAGGAGTTCTTTTCTGCAGTGCTACTGGCCACCCACTTGTACACCTTCTCAAAGTGCAAGTCGAACTCGGGATTTTCCTAAATTACCACATTTACACATCAGTGACTGATTACTGGTGGTAAATGAATGAATTAATCGGTTTACCTTGCTTGCATCTTTGGCATCTACCTCAGTCAAATCCCGAAGCTCCCATGTCTGCTGCCGTTTGTAGAAATCCCCTTTGTCAGATTTCTTTACCTTTACCACCTTCACTTGAACCGGTCTTTCAGTGGTGACTGACAACAAACATTATTATTATTTAAAAGTTAATCTTGGTGAATCAATGCAACATTTGTCTACATGTGGTTTATTAAAATCTTACCAGTTGCACATAAAAAACAGTTCTTCTTTTTCTTCCCAGCTTTGCAGACATTAACGATGCCTAGAAGGCGCTCGTCATTGGGAGTGAAGATGTCCCTCTGGAGAGCGTGCTTTATGGCTGTCATGGTGGACGCTGCTGTCACATGAAAAACACAAGATGTCAACTTCATAACAAAATGTGTTTGTGGATGCAGCGCGTTATTATGTCCCTACAGAGAAGTGGAGTTATATGTTAGGACACATCATTTACTGACGTTTAGGCTCTAGAGCACAGCTTGTAATTCATGTTTCAAGCTAAATAGTGCAATAATGTTTTTGGCAGATGAAAACATATTCATGTCAAAATTACGTTTTTAAAATCACAACCTAGCAGCTATGTCACACGTTTTAAAGCAATGAAACGACACAAGAAATTCCGTTAAAAAAACAGTTATGGTTTAATTCCAAACGTCATGTAAAAGACCTTCTATCCCATCAGAAATTATACATGATCTTCAACAAAAACATTGTTGTTTTCCCTGCTAGCACGTAATGCTAACTGCCTGGCTAAGAAAACACTAAAATGCTATGACCTTTAACGCACACCGTGATTTTACGTGTGACATATCTGTGGCCAATGTCTAAAACAAAACAAACTCAACGTGTATAAATATGCTTGATAAAAAGCATTATTACCTCGTTACACCGCCACTCGACTTTGCTGTTTAGCACCAGCTGCACCGCCCTCTCGTTTCCGGGTTGTGTTTGTCACGTGATCGCTTCAACACATCTGTATCAGCAAAGAGAAGGACAGCTGCATATCGATACAAGAGCGGATTAAAAACGTATCATCAACAACAACCACGCATTACTGTATTGTTAACAATAAACCTTTGCAGTGGAAGGGTGGGTTCAGTATGCCTGAAGGATAAGAATGCTCAAATCATTGATTAATCAAACATCGAATTGTGATTAGAGTTCAGGGTGCAGACAACTTTTCAAGAATAAACACCAGGTGGCATTGTTGATCTACTGGATGTCCGCCATTTCTTAAAGTTAAAACTGCAGAGTGAGAACTAAACCTCTAGTCTGTTTAACAAGATTTGTAAGACTTTTCCTGAGGATTTTTTTTAATATCTTATTCCAAGCTTGATTTATTCAGCTTTGAACCCACTTATGACTAGTTTATTAAAAAACTAAACAAGATCCAAAATGCCCTCTGACAAAATCTTTGTTACTAATATGTCAATAAAATAAAACCATACGTTTACATCTGGGTCGATCCATTATTTAGATTTTGTTGCCGGAAATATAGGCAATTTTGACCATTTTCATGCACAAAATGCCTCATTTTTATATGAAAACATAACATGACAGGAAAAATTAATTTTGTTCCCTATTCACCTGCAGGGTCTCACCTTAATATTTGGGATTTAGGGCGCTAACAAAAATTGCTCGCATTTTTGAGAGGGGCATGGGGGCTAAATTTTTGCAAATCTAAACTGCAATTTATTGTCATCATACAATGTGATCTATCTTTGAACAACACACAATTCAATTTTATGTGGATCTTTTTTTACATTGTTTTCAATATCATACTCCGCAACATGTGGTTACTCTGGTTCCGGTGCAAAATAAATATACATTGTAGGACAAAAACCATCACATGGTGCTGTTAAAGGATGTTTTGATATTATTAGTGCGACTTACATTATACATTTTATTGTATGCCACAATTACAGATTACATGATTTCTTCCACATTTCTGTTTCATCACTTTTGGCTCTTGTCGTTACTCATAGCTGAACACTAGACAAAACTGTTACATTAATGTTTAGAATGAATGATGGAAAAGCCTGCTTTAAAACAGATGGAAGACTGTATAAAATGCAAATCTTATATTCTTTAAATAACAATTTAATGAAGATGTTTAAGTAAATTAAGTTGTACACCTCAAAATGCGCTTCCAAAGACTTGCACAACTTATAAGGTCAATCATGGACTGGATCGACTGCTCTTTTGATAATTTAGTTTCTAGTGTTTGGTAATTATAGAAGAATTAGCAATGAGCATTAGCATGATGTTGAATATGTATCTAATGGTTGGTATTATACAACCCCTCCTGGAACACTATAATCCCACAGCAGCTAATACACAAATTGCTCCACCTGGGGATCAACACATCACTGTGCAACTGGCTGCTGGACTTTCTGAGAGAGACCACAGGCTGTACGTGTCGGCGGAAAGTCCTCCAGAACCATCACACTGAACACGGGAGCTCCCCAAGGCTGTGTGCTGAGCCCCCTCCTGTTCACTCTGCTGACCCATGACTGTGCTCCAAAGTACGACTCAAACCTCTTCATCAAGTTTGCAGACGACACAACAGTGGTGGGTCTCATCAACAACAGAGACGAGTCAAACTACAGGAGTGAGGTGAGCAGTCCGGTCACAGAGAACCTTTCCTGGACCATGCACACTACATCTCTGGTCAAGAAAAGTAATCAACGTCTCTACTTTCTCCGCAAGTTAAGAAGAGCTAGAGTCCCAGCCTCTGTTATGCGCAACTTCTACAGAGGGACTATAGAGAGCATCCTGACCAGCTCCATCACTGTGTGGCACAGGGCCAGCACTGCCTCCTGCCGAAGGAGCCTCCAGCACATCATGAGAGCAGCGGAGAAGATCTGTGGAGCTCCTCTCCCCTCCATTAAGGACATGTACTCCACCCGTCTCACCCGCAAAGCCCTCAGAATCACCAGGGACCCTACGCACCCATCACACAGTCTCTTCAGAGTAATGCCTTCAGGGAGGAGACTGCGGAATCTACAGGCCAGGTCCAGTCGACTTAAAAACAGTTTCATACACAAGGCCATCGGGAAGCTGAACTCCCTGCCCTCCCTTCCACCCCTCTTCCCCCACCCCCCGCTCCACAATCAAGAATGAGAGAAATCTAATTTCAAACCATTCACATGGTTTGACAAATAAAAATGGTATGGTATTATACAAGTATTAGTTTAAACATATCTAGGCAAATTAACAATCGAGAGAAGAGTGAATCTGCTAAAAATCCCATTCAAATTGGTAAATGGATCATATTTTATTACCTTAATAATTGCAGTCTGGTTTGCCAATTATAATTGTGATTAATCTCGCAGTCATAATGAGGATCTACATGTGAGACTTAGCGAGACAGAGCATTTCAAAATGTCATTAGATCATGTACGACCCTGCGTACTTTTCCTGCGTGTGTGGCGGAAGTGGGGTGCGCTCCCATATAAATAACCCTGATGATGGCAGAGACGGGAGCCCCAGTGTCGCAGAGACATGATCCTAATGAACAGTGCAGCGTCAGGGGACAGTGATTACATCTGTCTAATCTCCATTTGACATTTACACAGCTGATCTGGGCCCGATAGCCTTTTCTATTCCTGCTTAGATCTGAAATGTTCGAACTGCTATCTGCTTGGCATTTCATGTTGCCTTTTAATACACAGAAGAATGCATCAACATTGGTATAGAGCCATAGTAGTGATACTGGCATAGCCTGTACACTATTTTTGACCCAATTAATTGTGCTACTGCTTTATGTTTTGGATTTTTTCTTGCACAGACATATTCCACCATGCATTTGCTTGATTTCACTGACTCACCCGATGGAAAGAGTCTGAACGTACTCCTGGACATGTGCACACTGCTTCTAAACTTAAAGTAAGCTTAATTTCAGTTTTTCATATTTCAGATCCTCGCTAAACTTTTTTTTCCATTGTTTTTTCTTTTCTTTTTGCAATGCCGGATCATGGCTATGCCGTTTGACCAAGATTTCATCACATTCTCCTTGTGTTCTGCTTTTGGCCATTGCAGTAAAATGACATATCCAAGTAAGTAGCTTTGTCAAGCTTGTAAATTGTAAATTTTGTGACATTCTTGAGTTCCAAACTGAACAGATGTTATACAAAGCAAGGTATAAACTGTTACCAAATACAAAGAAGGTTCCAAGAACGTACTGGTCGTTATGAATTACGTGCTGAATTAAACTTTAGGATTCAGAAACATAGCTCAACTTTGAAAAGTTTTAGCCCGACAGTTAATGGGGTACAATTGCGGAATAATTTGGAGATGGAGATGAAACAATGTCCAAACATCAACCTGTTCAAATATAAATACAAAACAAAAGACTTTTGAAAAGTACAGAGAAGAAGAAACGCATTGTCTCTAGGGGGAGCAGTAGGATTAATTTGCATTCAATTAATTAAGGAGGAGTGTTGTTGCTCTGAACTGTTGTCATTCTATTGCTCAAATAGAGTGGTTGAGTAGGCGAGCTCCAAATCTGTTGAGAGGGACCCTCCCAATGGGCTCGTATACCTTGTCTTTAACGCACTACACAGCATAGGAACATCATCTACCAAATCAGCTAGTTGGGGCAGCTGGGTGGGGCTTTGTTGATGAGGAGCTACTGCCCTCTTCAGTGGTCCCGCTCTACACCGTGGCTTTTTAACGCACTACACGATGCAGACATACATGAAATGAGACAGTTGTTGTTGTAGTGCTTCGCTTCTGTTTCTGTTCATTTTTGTTAATTATATATCTCACACTTACAAAACAGTGCTTTGTAAGTGTGGTCCGTGTTAAAACAGTCGCTTTGAAGTGTAACAGGTTCTCTTTTGCTAACTAGGCAAATATTTTTTTTTTTAAATGATGTGCTAAATGTATCATTGATAATGTGTGAAGTTAAATCACAAACGGGTACGTTGTGTGTTTGTGTGTTCATGCTGTGTTCCTATGCTCTTGTACTTTGTTCCTTATAATATGTTCCTTTGTAATATTGTACTATTGTGATATGTTATTTTTTATTGTAATGGTTTCGGGGGTGGGCGCTCATAAGCTTTTGCTTCAGCCCACTCCTTTGAGCAGAACTACAACTGCTCAAATAAACAAATAAATTAAACAAACTAAACAACAAATTCAAGCTGTTGTTACAATAGATTGTGTTCACATGACATCACAACATCCTAAACAGTCTATAATTTAAATGGAGCTGGTGCAGCTAAGAATTCTATTGTGGCAACTAATGGTAACCGTGAAAATACTACATTAGGTTTATATTTCATCTCCATAATGGCTGGACCTGTCCACACAAAACAAAGTTCAACGTATTTCCTCTCAACACAAATGAACCAAGGTCAAAGTACTGTCTCATATATTATGCCCAAAAGGACTTTCCGCCATATGAATAATGATCAGATTTGTAGATTATCTGTTTCTTGATGTCTTCTTAAAACTGTGTCTCTCACATTGAGTTGTGTAGGTCCCTGCCCTCCAACTGAAATAGTTAGCTGCGGCATCATCTCACTCAGTCAGCCCCTTTGGCAACAAAAATGACTGACGCATATGTTAGATACAGATCACAGACTCAAAGGTAAACATCATGTCACGTTGAAATATCAGCGGCGCAAAGAAATCTTAGTTATGTGGTTGACCAAAGCATGTGGTGTTTTTGCTCTGTTCGATTTTTTTATTTATTTTTTTATCGAAAAAATATTTACTGCATTTACTGAATGAGATTGGTCTATTTTGCCTTGAATGTTCTTTGTATGAAATGGCGTTTTTCTCTTCTCTTCTGCCTTATTAGAGTTTAAAGAAAATGACAGCATACAAGGCAAAAGAATTTTGTTTCGGATGCGGCAGTACACAATGGCTCACTTCTGTAACCTCACGCCAAGGTAAGGTCGTCAGATAACAAGCCAAGAACAACACGCAGACTGCAGCGAGCATGAGAGCAGCTATTACATGAGCAATGCTGCATATAGAGCTCTCTGCTTGTTAGGCCTCGATCATTTGTGCAGCTTGGTTTTAAGGTAATCATGTCATTTAAAGTGTGCGCATGCGGCCGTTGCAGAGAAGGTGGGTTTGAATGGGACCTTCGGATCAGCCCGTCAATAAGAAAATGTTGAAGTATTGATCTGGATGTTTAGATGTGACATTTGTAATTACTACACTTGTTACTTTTTTTCCCCCACTGATTGTTTTTCTATGAAGTAATAGGGCAGAAACAGAGAGAGATATACCACCATTCGGCTGCACAATAGGAGGAAAAAACTGTCAAATTGTGTCAAAACTGTGGTTTCTAAATCAATATTGTGTCCACTATTGCAATAACAGTACATTAGCAGCCCTAATTAGATCACCTCATTCACATGCACCTTAACACATACATATTTTTTGAATGGAGAAAACCAAAACACCAATAATGTAGCTTGATTATAAACTCCCAACAGACCCTGCCGCGTAACAGACACTATCAAGACCGTATAGCAAAGATTTATCACTGTAATAACAATAAAACATGTATCTATACGTATATATATATTGTATGTCTATGGTGTAAGCGATACGCATAAGATTATTCATTTTGTTATATTATGCTCACGTGCCAAGCAATAGCATTTTATGAGAACCAGGAAACACATACAATAAAATCTTAAGTCATATTGAACGATAATTCAAATTCTTCAATCAGCTCTGATTCAAACGATGTATGCGTCAGATTTGCCCTATGGGAACTGTTTTATGTTGGCACTGAGTCAAGCTGAAATGTACTGTATCAATATCATGTTGTAAGCATTATTCAGAGCAAGTGACGTTTGGAAGAAAATGTATCCAGCAACTCTGAATGAATGAATGTTCTAATATACTACACATGATTTACATTGGGTTTATCTGTTCATTTCCATGTGTATTTTTCATGGTCTGAAACTCGTTCTAAATGCGATGGCAGTGGTATCGATAGCATTATCAAATTAATAATTTGACTGCCCTGCACTATTTGTTTGCCTAATCTTAATGGCACATCCACAGCCTATTTATTGGGAACCCGTTTTTGGTGTCATATGGAAACAAAGAAAACAAGCGGACTACATTTGGGCCAACATGATACATCAACAGTAACCTTCCAGGGTGCACCATTGGGGTTTGCCTCATTTCGACCACACAACAGCTTACTAATTCCAGTCAACCTGTAATGAAGTCTGTAAAGGTCTTGACATTTGTGAACATCCAAAATGCTGGTCCAAAGGGAGCACCTGGACAGCTCATACAAGTTCAGATGCCACAATATGACTTCCTCCCACATGGGGGCTGAGGGTTATTATTGTGAGTGAATGGGCTAATGCATATCTGACGGTGGTATTCAGCCATATGTGTACTATATGTGTACCACAATGTCTCCTTTTTGTAGGCAGATATCATTTTTTGGATACTCCAGTTTTGTTGTGAGTCAAATTTGGTTAAAATCAGGGTAAGTCTTATCCTGGTCTACTGCAATTTATAGGATGGGTCCCGATTTTGTCCATATTTCATCGGTTACTCCTGGTGCCATGTCCGCTTACTTCAGATTAATGATTTAGTTCACTTTAGTTGTTTGTTGAAGTTGATGGATCAAACATTGTCCATGCATGTGAAATCATGAACTTGTCTCATAGACTCCGGCTGTATTGTCTGGCTCTATTTGTTGCCATTCAATTTCACTAAAGTCACACACGATTTTGAGGACAAAGCCCTATAATAATGTTCTGATCAAACAGTCTGCCGCTTGAATAGACCGTTTTTCTACTTAGCGCCACAACATTTTTTATCTTAGACCAAAAATAACTCTTTGAAACAATGATGATGTAGTTATGCATATTACCATAACAAGATTATGGGTTTTAGATATAGCTTTCATTCTTATAAATTAGGTTTA
Organism: Proterorhinus semilunaris; assembly: GCA_021464625.1. Taxonomy (NCBI): domain Eukaryota; kingdom Metazoa; phylum Chordata; class Actinopteri; order Gobiiformes; family Gobiidae; genus Proterorhinus; species Proterorhinus semilunaris. The sequence goes on along the minus strand of CM038351.1, from coordinate 13,248,226 downwards.
AAACAGCTCTTGTTAATTGTGACATGTTATCTTCTGTAGCTCAAATACAATGAAGACAATTAATTAAAATGGAAGTTTCTCCATTTCATTTTGAATATATAATTAAACATGCGCCACTAACAAAGGCATTGTGTTCCAAGGAAGACAGGAAACATACAGACTTAACTTCATTTCTTGTCTTTCATCAGGGAAAGAGAAGAAAAATAGCCCACTTTTACTGTTCACCTTATAACAAAAATGAAAATAGTAAAATTAATGGAATTCACAGAACAGTTTTGAGAGCATAACCATGTGTGGCACTTTCCTTTTTATTAGGAGCAGTCGCTAATTCTTGGTTAATCAATCAATCAATCAATCAATCAATCAATCTTTATTTATAGAGCGCTTTTCATACTCTGGTGCAAAGTGCTTGACATTTAAAAAGACATTTAAAACATTCTCGCCCGTCAAACCCTCCCAATATACAGTTATCACAATACACACACACACACACACACACCTACACACCCTACCCTTTGCTCTACGCTCACACACAGAATCAGAATCAAGTACATAAGACTGGGTACAGATGACCAAGGTGAGAAAACCCCATCAGAGCCCCAGCCAGTCACCGCTCCTTCAGAGGGAACGCTGGAGATTCTAAAATATAAGAAGCCGAATAAAAACATTGATTAAAAAGTTTAAAAACAAAGTAAGAAACTAGAAATAAATATCAATAAATATCAAGATTAATACATAGATGAATAAATAAATGGGACTAAAATAAAGAAATAGATATCAGCTAAAAGCTAAGCTACAAACATAGGTCTTGAGCCCTTAATGGCTTGGAAAAGTATGAAATTGTGTTTTACATGAACCCTGTTATTGTCATTAATACAAAAAAGAGAAGGTATAAGCTCATTAAATTTGATTTAAACTTGCAACTGAAGGACCTAAAATGAATCAATTGTAAGTTGCATCTTGATTCCTGATGTTCATCTAGCTCACTCATCACGCTCATGAATAACTTTTTACGCACTGAGCTTAGTGACGCGGACACACGCAGCAAGTGTCCGCGTGCGAGGAGGGTGTGACACGCGCCTTCATAATTCTCTGACGTGGATTAGTAACTGTCAGAAGGGGCACAAGCCAAGCAAACAACCGAAAAAAGAAAAGGAAAAAGAAGTGTGGAAGTAAGAGATGCGGACTTGCCAAAGGCACCATCGTGCGCAACGCGGAGCCGCGCATAGCCACAGCAGGAGCGTGCACAACCCGCAGTTCAGCGCTATGAGTCCCGTTACTTTGGTCAGCATCACCGCCGTGGCCCTCCTCATACTCACCGCGCCAGGCTGCAGAAGTAAGTCCCGTTCACCCGAAAATAGGATGTGTTGATAATATTTACAAGAAAGATGCCAACGGATCAACACCCGCGTATCGTGAAGATGTGTGGTTTAGTTCAGGTCTAAAGAGCAGCTCTTATAATGAATACAATGTACGGTTTTAATTCTGCTCATTGATGCGTAAAACTTTGGATAACTTTGCAACGTGACGAACTCGATTCGGAGTAACTTGATACCTCGTCCTGTTTATGGCATATGGTGAATATTTAATTGTTTAGACTCCTCTTTTATATTGTTTTGTTGGTTTTTGAATCAGCATTGGTAACCGCCTTGGACGTGGTGCAATGATTTCACAGTACAATTAGTTTTAATTTTATCAACTTAAATCATTCTTTTGAAAACGATGTGTGAGAGTCATTATCACATATAACCTTTAGCTTGTATTGAGTAAGAGCGTAAAGAAATGTAGAAAAGAGAACGATTTTTTGACCAATTATTTGATTTGATTTAAGTAAGTAAGTAAGTAAGTGCTTTATTGTCATTGTACAAGTGCACAATGACAATAAAGCACTTACAACATTCAAGTGTGATTCTGACAATCTGAATGTCTTGATAATTTCCTAGAACCTTACCAATCTGAATTCGTGTTTATATATGTACACACATATGTTATTACCAATGTTATTACCTCACTTTTTTCTTGTTTTGTACATTGTGTATCAACGACAGCATGATATAAGAAAAAAGGTTACTCAAGAATACTGCAATAACGATAGTGCTGTAGTATTTTACATGGTATTCAAATAAGACAAGTAATATATCATCATTAAACTTCATTACAGACACAAGGTCCAATTTAAAAAGAAGCACACTTATACACTGCATAAGGTTAAAAAAAAGGAACTACATTGGAAAAAATATATATACCTGAACTTTTCCACATATTTACATCACCATGTGTTTTGTCTTATGATCAATGTGTCAGCGACAAATGTGTAATTATCAGTCAAAAGGTTTTGCAAATACATTGTGGCTTCTCGTGATTTGGGTTTTGTGTCCCCTTTTTTATACTATTTTTTTCAAATATAAATATGTGAGATCAGAGTATGTTACTTCAGGGCATCACTGAAATAACTCCATGTTCTACAATGATGCTTTTATCTTTGTTAATGGCCCGGGCAGTAATCATGTCAAGAACACAGCATTTCTTTCCCACAATCATCGCATTCGTCATCACTGCATATAGACGCACATCACTGACATGGGAAAACTTTGCCATTATGAGCAGTGACCGTTTAACCCGGACAAACACATGTATAACGTTATAATGTCTCCTGTATTATGATGTGTTTTTGTATCATGGACACAGGTGCCCCAGCAGACATATTACAAGTCAAAACAGATCAGAGGCAGCTGCTCAGCCAGGTATGCGCCATTGAAATTTTACTTCATTAATTAGCCTGTATTTTCTTTATTCAGTGTTTATGTATGTATTGTATTTATTTGAAACTTTTGCAGATAAATGCAGTGTGTTCATCCTACCTCTCAGCAGAAGTCAAGTTTTGGGTGAGTGTATTGGCGGTTTGGGAATCATGTCATTTTAAACAAAGCCCAGAAACTATAAGCAATATTGGAACATGATAATCTCTTCTGATATGACATATAATCCCCACATAACATTGATAAATAAATGTAAACAACATAACATTGTGTCACACTGCAAGAATCATGAAAAAACTATGTAGCAACAAAAATGACAAATGACAAAGAGCAGTTTTACAGTTGCAAGTCGTTCCCTCAAATGCATTGTTTACCTCGTTTAAAAAAAAAATCAATCAGGTTAACAATCAAAACAAATTATCTGCATTAGCTGGTTGAGAACCACTGCTATAATGATTTATTGTGACAATCCTGGACCCTCCAGAAGCTAAATAAAGAAGTTTTATTGTTATGTATGTTGTTCCCTCTTGTACAGGCATCAGACCCACTAGGAGAGCTGTGCATCCTCATGTTGGTTCAAAGGTCAAAGGTACCACTTTCATCTTTGTGTAAATTAAGAACATGCTCGATCAAATGTTTATTTACACTTTTGTTATTCTTCCCAGGAGCTGAAAACACGAGAAACTAAAAGAGTAAGTATCACTGGGATTTTAACACATAAAAAGATCCAAGCGAGACTTGTTGAATGCATTGGATATTATGATGCCTAAACAAATGCAATAGCTGTGTTTAGCTAATATAATATCTATTCAAATTGTAAGCTCAATTATTTGTTTAGTAGTAGTAGTAGTAGTTATCTCAATAGATTGTTCAGCATCTGTAAATGAACATTATTGATGTGATTGAGATATAAAATGTGTAGCGATATCCAGGGCAGGGTATGCAAGATCCCTTTTTTTTTTAAAGAAATCTCCCAAGACAGAAAAAAAAAAAACACATATTTTGAACCTCTTTATTTGTTCACAAACACCATATTCATCTAGTGACTCAATCCCTTTTAACAATTATGCCGGAGTGATTGAAATTAGCCACCCCTTCTTAATACTATAGCAAAAAAAAGTAATGTTAGCCATAAACCAGGTCAAAACCAGGTATGAGTGCATTTGTGCTAGATTTCCCTGTTAAACGTGGCTGCTTTGGCCACATCCTACAACAAACCCATGCCCTAGAAAGTTAAACATCCTAAAATGAACAAAAAGTGGTCAATGTCAACAGGTGTTTACATGAGAAATTTCCAACTCTAAATGATTTGTTGTTGCTCCACTTCCTGAGAGTTGCACACAGCAACTCAGCAGTTTGTAACACACTAGTTTGATATACAGCTGCAACTCTACGTGTGCAAGCTGTTCTTTCCCAAGCCAGCGGTAATTACAGGCTAAAATTAGTGCAGCTGACAGGTGAACTAATTCCTCATAGCAATCAATCATTCACAACAGGGACATGTGGGAGATATGAGCAGAAACACAAGGAAAGGATCGATCATCATCCCATTGATCTGCACATGACACTGATCACATGATCAAAACATCTGCAGCATTAAAAAGGGGATCTAGTGTCAAAAGAGTACCTTTAATTTTCCACAACTTGGTAGTGTCTATTGAAACGTGTTCCAGTATTTTGGAATACATTGTTATGTGTGATCATTAAGGTTACATTTTAGGTTTACTGCAGTTCGTTGCATTTGACCCATGCCTCAATACCGCTGAGGAAACTCAGAAGCAGTGGCTGGCTGCAGTGCACCTATCTCCAGATGTTATGCTAGGATCATGGTTAGAAGCACCTGGATTAGTTTATTGTACATGTTTTGGGTTGATGGGAGACTTATGAAAAACATTTAAACTCCACACAGAAAACTGTAATGGTCTGGAAATCCAACTGTGGACCTTCTTGTTGTGAAGCAAGAGTACTAACCACTGTACCAATCGTTTGTACTGATAATAACAGGTCTTATATTACAGTCGATATTAGGACCAGTTCCCCATCTACCATCATATTTAATTAGCCACAGTCTATGTGTCAACTCCCTTCTACATAATCCCTTCTACATAAAGGCAATTCTACATGAATTCCCTTTATGTACACTGCCACTATCCATACTTCCTAATACTACTACCACTACTACTACTACTACTACTACTACTACTACTGCTACTGCTACTGCTGCAGCTGCTGTAGGTTGATAAATTAGTCATTAAACTTATTTGTCTGTACTGTAAATTACAAAAACTAAACTGATTTGTTTATTACTAACCAGGCTGATCTCCAGGGACCAGGGGGCGTCCAGAGCAGAGGCTACTTTCTATATCGAGTAAAACAATACTAACCAATACACATTTATCAACAAAATGATTGATTAGTTATTTATCAATACAAAATATTAACTATGTTTTCCCTTTCAGCCTAGAAATGGAAGAAGATCTTTAGAGTATGACTGACTGAATATCAGGTTTGTCTCGCAGAGGCACACATCACATCTTACAGAACCTATGACAGGATTCAGTAAAATAAGTATTTGCGGCATTATGAAACTTTCCTCAACACTATTCTTAATATATTTACAGAGTCAATATCAGAATCCTTTAAGGGACCAGACCTGTTTGCACCTGGATAGAGAAACCTGGACTTTGCCATTGCTGTATATCACCTAAATGTACATAGAGTATTCCGACACCGTTCATGTCTATATTTCAGTTTGTGTTAATTAAAACTGCTATAATGTAATCCGGCACGATTGTGTATTTGTGTACCTGCAAAAGTCACTAAAAGTATGTTTATTTGTTCCCCTTTTGTACAGGGACTGATTGTAATGACTATTGATGTAAATAGCTTGTGTGACTCTTATATATTGTTTTCCCATAACAATTTGTACACAAACAACAATTAATAAAATATTGATTCAGCTAAACACGCAAAGTAACAAGGACTTGGTATAATATTTTTCCAGACAAATGGAGAACCTCATTAATTAAAAGTGTAAGTCGAAAAGTGCCCAGCAGATGTCCCCACTGTCTTTCATGTAGTGGCAAATCTCCTTAAGAAATGTGTCCACATTCTTTAAATATATAGGAAAAGAAAAGTAGGACTGAAAGTACTTTCTTGGTGCTTCTTGTATTTTGTCTTTTAATGTTTATCTTTGTATGTTTAACAAACGCAAAGGTACCCAGGCCTATATAAAGACACAGTGCTGCAGTAATTTAGATGTAGATGTGTTTTTGTCCAACAACACGCACATGACGAATAAGATTCAAGTGATGTTTGTATCTTATATTATTAGTCTCTATTTGATGCAGAGTTGGTTTTGTGATTAAATACAACATGCCACTTGCTTTTGACAGTCATCTTTGAAGGAACAAAAAGTGCAGGAAGCAGCAAAAGTATGAGCACAGTCTGGAGAGGACTGTCAGGAAAAGGCCATTTAAAAGTGTGGGGGACCTTCACAAGGAGTGGACTGAGGCTGGAGTCAGTGCATCAAGAGCCTCCACACACACGGATCCTGGACATGGGCTCCAGATGTCATATTCCTCTGGTTGAAGCATCCTGGTCTTCCTTAACACCTCAGCAGTGCCACAGGCTGAGAGCATCCATGCCAGTAGTAACGCAGTCAGAATCATAATAGTTTTTATTGCCATTGTTTGAGAACAGGTTCACAAACTAGGAATTTTTCTTGGTGCAGACGTGCAACATAAAACATAATACAGAATTTAGATAAAAATAAGCTATACAACTGTAAACTCTAAGGCTTTAGGGGGCATGCATAACAAATATTAAATAAATAAGATACAACATAAAAGTAAAATATGGTAAGACGACAACAATTGACATAGAACAGCAGCGGGATTATATTTACATATGTGTATGAGTATAAAGTAAAGTGATAAGTGACAGCAGCAGATCTGAGTGTGGACACACCAGTGCAACAGAGCAGATACATCCATGAGGCTGTAACTAAGTTATTGGGTCTTGTTATTGTTCATGAGTCTGTTGGCGGAGGGGAAACAACTGTTCAAGTGGCCCAAACCAAGTACAAAGTACTTTCAGAGGGCCCACATTTCTTTGTTTAAAATCCTTTTTTCATTGATTTCATGTAATATTCTAATTTTCAGAAATTTTAATTTTGGGGTTTTCACCCCAACATTTTCAAAATTAAAACAAACAAAGGACAAGAGGACAAGATCGCGAATACAAGCGGCCGAAATGAGTTTCCTTCGCAGGGTGGCTGGGCGCACCCTCCGAGATCGGGTGAGGAGCTCAGTTACCGGGGAGGAGCTTGAAGTAGAGTCGCTACTCCTCCACGTCGAAAGGAGCCAGCTGAGGTGGCTAGGGCATCTGTTCCGGATGCCTCCTGGTCGCCTCTCTCGGGAGGTGTTCCAGGCATGTCCTATTGGGAGGAGGCCTCGTGGAAGGCCCAGGACACGCTGGTGGGACTATGTCTCCGAGCTGGCCTGGTGTCGCCTCGGGGTCCCCCCAGAACAGCTGGAGGAGGTGTGCGTGGATCGGGAAGTCTGGGCATCTCTGCTGAGACTGCTGCCCCCGCGACCCGGCCCCGGATAAAGCGGAAGAAAATGGATGGATGGATAAAACAAACAAAGGCTTTACATCATATATTGGTTACAGAAATAAATGAACTTTTTCACGACATTCAAATTTTCTGAGTTTCACCTGTATAGTCCTCTGGAAAAGAGTCCTTTTGCTACTTTGAATAAGGTAATAATGTCGTGTCGTGTAGGGCAGGTTAATGTTCCCCACAACAGTAAAAAAAAAAAGAAAAGAAAAATATGAGTAGACCTACTTTTCCCATCATGTGACCCATCTTGATGTTGTTTGATGGGACGCTGTGTCCTCAGTTCCCCTCCTCACCTCCCCCTGTGGCCGTAACAGGTATTACACTTTAGCCCCTGGGGCTGTTTCCATGGAGACGGGCACCACGCGGATGACGAGAGGTCAACGTTCTTGCTTGAGACACTCTGAAGCGAACGGATATATTTCAAGTAGCCTATTTAAACAATTTTACGTCCAGGACCATATGTTCAAAGGTCTTGTGGTCCATTGAACATATGGCAATTGCCTGTTGTCCATTTCAGTTAGTAAATATCAGAATCAGAATTGTATTTATTGCCCTCCTGCCTGAGGGGAGAGGGGTGAATAGTCCGTGTCCAGGGTGAGAAGGGTCAGCTGTGATCCGACCCACACGCCTCCGGGTCCTGGAGGTGAACAGGTCTTGTCCTGGTCCGTAGCGCAGGGGTTCCACACGTGCTGGAGGAGGAGAGGATGGACTTGATGATGGCCGTGTAGAACTGCACCAGCATCTTGGTCGGCAGCTTAAGTTCCCTCAGCTGCTGCAGGAAGAACATCCTCTGCTGGGCCTGAACTGAAATGGACAGTTTATATGTGGTCACTTATTGTCCATAGGCTATATGGACAATAAGTGACCATAATACCCTAGATATGTTACAAGAGAAGTTATGCCTGCAAGAATGTTTTAAAACTAATGCTCCCGAGTGGATGTTTTGGCACATTGCACATATACAATAGCTTTATAATTAGGCCAATTGTTTCCTTTACCAATGTTTTCAAAGCTGTAGGTTTTTAAGTGTTTGAGGTGTGTTTTTTCTTTTGAAGACACGACACTCTCTCTGTTGGGGTTATTGTAGTGTGACCACCTATCCCACGTTCAAGGTTCAGCTTTATTATTGTCTCCAAGGAAATTATAAAGTGTGCATCACACTTTTGCATCGGCGCAAATGAAATGTAATGTTCATACATTTAGGCAAGTGAACGAGAGGATATCCAAAGTCATTGCAGATAGTTTGGGTGCCCCGACTTTCAGGGTTACCTGTTGCATTCCCAATGCCCTCTTTCTGTTTCTTGGGTCGTAAAACAGCATTCGTAGTCTTTTACATTTCACTCCATGATGTCCCACCATATCGCACAACACGTTCCTTTCGCTGTGGCTACCCTGCCCGCGTGCCATGGATGTGCGCACTCGCCCAGCCCGTGTGTGGAGAGGAGCAGTGCGCCTTTTGGGCTCTGGTTCAGTCCCACAGTCCTGTCAGTGTGTGCGCGAGCGCCGCTCCTGCACCAGGGACATCCCCAAGTACGCGCTCTTCTTCTTCGGGGACAAGTGTCACACCTTTTACCGGTAAGATCGCTCCCTTTTCCAGCGTGTGTTGACGACCACCGGGGGAACTTTGTAGCCCCGAAGCTTCGCACCAGACTTTTGCTTTTGCTTGTTTTATCCTGGCGAGAGGCCCGGTGACCCACATTCTTATCTAATGTTAGCACGCTAGCTCCGGCGAGAAGTGGCTCGACAGACAGTTGACGAAGTTACGCGCTCGCTGTGCGTCATTATGAAGTTAGATCTCGCCGGGAAAATGACGGATCGTTATTTGTCTCGAGTATCCGTGCATTGACAGCGCGTGTCACTCATCGCACGCGCTCGTACCTGTTATGTGACTGTTTGAGACTGATGCTAGCTGCTGCTGCTGCTGTTAGCGCTGCGGCAATCACTGCTGTTTTTGCCGGCCGGCGTCTTCTACTCTAACGTGGGAACATGGTAATGCGCTCCACAGTGCGAGGGTGATCACATTGTAAGGACCTATTCTCAGCAAGTTAACGCGCACACTCCTGAACCTGCATGTGTTTCTCATCCACGCGAGTAGATCTGTAACAGCTGTCCGTCTCACTCCACGTGACGTCACACCATTCTTAGGAGCCTTTAGTTTAAACATGCAGATTTTGTTTTTGTTTTTGCTTTGTTGCTATTACTTGGCATATCCACGACTTTCTTTTAAAAAGCCCACAAAGTTCAGTGTCTGATCTGCCAGCGCATGAACTAAAAACTAATTATTTTGGAATAAAGGTGTCCAAAGATGATCTATACACTATCACACAATGTCCAGGTTCAATATATCAACATTTTCTATTTTGGATATTTCTTTCAAAAAGTGTGTCTTTATCATAGAATTATGTTGCACCCTGTCCTCCATGTGAGATTGTGGTATCATCAAATTCTAGAGTGCGACTGGTGCTAAAGGTGACTCTCTGGGTCAAATGGCATTCAATAATTGCCTATTATACTGCCTGTCACTTTTGATTTCGAGGCTACATTCATCCACAGACTAGTCATTAATGGGAAATGGTCTCAATTTATATATTAACTAACTTTAGGGAAAGTGTTGTGTCACAATTACACAGAAGAAACTGAAGCGTTGATTCACTGTATACCAAAGGAATTGTTAACATTTTTGTTTTCTTGTATTGCAAAAAGTTCTGGTTTATATCATTATGCCAATGCAGTAGAGTAAACTATACTTTAACAAACCAAGTAATTTGATTAATTACAATTAATAACTGATTTATTGTCATATGTAATTCTGGAATCCACCACTCATTTTCATTATGTTGAAGATTTATTCGTCTATTGGCTTTGACCCACCGTGTTTTTGATAATAAAACTAATACATCTAGTTTTTACTAATAGGGTTCAGAAACATAGACAGTCTTCTTGGAAAAATAAACCTCAAAATTAAAGCTTTACACTCAAAAAAAGTTTCTATGTTTCCTTCAAACTCAAAACCAGGAGCTGTTGCTGCTTCAGATCTGACTGTAGACCTGGCAATTCAAAAGCCACAAACACCATGAGTTTGGGATTTTTATTAAACACTGGCAGTGGCTATGTTTACATGGAGACCGAAAATTTGATCATAATCTGATTTCTGGAGTTCTCAGATTATTGAAGAGAGATGTAAACAGCATAATCTGATATTCAATCTGATTTCTCCCTGATCTTTCACGCATGCGACTAAACTAAACAGGAAAATACAGCTAAAAGGCTTCAGAATTCTGAATCAGACCTGATTATTGGGTTATCTGATTTTTCCAGTTATCTGATTTTTCATACCATGCAAACATAGCCAGTGTGAAACTAAATTTAATGTACCACATTCTATTAAATCTTACAATAGAAAGGCTATCATATTGACAACTACAAATATGTTGCACTCAGATTAGGAGGTAAGGGCTGTCGGTCTTTGCTTTACCTAAAATGTATCCAAGTCAGTGGTTGGTAATGTCTGCTATATAGTTCCTTTATTTAAAGCGAGCAATCTTCTAATCTTGCAGCGATGTAGTCAATGTAATATATATTTACTGACATAACGAGCAAATGGGCTCATGTCCCTCTAAAGCAGGATCACAGACTAATCCTTGCTTTATGTTGTGATCTATACCATTAAATGTCATGCATCACAGGCTGTTGGTTGGAAATCACCTGTTATGTCGATAGCTTTTCCCTGATTCTTGTTGAATTTGGTTTTGAGGTTGTTCTTATTTATTGTACTTCCTGCTGGATGGTTGGATCATGCAGCCTCTACTGCATGCTGCCATTTTGTCTTTTGGCATTTCCACCACTTTGCCACATATTGTTGGGCGAGCTAATGCTCGTGAGTGCAATGACGGGGATAACGGACGGAGCCCATACAGTCTGGCGTGAACATGCACTGTCCCTGTAAACAATAACCGGTAGCACTTTGCAGCACACAGTAATAGAGCCCAATGCATTCATTACGATAACTCATTCTTCTTTATTTCATGGTAAATCAGAGGAAAATTACCTGGAGACATGGTATTACTGATCTGGAACGTGTGAACTCATTCTTTCACGTACCATGGTACCGTGGTTAGTTTTATGCAGTTTTATAGCAACCTTGTATTATTCCTGCACTTGCACTAATGAGAGGAAGTTGGTTTGTGCTTCTTTCGCAGTGGCCTAAATGTGCACTGTGTCAGAGGACCCTGTAGCGTTATGATGTCAGACTTGTCTTTTTGCTGATGTCAGAAACAGTCCAAGGAGACATTTGTTCTCCGCGTTCATGTCATGTTGTTTTATATTAAACAGTGCTGTCGTCAGCAGGGAAGGCCACATCTGTTTACTGTTTTTCTCACTATCTTCTTGTTAAAATGCTGACGCAGCGTTTTGACTACATCTCTGATAACTTTGACCACATCTCTGAAAGAATATCATTGAGCTCAAGACAGCAGAACAAATTGTGATTTTAACTGTGTGTTCATCTGCGCGATGATTGGTTCACATATGATAACTCTCTTCAATATTGCAATAACAATATGACTATATTCATAAATTAGGAAAATCCCGACTGAATTTCAGCACATTTTGAAGTTCTCTTCCAATTTTCTTTTTGGCTGTGTCTGTCACTTGTGATTACAGACTTATTGTTGTCGTTTAACAGAGTGACCCTATAGTACTATGTCTCGAGTTGGATTATGCATGTTTTGTTTCTGTTGTCTTATGTTACTAAAATAACTCCTGTTTAAGACTCAAAAATCTTTAGAAAAAGTTATAAATCCGTATTAAGGTCTTGGCTGCAAAGTTGTGGAGGGAGGAGAGTTGCGAGATTTAAATTTCTTTGTTGCTTTAGCCTCTTGTCTTTGGTTTAACTTTATTTAATTTATAGCACATCACATTCTGCGTAAGGCAGTCCATGATTAATCGGTTAATTGGTTAATTGTCATAATTTGCTTAATCGATTAAAACAACTATCTTTAGGCTGTATAGAAGAAGCTCTAACAGAGTCATGGGTAAATAAACATAAACTATTCAACTGTTTCCTAAAATATTCACGTCCATAATTTGTCTTGAGTTAATAATTATACTTTTTTGATTATAGATCATTATTATTTATGGAAAGATCTCCTTATTGTTATATGAACTGGGCTGTACAGTGAGTTAGAGCCGGTGGTTAACAATTAATCAATAATCGTTCGGTAAGGCAACCAATTATTTGATTTTAAAAATCGTTTTAAAAACTTTGTTGTATGCATATTGTTTTTGTACTGCTTTGCTGAGTATGTTTTGTGTGCAAAAAGTATTGCAGCGATATTAGAGTGCAAGTAACATTAGCACAGCCATTTCAATCTAGAAAACTGGACTTTGATTAGAACAACAGATCACCTAATTTTAACCAATCTAAGTCTGAAAACGTAGGTAAGCAAGAAAACACTAAACAATTGATTAAAAATGTTATTATTTGTAAGTATGCCGCATGTTTTTCCGATATCAATGAGTTGTTGATTATTATCGATTAAACTCCTTGTTGTTATCGGCAAATGGAAAACCAACCTGTGAATTTGAGCCTGAACGAGCTCAAGCCGCTCAGCTCGTAGCACAAGGGAACAGAAAGTGGCCGGGAGCTACTTTTAAGACAAATGCATGTGACTGGTGCATTCACCCCATTAGTTGTAACATAATTAATAAAATAAAATCTCTTATCATATATTTTTACCACAGCAGCCACCATAAGTGATCGTTAAGAGAAAAGCAGAGAGTAGCAGCAGCAGCCTAAAGCCAGCGACTACAGCCATCAGTGCCAGTTTCACACTTGGACTAACTCATATTTTTCTTGGTTAATGAGAGGAGTTATGACAGTCACATGAGGTCAGTGTCACTCATGGCCGTTTGTTCGTTCCTGGAATTTTAGAGCAAGACTTCCACTGAACTGAAACCTGAGCAGCTCCTAAGGCCCTCAGTCTGGCTCCTGTCAAACTGACCTTACCACCACAGCTCCCTCCTGGCTCTCCCTCCTCCTCCAGATATGAATAGCATGAATTCACGAGTTTATCAGGAGCTTTTTATTCGAAATAATGAGTCTTAACATTACATGGATAGTGCCTCTGAATAAAGTATGTCAAAACGTATTGCCAGTGGTTCTTAACTGAGTAAACTTATGATACATGGCATTTTACCATTTGATCCTATTTTATTTAAGAACTAAATATACAGTAAAATAAAGCAGTATTTATAATGTTCCAGCATTGATCATGATGTAGCTGATTTTCAAAAACCTAAAACCAGTCCTTCTGGTACCAGTCTCAATGTAAAGACTGAAAATATATAAGATTATTTTCATATATTTAATCTTTTGTAGCAGCCGTGACCAATGGCACACACGTATTATTAGTTAATATTATTAGTTAAATTATAATACAATTGTCCATTCTGATCAGATACTAGGGAATAGAGTATAGTCACTGATACCAAGTACCAGTCTGATACCACGTCGTGTGAATAAAAACAATAGGAAAGCCTGTAAAAAGATGCCAAGCTCTTTAAAATCTTAAAATCTGATACCAGTATTGGTGTTGGAACAACTCAAAAAATAGGAAATAACCTTATTATTCTTTATTAGGATCCCCGTTAGCGCCCACAAAGTGGTAGCTACTAGCTAGTCTTCCTGTGGTCCCTTATTAGTACTTATGAACGCTCATCTGATCACTTGAAAGTGCCATGGTGCTATTGGACACGATTAAAATGTTAGCCCTCAACGTCAATTTCACGGTACAACCAGATCGCATGAAGAATTTTATTTTGTTACATGCCTGAGAACTCTTTCGTTTACACCTCATAAACATGCTCTGAAATGCACGTGACTCTTTTGTAAGTTTAATAGATTAAATTTCAGTCTTTCCCCAAATATCAAACATCAGAACCACAAAGCCTAGTGTGAGCACCTGCAAGAGCCTGGACTATGGGGACTTCAAAGACGTGGTACCTGTTCCCTGGTACCACTGTTCCCCCATCCAGAAAGCGAGTGACATTGTTTCCATAGTTTTAAAGTTTTTATAGTTTATTATTACGGAAAAAAAATACTAGTTTGTGCTGTTCACTAACAGTGGCAATAAATACAATTAATAAATCAATACAATTCACGCCCACATTAGTGTTAAAGTTCTGGCTCAGTTTCTACACTAAGGAAAAACCAGCTCAAATGTCTAGTTTTTTACGCAAATTCAAAGGTCAGAAAATATCTGATGGCGTCTTTATGAGTGGATACTAGTTGATGAAGAATCCTTCTATTTTGTCTGAAGGTTATGAGGAACGTATTCTTCATTATCTTGCAGATAAGGAAGAGATTAGAGGCTGTTGTTGCATTAAAGGTGTATTTCCTCTGTAATGATGAGTTCAAAGTTCAAAGAAAGCTTTGCATACAGTATGCCTTCAGCCTTTAGGAAAATGTTGCTAATGCTAAACCTGCCCCACTGCTTTATGACTCATTATGATATAGTTGCACTTGAAAACAATGGTGTACAAGAGTCAAAGTCATTCTTGTCACTCTTCAATCACACATTTGCTTGCTTCCTATTGAACATGCTTTATTACATCATGTGACAAATTAATATAGAATGCAGTTTTTTTTTATTCCAATTTCATAATATCAGTACTAAAAGAACCATATTTAATTGCATGCTTTGCCATTTGCTAATTGCAAGCATTCAACATGTGATTTTGATTCAACTGTGAAGAAAATGAAAGAAAACTACGTACTTGAACTAAATATGTCAAAAATATGTTCTTAGCTGAATAAACACGTGATTTTGGTTTTGCTAAGGGTTAGATGTTTGACATAGTAAAAGTGCAGGGTGACCGGTCATGGTGTTATTTTGAGGTTTTGTGGCTTCAGAATGTAATATCTGTTTGCGAGAGAGGTGAAGGCTTTCGTTGGTTGGCACATATTCCGGGTGAGGTCTCACATTTACTATTTTGATCTGAGCATCAGTGACTCACTTGGATACATTTTTATTTATATATCGATCCTGATTTTTTGAACTCCTGTACTTTTGGAGCAGAAAAGGACTGACTGCGTCAATACCAGTTGAAAAGTCTCCATTAAAGTTGTTTTCAATCTTTGCTTTTAGGTCACAGGACAGACTGTTCTAGATTTGCTTGAGGATTATTGCTGTCTGTTTCAAGTGTAAGACTTATTCTTTTGGAATCCAGATGGATGGTTATCCTGTGTAGTGTTCGCACATGGTCTCGGTCACGCAACGGAGACTGCGCAGTAGCAGTAAAAAAAAATCGTAATTTCAATGGTTGCAATTAGAAAATTAAAAAAGATTATTTAGGCAGTATTATATCTCCTGCAAACTAGGGCTGAACGATATGGACAAAATTTCATATCTCGATATTCATGCCAGATATCTCGATATCGATACTATACGTTATAACTATGGGTTAGGTGAAAACCAAGCATTTTTCAGAAAAATAAAAACAAGATGATGAAAATCCATATCGTTTATATCTTGCTTTTTTTTAATGTCTTGAATGTTCATATCTTGATATCGATACGATAACGATATATCTTTCAGGCCTACTGCAAACAACAAATTATCCCATCACCTTGAGGTTGATTGATATAAAACTTGATAATTCTATAGTTTAAACTCCTACAAATATGCATGTGATTCTACCTTTACTTTAGCAGTTCATACATTAGTCTTCTCTCGAACTTTAAGTCTCTGGGTTATTTTTAAAATGTACACAAAAAACTCAATCTCAATTTCAAAAAATATATTGCAAATCTAATCGCACATTTAAAAATGTCAGGTTAGGTTAGGTTAGGTACTCTATTTTCCCCAAATTGTACAGCCCTCATTTACTGCTCACAGTCTCTTGCCGCTGTTTTGGTCTGAGCTGCAGTGACCCACTTGGCTCAGGTCCTGTTCCCCTGGTACAGAAGACCATCCAAGCCCTGCCAACCACCACCACCACCGCTGCTGCCGAGGGACACAGCGTCCACACAGGCAACTCTTTAAACGTCCATACAAAGACGGCTTTTGTCCTGCTCTCAGTGGAAACAGCTGGCTCCTGATGCTCGGCGGCAGCACTTTAGCTTAAGAAGTTACCACTTAGGAATTCAGCTGCACAACGGACCACAACTGAATCAAAGTGATTAAGATTG
This sequence comes from Proterorhinus semilunaris, assembly GCA_021464625.1. Taxonomy (NCBI): domain Eukaryota; kingdom Metazoa; phylum Chordata; class Actinopteri; order Gobiiformes; family Gobiidae; genus Proterorhinus; species Proterorhinus semilunaris. The sequence continues at coordinate 13,231,653 of CM038351.1, read as the reverse complement.
CAGTGAAAACAATGATATAATCTCCATGGGATTTTTTTACCCTTTAGACCTCTACAAAAATATTCTGAAATGCAGACAGTTCTTGTCTTTGTTGAGCATTTTTTTATATATATTTTTCTTTTCTTTTTTTAGAATGGGGTAGGAGCTTATAAGATTTCTTCTTCATCCTACTCCTGTTCTTCTTTTCATGGAATGTATTATTGTGTTTGTTGGATTACTGTACTAATTTTATATTGCATTACCATGAAAAAGGAATAAATAAAATGAAATGAATGAATGAAAATTTGAACTGAACTGATTTTGTGTGAACGCATCTGAACTCATTTAAACATTCGCTGAACTGAATCTAAATTTTATTGTCTATAGATAAAAAATCAAAAGCTAATCGCAATCTTGGTAGAGATTTAAATATTGTCGAATGAAAAATTCCTGAATGACTGAAAGCCTACAAAAATATGCTTATAAGAAAAACTACAATAATGTATTTTTCAAAATCGTGCGACCCTCCCGAGGGCCCAGATCATGAAAGAAACACAGTTGTACAGAAAAGAAAAGAGCTAAGCAACCGATTTGACTAATGCTGTCTTAAGCGCGGGTCAGCCAAGTCTCAGAATCTCTGCCTCCTCGAAGACACTCATGTAAATTATTTGCTCCACATTGCCCTGGTTCATCAACATGAGCGAGTTTCCCTCCACAGATTTCCATAAAACAGGGCAGGACACTCTACAGGTCATAACTTGCACTTCCTCTTATCCGCTGCACGAGAGGTCCCCGACCGGCCATAGTTGAGGATCCTGGATCTCTCTGAATACGGCCTCACAAAGGATAGTGGTTAATTGATCCCTGCGATGTGCTTTTGGTAATTCGTGTGACCTCTTTGGAAGAGAGTTGCCTGCTGCATAACATTATCCTAGATCTTTCCCAGCACACGGCGCACACTCGAAAAAGGAATTTTCTTTCAAACTGACTTCAAAGTCTGTTTATGTTCCTCTTCCTGTTAAAAGCACAGCGCTTGTGAATCCAAGGAATGAGGTTTATTAAATTCTAGTGTCACAGCAGATTTCAAGAATCCTCTGGGATGAAGGATCAAGGAAACATAGAGTCTGTCAATCAGGCCAAACCTGATAAACACACTGCACAGCACAAGTTAGTAAATATTTCTTTGGATTAAAATTTTAGCAAGCACTTGAACTAACAAGGGCCATAGCAAAGTTAAGGATATATTCACTTTAGCTTGGATGTAAGGCAGCCCCCAGAGGAATACATTTCCATGCAATTTTTGAAAAACATATGAGAAATAAACTGACAGAGACAACATTGTTTTATTATTTGTATTTATTTAAGAGAATGATCTGCCAAATATTTGTGTCAAGTCTGTTTAACGTCTGACATTTGTGCTCGTTTCCAAAACCTGTCTTAGATAAATGAACCTGCGTCATGCTCCAAGAATGATCATCCTCCTAGCCGACCTTTATCTAACAGTGTAATATTAGTAATAAGAATAATACTGGAAACTCTAAGGCGGTGTAGAAATAGTAAAATAATAAAGACAAAGCAAAAGGACTATTGTGGGTACGTTTCTGGAAGGACTGACTGTACATATAGTATGCAGCGAGCATTTGGAGAAGATGATGAAGTCACGATCAGCTGCGGCGTCTATTTTGGGGCTGGACGCTGTGTCCCGTTGCCACTGGCGCTGCTGGCACTGCCGTTGTGCTGGTGCGAGGCGTGGTGGGTGCGTGACGAGCATCGCCGTGGACCGGGACTCTGTTGTGACTCATATCCGCAGAGCTGCCCTACATCTCAGCAGCACACCCACATACTGTACACGGACTCATGGGAAACACACTGCCATGCAAATTCATTCAGTGTGAACAAGGGCCGTGCAGCAGGAGTTACTTTTACTTCATACCATACCAGTTTTACTTCATTACCTGTGGTTCATACTTTTACATGAGGACAATTAATTATACTTATTTACCTACTACTTATTGTTAAAAGTTTAATGTTATAAAATGTCACACAACTCAGAAATCAAGGTTATGTATTTCTTAACTTACAAAGCCTACTGTTTTTTAATATACTACACTCTACTAGGGTTGTCAACAACAACAACAACAAAACTGATACTCAGATAATACTAAATCTTGTATGAAGTAGATTCTCAACTGAGCAGGAAGTAGCCTACTGTCAGAAAGCATCAACAATTAGACTAATACTATGGAGATGATGCGAAACATCATTTATGTTTTATGTTCTCCTAGTGGTTCCTCTGAGGGAGCCCTCTGCCCCGGGAGTGCTGGTTGGCTGTGGCCGTGCGGGCGCTCTCCTGGGGGTGCCTGGATGGAGGTAGGACGTCTCTCCTACACCTACTCCGGGCCCCCTGGGTTGGCGCTCTGTGGCTGTGGGCGATGGGCTGCTCCTGGTGCAGACGGCTCCTTGGATGATGTTTCCTCTTTCGGCCCATCTGTACCCAGCCTTACATACTCAACTCTATGTCCATTTTTATTTAAGACTTTTAACTGCTGGGCTGTCTGTACGTATATGTGTGTCTGTGTGTGCGGGTGGTGGGTGGTGGGGTTGTAGTTATTTATGTATATTTACTGGTGGGGACAATTTTTATTATTTTTTATGATTTTTAAGCACTGTAAAGCACTTTGTGTTACATTTTGTATGAAAAGCACTCTATAAATAAAGTTTGATTTGATTTGATTTGAAGAGTTCCCTGTACGACTCTATGTCACTGCGCTGCAATGTGTAATCCCCCCCCCCCCCAAAATTGTTTTTGTTTATTTTGGTATTGAAAGTTACTACGTATCAAGTTTTATCCTCAGTATCAAAATCAAGTTTGAAACATGTCTCTCTTCCCATGTTTGCTTTGTAAAGAGGTGCGTCCAAAGGAATTTGACTTCATTTTTCCGTTTCTGATGCATTCCCACTTGTTTTGCCTATTCAAATATTATAAGTCATGTTAGACAACATTTTCAAACATTTATTATCAGAACGTTTATCATTGTCAACGCTATCACTGCTGCTGCTATTGCAGCTTCCACTGTTACTACTATAGTAATGGTGATAATAATAATCAATATTAAGATTAATATCGTCATAATAACGATAATAACTACAGTATCTGTAAAACAGATACTGTTCTTTTTCTTGAGCTGTTTTCTTGTTTTCTTTTCTTTTGGTTGTGGAAACTTGTTTTTTCTTCATTTTGCTTTTCTGGGCAACCTATGAATAAACATAGTTAATATATATATATATATATATATATATATATATATATATATATATATATATATATATATATATATATTATCATGTAGAGCTGCACAATTTTGTACAAAAAAAAAGACATTGAAATTTTCTAACAAATACTGCACTTACGATTAGGTTTGCAATTTGTGTTTTCAGGAGTTTAACCTGTACATGTTTAGCAGAACCACATCTTATCTTTTTCCAGACTGGATCGAGTGTAGATCCGCGTACCACATTTTGTGAATCACTGTTGGTATTCCTCTCTACCCACACAGACGCAGTGGAGTGGTGCTGTTGGCATGAGCGGGGAGGTGTTGCCTGGCGCGATGTGATTAAGTTAGATCGGAGGAGGAGCGGAAAGTAGGTCATTGGGCCAGCGGGTCAGTGAAGCACAGTGACATCACAGTTATACAAGCTCTGTTCTGTCGCATTACAAAACCGCCTCCTGCTTTGGCGTCAGGGCTACCTTCTCACTATTTTTAATGAATCATCCGGATTGCTCTCGTGCCAAGTATGAAAAAAAAAAAAAATGTGTCCACCGTTAATAGACTAACATTAGCAAAACAGAGCAGACAAAACAAAAACTGAAACAGGATTGAACTGGGTCTAGAGCTGGGACTGAAACAGGAGTAAAGCAGGGCTAAACGAGAACTAAACCAGGTCTAAGGCAGGATTATTGAAGTACCTGTACTTCTTGGAGTAGTTTTATCACGCAGTACTTTCTACTTATTCGAGTAATATCATTTTGATGTAACTATACTAAACACTTGGAACTCACTCTTTCAACTGAGACTAAATCTATTAGCGACAAAAGCTTTTATGAAAAGGAATCCAAGTTTAGTTTACTTTAAAATGTTTGTTTTTGTTTCAGAATTCACATTCAGAAAACGACTAAATTCAGATTATTACAATACACTCAAACACTAAGAACACTTTATAGGCTGATTCTATTGACAGCCTTTAATCTCAGACAAAGGTTATGGTCTTTGTGACTAAAGTAGTATTTTTGCAAAGTACTTTATACTTTTACTTCAATAACTTGAGCTTAAAGGTGCCTTATGCAACTTTGTATATGAAAAAAAAAGTTTATATTTGTGCGCATTTGACCTTGTAGTGACCCAGCGGCTGTATGAGTGGTCAGCAAGGCGCCTTTACTTTTGATCATGGTGGTCTCTACAACGCTCCACCTGGGTCATTACAAGGTCAAATACGCATAAATAACTTTTTTTCCCCACATAAAAAGTTGCATAATGTATCTTTAAGTAAAATTCTAAGTAACGACTAATAAGGTTTTAAGAGGCTCAGATGTCTTAAAATGGGAAGTTTGGCTGTTTGAATCCTGCTGGTGTGAGCATTGTCCACGCCCTTGGGCAAAACACTTTACCCGCCTTGCCTTTGACCGAATGTGGCATGAGTGAATGGTGGTAGTTGAAGGCATCGTTACTCGTTTCTGTCAGTCTACCCCAGAACAGCAACGATCATTACACCAAGTGTGGCATCGATGAATAATTACTACAGTGTAGCGCTTTAAGAAACGTGTCAACTCAAGCTTGTAAAGTGCAATACAAGTGTAAGGTATTATTGTTTTTATCATTAATGAACAAGACTAAACCAGCACTAAAAACAAAACATCCATAAGACCAGTGTTAATTTTGACATATTTTAGTTTAGTTTTTTGTCTTAAGTCTCGAAAATGTAATTTAATTTTAGTCACAATTATTTTCCCCATATTGATCAAGCTCGATTCAATTTTATTTTTTCATAATAAATTAAAGCAGTACTAAGTCACTTATTTACCTTAATAAATCCTTTTCGTTGTCCCTCTGGGGGTAATACAAGCGTTAATGGGATGATTGGGGGGGTCTTTCATCTCCCCCTGGTGTCTCTGGCTAGGAAAGCACAATTGCAACTTGACTGCTACCGGGTCGGAGCAGCAATACACACTAATGGAATCACGAAGAAGAAGCTAACAGGCTAACGGGCAAAGCTAACTGCGGCCTAGCGCCACTTAAGCAGTATTTACAGCCAAAATGTATCTCCATTGTGTAATTGGATGCACAATATCACTCTCTCCCTTTGTCTTTTCTGTCAGCGTAGTATTTACTCTCACGGACAATTAATGAGTAAAAAAACGCAACATGCTACGACACCTGCAGTGGCGCTTATGGCCTCTAGGGTGCACAAGTTACTTAGTACTGCTTTAAAAACATCTTGCTGATTCATAAAAGTAGATACATCTTTTATTCAAACCTCAGCTCAAACAAAAACAAATGCTCAATTCAAGTCTCATTTAACACTCAAAAGTCTTCATTGTCTCGTCCAAACTCCCAAATAGGTGCTGTTTGTGCCAAAGAAATGGCTGTAAACCTGTCGCTCTACATTTTAGTCATAGTTTTAGTCTCATAAACAACTTTTGATTTAGTTTTAGTCCAATTTTAGTTGTCAAAAATATGACTATGACAAAATAACTTAGTCGATGAAATTAACACTGAACAAGACATTAACTAAATCTGGACTAATAGTAAACAGGTTACTTCTTTCTATAATGCTATCAAGAATTTGTCTGTAATATTTATAAAACACACTCAAAGTAACAGGTTTTGTATTGAGCTCTTTACATTTACTGGCCACTCCTTATTGCACTATGAAAACCTTATTGTCTGTTTCTATTGAGAAACTTTAATCTCAGATGATGGTTATGGTCTTTGTGACTAAAGTATGTCAAAGAAACCACGTGCTGTCTGCAGTTTGGCACCGCATAGCTCAAAGTTAGTTTAGCGTAAATCCAGCCTGCCTCTCCTCCTTTTCTTTCGCTTGTCAAAACACAACACATCAGATACTCATTCAGGTTCTTCTGTTTTTCTTAAGCTACTATTCATCCTTCCACATGCCTCATGCATTATCTACAAAGCCTTTCAATTACATTTTATTAAGTTTGCAACGGGTCTTAACTTGAATTGAAGCTTGCACAAGACGTGGGGTAAAGGTATATCTTCTGTTGACATTTCAGTGGCGTGATGCTATTTTTGGCGCCAAAACCTTTGTTCTGTAAAAGTTCTGCCTAAAAATATTGACTTGACAGAAGCATGTTTGGGGTTTTAAATATTGAAGATGAGGCGGCAGTCTGGGTTTTACAGGTAGTGTTTTTGTTTCGTTTTGTTTAAATATGTTTTTATTTTTTTTCCAGATGGAAGATTTTATTTATGAAAGAAGGAAGTAAATGCTGACACTGTTTGAATTTTTTGGGCGAAACCCCCACACAGCAGGATCGGACTGTAATTGCTTTGTGAAAGTGGGTCACATATTTAGGCTAGCTAGAGTCCCACTGGGCTCTTGTCATATACTGTACAGGTGAAAGTCTGAAGGCACCTGTGGGAAGACAATAGGAAAAACACTAAGGTACACAAAAAACTGCCAAGATTTAGCTTGTCTTTTAAATTGTATGAACACCATTCAATAGCAGATTCAAATGTCAAAACATTTAATATATTTTCTTTATCTTCATTGTAGCAAAATTAGCTTGAAACAGAACAAAGCGGGTATATATGAGGGCTAATACCAGGTCTTAACCAGCGCTCTTGTTCCACACCGAGGTCCTGGGTTGGGCCTTTGTGTGTTTTCTCCAGTTTCTCCAGTATTTTCCCATCACTAAAAACATGTAAGGTGAATAGGTGAATCCTCCAGCCAGGTGATTCTGACTAAGCTTGACTCAACATCCAGATCCAGTAAATTGCCGTTGTCCAGGATGGGTCATTTTCAAAGGAATGTCCATACAGGGACAAGAAAGTACACCTTAAATTTAACCTTCCGGGATCAGGACACCCCTGAACAAGAGATTCTGAGAAAAAAAAAATCACATGAACTAACTAAAACAAGATCAAAAACAGACCTTAGCAGGACTAGCTTCAAATGTAAAACAGGGCAAAAACAAGTTCACTCTAGAATATGTCAACAAAACACGTTATCAGTCTGAGAACAGCTGCTGCAGAAGTACAAGTTTTTATTCCCTGCTTAATTGCCTCTTTATTGTGTGTGCTGTTAGACGCGTGACCCAAATTCAGACCCCCCACCATCGCCAGTAATTAGCCATGATGAGAGATTGTCACGTTTTCAATATTCATGAAGATATGGTGAAGAACATTAAATGACACAGAACGCAGCCTGCGCGTACTGCTTCAGTTGGAGCAAGGAGATGCCAAAGCAGGAGTCAAGTCCACCATCTGGACCACAGTCATGAGTCCAAGCTGTCTGTGAAATAAAGTGGATTGGATAAACTGGCCAAACTGCACTCGGGTTGCATTTGTGTTTTATTAGAATATTTGAAAGTGAGTGATGTGCTGTGTGGTCAGTGTCACATGTAGGACTGCATGTTTGTTACCGACTGGAATATGAACTGCTAAACTAATACAAATCTCAATACGAAAGTCATTCAGAAATCTTAAAATGAGCCCTATGTAACGTAGTGTGTAAGATTTGCTTTCTTTCCGTCACTAGAGAGGTTGAGGAGGCTGATGATTCTGCTGATGCGGCTGTATGGCAACAGGACAGGAACAAAACCTTCTTTCTCGTTGTCACAGTTTAGATGTAGTGTCTATCTCCCATTCATTCTCAATGGTAAATATGAATGCAGTACACCTTTTGGCCACCAGCGTCAAATTGGGGGCGCTGTTTCACTCCTTTCACAAAGTTAAGGAAACACTGCTGTGGTGTCTGGGTGTTTAAGCACATTAACTCCCAGTTTTCTAACTTTTATTGCAAAGATTGTGGACATCAGCAAAGGTACATGTTTAAAATTTACTTATTGATGCTGAACTGACACTTTCAAAATGATCTAATATGGCATTTTCTTTGAGTTACCAAATGAATGAGGTAAAGTCACTGTAGGTACTGTAGATACAGGTGTTGCTGTTGTTTACATTTTGCACTATATTGCTACAATTGTTCTTTTCTGCTAAAACTAGGCTTTTGCCATAGTTAACATTTGTTTTAATGTAGCATGTTATGTGCATAGATAGAATCAAATGCAAATGTAAGGGTTACCAACAAATAAAATAAAGTAACTATTATTATTTGCAGTTATATGTTATACGCTTCACATGTTTGGCCTGCGACCCACAGGCACTTTTTCATTTTGGCCCTCGGAAAGAAAACATTTGGGCACCCCTGGTCTAATCAGTGGCATTAGACACTACATGTGCACAGTGCCACCTACTGTTCATAGAGTGTCCATTATTAACACCTGTCCAAATTATTATTTATTTTTATTTTTTTTTCACTTTCGGGTCTTTGTAGAAATGTGGTGGAGTAACACAAACACGACTGAAGTAAAGATCCTCAAAAACTTGACTTGTGAACTTATATGCATTTACATGAGTGGCCTGAGAGGTGGTTGATCGAGGGGTAAAAAGCTGTGAATCTCTGGTAGTGGCAGACAAGTCAAAACAAAGTCTTCCTGTTCGATTTATACAAGGAGTTAGCAATTTGTCCCTGTGAGGATCTATTTTGAGTGATATATTTCTGTATAATGCAGCCCCAACTATTGGAACTCTTGTAGTAAATTTCCCATTTATTTATCTCATTGATAACAGATGCTTTTATACATTTTCAGTTTAAAAAGTTTCACATAGAAGTTTTCGGTTGTTGTTTTCGCTTCAATTCTCTCTTTTTTGTCATTGCTGAAAGCGGTTCTTGAGGTGGGCGGTTACTGCGTGGCTTTACACTTAACGTTGTGTCTTTTGCTTAAATTAAGGCTAGCTCCAAGTAATTAAAAATATTGTATACTTACTTCATGTTGCTCAGACCGACACGTTCGTTCTCAGTGTGAAAGCAGGAATGCGTCACGATGTGGGAGTCGAACTGACACATTTCCATCTGTTTGCTCATAATTGTGATATTTTCTCACATTATTGTCTATCTCTGTGCTCTATTCTAGGTAGTTATTCTCCGTGCCAGACTTAAAAAACAAATTTGAGAAGAGAAAATCGCCGCGTCTTTCAGGACCGTTTGGAAAAGTCTGTAGCCTCTGATCAGAGACACATTCTCCTCTCGTCACTGGACTGGCCGCAGTAAGCCAGTAAGGTAAAGCTCTTACACTATTTAACGATGTAGGATTAAATGTAAGCAGCTCACGTTATGTTGATGTTTTTTCCCTTCTTTTTAGTTTTCCCAAATGTCTATCTCAAGATTAAAAGGCCTCTCCCCAACGCTACAACGGTGAACAGGTTACAAAATGACCTCTAGCATTGACCAGTAAGTGCTTTAAGTAACATGCTTGAGTTTTTTCTTTCTTAATATAATGTGCACTTAATAACACAGTAATAACGTAGTAACTGGGAATAAAAAGGGATTTGGATGAGCTGTTTTTGTATTTATTACCGATAAAATACAAAGCATTCACACTCCCTGACGAAGACCCTAGCCGAAACGCGTTGGAGTACTTTTTTATCTTTTCTAGCCATGTGATTTAATAAAGGCTTTTTATATTTCATAGATGAGTGCCTTGGCCATTTTTTTCCTTTTTTTTCTTTCTTTTTTCCCTTTTTTTCCTTTTGTTGCCTAAAATACAAAGCATGTTTCCTAATTTACAGTTTACACGTTTATGAGTAATCATACAATACAGAATGACAGATGTGTGTCCTGTCTTCACACGTTATTACCGTGTAACTACCATAATTACCGTGTTATTACACATTTAGGCACCACGACATTTCCATCATTTTACCATGTGCTACTTCAACCCATGGTCTGGGTGAATACCAGACCATGGTATTCCCCCTGATTGGCTGGATGGTGTCCGTTAAAAAGTGATACAACTAGTCCGGCAACAGTTAAATCACGTTCTATATCACTCCACTGCAACTGTTTCCATAGTAACGATAAACGATAAATGAGCTGGAACTAGCTTCAGGTAAAACAGCTTAAAAAGTGAGATAGCTCCTGCCCTGGACTTAAAAAAATAAGCAAACAGGCGCCAGTTTCAGTTTCAGTTTCAGTTCGCGGGACCATGGTATGTAAGGGATAATGCACGACCAGGTGTCCATTATCCCGCTTACACCATGGTCCCACAAACTGAAACTGTTCATTGAGGGCCTTTTTTTTAAAGTCCCAGGCAGGAGTTATTTAACTTTTTGAACTGTTTTACCTGTTTAAGGACTAGGTGTACATTATGTAAGGGATAATGCAGAATGTCGTCCAGTTATTTCTGATGATGGACACCTCGTCGTGCATGCAGCGTTCTCCTCTAGAAGTAGATCGAGCAGTCAGTACTTAAAGTTATGAATTTTCTCAGAGGAGGAGCAGTGACGCCATGAATCATTTTAAACAGTAAGCAAACATTAGTGTAGAATATTGGGTTCTTAAAATTCAGAATTCCATACTTAGTTAGTATTTGACAATGGTGATAGTGCCGGGGTTTATGTTCAAATAGAAAAGACAACGTTTCAGTTATAATGAATTAAAAGCGGTCTAATGCACGACGAGGTGTCCATTATCAGAAATGACTGGATGACGCGGAGGCGTAAACCGTTGCTTCCACGGAGTCCAGTTATTTCTGATAATGGACACATCGTCGTGCATTATCCCGCTTTTAATTCATTATAACTGAAACGTTGTCTTTTCTATTTGAACATAAACCCCGGCACTATCACCATTGTCAAATACTAACTAAGTATGGAATTCTGAATTTTAAGAACCTAATATTCTACACTAATGTTTGCTTACTGTTTAAAATGATTCATGGCGTCACTGCTCCTCCTCTGAGAAAATTCATAACTTTAAGTACTGATAAAAATGGCTCGAACTGCTCGATCTACTTCTAGAGGAGAATGCAGCATCCCAAAATGTAATACTGCTTTTGCTAAATCTGCCTTTTCTATAATCGCAGTGGGTCAGTGGAGCACACTGCTAACAGAGATTATTGCATGTACTACATTTAAAGCAAACTTGCTCATGATCAGTAACAACGTCATGAGCGGCTGTTCACCTGGAAAAAGGATTGGTGGAAAATTTTAGAATGTTTCAAACTTATTTATATCAAATGCATGTTAATGATGATGTTAAAATGTATAAATCCATGGTCATATGCTCGTCTACATTTAAAATAAATGTTTGTACTGTAACATCAACCTGCCCAAGGGAATACAGGTGGAAATTTGCATTTTTCCTCTAATTCATTCATTCATTCAAGCTTTATTGAGGACGCAGAACCCTGGTCCATAGTATTAAAAGAACACAGAAAACAGAAACATGGTGTAACCTGTACACTAACCTGGTTCAATGCATCTTTCCTTTTGGTCAATGTTAAATTGTGCACTGTCCCTGTCCAACTAATTGTTTGTTGTTCTGCAGAGATGACAGTATCTTTGGATTAATGGAAGAAGATGAGAAGGACAAAGCAAAACGGTAGGAAGTGAGGCTTTGCTTTACTTAGATGAGGTCTGTCCTCGCTGAAATAGCATGGCTCGCTTCCCACTACTTTACAAATATATGCATCTGTCTAAACCCCCTGAATGATTGTATTTGAGAGAAAGTAAATGGACAGGTCAGAATTCTATCCCTTGTGCCGTATTATTTGTGAATCTCATTGCTCTATTATTAAATCCACAGGGCACAGAAGTCTCTTTATCACAAATATCTGCTCATTCCACTACTTAAAAAACTGTATTTAATCCAACAGTGTGTCGCGCAATAAGTCGGAGAAGAAGCGGCGAGACCAGTTCAATGTCCTCATCAAAGAGCTGGGCACCATGCTGCCGGGAAACACCCGCAAGATGGACAAGTCCACCATTTTACAGAAGAGCATCGACTTCCTGCACAAACATAAAGGTAATACACTGATGTTTTATTAGATTGACCAACACATGTGCTCATACTGTATGTGTCGTTTATTAGAAATCGCAGCTCAGTCCGAGTCCACAGAGATCAGACAGGACTGGAAGCCTACGTTTCTTAGTAATGAAGAGTTCACTCAGCTGATGCTTGAGGTGAGATGATGCTGACACAAATTAAACCTTTGAAACATTACCTTTTTTCTGAAGAAATATGTGCTTTATTCAGGCATTAGACGGCTTTTTCCTGGCTATTATGACCGATGGGAATATTATCTATGTCTCTGAAAGCGTGACGTCTCTACTAGAGCACCTACCTGTAAGTCGACTCAGGACGCCTTATATCAGTGCTACCAAGTGAAAGGTCATCTTAAGCAAATACAATTCTGACAATCAAAACACTAATCTGTCCACTTTGTTGTTTCAGTCTGATCTTGTGGATCAGAACCTGTTGAACTTCCTGCCCGCTGGCGAGCATTCGGAAGTCTACAAAGCCCTGTCGTCTCACGTCATGGAGGGAGAGACGCTGACGCCAGAGTACATGAAATGTAGGTTTGGCATTTATCTGTGTTTGACCTAAGACAGCTACAGTTTTTAACCTTTTAACAATTCCCACATAATTACAGCAAAAAATCAGTTAGAGTTTTGTTGCCACATGCTCCGAGGAACAATCGACCCCAAAGAGCCCCCTGTGTATGAATATGTCAAGTTTATTGGAAACTTCAAGTCCCTGAATAATGGTGAGTGTCAGGGTCAGACTCATTTATTCATGTTTTACTGTATATATAATTACATATACTTTATCCTTCGCCCACACAGTGCCTAACAGTACCCACAACAGTTTTGATGGGATGATCCATCGATCGCTCCACTCAGCCTTTGAAGACAGTGTTTGTTTTATTGCTACTGTGAGGCTGGCAAAACCACAGTTTATCAAGGTGAGGGTCATCATGTGTAGCCTCTAATATTTTAAGTTATCGAGGGAAATAAAAATATGTTAATATTGGTGTAATCTGCAGGAAATGTGCACTGTAGAAGAACCCAATGAGGAGTTCACGTCCAGACACAGTTTGGAGTGGAAATTTCTGTTTTTGGACCACAGGTTTGTTATTTAGTCTATGGCTTTTTATTGCGGCCGTGAACAGCAGAACGAGGTTGTGACTTGTCTGTGTGTTTGTCCAGAGCACCGCCTATCATTGGATATCTGCCTTTTGAGGTGCTCGGTACATCAGGGTACGACTACTATCATGTGGACGACCTGGAGATACTGGCTAAGTGCCACGAACACTGTGAGTTTCTTGGAATTATTTTCAGTGAAGGTTTTTTCTTTTCTTTTTTTTTACACATAATGCTAACCTGTTTATTGTTGTGGCAGTGATGCAGTATGGGAAGGGGAAGTCCTGTTACTACAGGTTTCTGACCAAAGGGCAGCAGTGGATCTGGCTCCAGACTCATTATTATATCACGTACCATCAGTGGAACTCCAGACCAGAGTTTATCGTCTGCACTCACACAGTTGTCAGGTACAGTGCTCAGGAGCCGCTGCAGACTGTGGTTTCATTTCTCAAGTTCATTTGATTTACTGTCTGTGTTTACAGTTACGCTGAAGTCCGAGCGGAGCAGCGCAGGGATCTGGGAATAGAAGAATCTCTGCCTGAGATCGCTGCAGAGAAGGTCATATTACAATCCTATTTAACACTGACCAGGGAAAACATTGTGACTGACAGGATGAAATATTTGTTTTTTGGCTGTGGCTTTTTCAGCTATATAAGGAAGCAGGTTCTCCAAGTTAATGTTAGAAATGGGAAAGATTAGAATGAGCAATGACAGCCAATGATTATATAGTTATAACTGTGTTTACGGTCTTTTAAGATGACTTATTTGTCCCTCTTTTGTCTCTGTGCAGCAGTCCCAGGACTCTGAATTTGAGTCTCATATCAACACGTCCAGTCTCAAAGAAGCTCTGGAGCCATTCGACCCGAGCAGAACGCCCTCTGTCTCGTCCCGAAGCTCCAGGAAGTCCTCCCACACGGCTGTCTCTGACCCCAACTGTGAGCACACTTGACCTCAGTCTGGCTAGTGTGAAATAATTGACCAAAAAAAGGAATTGCAACTTTTATGACAAATATTGGAATTGTTAGACTTGCAGGATTTAGTTTAGGGTGGCTTGTTTACAGTAAATAATAATAATCAGAATGATTTCAGCTATAATTGGAATGACAATTATTCACAATGTTTTATTGATTGTAGAGTTGTAGACAATTATTATTACAATTATAATATTCTATGTATGAAATATTTTGAAAACAAAAACACCAAATAGGAGGAAAACTGTGTGCATCAATAACTTAAGGCAGCTGTGTAGGAGATGAGGGAGAACCCCAGCATTTATGAATAAAAAATAATAATTCCTGCACACTGCAAACCTCGTAAAAATAGCTTGTTGAAAATCAACGTTTCGGCCCTGAGACCGTTTGGCAAATTACTGAAAACAAAAGCACAAAACACTTCATCAAAATTGGATTTGATGCATCAGTAATGTTCATGATATAATATAATATAATGACAGCTACATGCATTATCATACATTTATGGAGGCCTAAGCTACAAGGTCAGTCAGTGGGTTCTGATGTAAAACCGTTAAGAAATGACATTGTATTTCTTAAATGTAGCTGCAGCTTTAGTGAGGTGCTTAACTAAAATTGTGTCAGTGATTGAGTTTCGATTCGGCCCTCGTTCTGACACTTGCACTTTCTCTTCATTATGCTTATCTCTGCAGCCTCCCAGATGAAGGGGCAGGGCGAGCGCGGCACACCGGGTCGACAGTCCGTCTCTGCCGTGGAGATGACGTCGCAGCGCAGATCGTCTATCAGCAGCCAGGTCAGCCTCAAAGCAAAGGATAATATTACAGACCCGACCTGTTCAGGGGTCAGTGGGGATTAAACCGGGGATAAAACTACTAAATACTCAGTTTTCTGGCCTGATTTCCCATTTTGTGCGTCTGGTTTTCCATCAGCAATCCATGAGCTCACAAAACACCGGCCAGAACGTGACGCCGATGATTATCTCACAGCCGACGCCGCAGCCTCAGCAACAGCAGGTGCAGAGCTGTGGGCAGGTGAGATAACTATAAAGCAAAGCATTAACACAATTCTCCGCATTGATCAGTGCTTCATTTTGTTACCGTAAGTGAGCAGCAAATGAACAGATTCAAAGTTATAATCAAATAGAAGAGCAGTTTTTTCTCTCATTAACATCGAGTTGCAGAAATGTGTCTCTGGGTTGCTCATTTACAACACAATATTTCATTTGCATAACCTAAATAAACAACGGAAGCACCAGCTACTACAGTCTTTCCCAGTAGTGTTTTCCACATCCAGGCGTGTGTCGGCCGAATGGCTCTTTCACCCGCTTTGTCGAGCTTTTCCATAACAAGGGCCAGTGCCAAACCGGTCTGACCAGGTATAGGTTTTGGGACCGACCTCTGGCTGTGGCCAAAGCGCGCTAACCCTGTGTCTGATGTGATCTCTGATGTTAGCATAACATTTGCATGTAGCTTACCTTCCTAGTTCGTAGTTTAGCAGTTTCTTTTCTGTTTTAATACAGCTTGGCACCTCTGAGGGATTCCATAACTCCCATCAGATTACAACATTTGTCCACATTTGTTCTCATCGCGGCGTACAAAACCTTTAATGACAATCTGTACAGCGTGCTCCTCTGTGCGGTGCCGCGCACAACAAATGCGTGTGTGTGGTGGTGGAAACAGAAAGGTCTGCGGGGCAGTGTCGATACCGGCCGGGTCGAGCTATGTGGAACGACGAACTTCTGTGCATTTCTCATATTAGAACCTTCAAATTCTTTCATATTTTTTTGCAAATTAACTCATCAAAATCTATGAAAAGCCATTTATGCTTCACATACTATTTTCCGCTGTGGTGAGTGAAAAGCAGTTTGAACTATTGTAGTCATGTACTTATTTTGCAGTACAGACCAAGAGTGTCATGTCCAATTTCGACCACACAGTAATATCTCTCACAGCCTCATTTGTTTAAAGTGAATACTACACTGAAAATATTGCTAAGCATTTTGATGACCATGCTTAACTTATTTATTTACTAGGCATTATGAGCCAGCGATGTAATTCTGCAATTGTATTGTATGTTTCTATTAATCGTTTTGAGAAATGTCTAATTACTTAAGTTACTCTAAGTGTGATCGCGCTCTTGCTGTGTACTGTATTGGTATCAGGCAGATGGTCAGTGTAACATATGGATCTGCAACCTTTTGGATCAAAATACTACATTTGTATCTATCAAGAGCCACACCCGTTGTGAGGACTAAGCCAGGGCTAGATCAGGACTGAACTAGAAAATGGTCCAGTTGAGGGCTTCACCAGACCACCTTATACTAAAATCAGAGGTTGTCAATGTCTGGCCTTTGTGGTGTTGATCAGATTTTAAAAAAAAGCTCATCTTTACATCTCTGGTTAGGTGCTCATTTAAACTGTATGATATGTGTGTTTTTTTTAGTCGATGGTGGATTTCTCAAACCAACTGGAGGCCATGCAGCACCTGAAGGAGCAGCTGGAGCAGAGGACGCGGATGATCGAGGCCAATATTCAGAGACAACAGGACGAGCTCATGCAGATCCAGGGCGAGCTACAGAGAGTCCAGGGCCAGAGTCTTCAGGTCCGACACGAGGCTCACGGGTCACAAAAGAACAGTGTTGTATCTAAAGGAACAGGCCACCGTTTTTTCCATACTGAGATGTATGTTCTTACCTGAGCTTAGACGAGCACCTGTCCGGTCTTTGTGCGTGCGCTCAGTCACGCAAAAAGACCAAAGATGTTGTTAGCATTTAAACTCTCCTTCTCTCCTCTATGGGGCCAAACGGGGGTGAAGTTAGAAGAGACCAAGCTCTTCCATGTTTTCCCTATTTAAATACGGTTACGTGAGTAGTTACACGATCCAAGTATAGTTACACTTACTTTAGAATTTTTTAGGAGTAAAAATATATTACATTTTGTGTAACTATACTTTGTGTTACTACTCAAGTAACCGTATTTAAATAGGGAAAACGTGGAGGAGCCTGATCGCTTTTAACTTCACCCCCGTTTGGCCCCATAGGAATATGCTAGGAGAGGTTAAATGCTAACAACATATTTGGTCTTTTTGCATGACTGAGGGCGCACACAAAGACCAGACAGGTACGCGTCAACTCGTCTAAGCTCAAGCTCAGTATGAAAAAACTGTGGCCTGCTCCATTAAGGGTGGATTTTTCAATGCGCTCATAAACATGTGTGTGCGCTTTATGTTACAGATGTTCGTACCAAAGGGAAGTGGGGGCCTCAGTGTCGTCCAAATGTCCCAGAATGCCGTGCAACAGGGAGGGGCACTGAACATGCAGAGTCCTATCACCTCTGGGAGTTTCCAAAACAACATCCAGCAGCAGCAGCAGCAGCAGCATCACCACTCGGTCCAGCCTCAAACTCAGCAACACGTTTTAACACAGGTCAGACGAAACTTTAGTTCAGCGGGGTAACCTAAACGTGGGACAGTAATGCCAACACTTAACAATTTCACTAAAGCATTTACTCCCATTTTCTCAGTTTGTATAGTACAGGTTTTTCTTAACCCGGGCAATTTGAATGATATAAATGTTTTGTGTTTAATTGACTCAGCGTTCGTCCCTGCCTTTGGCTCATCAACAAAACTCGCTTTCGGCTCCTCTCTACAACACGATGATGATTCCACAACAAAGTCCCGCCAACATGGTCCATATCGCTACAACTCTGTCTCAAAACGCTGTCCCCAACGCGTCGGCTGTGGCTACGTTTGCACAGGACCGAGCCGGGCAGATAAGGTGAGAGTGCGTTTGATGACACTTCTAGTACAACGGGTCTGAAAGTAAAAAGGCATAAAAAACACAATATTTTTGTATATGTTTTAGTGTCTGGGCATCTCTTAACCTCTTAACCCCCACCTGAACCGAGCACATTTTCTCCAGTTTGGCTTTACCTAAATTTAAAAGCTTCTTGGAAAAAAAGTGTCAAAATAGCAGCGAAGAAAATGCAACAATGACACAATAAAAAAAAGCGACATAAATGTCACAAAAACACGACAAAAAAGCGATGAAACATGATAAAAAAAAGCGAAAAAATAATATAAAAAGTGATGAAAAAGCCACAAAAGAGCGACAAAAAAGTGACTTAAACGCAACAAAAAAATGACAAAAACATGCCAGAAAAGCAACAATAACACAAGAAATAAGTGACATAAATGTGACAAAAACACGACAAAAATACAATAAAAAAAGAGATGAAAACAATGATGCTTAAAAAATGACATTTTTAACAAATTTCCATTGCTTTTGCCACTTTTGTGTAACTTTTCTATTGCTCTTTTTTTGTTGCATTTTCAACCTCGTTTTCGTCGCTATTTTGACACTTTTTTCAAGAAGCTTTTAGGTTAAACGTATCTCTTTTGTTATTATGGATTGATTCCCTGCATCTCTCTCCCGTCGCTGTAAAGGTTTCCCTCAGCCCCCCAGCTCCTCACGAAGCTGGTGACGGGTCAGATGGCGTGCGGGGCGGTGATGGTGCCCACGACGATGTTCATGGGACAGGTGGTGACCGCGTTCGCCCCTCAACAGGGACAGCCCCAAACCATCAGCATCTCACAGCAACCTCAGCAGCAGCCTGAGCAGGTTCAGCAATCGCAGGTCCAGGCCATTCAGCAGGGACAGGGCGCCCTGGGGCAACAGGCTCAGTTCATCCAGGTAACGCTCTTCACAGAATGAGGAAAACACACTTGGAGCGATAGAAATGGTAGGGAAGGTTTGCACATAGTAATATACGGTATGTGTGCAGTGTTTTGAAATACCATTTGAGCATTAAACTGTCTCAAAAACAAATCTTGAGTTGAACCGAATTAGCTCTGAAATAAGGCAGAAAAAGCAGTGGTGCAGATGGTAAGCGGTCGCCTTTAGTGGGGAAAGTAGATCAGTGCTTAAAGTGCATAAGGTTAGACTACACAGCTACAACTGGGGCTGGTACAGACAGTATACTAAAATATTTGTCTTGGTTACTTGGTTGACGACACCGATGCCTGAATACTTTTTTTTTTAACCTTTATTAAAATATTTGTCATCTAGAACCAGAAAACAGAACGATAATGTTAATTTATTCCATAAAATGCATTTACATTTTTATCATGTATTTGAGCTGAAATAACCAAGTAACTTCCTTTAAGGAAGGCAACAGGCATCAAAACTTGGTCTCTAAAGGGACAATATTTGTTTGTGTACCTGCTTTCGATACTTTTCTTTGTTTTGTTTCCAGCGGTACATAAACACTATACTGGTATCGTTTATCGTTTACACTGCCCTATCTAGAACCATCAAACAGGGCAATAATTTATTCCATCTTTTACATTTGTATCATTTATTTGAGCTTAAACAACCAAGTAACTTTCTTTAGTGTAAAACTATGATTAATACTTATCCTACTAAACTAAGTAATACTTGTCACATGGACACCTTTGTGGCTCGTTGCAATGCGACTGGTTTGTGACTGGTTTGCTGGGGTATCCGCTGAAAAAACGAGGAACATAATGAAAAAAATACTAAATATCATCGTGTTTTGTTATGTCTTGTTTGCTAATGAGCTGTTGCTATAGGCTCCTCGACTGCTCCACGGGAACCAGTCGACTCAGCTCATCCTGCAAGCGACTTTCCCTCTGCAGCAGCAAAGCACTTTCCCCGGCTCAGCCCCACAGCAGCACCAACAGAAGCAGATACAGACTCAAAAGCAGCAGGGCCCTCACCGAACGGACAGCCTCTCGGACCGGTAACTCTCTCGAACACAGGGGAGCCTTGAAACTGCCAGATCCAGGAGGTTTATGGACTTCTGGTGACGATATGGAGGGAGTCTGAGTGGCTCTTTATATTGCTGTTTGCACTTATCGTCTGAGCGGGGACAGACTGAGCTCTTCTCTCAAGCTTTTGTTGGTGAATATGTCCGTACTTAATGCTGTGGAGCTTCTGCAGAAGTTGACATTTCATTGTGGATGTTTTTTACTGTTTTTCCTGGAAATAAAACGGGACACTAACTATTTTTAAGAATGTGATGTAGATGCTGATGGACTGTACAAATGTCTATGTATATTATGTATTGTGTAAATATGTTGAAAAGAAACTAATATTTTATATGATGCATGTAATGAAAGCTGTAGTCTATTATCTGAGGTTTTCTAATGTTGTTGTTGATGCTCATTGGCTCATAATGGATTCAGACTTCCTTTCTTCAGAGGATGTTGTTTGTGTCTGCGTAGCAGGCAGCGCTTGTTGTTTAATCCGCGACCTATTTTTGACTAAATTTATGGAATCTTAAGCATAGACTTGTATGCACTTTTGTTTGCATGTCAAAAAGTCAACTAGAGTAAGAGAGTTATATACGGTATACAACTATTGGTACTTTATCCCATAATATGAACCTATGCAACGCTAATGCCCTATGAAATTAGGACTGGATCAGACAAGTCATTTCAGCCTCCCAGCATAATTATATATTTAGGTTTTGGGGAAATAGAAGGACAGATGACTTAGAATTAGGGATAGGCAAGTTTGCTCGATAGAGGGTCGATTATCTTAATCGCAAAAAGACCCCAAATAGCCCAGAGTAAAGCACCGTTTTCAACAAATGCCAGTGTGTTGCATCCTATATTACCTTATTGGGTGTTCTGCTAAGAAATGTTTAAATAATTTACAATTCAACATTTTTTAAGTACTTTAACAGGTATTTAATCTCTAATTTATGTACAATTATTTCTCTAAATCATTGTGAGGGCCATATGTTCTATGATGGAGGGCCTGATATTGCCTACCCCGACTTAGAAAATGGTTATCTTTGATTGGAACTAGCCGTCTAATTGGCTGAGGCAGCAGCGTTTGGAGAGTAGAATGAAACAAAACTCAATTTGGCCAAAAAGTGACTTGAGGGGACAAATATACTGAGAGGCTGACGAAAAGTACCCTCATACTGGTTTACAAATAAGACACAATGAGCAGTTTGCAATGTTAAAATGTATTTTATTTTGACATGGAAGCTTATGCTAATTCCCCCCATTTCACGCGATGTTTAAATGGTAATGTTTTATCATTTACATAATATTTACTTCGGCATTGCGTTAACTTGCTACTTAATAAGCTAAACTCTGCCTTACGACGATCCTGTATCCAAAGATGGGGAGTGTGACGGCCCAAAGTTATCATCTAAAAACTGTGGATTTTGTTCAATATTGTGTTGTCTGCTCATGTTTTCCCACTCTGCTCCTGTGTGTGCTGTGGTCGTTTGGCTCATTAAATTTACTGCTCTTCTAAACGTTACGGGTCTGTCCACATTCACACATGAAACAGCCATGATAAAGCAGGGGATTTGCCCCCATTTACAAATGCGCTGCACATGCTCAGTCTCCGATTGTAGATAATGCCACATGTTCATATGGAGCGCTGGGGCCAATAAGGTGATGAGCCACTGTTTTAATAAATACCCAAATGCTAAAAGTCGTAGGTCAGATTAAATACTTTTCAATGCGATTTTAAAGTATTTTTTTCTTCTAGATATTGAGTCCACAAAGTCATAAAATTTGAAAACATCTGACGTCCCAACATTAGAAATAACCAACATATTTTTTTAGTACCTGAACCCACTGAGAATCAATCGATCAATTGCACTAGCGCCACCTGCAGTTTAAGTTAAAATGATCAGAAACAAAAGAACTAAATTGAAACAAAACATCTCTGCGAGTATGCAAACATGTGCTGGTTTGCATTTATTTTGTGAGTTCAAACAAATAGCAAATGTAAAACCCATTTACTTTCTTTTGGTTTGAGAATAAAACTATACTTCGTTTCTAATCGTTTCAAATCTGTATTTAATTGAAAAAAAAGAGGAAGCCTTGAAAAATGATTTGAAAAAGGTTTTATTGATTTGGATTTCACCCAACCAGTATAACAATCAGTGATTTCTGAATTAACTATTTCACAGCTGGCACTGACTGTCAAATATTGACAACACGGCCAATGACTGATCCTTAAAAAAATATTTCCATCACTACAGTACATGTTCCCCAGAAGGAAGGGCAAATAAATAAAACCATCTTAAATACAGGAGGCTGCTGCCTGGGAGACCAATGGGAGTGACTTCTGCCATGGGACGTCCTGTGTAAGGATAGGCTCAAGTAAACTGTCTAGTAGTGAGTAACTCTTATAACATCTAAACAAGCTAAGGAGGCACAACATATTCACATTTCATGATTACTGGGGAAGCAAGAACCTACACGCAATATCAAAATAATGCTCGGTCTTCCCATTGAAAGAAATGACAAACAAATTTTCCTTATTTAAAAGAAGTTTGACATTGTTTAGCCTAATGCAAGTTTTTATTTTTTTTATATATTTTTAATCAATAGATCTAGAGTATAGGTGGGCATTATATAATTTTTTACAATCAAGTACATGTCCAATGTCCCGAAACCAACAAAAAAGTTGCATAAACTGGTGCTTAACGATAAAAAATAAAAAAAGTGTGGTGTTCTGAAGTTTTGTAGTTTTTCAAGACCCTTTCGAGCAACAAAGCAATCTAAATTAAGATGTTTTGCAAAAACATCGCCCACCCCTTGTTAGAGTCTAGTATATCTTGACATAGTGTTGACGATTCTCTTCACAAAAAAACTATTACAGATCTTCAATCTCTCCGTTCTCGCATTTTACCAATTTTCCCCATTATAGTGCAGCCCTAAGATTGATCACCGTCTTTGTCGTGGTCTTAATAAATTGGATCTCAACACCAATTCTTTTGCAAAATGCACAAAGGTAGATACGGAGTTTAACACATTGCAAGTGGCGCCACCTTGTGTCCGAATCTGGTGCTTACAACAATACTGTACATGAAAAATGCCATTGAAAATAAAAACAATGCGGTGGGTTGTTGCGAGCCCAGCTAAAAATGTATTAAAACTGTAGTATTACTGTCCCTTGACAAAACATTCAGTCTAAATAAACACTAAAATCAAAAAGGCAAACAAAGGCTAGTACAACAATGAGCCACAGCATTAAAAGATCCAGTTTTTCATTCATTTTGACATATTACTAGAGCTCAGTTGTTGCCACCCATCTATAGTTTTAGTATTTAATGTTTTTCCCTTCATTTTAACTGTTCACTTTGAGAAACATTTTTTTAAAAACTTTAGATACATTTTTGGCTAAACTACCCAAATATCAAGACAACGCAAAAAAACATTTCGTTCATATTTCAAGTTCGAAGGAAAATACGTAATTGTCAAGAAGACTACACCTGGCTATAAATGAATGAACTCAATCGAAAAACAACTCAAAGCAGGTGGATAGTCACTGATGAGGTCTTTAGAACAACAATTCTGCCCGAGCGAATCCTAATCTTTCCGCGAAACTGTAACGTGATGCTTTCTGCTCAAAATCAAAAGATCTTACCACAGAAAATATAAGAAACTCTTAATATAAATTGCAAAGGTCCCCTCTACGGAAATTCCCATTGAGTGTTACAGACACTGGCTCCTGATGTTCGTACACATTTAGGTAATATTAAAACAACACGGCAATGTAACCAATTTTACATTTATGTACAGAGTCGACCTGAAAAAGTTCAGCACGCTCAGAGTCCAGCGTCCGGCTTGATGAACAGAGCAGACAAGGCAAAGGCCAGAAAGACAATTCCTCCAATGATGGTGACTACGACACAAGAGAAGGAAGAAAAGTCATTCAATTAAGTTATGACAACTAGTGTGTTCAGCACAAGAAAATAAGAGACACTTTCTGCGGTTTCATGCACTATGGTCTATATCTATGGTCGCTTTAACGCAATGAACATTTCATACATAAGCTTTAAAATATACTAAATGTGGGTTTATGTCACGACGCATCAGCTGGTCCTTGCCCTTAGAAATTAGGTCTAATTTCATCTATTTTGGTGGGTTTTATGTGAGTTTTAAAATACATTCCAAGTTGTATTATAAGGACAAAGTTAATGGTATAATAATTGCAAAGTTTAGTCAACTAATTTGATTAACACTATTCTTTAAAATAATCCTGTTAGGGGAAAAACGCATTCATTTAGTCACTACATTTATATGAATTCATGAAGTAAATAAATGAGGATGCAAACCCCTAGAGACAGAGATGCTATATTCACACTATGTTATCCAGGGCCTCTATGTGAGAAATACAGGTGCATTCCTAAGATATGCATCACACAGGCAAAAGGTAATTAATTGCCATAATACTTCGACATGCAAACTCTTACCTGTTCGGACTGATATTTTCTGAGCGATCATCCGCCCTCCTATTACGGCTAACCCAGTGCACAAACAGTGTCCAAACGTCCCGCCGACAGCAACTCCAAACGGATTCTGCAAGTTGAATAACCAGAAGAAATGACATTAATAGCCAATTTTATGATGACAGAATAGATGCAAAAACTGCAGTGCTCCTAAAATATTAAAAAGAGTCTGAACTATCAACATGTGGAAGTACTTCTTCTGGCAAGGCATTGCGTACACAAGGCAACTCAATGCACCTTACAAAAGAAGATATGCGAAATTACAATGAGGTTAAGGCAAAGCACTAATTAACTGCTGTGTGAAACTAACCTCCCGGGCAGCGAGGATAATCGTGGCGAGCTGTGAGCGGTCGCCCCACTCCGCCAGAAACGTGAGGGTGAAGGCCTGGATGAAGATCGGGGAGATTAAACTGTGCCACTTTTTCTGAGGCAGCGAGGTCCCAGTCCCAGCCTCGACATCCGGCGCCCCATTCACTAGTTTGGAGCGCTGCAGCTGCAAACAGGAGGTGATGTTTAGTTTCATGCAGGTAACAACAAGTCTTCAGTGATTAGGTCTTTACGTAATTACTGTATTGTGTTTCACTGAAAAGTTCCACTGTCTACACAAGAATACTGATGTGTAATAATCCATAATCCTTCAGAACATGGGTAGGGACCTAAAATAAAGGATTTCTCCATTTCTCCTGAAAAGTTGTTTTTTATAAGGCTAATTGAGGGCAGGCAGTCACTGTGCTGGACGGAACCATTACAAAGTGGTGTCCTTACAGAGCCTGCCTGCATGTAGTATTCATTACCTCTTCCTGTAATCAATAAACAGGACCTTTAGTTCATAAATCTCCAACGAGAAGTTATTCTTTGCAGTACAGATAGGCTGTTTTGAGTTGAGGTTGTCGTTTCGCCTTTCAACTACACATACATCTGATCAAAATGTTGATAATCAAGCTAATTTGAAACTAGAATTGCCATAGCTCCACGTAGTGTTACGGTTCTTTACCCTCATTACAGTGATTCTCAAACATTTCACACCAAGTAAGCCTACATCAACCACCCAAGAGAAAAATGTCACCACCGGATCTAAACAGAATCTATAAACAAGATAATACGAAGTCTAAAGTTGGAACAGGTATAAATCGGGTTATGGTGCGCTCATGTGGACTGAGGTGCTCGTTTTCCCGAGATGTGACATCATTGTCCCCAGTTGGTTTGTGTTCAAGTGTTTTTTTTTAGTTGGGAATTTTGATGTCAAACAAAAACGGTCTTTTATCATTGATTCGCCCTTAGCTCAGCAAATCATTTAAATGTGTTGTTAGCGTCTCAAAAGCTAAACGTTTGTTTTTTTAAACTAACAAATAATCACGTAAATTCACTTTTTCCTAGCGTTGATGTAAGGCATTTCACACGCAATTTTTATTCATTATGGACTAGACTGTTTATACGTTGACATCGAAGAAATGATATAACAGCTGTAAAGTTAAGTCCAGTAACCTGAGTAACTGATTACACATTACGAGGACTGTGATTCTAATCATGTGATATCTGAACAGCACCACAGAGAAGAGTCTGTGGCACGAGTTATCCCAGAAACCTGGCAGAAAGCAAAAGTAACCCAGGCTGTAGAGAATCTACATACATTTGCAGCCATAAAATATGTGGATCTCCAACACGTGGCTCACAGCATTTCTGGCATTGGCCGTGTTGATATTATTTTGCTTATTTGTTACGTGTTTCTTTCCTCGTCTTCAAAAGTTGATTAACAAGATGATGTCGTTTGCAGTGACTGACGCGTTTGTCCAATAATACGAGTGTTTGGCTTTGATAGCTAGAACAGACGAAAAATTTTGAAGACTCTAATCATACTGAACGTATGGTTGATATGGAATTTAACTGTGACGAGTTGGACAATGACATACTTCCGGGTCTGACACTACTTTATACTGACCAGTAAAAGACATGTAGACCTTTGAATGTAAGTATGTGACCATTTCAAACGTGACGACTTTACTGAAAGCTTTGTCCAAGAATAGTATCAGTCTGAATTTGAGCAGGAATTGCAAAACATATGATAAAAAGGAGGGAGATGTCAGAACATTTTGTATATAAAGTTATCATATGTATTGCATTTGTATACTGTTGTTAAATTAATCTGTGTAATGTTGACCTGGTCTTAATTTGTGTCATGTGGTGTAAGGGAGTCTGGGCGTGTGTGAAGTTCAATAAAAACCAGGGGAAGACGGAGAATCGACGGGACGAGGCATGAGACACAGTGGGGTCGAATACTCACTCCTCGTACCCCTGGCCAGAAGGAACTCTTGTGTGAACTTGTGTTTGTTTACCATTTCTGTGGCAGAAATAACCGAGCGTCATCAGAGCCGTTTTTGGTAAACAAATAAAATTCTCTAACAGCGTTCACGTGCATTCCCCAACTGGGGAAGTTGTTCGCCCGAGTTTCCGAGGACCACATGAACGCACCATTAAACCAGGCCTAACCCCCGACTAAAGTAAGTGGTACAATACCGTTGCGGAGTTTGTTCAACACTGCTCGAGTCACTAAACAAGCAAATATTAAATATAAAAAAGTAATGACGTACCTCTTCATCCTTCTTCTTGATCTCTGCCTGCACCTCCTCCAGCTCCTCCTGTCCCTCGTCTGGACTCATCTTCAGCCCCTCTCTCAGCATCCTGATCCCAAATATGGCAAACAGCGCCGTAGACACATAGTAGGTGTAGATTCGAGGTATGATGGTGGTGGCGTACCCAAAAAGCACTGTTGTAAGGAGACATATTTGTCAGAAAAAGCAGCATCTGAACTTGTGTTATCTCTCAAGACCCTCACCAGATAGACATGTCATGACCGCTAAAGCCAGCATAGCCCCTGTGAGCACAGTCAGGCGGTTGTAACGCATGGCCATGATAGCAGCGATAAAAAATGTCTTGTCTCCCAGCTCAGAGACGATGATGACAGAGAGGGCAGCCACAAAGGCATGGATGAAGCCCAGGTTCCCTTTCTTTGTGTCATCCTCATGGCTTACAAGGCCTACGGGATGAGCTGTCGAGACTTTCTGTTAGAGAAAAAAAAAAAAAACACACAAATGGAATAGATCAAACAACTTGAGTATAGGCAGAGATCTTCCACTGACACGGACATCAAATTAAAGACACATTGCTGAAAATGTTTGATAACCTGTTATAGCATCATGAGTGTAACTAAACTATTGGGAAACTCATATTTAAAAAGAAAAACATGTCTCCTCATGATCAGCAAGATACTGACAATGCTTTGTTTAGAGTTGGTCACCAGTAAAAACCCCATGAGGAAATAAATACTTGCGCTATATTCCATTCCATTTATTGAACGTCAATCACCCCTTAAAACAAGTTATGTTGTGGGCCCTTCGACACAAATATGTGCTCAAAACTTCATAAAGCTATATTTAAAAAAGGTCAGACTCTCTTTCTGTCACAAAGTTACTGTAGCTTATGGTCCAAAAGCACAGAGAATGAATAATGTTTCATATTTTAAATGCAAAATGGGTAATTAAAAATAAAGAACAAAAAAAAAGGATATAAAGTATTAACCCTTCATTCAGTTATAGCTTTCTAAAGCGATGGGCACATTTTTGTGTCGAATTGCCCACAAAATGCGTTTTTTCTTTTTCTTTCTAAAGACTGTTTACAATAGGATATTCTCCTGTTTAGAATAAACAGGAGAATATGTTGATATATACATTACACCCCTTGGGAAAATGTCACTGTATTGTATTCATAAACTTATGCTAAACTAGGGTAACCAGTTTTGAGTCCTTTATCCCGCGCCTCAAGAGATCAAACCCACTGATTTGTCCCAGTTTTACTCAGTCCCTGTCGTCCCGGGTTTTCAGAATCAGAATCAGAATCAGAATAGGTTTATTGCCAAGGTTTGTGAACAAGGTTTACAAACTAGGAATTTGTCTTGGTGCAAACGTGCGACATAGAACATATAACACAGAATTAAGATAAAAAATAAGCTAAGAACTTTAAACTATAAGGCTATGGATAAAAAATATTAAATAAATAAGATAAAATAAAGTGACATATGGTAAGACATATGCCCAATACAATCCCCAAAACAACACACTTAACTTGAAAATGTATGTTTTTGGCCTTTGTTAATATTAAGCAAGTATAAACCAACCAAAAGTCTAAAGTCTAACAATGGCTCAATGCGGATTGGGGCATGTTAATTCCCAAATAAATTGAAACATCTGGCCACCCTAGTTTAAAACGACAAATGTCATCAGAGTAGGAATTTCACATTAAGAAGCCTGGAGCAGTGTTAATTTCGTCGACTAAAATATTTAGTCAAAGTGATATTTCTGACGACTAAAATTGGACTAAAACTAAATTAAAAGTTTTTCATGCGACTAAAACTATGACTAAAATGTCCAGATATTTTAGTCGACTAAAATAAGACTAAATAAAAATGGAAAGGAGAGACTAAAATCATCCAAACATCTATTGACAGTCTGAAAGAGCCTCATGTCATGTAAATTCACTGCCAAAGGAACAGCTCTGAGCTTAGTTCATGTGGGAGCAGCTCCATGAAGCAGAGGACCTCGATTAAATATGATTATAATGAATATTATTAATACAAAGTCGACTAAATGTGTCTTAAATTTAGTCGACTAAATTGACTTGCAATTTTAGTCGACTAAAACTCGACTAAAATTTAATTACATTTTCGGCAAAAGACTAAGGCTAAAACTAAATAAAAATATGTTGTCAAAATTAACACTGGCCTGGAGTAATGAGTGATTCCCCATTCCGGTTTTCTACCCCCATAGCTAGATACTTTAACACTGTGCAAAAAGTCCCGACAAAAACGAAATACAAGCAGTTTTAGGTAAGGATAATCAGTGCCATTTAAGCCTCAACCGATGTTTTGGTTAAAACTAAGTCATGGTTGCTTATAGATACAACCAAATCTAACTAAAATGAGCAACACAAATGTCTCTTTGCGCTTTACCCGGAACACATTGTGATACGATCTTCGTTAGCATGTGTCGTTAGCACGGAGGGGTTACTAGGGCAGCGGCAGCAACGATACTCCACGAAACCTTATCCAAACAAAGGCTAATCTGCTTTGTTTTTGTTTTTTTTGGAGCGTAAATACCTCTTGCAGTGGTTGTTCTTGCACAGGCTTGATCTCCTCGGGGATCGCGGATACACCGCCCAAAAGCAGCGACACCGCGAGGAGAAACAAGAGCCGCATCCTCCTCCTCGAGCTGTTAGCATGTCCGCGTCCAACAAGAACGGACATAATTGCTCCCATACAAGAAACCAAAGGTGATATAAAGGCAGCAGTATGTTCACGGTATCACATAATGCACATGGCTGACCAAAGACACTAGCTCCACAGAGGCATCGTGCGCTGTTTCGGCTACTCTTTACAAATACACGTCACTATTTGTGCAGCCTGAGCTAACTCCGCTGGAAGTTAGCTACAAAAAAAAAAAGAAGTGAAGCCGCACTGAAACCCTGATTGGTTCAATGCCGGGGTGATGCGTGTGATGTAGGAGGCGGACTGACGAGCGATTGGTACGCGTATCCGTCTGTCTCTCTCATGCAAATAAATTGGTCAATAAAACATCATTTCGCAGAAGGAAATACTGCCAAATAAATCATGCAGTGCTGGTAAAAATAGAGCCAAGTTAACCCTTTATCACATCCAAGCGCGAGAGAGGGTGATTGAGGGTTAAATAAATGAATATACTCAAATAAACATTACAAAATTGTGAATATAAATTAGCAGAGAATTGTGTCAATCCTTAACAGTAGCTCCCAAGTCAAGTCCAGGTTCTATATGATTTTATTTTATTTGAAGTGAGGCAAGGCAAGTTTATTTGTAGGGCACAATTCACACACAAGTCAAAGTGCTTCACGGTTGCATAACATTAAAGAAAACCGATAAAACTTAATAAAACATCAACATAAAAAATAATCAATTACAGTAAAAGGCAAGAGTGCAGGTAAAATACTTTCAGTTTTCATATGCACTGGTAAAACTAACAGTTTTCAGCCTGGATTTGAACATTGTCAGAGTTGAGGCCTGTCTCACATCCTCATGAAGACTGTTCCAGATTTTAGCTGCATGAAACTGAAACGCAGCTTCACCGTGTTTATCATTGAGTCTGGGAACCACCAGGAGACCCCTGTCTGAAGTTCTCAGGGCCTGAGATGGTTCATACAGCTCTAACATGTCAGAGATGGACTTTGGTGCTAAACCATTAAAAGACTTGTGACAGGAAACCAGTGCAGAGACTAGATTTCAAACCTGTAAAGTAAAGGCATTACAGTATTTTTTTTTCCCCAACTGAACATTTGTACTGGGTTAGTGATACTATGGTTTGGTTGGTCCGTCCAGTTATTGTCTCTGCAGCACAGAGTCTGGTTAATGTGAAGATGAGTAAAATACATTTTGTATAAAATAATTTTTTTTTAGGAATAGCGTCAAATCCTTTCATGTCACTCATGGTGCTCAAGTTAAAGATCAAGTCAAGTACAATGAGTGACTCAAGTCACAACTTTCATGTCCACACTTTACTAGGATATGTTTGATTTATCAATACAATAATTTCAACCCAAACGTGGTGGCATGCATGATGTACATTTTATAAATAACACAAAGACAATTATCTAATACTTTTGACAGTTTATATTTCAGTATGGAAGCAAATAAGTCACAGAAATGTTTAAAACACAAATGGAATAAATGCTTTTCTTTGTCTTGGGTATGACTCAAACTTACACTTGTAAAGGTCATGACATAGCTGTGCAGCGAGGGCCTGGTTGAAAAATACATAAAAAACAACAAGCCACCAGGTAAACGAGAGTCCTCCAGAAACGATACACAGAGAAATGTAAATCAGCAGCTCAGCAAAGTAATGTGGACACGACACCAGCTCGAAACAGCCTCCCGAGGGCATCTTATGTGCCATTGTCTCAACATTTCCTGCAAATATACAGGAAAAATGGTTTATTGACAAAGCTTAGTTTAAACATGAGTACATTTTATGAGCAGATTACTTATAGAAAATAAATTAAAAAATCACATAAATTAAACAAATTTACAAACATGCATATTCTACAGATCAATCTGCATTAGCATTAAATATAGGCTCTCACCTGATTTTCCAGAACGTAATCGTGCCAACAGGACAATAGAGTGATGCTGTAGCAATGAAGCCAAAAGAAAAAGTATGCATCCTGCTCCATGACACCAGGTTAGTTGTGAAAACAGGGGACCTGGGGCTGCAAAAAAGATATGAGAAGATGATAATTGTTGAAGAAAAAAAAATAATGCAAACAATACATGCCATTTTAAACAGGACAGAGAAATGCAACATAATTTAATTGCTTTGAAATGTTATTTTTTCCTGGTGTTGTTACAAATTGTACACATGCATACCATTAGAGAGTTGTCAACTCTACTTTGTAAGACATATAGTACATAGTACTATATGTATATATATATGTATTATCGCAACATTAGGTGCAAAATCGATAACACAAGAAGCCATAATATATTACATAATCACTGAGGGCTTCCATCTGACAGCAATTAAGAATTGTTTTTGTAAACAGCCTAAAACAGAAACACACTGCAACTTAATAATATGCAAGAGTTAAGTTTTAGTAATAGTTTTCACACTTTTGTTCCATTTTAAACTTGTTTTGGTCTTGATTTAGTTTTATAGTTCAATATAGTTCATATCATGTAGCCCTAACTGTAACTGTACTACTCAAAAGTAAAGAACATCTCACCTCTTCTGGCAAGACACTCAGAGGAAAGTGCTGTCAGACCCAGCACAAAGTAATACACAAGGCCAAAAAGATATTGTACGACATGAATGACTCCATTGGAGAAGACGCTGACAAAACAGCACTCCAGTAGTCTCCTGGAAGAGTGCACCCAAAGCAGGAGGAGAAGCAGCAAAGTGGTCATCTGTGGGACTAGATAAGACAATAAAAGATGTAAAGCACTGCATATTAACACAAGGTAAATAACGTAATGTAATAAAGGCAAACATATTAAACTTATAATAAAACAATGAGGAATAGTGTGATATGCTAACAGTAGTAATTATAAAGAAACCAATTCAATAAATATGTTATATGTTTGTGAAGGCTCTCGTTCATCCAGGTAGTATCTATAGTAGAAAAGATTACTTAGTCCACTCCAGTTTGGGTAATAGTGTCTTTTATGACCTAAGAGCTAAGAAGAAACTTCTATGACGAGAAGCGAAACGTCCTCAACTTTACCAAAACCGAGTCCAGTTGATGATTTAACCTTTTCTAATAATTCAAGAAGTGGAATCAGATGTGTTTTGTCACATTTAGGGATGTTAGAAATGTGTTGGGAAAATTAGTAACAACTGCGATTTCACACGCTTCTATTATTGTTTATGGGTAACACTGGCTTATAATAATGTAAATGTCACAAGAGCTCACCGTGACTTTCTGGGACTATGTTTGTTGTACCAGTCAAAAAGGTCATTATCCAGGTTAACCATGATGGGAGTGGATGATGCTGAAGGATGTTATTTATGTAGAAGAAGAGGAGACAAGCACTCCAGCTGACAGACACTGCGTAAAAGTGCCAGAACCACCTGCAATGACGAGACAAGAGGCTGAAGACAACACTGTTTCGTTTATTAGGTATGAAGACACGCGTTTGGGTACGTTTATGCCTTACCTTTTTGGCACGTCAAACACTCGCAGCCAATCGTCGCGTTTCAAGTTCTGCTTCGTCTTACCGTAGCGAATAAGATCTTGGAATATGACAAAAACAAAAGACTCATTGTAGTTTTTCGGTAGGTATGACGAGAGATTATATAAACCAAAAGCTGCAATAAAACAAAACGCAAGAAAAGCCCATAGAGCATCTACAATACTGAAGCTAACAGTGCTCCAGATCATTTTCAACACGCGTACGTCACGAGAGCATTGTTTTGTTCATCACGTAAAAGGGTCCGTCAACACACACAACACAACACAAACGTTCCGGTGTGCTTTTGTAAAGAACACATTTTGTCAGCGTTTGTAGAGTTCATTTTACAATAGAATGTACATTTTGGGGCAATTAAACATGAACTACTGTTATAGTTATGTTTTTGTCCTTTTGCAAATTCTCTGTTCTTCTGTTATAATAATGAATAAAGAACAAATGTACACTTGATAGACATTTTGCTTTTTTTGCTCTTTCATTATTGATGGTTCTATGAGTATATACAAGCCAGAAATTGTTTTGAATGGGCTTTAGTTAATTTGGTACATAGCATACACTAGGTGGCAGCAGTTTACTAATAGACCCCAAGTAGGCTACTGCGTGCTGGGTGGATAACCCTGACAATAAACTGCTGTGAAATGTAGATCACTGTGATTTTGCATGATTGTAGCATACTTATAGAATTCCTTTTGTTATATGGATTTAAAGCCTAAATGCTCCCTCAGGTCTATATGTACAATAATAAAATATCACCTCTCTTTTCTAATCTTATATATGTGGCTAACTTGAAGAATTCACTCATACATTTTCCAGAATTGCTAAAGAAAATGTTCCAGAATTGTAGATAAACTCTCACTCTCAGAAACCCCAGAAATCTTTCTCCCCCTTCTCTTTACATGGGTTAAAAGGCCTTTGAGGAAGTAGATTCCAGGATGCCTCTTGGAGCAGCTCAGTATCCTGTCCGAGGATGTGTGTGCTGCTTCCTCTTCCCTCCCATTCTAGTCCGCTGTGTCTTCTTCTCTCATATTGTGCCAAAGCCTCGCAACACTATTGGGCTGACACATACCAAAAACAATGTGTTTGTTGTCCCATGATGAATTTTGGGCCCGATCAATATACTCATACTGTGGTACGGTTAAGTAGGCTTCTTATAGAGTTATACATCTGTCTTTGTTTAATCAGATCAAGTTTATTGTCTGGCTCTTCTTGGGGCTAAACATTTGGAGAAATAAACAATTAATTGTCCTAGGTTGGTATTGTTTAGCCGTTTTTATGTTTTTTTTTTAATTTTATTTTAATGTTGTTGCCAATATTTAGTCCAGTCCATATTAATGCTTGATTCAGTCCTGGTTTCATCCATTTAATAATGCTTTGTAAATAATAATAATAACAATTTCATGCTTTACGCACTAATCACAGACTTAGGCTACATTTTGCAACGCCTTGGTTAGACTCAGAAATCAATTGTAACTGGGATATAAACCGCTGACATTTTATCTGAATCTTTTATTTCAGAAGCCCCTTATGAGAGACCAACAGGCCCGGTTAGATTCGTGAGGCCATCCTCCCGTGGACCCACCACCTGCTGGAGGAGCCATAGGGGCTGGTGCAATGTGTTTTGGGCAGCTCCAACAGCTGCCCCCACGACCCGGCAACGGACAAGTGGAAGAAGATGGATGGATTAACATTTTATCTGTGGATTTATTGTCAACCCGCAGCGCTACTTCAGTCCACTTTAGTCCTAGTTTACCGTTGACTCATTGTGGTTTTGTTCATGTTCAGTATCTTAATTGCTCCAAAATGTGGCCAAAGCAGATTGTATTGAGCCTTTCGCAGACCTTCAACAACATTTAGTTCCTCAAAATGCTTCAATTTACAGCCTCAGTATCAAAAATGTTGTGAATAAACAAACACATTCCCTTCCTGAGCCCAGTCGCTCTCTTTCTGTTAAAGCTTTTCTCACTGAATGGACAATGGTCTGAGGGAATCCAATGAGTTGAATTATGGGACAGTGACCTTTGAAAACCCCTAATGAAAACAGAGCATAAACTCAGTGCCAAAACAGCCCAGCGTCTTACTGGTGGATACACTGTTAGTCATAGGTGTTACTGACTAGTGGACTTGTCAGACATCTTTTTTTGAATTCTTATTCTTTGTGCCTTTTTTTGTTGTGTTCTTTTTTTCTTTTTCATTTCATTTATAATCACATTAGTCATATGTGTCTAGTCTTTCTTTAGTCCCTTATACTGGATAAAATGGTTATTTGAAGGAAAGTTTAAAACTTAAAAAAATGAATATGAAAAAATGTATGAGGACATTTAGAAAAAAAGGAGAATATCTGACCTACAAATGCCTATAAGCTTCAGCGCAACAAAGATTTGTTACAAGGTGATTTGTGAATCATAACTCAAGCATATCTTATTTATATCAGCCAGTACCGTTGTGGGTCAGAGTACTGTCTGAATCACTAAGGACATTCCATCGTTTTACTTGAATGTAATTTGGAAAATCATCTTGTTATTGTTGTACCCTTTTTTGTATCGGCTAAAGGTCAACCCTCATCATACTGTGATTATATGGCTCTATGGAAACTAAACAGTGAATAAAAGTGGAAAATCTGTCATTTCCATTCATTTGAGGTGTGTTCGATGCACAGTGCCCTCCAGGAAGTGTTGACGTGACGAGTGACGGACAGAATCCCTGCAGAAGTGACAAGGCCAGGAAACATGTGGACTAGACATGAATGTACTGTACCGCACCACCCAACGTCCCATGGCCAGCAACCACGAAGACCTTTAACAGAATCAGAGCCATCGCAATGGGGTAAGCAAGGTAGGCAGCTGCCTAGGGCCCCCAGCCGAAGGGGGCCTCCGATGTCTGTGGCATTATGGGACATGAAGTTCTTCACTGTAGAAGAACTGAAGCGTCTGCAGAGAGAAGCTTTTCAGCTTTGAAACTGATAAAGTCTTACCTCAGATCATCCATGAGCCAAGAAAGACTGACAGGACTGGCACTTATATCAATAGAGCGCAACATTAGGAGGTTTTAGAACATGGAAGATTTGTTCACTGCTTTTGTGCGAGCTAAAGTCCGCAAGCGTTGCTAAACGTCTTAATTTTGGATGGTTATTCCTTGACAAAAAAAATCCTTGTTGTACAATGTTCTTAAAATAGTTTGTGGCTTGGGGCCTCACTTCGCTGTTTTGCCTAGGGCCCCCAAATATCTTGAAACTGCCCTGAACAGAATACACAGTCCAAAATGTACCTTGCACTGTTGAGTTTGAATTCATGTTACACAATAAAGGCAAGTTAAGTTTGGTCTCTAAACAATTATTTCTCTCAACAAAGGTGAAACAAATGGCTGAAATCTAACTTTCCTGTAGGTGTACAACGCGCGTCCCATCACAATGCAGAGAATCAGGCCTAATCAAACAGTAATTCATTTTATACCTTGGTCTGGGTGAATACTCGATTCTGATTGGCTGGTGGGTATTTTCGTATAGTCCGGTCACTGGGATCACTGGGATCACTGGGATATCACTGGGATCACTGGGATATCACTGGGATCACTGGGATATCACTGGGATCACTGGGATATCACTGGGATATCACTCCGCTGCGGGCATCGCCATAGCAACGCATAACACAGCTCAATCAGATAAACGCTTAATTAGTTACTGACATGAACGAATGAGATGGATTTTGTGAATAATTTCAACATTTTTGGCCAAAGCAAAACTTTTGATGAATGGGAAGTAGAGGAGAGCAAGCCGCTAGGTTAGCCTACTGTTAATAAAATATGAGCTTTCCATTTCTATTGAAAACGGTTAAGGCACTATTCATTATTTTCAGAGGTACATACAATGATCCCTGCACTTAAGGATATTCGGCTGGATTAGTAAAGTCACATATAAAAGTTTCAGTTCGTGGGGCCAAGGTGTAAGCGACTCGTTGAGCTACAGGTTGCTAGCTAGTAGGGATGTAACGATTAATCGAAAATCGATTTAAAATCGATTTAATATGCGTAAAATGTGAAGGGATGTAAAAAATAAAATAATCGATTTTAAAGCCACCCTCAGCTACTCCATTTTTTGCGCGACCGAAATAGACCGGAACATAGCAAAGTTAACTTTTTCTCAAGACAAGCTCCACACCTTCCCCGCCTCACCCCCAACACACGCCACACCATGTAAACACATACACGTGCAGGCATGGAAGCAACAGACGTAGCTAACGTTAGCAGCTACGAGATTAGCGTTAGCAGCTAACACAGAGTTTAGCATTTTGACAGAAGTTTACCAAAGATCGTAAACTGACAAACATCTGGCCAACCTGTTCTGATTCTGCTGAAATCCTCATCAAATGTCCGTTTGTCAAATAATCCAACACCTACAGGAGCTGTCATGTCTTTTTCCTCCTTATGTTTACAAAGACTGCACCGGAGGCAATGAGACGTTCGAGTGTGAAAAAAACGGCACTGTCAAATTAGTTCTAAATGGTAGTATTATGTTCAAACTGCAAAACATTTTTTAACAAACAAAAAAAAAAGGTTTGATAAAATAAATATAATCTCAAAATGTTTTCTTTGCTACATAGTTTATTTATGCTGAAAACATAAACAAAAACAAAATGATTATAGTTCATTTTCATGTCTTGTAATTTTTTGTAATGTAAAGTTCTCTTACTGCAATTTGTTACAAGGACAAAAATACAGATGTTAAAACAAAAGAAACATTGGTATGAAGGAGACATTTTTTTGTAAAAAAAAAAAAAAGGTTTAAAAAAATCTGGAAAAATCGAAATCGGGAACTTCAAATCCGAAATCGAATCGAATCGGGGCTTGAGTGAATCGTTACATCCCTACTAGCTAGCTTTAGGTTAAACAGCGTAAAAGTGAAATAACTCCTGCCCAGGAGCAAGGGCGCCATAAGGGGGTGGAAGGTTACGACGATTCTAAGGGCCCAGGCTGAAGAAGGGCCCAGAAGAACAGCCCTTTTTAGACAGATTAAAGGTGCTGGTGTTGCCATCCCATTTCCTGCATGTTGCTTTTTTGCACAAGTGCTTAAGCGCTTTTTATTATTCGTGTTAAGGGTTCACTGTAAATAACAATATTTATTATTCGTTGCAAATTTAATTCACTGCCGTTTATATTGTATGTTTTATGGGTTGAACCGGAAGCACTGTCATATGACTTGGCCAAAATAGTTAAAGCAAGGCCCATAGCCTCCCCTAGGAGGAGCTGTGGCGCAGTAGTCGAGCCGCGGCCTAAGCCGCTGTACACCTGTGGGATGTGTGAGTATTTCTTTTAACTGTTTATGTATACGGATCTTAAAAAACTTAATCCTAAATTATTATTATTATGACCTTTTACTGTGTGTTCACAGGGGACCTATGTTACCTCCTGTCAAATGTTTGAGCTCGAAATAAACTTACAAAAAAACAGACAGAGTTACCTGGTCATTTCGAGGGGGGCAAAACTAGGACCCTTCATGCACTCAATGTGTATTGTGCCCATTTTGACTAACAAGCTGGGTATTTTTATTGGGTTAAATCTTCTATGTAAAAAATGTGGGGGGCCCAGAAATGTTTGCCTCCATAGGGCCCAGTATTTCTGGCGGCACCCCTGCCCAGGAGTGCCGCATATCGGTGTTTACTTCCACGGAAAAGTGCAAGGTTAGTCCTGTTGTGTTGTGTTTCTGCTGATGTTGTTTCGTTGAGCCTGACTGCGATTCGGCTCGCACTGATACGAGTGTTCAGACAGTGACCGCTTAAAATCCCACATAAAATAGTCCCTGTAGTTTGGCATATTTAGCGAGTTTAGTAAATGAAAACATTTGTTATAAAATGTTACGTTTGTGGGACCACGGTATAAGCGGAGCCGTGCATTAGACGGTTATAATGCACTTCGCAATTCTTAATATAGGCTAAACATTATTTCCTTCTATGAAACTAGTTTTGTAGGTCAAAAACATTGGCCTGCATACGTCACTTGTAGCGAAAGATAAGATTTAGCCAATTAGCATATTCCAAAGAACGTGGTGCAAATTAATAGCTTTAAAAAAAACGTTAGCTTTAATTTAGCATCTGGTAAACCTGATTCAGATTCTCCAGCTGAAAGCATCTTCGTCTGTTGTTGATGTCCGAGTTGGCAGGTTTTGTCCCGTCCAGTTCAGGCCGGGCCCCTCCTCTGGCGTGGTCCCCTCTCTCTCTCTGCCGGATGGGACGGCGCGCACACACATCATCGGACACGGGACAGGGAGGACACAGTTCAACAGGATTTATTTTATGTATTTATTTTAATAAGAAACATCGATATTCAATGGATTTGCTAAAGAGTTTGCGACGTTGATTATCACGATCAAACGTGTTGGTGGGACCTATTGTTGGACGATGGCTTTTTCAAAGTTATTAGTTTGTCTGCTGCTTGAGATTGTTGTGCAAACGAGCTACGTATCAGGTAAGAAGACAACAACAATTATAAAGACTATACAGAAGCCATTGACTACGAGGCCAGGGGTTCTTAAACCTTTTATACCAAGTACCACTAAGATATTTTTTAGCTACGTACCATAAGGATTAAGACTAACTGAACTAAATGTGGTGTGGACTAAACCTGAACTAAATCATAAACACACTGGGGGTAAAGAAAGTCTAAACAGACAACTTAATGTAGCCAAAACTAAAATAAAGCAGAGTAAAAAACAAATCAATACACGAATAAATAAACATTGATAAAGACCCTGGGAAGTCACTGAAGCTCCACCAGTGGAACATATAGGCCACAGTTTGAGAACCACTACAGGAGGCCATGGTCTCACAGTAGCTTTTTGATTATTAATGCGACAAAAACAAAATCTTACTTTCTATGATTTTTCATCAATACTCTTGAATGCCATTTTGAAGAGTTGTTGACGTATTTGGCTCATATAAAAATTATTTAAAAAAAATCAACATGGGGCCCTGATAGATTATATTTGTAATAGTAATCAGAGTTTGTGGATTCTTATCATGTGAAATTTAAATTCCTTTCAGATACGTTCAATTCTTGCACTTCTTCCTCTCTCATTTCTCATGGACTGATAGAGAAGGCTTCAAATTGCATTCTTGTCCTTTGGGATCAATGATGTATCAAATTGCAATTGAACATCAATAATGGCTTTTCAAGCTGTACAGAGCAATAACAAGTTCTGATTAATATAATTGTTGAGGTTGGCCTGGCGTGTTTGGCTGTACAATGCTTTAGGGCCTCTCGGGGAGGAGGCAGAAACAGGAACCCCACCTAAGGCCACACAGTCCTGGGCTATTGAGTCCAGACCGAGGCCTATCTGCCCCGGCTTCCTGTTTTGACACAACTCCACCATTTTCTGCACTGTTGGAAAAATGGCTCTGGGTAAAAAACAAACGCACTCAACTCCCCATATCTAATCTCTCGGTTTTGATCCTAGTCTTTCTGCATTATGGAAATGTGGATTTTCAATCAAACGTCATTTAGGCCTGATGCATTTTATACAGCAGCATTGGGTTAAATGAGTGCTTTCCATCAATGCAGTGGTATTGAATCTATCTTTTCAAGACAATACAAACTGATCAAATAACATAAAATGGCCATATCAGGTCATCAGCTGGCTGCCAGTTCCAATGAACAATGTTGTGTCACGAAGGTCATATAAAGTATGGCTGCAAGGTATAAGATGCCAAGCTAAAGATGCATTTTGGATTTGGAGTTGTGACCCCACAATCAAATACAACTACATTCAAGACAGACATCTACACAATTAGTAGTTTGCCTCTCGTTGAATAACTTCTATGCTTCAGCTGAAAGTAAAAGATCATAAACACACTTTTTTTCCCCAGCTCTTGATCTTCGGTTTATGCCTGATCCACCAATGATGAACATCTATGGCGTCCACAGAATGAACAAGACTGAAAACCTGGAGCTCATCTGCAGGTATTTATTTACTGAACTTGACTTTTCTCAGCAGCACCAGTGATAATTTCAGAACTACTTAACACCGT
Source organism: Proterorhinus semilunaris (assembly GCA_021464625.1). Taxonomy (NCBI): domain Eukaryota; kingdom Metazoa; phylum Chordata; class Actinopteri; order Gobiiformes; family Gobiidae; genus Proterorhinus; species Proterorhinus semilunaris. The sequence continues at coordinate 13,190,415 of CM038351.1, read as the reverse complement.
AACACAAGGTATGATGTGGAGATATTATACCATTTTGTGACAAATAATAGCTTCAACATATGCAAGGTGCCAGAGATGAGACTTATGGGGATTTTGGATTTGGATATGAATAAAGTACCAAAAGGAGAACAAGAAAGGTGCAAGTGGCCACAAATGACAGATCTTTGGTTCTTTTCTTGCTCTTTGGAATGGTCGCAATTTGCAAATCACAATAATTTAGTCAGATTATAACATTTTCATGGGGTTTAATTGATATTTTAAAAAACTGTAATAACCCTGTATTTTAGACATACAAACACAATGCAAAATGCATTTGAATATTGCATTCCAAAAACCATCATAAAATGACTACTACCCGAAAAAAAAACAAGTACCACCAGCGGTAGTAAGTAAGTATGTGCTTTATTTGTCATTGTACAATTGTACAGTACAACGAAATTGCATCCAGGTGTTAAGTTAGTCCTGAGCCGCTGCGACTGAGCGCGCCGCCATTGTGGGCCAACCTGAGCAACATGATTTTGAAGGTATGGGAAACCGGAGGCTTCATTCAGTGATCCTCTGAAACGGTGCACCTCCTCCTGGGTTTATCCCTGTTTCAGAGCGTGGTGTCCTGCACTGGTCAGCTCCTCCACCTCATTTTTCCTCTTCCTCCGGTGTAGCTCCCTCTGCTCCCTAACAGTCTTTCACAATCTTCTGTGAAGAGAGTTGCAGATGAATATAATCTGTCTTATTCTCCAGTGAACGAACATCAGTCAGAACAATAGTACGGATAGAAGATTTGTGAGTCTTGCCCAGATACCTCCTTGTTTCTTCCTTTTTTGTTGCCGGTAGCTCCTCTTGTGACCTCCACTGTGCTGCAGGTGTGGGGGGCTCTTGGTGCCAGTGTTTCAGAAAAAGACATTTGTAGGCCTCAAATGTCTTTAGCTCATAAGCATGTCCACAGCGTGAGAAACACTGATTTATAAATATATGTTTATAATGTGCACAGTGAACTCAATCTGTATGTTTAAAACATTAACATAACATAACTGTTATCAAGGTCATCAAACATTTTTGCTTAGATATTTTTCCCAAATCTTTCAGTCCCAGTGTCTACTTTTTACTCTTTTTCTTAGGTTTTCACAACATAGCTGTCAATTTCCGCTCAAATGTTTTTTAAATGCTTATTAAAAATGACGTATCCCAGCTGATCTCCATGGTAACGCAGGACAGTCAGTGCCATCATGGGGGATAATAGACAGGTTATCATTGACTGAAAGTTGGCAGAAACTGATCAATATCTATGTCTAAAAGTTTGAAATTACATAATTAAATAAAATTGCCTTTTTGGCTAAACATCACTTTCACTTTCATACACTCTGAAAGTTTCAAAGATTTACATGGCATACGCCAGACGTCATAATGTATTATGTTAGACCTGCAAGCTTATCACAGTTGCAAATCATTTGTTAGAATTTTACTTTGGGATATACAGCTATGTTTATGCTTTAACATGGTTTCCAGGGGACATTAAAAAGCATTAAAAGTTCATCAAAAATACAAAAAATATGGTCTAAAACATATTCAGTGCAGTTTTAGCTGAAATTGACCACATGTTTTTACTAAAATGTTGCCTGTTTTGTCATTTAGCATTAAAACAAGTTTTTGGGCATTACAGATTGCATCTAAACGCATTAAATTTGACTTGCTTCGACCTGTATAAACCCTGTTTTAGATGTCACTGTATTTTGTCCTGTACCCTGTGGTTGTAGTAATTTCTTTTGCCTTTCTATGACTGTGAGCAGTTAGTAGCCTTGTGATTTAAATTCAAGTTCAGTTTGACATTATTTTAATTTAAAACATTATCATTTTGATGGTTATGGTACTAATTGACTTAATTTGTGTCTAGGGGACGTCAGTACTTAAAATGGAGCACACCCGTCATCAGCGCTCGCTTCTCTGTCAGTGACTGCAGTGGCTCAGGCCTCTTCTGCTCAACGCTGCTCATCACCAATGCCACAGTGAACGAGACAGGCTCCTACCAGTGTTCCTACAAGGACATGAAGGCGGAGGATGGAAAGACCTCTGCCTCCATCTATGTGTTTGTACACGGTTAGTTAAAAGTTACTCTGCAGTGTTAAGACATTGTTAGGGGAAGAGAGGAGGAGAAGAAGACCCATTTCAGGACAAAAACCCAGCCCTAGACGTGATTAAATATGCTCAATGTCATGTTATTTTCACTGGTTATAAAGCATATTGTCTCATTCAATCGTTGTGATGTTCATTTCAGATTACAAGACACCGTTTGTTCCGTCTGTAAAGGACTATGAGGTGGTGTTTATCCGTGAGGGAGTCAAAGTGGTCATCCCCTGCAGAGGCTCAGTGGACAATCTCAACGTCACACTTCATACTGTGAGTAAAAACGTATCTCTCCTACACACAGTTACAGATCACAATTACAAACAATAATCGTATTCATGTTGCTGCAAATGCAATTTACTTGCTCCAAGATATTATTAGCACACAGATCAGTATTTTTTTATTTTTTGCAACAATAAGTATTTTGAAGAATTTCGCCTTCACAGGTTTTTAAAAGTGGTCATTTCTTGTTGCTCCTGAAAATCATTAAATCATATTAAGTTTTTGTTTCATCACAGCAAGTGATAATATCAATTGCAAAATTAATTTTCAGTCCTGCTGATAGTTATAAATAAGTTTCGTTGCCAGTTCCATGTTCAAAATGAATTAATTTGTCTTTGTGTCAGAAGTATCCAAATAAGGAGCTGTATCCGGATGGGAAAGACTCTGCGTGGGATGCACAGAGGGGGTTCACTGTTCCCAGTCACCTCGTCAGCTACGCCGGAGTGGTTTTCTGCCAAACATGCATCGACAACGAAACTTTCAAGTCCCCGTTTTACATCGTGGCTGTAGTTGGTAAGAGACATGTTGACAAATACACTTTCTGCTGTTGATTTATTGTCCCTGAAATACAGTATAACCAACTGGTATTGACAACTGTCCCGTTCACCTCTGATCACGCTCAGGTTACAGAAGTAAAAATCCCATTATAAATTCCCATACAAAAACAAACTGTGACTGTTTATGTCCATTTATCATAATAATTGTTTTATTAAATTGTAATGGACTGTTCAGTCAGGGCCTTAAAGGTGTGACAGTGTTGCAGTCCTATCCTAGCACTGTGTTAATGATGTTTTAGGACAAACTGAAGGAAACTATGGCCTGGGGGCTAAATGCGGGCAGTTTAGCTCTTCCATCTGCTCAGCAAACCAACCCCAAATGCATTATCTAGTCAAATTAAAAAACACCAATAATTTCACTAACGTAAAGAAAGGTAATGCATCACTGCTGTGTTTTTGTTGCTTTTATATCTGTGTTTAGGTGATATAGGGAAATAAACACCCAAAAGCGGCACCACTGTCAAGTTAAAAAAACCTGTGGCCCTTGCATCAAAAAGTTTCTCTGCACCTGTTTTAGAACAAAACATTTACTACTCTTTTAAACGTTTCTTTATGAAGAGAAGTAAAATAAAACTATGAGTAATATTTTCAAGAAGTAGAAGTACATTCTTTGGTTGGTGTTAAAGTTCTGTGGCTTCAAAGTAATTATAGTTGTAGTATCCCTATCTCAAAACCTATTTGGCATTGTGACAATATCAAATACGGATATTATTAGGCATGGCTTTTGTCCTTTTTTTCTTGAGCCATTATGAAACTATAATTGCTTATGGAGTATGTGTCGTCTTGGCGGAACAATGGCTGGTCCCTTCATTGCCGTGTCCTCCCGCCTTCTCATTTCCGCAGGATACAAGATCTATAACCTGACCCTGAGCCCGTCCCAGGTCCGTCTGTCTGTGGGGGAGCGCCTGGTCCTGAACTGCTCTGCCAGCACCGAACTCAACGTGGGCATCGAGTTCAACTGGACCCACTCCGGACATGCGCTGGTCTGTGGCAAAAACAATTAAACTAGTACTAATAAGTGACAGAACTTGAATTCGAGAGTCTTGTGTAAATGAATGAACTGTATTTAGGAAATGCTGATATTAACTAACATACGACCGCAAGGATTTTTCTAATTAATTAATCTAATGAAAACTGTTTAGACCAGTGGTTCTCAACTGTAGGGTCGAGACGCAAAAGTGGGTCTCAGGTCCTTTTTTTTTTTGGGGTCATTGATCAAGACCTAAAATAACAAAACTCTGCAAGGAAACATGGAATTTTGATGCTTTATAGTAAAACATTAAATTGCAATTATTATCTTTATTATTATTTCAGTATCATTATTATTTAAGCTAAATAAAGTCACTTTCTTAACTAGAACCTAATTAATGCGTTACTATTTTTTTTATTATAATGTGTTAGAGTGAAAAGTAGCAAAACGTATGACACTACAGTACATTTTCTGTCTTTCCTGCCTTCAAAAGTCCTTTTAGACTGGTGTTTCATGGGCAGGTCAAAGAGTGAATGTGTCCAGATGTGTTTTCAGCTGATAAAGGAAAATCCGTTACCCGTTCATGTACTGTATCAGTGAAGACTCTGTTGATCTGTTGAATAAGTACTCTATTACTCTGTGTCTTTTTGTGTACATTTGCGATGCAGTTGGTGATTGTGGTAAAAGAACATGTTAACTAGGCTAGTAGCTTGGTCCATTGAATTGGAGAACGGAAATCGGCTCCGAGTTTTTGTAGTTTATAAGTTTGTTTCTGAGCAAACTATGGTACCTTAAACTTCATGTCATTAGGATGTTGTTAGTTTAACTGTGACTGAGAACTTAATAAATTGTGAATAATATTTATTTCCTTAGACGTCTGAGAATGCGTCTAAAGCGGCCCACACGACTCCGCATAAGAAGAAGCTGTGGGACTCTCTGGAGTTATCGAACACTCTGACGGTAGATAGTGTGACTGTGGAGCACAGCGGGGAGTACACCTGCTCTGCCTCCAGCGGACCCATGGAGAAGAGCGCCACCGCTACTCTCAAGGTCTACGGTGAGGAAAATATCACACTTGTTGTATTTAAATGTTTAGACAATACCAGAATGTAGGGTTTGGAATAAAGACTCGATATATCAGAAATGAATGTACACAATGCAACAGAGGAACAGAGAGCAGATAAGGGGGAGGTTTCAGCTTCTTGATGTGGATTAGTGATGTGCGATTTGTGAACGAATCGTTTCAAAACTCGAGATTCACTTTACTGACTCAGGAGTCGTGATTCCCCGCCTCCATTAACTCGTTCACTAACTCGCCCGCTCAATGCTTTCTAAACTGCGATCCCTGGACTGCGTTTTGTTGTCACAATGAATGACACACTAATATTATATGTGTGTGTGTGTGTGTATCTTGTTTGAGCCTATGGTTGGAGCACAGAAATCAAAGGCTTATTGTTTACAATAACTTCCCCCTAACGTCCTCCTTCCTGCCTGCCCGCGCCTGCTCAACGAGCCGTACGAGCAGTGAACGACTCACTGTGGTTCTGGATCAGCCCCTTCCCGAATCCCGCTCCCCTTCGAGTCGTTCAGCTCTGAACGAATCGTTCATCTCATTCAGCACAGTCTATGACGCTGACTCGTCTCGTAACTCTCGTTCTCCCACGGGTTGAAGAAAGTCGTTTCGTCTGACAAAAAATAAAATAAACCTCTATACGTACACCGCCTCAAACATTACTGACGCTAAAGTGTAAATAAAGCAGAGTGGTCAATTCAGGCAGAGTATTGGGGAAAAAAAGATAAATATAATTTAATCCCCAAATCATGGATTACATAAAATATAACTTGGCACATAAAATGGCACCAGATTACAATCAAATCACCATGTTTTTTTTTATTTTTATTAAACAACCATTATTAATGGATTTAATTATGTGTTGAGGTTAAGTTTTTTGTTCTCTATAATATTTTCCCAACTATTGTAATATTTTCAGTGGTTTAAACAGTGGTTTACATTAGACTGACTCACTGAATCAAACGACTCAAAACACCCGATTCACTTTGGTGAGTGATTCATTTGAACTCGAGTCAGTAAAATGAATTGAACTTCACATCACTAATGTGGATGTAGTTGTCCTTCAGTCGGCTGGACCTGGGCTGGAGACACACAGGTTTCTCTCTGACCTCAGTAGACGGAGGTGTGTGTTTGAATAGTCAACATTTTCCTGTGTTACATTTACAGAGAAACCTTTTATTGACCTGAAGGGGCCGTGGACAAGTGTCTGGGAGGTGAACGTTGGAGACAAGACGCCCATCGTGATCCCAGTCAAATACACCGCCTATCCCAACCCCAATTTCAAATGGTAGCCTGTACAAAACAACTTACTTGCAATACAACTTATTTACCCATTTTATGCAATATAGCGACGTGTATCACTCTGTTTAGGCTGAAAAATGGATTTCCCCTCAAGGACGACTACAGGATCAAACAGAAAAGTGATGCTCTGGTCATCCGTGAAGTCAAAGAGATGGATGCAGGAAATTACACCATGATCCTCACCAATAAGATCACCAAAGAGGAGCAGCGCCGCTCCTTCCAACTGCTGGTCAACGGTGCATACTTTTAAACACATGCTATCCAAAATGTTCATCTATGTTTCTAGGCAATATTAACAGTCCAGCACGGACATTTGATTTAATAGTAAATTGTCTCACTCGCTGACGTTCTCTACCGCAGTGCCTCCTCACATCATTGAGAAAGAGGTTGCCGTGGACACAGATGTTTACCCGTTCGGCAGCAGTCCCACTCTTTGGTGCACGGTCCGCGGGGTCCCGACTCCAGCTCAGATCTTGTGGGAGTGGATGCCCAAAGAGGACTGTCCCGACGCATTCTCGTAAGTCACGCTAAAGCCATATGTGAATAGCCATATGTGAAAATATGAGTCATTTTAAGGGTTTAGAAGGGTTTGTGTGAGCTAGAAAGAGCTAGAAACAAATCCGGACAGCAGTTAGTTACAGCCTTTAAACTTCAGGGGTGACTGTGTAAAAAAACAATAACAAAAACTAGTTTACTGTTTGGTGGCACACGCTGTCTCATTACACACAGTCAATGGCTTGTTGACTTGGGAGAGAAATAGCTGCTTTCGTGATGTTGACCAAAACAAAGAAGAGATTACAATGGCTAGATTCAGATCAGAGGATGTAGTTCAAGCTCAGCTCAAAATCAGTTTTTAGAAACATTACGTATTCGGTTTACAGTGTTGAGGTTGCAGACAGATATCAATATGACAGACATACGACATAAATACACAACATTTTATCTTTAAATTGAGTGACATTTCTATCTTTGGTTTCATATGTTAATTTGTTTTCTTGCTTTCTGTCCCAAAAATATTATCTCAGTTCTCAAATGAAATCTCCAAAATGTTTACAAATTCCTTAAATAATCCAGTTTTTGAACAGGGATCTAGTCCCACGCTAAAATTATGCATCTTTAATTGGCTGATAACTGATTTTGGAAAACGATTTGATAACTCAGTACACATTTCGATTACGTCATGTCCAGCTACTCAACAAACCATTCTCTTTTATGCAACAACCAGTTGCACCAAGTACACCAAGAATGATTACACAATATTGGACGGAGATACACATTGCAGACAGCTGTAGAAATGTTGACACATATTTGTCCAAGTGACGAGTGAAGACTGCAGCGACGAGCCTTATCTTCTCCCTGCACATCCGGGTACTTCCTGTGTCCTGCAGTGCGTTTCCTGCAGCTGAAAAATAGCTTTGTCTGAATAAAGCTGAGTCTCCTTTTTGTTCATATAAACTCTTTAGCAAAATTATTTTGTTTATGTAACAAAAACATGGTATAACATCTCTTTTCTGTTGTAGCGGAAGTTTTCAAAAACTAATAATCTGGACTGGGTTGTTTATAATTAAAGATGTTTTGACTCTTATTGTCTTGTTTTCTGTGTTTCTGACTTTCCTTTAGTTGAAAAGCTTTGATACCCTTCTGTGTGGAGGAGTTAGACTTTTTTAGTTAGACCTATACCTTTCGCCTCACCGTGTCATTTACCATACACATAGTTTTGGCTCTTCGGCCTGGTGTTCTGATTCCGAACATGATTGAGTCGTTTGTTCAGGCCTCTTCCATTCTATTTTCTGATGGTTTACCTTTGCTATAATTGCTTACACTCACAATCCATTACAGTTTGTTGAACTACATTCTCAGCGCTGTTGGTGCAGGTGGCAAAATGGCCTGGTGTCAAATAAGAAGTTAATGAGCTGTGGCCTGACTAACAAAGTCTCCTCTCCGCCTGTCCACAGGCACACCACACCTATATCAGTCCAGCCCTAGAAATGTAGCCGTGCTGTGTGGCACTTGCTTTCTCATTTCTATATTTTTTATATTCATTGTATAAGATACTTCTAGTTACTTTTACTTGATTCCACATGTTCCTGTCTAGTTTTCACCCCCTGAATGTTTCTTGAGAGCTGATTTAACAAGTGAATTTCTCCACCCAAGCTTCCCCTCAGGCTGGCGCCGGTTGATCACTGATTTTACAGTTGATCAATCTGAAAAACTGTAAAACCTTTCCACTGACTGACCTGTACATTACTGATTTTGCTAATACTTTTTGCCTAAATCCCTTCGTGTTCTCAATACAGTTCTGGGCTGATATCGAGAGTAAAGCTGGAGTCCTGTCACAACTGGAAAGACATCAGGAACAACACTAGCCTCAACAAAGTGGAGCAAATTTCCACCAACACGGATTCTGCAAACAAGGTACAGTACAATCCTTCTTCTTACTGTAAGGCATACCAAAATTGTAAATGTATATCTAATGTGCATTTATTTCCATTAGAAAATCATGGGTTCTCTGAAGATAAAGAAAGCGGAGGAGCATGGGCTGTACAGATGTGTGGCTGCAAACACAGCAGGAGAAGATTCACGGATCATTTTCTTTCATGTGACACGTAAGACTTAATTAACATTTTTATTACAGGCTGTGGATGTGCCATTGAAATTAAAATTACCGTATGTTTGAGCCATCTTTGCTCATATTTTCAGGTGGTCTTAATCTGAGCGTGTCTCCTCCTGATGAGCTTTTAGAGGAGGACGACGTGCTGCTGCGATGTAAAGCTGATCGACACATCTACGGGAACTTGGCCTGGTTCAAGGTCCTCAACATTTCGGACCCCGTAGCCTCGGCACTGCCTTGTCGCTCCCTCGTCCTGCAGCCAGCACCTTTCTCTAAGACCGTCCTGTCTCAAACGGGGGACGCCAACATGACGCTAGACCTGCTCCTGTCCCAGGCCTCTACACAGGACCAGGGGGTCTACGCCTGTCAGGTGCAAAACAACAAGTCCGGGGACAAGACCTGCCTGCTTCAACGCATCACGCTCAAAGGTAACAACGGGTTTCAACCAGGAGGGACACAGACAGAAATGACCAATGAATGAATGAGAATGAATGAAAGACGGCTACGAGATTATGAAATGGAAAACCTGTGCCAATAACAGTCAGATTCTCTATTCCAGTGTCTGCGTACGTTGGTGTATGAATGGGTGAGAGGTTCCCTGCTGTAAAGTGCTTTGAGTGCCTAATGTAGGTGGAAAAGTGCTATATAAGTTGAGACCATTTACCATATTTTCTGTTGAATTCGCCTTACTCTTACTCCAGAAAACATGTGCTTATTTTGACCGGGATTGATCTTATTTTGATGAATTATTAGACAGTTTAAAGTCAATATCTCGCTAAATATTAGGACCATATTAAATAGGGATGTAACGATTCATCAAAAATCGATTTAAAATCAATTTAATATGCGTAAAATGTGAATTGATGTGGTGTATACCCTCAAGTACTCAATTTTGCACGACTGGAATAGCTTTATTCTCACATTGCATCGTTAGAAACAGCGAGCTAACCTTTTCTCAAGACAAGCTCCACACATCCCCCGCCTCAAACCCAACACATGCCACACGTGTAGCATCAAAGCAGCAGACGCAGCTAAAGTTAGCGGCTAACGCTAGTTCGTAAACTAGATCGTAAACTGACAAACGTCTGACCAACTTGCTCTGATGAAGCTGAAATCCTCACCAAATGTCCATTTGTCAAATAATCCAATATCTACAGGGAGCTGTTGTGTCTTTTTCCTCCTTATAATTACAAAGGCTGCACCAGGAGGCAGTGAGGCGTTCGAGGGTTGTGGGAAAAATTGTAGTATGAGGGGGATCGCCCTGTCGTCACGTCCGAGGCACTGGTGGGCAACGCAAATGTATTAAATAGATATTAATAGTTATATGGTGGGTCAAAACATCGTTCACAAACAGAGCATTGCATCTGTGAAAAGATCAGTGCTGTAAAGGATCTGGGATTTAAATTAACAGCTCTTCAAGCTCGGAAAAATCAGCTGTTTGCCCACCAGTCACCAAAACATCCGGTGAAAATCGCGGAAATAAACAATAACAGCGATCCTCCCTATTGTTTTCAAACTGCCAAACCGAAAAATTTTGGAAAATAATAAGTCTCAAAATGTTTGCTTTGCTACATATCTTGTTTATGCTGAAAACGTGTAAATTTACAAGCACTCAAAATGATTATAGTTCATTTTCATGTCTTGTAATTTTTTGTAATGTAAAGTTCTCTTACTGAGACAGTTGCAGTTTGTTACAAGGACAAAAATGCAGATGTATTCCTGGCCTTTTTCTCTATGCTTTGCAAGAGTTGACTTCCTCTTGGGACGTAGCAAGATACATAAAGCTCCGCAGTGTAGCTTTAATCAAAACATTTCAAAAGTCTGAATTGTCACTTTTGTCGCAGTGACCTTCATCATTGTTTTGATATCTGTTTTCTCGGATTGTTGTGTACGCTCTGTGATGTGCATCAGGGCTGGAGTCGGCGAGGATCCACAGTAATTTGACCGAGCAGAAGGTCAATGTGAGCACCACAGTCTCTTTTGTCTGTGACGCTGCTGGGACCCCGAAACCAACCGTGATCTGGACCAAGAACAACCACACTGTACTGGAGGGCTCCGGTATGGACTAAACGTTTATTTGCTCCCTACACATGCTTCCCGCCCTCAAAACATTCTCTTATGATCATGAGTGTGTTTCCTTTAAGGTGTCATTCTAAGCAAGGACAACAACATTTTGACGATTCAGCGCGTGAAGAAAGAGGATAGTGGTCTGTACACCTGCACTGCCTGCAACAGCAGAGGATGTGACGTGTCCCAGGCCTTTTTGACCACTGAGGGTTAGTTTTTGAAATGACAATTAAACAGTTGTAGATCTTTTTGTCTATATAGGCGTGTAATATGGAGCAGATTAAAGTACAATGCTATTTTTATCCTTGTGTTCAAATTCAGGGTCATTGTTTTGGAAGTTCAATTGGACTGGATCACGTCAAATGTGGGAAAATGTAACTTTGTTTCAGCTTGGAAGGAAGCTTCCCCAGTTTAGCGCACATCCTCTTTGGCACATGACACTTTGGGACAAAAGCCCTGCCCTGGCCCGGCTCCTACCTCCACTGTCCCGCACACAAACCCACAACAAACGCACAATGATCGGGGTCTACGTGACACTGGCCTCGCAAACACAATACTCCCAGTGACCACTGCTAAATGCTAACTATGTGAATACTCGTTAATGCCTGCTGAGGGATACGGATGAGAGACGAAATACATTTTAGATGGAGTTGGGCTGTTCCACTTTTCTAGTGTGAACAAAATAATGCATTTTTTTTAAAGATACTGAATGAATGTAATCTCAGTAGTTTCCAAATTGAAGTCCTCTGGCGGCTGTCAGCTTTCCTGATTTTCAATTAATTACGATTAATTTACCTCTTAACCCCAGTCTTAACGAAGCACATTTTCTCCAAATCGGTTTTACCCAAATCTAAAAAGCTTCCTGCCTTTAGAGCTTGCAACCTATTGTAACACCTCTTTTGAAAGCTAAGACCAACAAAACCGACATTTTTGTCACGTCGTCGCCGCTTTTTTGTCACAGTTTTTAAGCCTTGCTGTCGTGTTTATGTATATTTTTTTTTGGTCATGTTTTAATCACTTTTTCATTGCACTTTTGTCACCTTTTTGACACTCTTTTGTGGCTTTCTGTTGCGTTTTCGTAACTTTTTCATCTAATTTTGGCACTTTTTTGTGGCTTTTTCATCACTCTTTACTCATGTGTTTTTGTCGCTTTTCTCTATTGTGTTATTGTTGCTTTTCCGGCATGTTTTTGTTGATCGTTTTCCTTTTTTTTTTGCTTACATAAGGTTTAATGCAATGAAAAATATTAAGCGAAATTAATCACACTTTACTTTAGCGGCACAGACAATTCTTTTTTCCTGCAGACGTTGCTTAGGGACGAACACGGCGTGAAGCCAAAAGCAATTTTACTGTCAAACGTTTTATTCACACAGTTTGAAGTGTCACAAATGATCGCACAGGCCTCACGTCAATACGTAATTAATTAATAATAGCTAAAGTTGGTTTAAGTATTTGGGACATGGAGGAGTAGTAGTCGGCGTGCATACTTTTACTTTTTTAATTAAGTTCAAATGTAGGAAAATACAAAGATAGCTCTAAAAAATCAACACAACCCCTAAATAAATGATGCTTAAATGGGATTAATTGCGATTGATTAATTGCAAAGGCCATCATTAACTCAATTCAAATTTTGAATCGAGTCCCACCACTAAATTAAATACATTAAAATTCGGTCAGTAGCCCAACTGAAAACCCCGCTAGGTGGAGATATGTCTTGACTGATAAAAAAATATTTTGCAGTGATAAATTGGGAAAATCACCACATAAAACTTATTTTATAGAAATTAGATATTAACAACAAATACTCACTTTATGAAAAGGTAACGCGCACCAGGTAAAAGGAAAACGATGCAGCAGTTAAGTGGTTGCTATGTGGAGTGAGTGATGGTTGCTAGGTGACGGTAAACAAAGTGTAACTAGTGATTGATTGTAAACAACAGTCTTTCTGACATTAACATTATGCTCTGATTGGACATACTGTATTTTGCCTGCGTTTAGTACTGTTTTAATTATACTTCGGTGCAGATTTTGTCCCAAACATTTTATTTAAGTAGCAATAGTGCAGACTGTTCTAACCTGTGGTGTGTTTGGTGGTTTGGTTTGTTCAGGTGTGGAGGAGAAGACTAACGTGGAGCTGATCGTTCCCATCGGCGCCGTGGTCATCGCCATGTTTTTCTGGTTACTCATCGTCTTCGTCATCCGTGGCAGAAAACGGGTAAGCACGTCCCCGCTGCGCCACACTTTTCCTTCCTCGGGTTTCCCCTTGGGTTTTCCCCACACACACACACAGTGCTGAATCTGTGTTCACTTTGATTACAACAGTTCAGACCGTTCAGGTTTTTTAGTCCAATTTTTGTTCTCAATCATTACTTACAGAAATCTCTCGCAATCTAACCTAGTGTTACAGATGGCAATATGATTGGAAAAGGACAGATAAAGAAAACACACACAAAATGCTTATTGGCAATTATTGTCATCTTTTGATGTATGCATGGGGCTGTGGTTTTCTTTTCATTTTAGTCTTCAATAATGGCTTTTATATTTTGTTTAAATTATTTTTTTACCTAGAAAAATGTCACATTGACAAAAAAAATTTTTCAAATATATACTTGAAATTAACCCAGGCCCTGATAACGGATTAGAAAAAATACAGCGTGGGCGAACGGCTGATTAGAAGTGACTGGTTTGGCTCTGGGTATGTCCAGTCTTTTGTGGAGCCGAACAACGGGGCACTATGCTCCCTGAAGTCACATACAGCGACCGGCCAACTGGGCCCCTCTCACTCACACCAAAACACTCCAGCTATTTCTACCGACAAACAAAACAATAATAATATTTTTTTATAATGTAAACTACATAATATACCGTCTCTATGGGCTCTAAAAAAAAACTACAGCAGCATTATCAAGACACTGTAACTAAAGTATTGTGATTATTGGGTCAGTTGACACAGTTTTCATGTTTTGCTCAAAGTTTGATTAAGTCTATTGTTGATTTTTTTTTGCACATAAGTATCATTATCACACGTAGTTTAATGAAATAGAATACAATCTTTTTTTTCATAATAAGATATGTGTTGTGTTTCAGTCCACTGGTGGAGACCTGAAAACGGGATACCTCTCCATGATCCTGGATGCTGAGGACATGCCCACGGACGAACAGTGCGAAAGGCTCACCTACGATGCCAACAAGTGGGAGTTTCCTCGAGACAGACTCAAACTAGGTCAGACGGGTTACTCTATAGGTTATGGGAATGTTATCTCATTTTGGCTGCAATTAGCTAGTGTGGCTATTCTACTATCAACACTTACAGTCAATTTTTTGTGAATGCAAAACATGTGCACATTTTTCTTGATACAAGGAGAAAGTTATTAGTTATATGTATATCTAAAACACTATGACAACAAGCAACAAACAATAAGTAAATCAATAGAATGGTGACCAGTGTGGTAATATGAGAAAGGATAAATGGTAATATAAGCAATGAAAACTAAGTAAACACACTCAGAACTCACAAACTTTTCTACTTTTCTGTATTGTATTGTATTGTTCTTTGAAATTGGGGTAGGCACTTATAAGCTTTCTTGCTTCGGCCTACTCCTTTTGAGTTATTATTTATTTTAATTTTTCTTGTTTTTTTGTGTGAAAATGTAAATGTAATGATGTAAATATTGTAAATTATAATGCACTGTAAATAATAGCTCAAATAAATCGAATCAAAAAAGGAGAAAGTTAGTTAAAAAAGGTGATTATTGCCTCACCCAACAGAACTACGAACAGTTTTTCCCTTACATGCATCCTGGTTCATGGTAATCGTATAATTATATATGTGTAATGTTTTAGGCGAACCCCTTGGGCGAGGAGCGTTTGGACAGGTGGTTGAAGCAGCAGCCTTTGGTATTGAGAAGGCCACAACCTGCACAACTGTCGCAGTGAAGATGCTCAAAGGTTTGTCACTGACTGTTCGCGCCATCGTAACAACCCCCGTCTCTTATTATAGCCATTTGTTTACTTATTTAATCTCATATCAACAGAGGGCGCCACTGCGAGTGAGTACCGAGCCCTGATGTCGGAACTGAAGATCCTCATTCACATCGGGCACTATCTCAATGTGGTCAATCTGCTCGGGGCCTGCACTAAACCAGGAGGTCAGTAATGCACAAACTATATCATATAAAAACAAATATACGTATACTCCAACTTGTCTGGTCGACTCTGTTGCACAGGCCCCCTGATGGTGATTGTGGAGTACTGCAAACACGGAAACCTGTCCAGTTATCTGAAGAGCAAGAGAGGAGAGTACAGCCCCTATAAGGTGAGCGCTCTGCTACTTGCAAATCACAAGTTAAAGTGGTTGTATAGTGTTGCCTGTTACTAGATTCTGGGCCAAATGCTGTGTCACGTATCTATGAACTTGTGCGTTTGCTGGTCCACAGAGGAAGCGCGTGCCCAGCCAGCGTTGGGCCCGCTCAGAGGAGGACATAATCGAAGGAGACCTGGGTTTGGGCAAGGTCGCTCAGTTGGACATTTGCACTGGGACGGCTGTGTGCTCCAGTGCAGGAGACAGGGTGTCGAACAACATGGACTGCCCGGAGGGTATGAAAACTACATGTGATTTTATTTCTTTTTTACTGAAACTGCCTTCATCAGTCGTAACAACAATGTGTTATGTGACTGCAGAGAGCTCAGATGAGGATCACCTGACCATGGAGGACCTGATCAGCTACAGTTTCCAAGTGGCCAAAGGCATGGAGTTTCTGTCCTCACGCAAGGTATACGCATCACGATGAAAAGAACTCTGTTTGCATCAGTCTGTCTCTTTTTGCCTTAAAGATCCTGTAAAGATCTACAACAAATGTAAGTTTTGTGAGATGATTTGGGGCAATTTTAATGTGTTGGATCCAAATAACACACTGGTTTTTCTTTTTAACCCTCGGACAATTCCATACTGGTGCCTGTCTGTACACAATTAGGGGAAGACTGTGGTTTGTTGTAACATAATTTGCATTTTTTTGTATTTATTTTGGTTCACAAAGCAGCTGTGCTTACAAACTAGCGTGTGTTGGTGACAATTTTATTATTTGATACAAAAGTTCACTTCTTAGAAAAATGCCCAAAAATATGACAGAAACATTTTGTTGAAACCGGCCCCTTGGCTGGGGTTGTTTTAAACAGTTCTACAGAAAGTAAAAATCATGTGCCTCATGGAATACAGACATTGGAAAATTCACCTAGCACAAAAACCTGACCCGGTACAGAAAAATTCCTGACTTTTCTAATGCGTTCCTCACATCACGATTTTGGAATCAGCTTGAAAGTATGTTTAATACCTTTCAGGGAGCAGAGCGTCACATTGATGCAACTAGCATGCACCACGCTATTTGATATCACCAGCATCAGTGGTACTTTTTTTGATTACTTTAAACTGTTCCTAAAAGTGCACCCACATGTGTCCTTGAACACGATAGCTAGGAGTCAAATGGTTTTAACAAAAACTACCAATTAAAAAAATGGTCTTTACAACCTCACAGTCTCAGTGGAGTTGAACGATAATCTTTACTTTTGTGCTCAGTGCATCCATCGTGATCTAGCGGCCAGAAACATCCTGCTCTCAGAGAACAATGTGGTGAAGATCTGTGACTTTGGTTTGGCGCGGGACGTCTACAAAGACCCTGACTACGTTCGCAAAGGAGATGTGAGTTATCAATAAAGTTACCACTAAATGATCAAAGCCTACAGTATATTCATATATTCATTGTTTAGGCACGTCTTCCGCTGAAGTGGATGGCCCCCGAGACGATATTTGACCGCGTTTACACCACACAGAGTGACGTCTGGTCATTTGGAGTCCTGCTGTGGGAGATCTTTTCACTCGGTATATATCATTTAAAATTATTGTTATTAATGATTTAACATAAAACTATACTTTTTTCAATATAAAATATGTTTTGTGACATGTCTTTTAGGAGCATCACCGTATCCAGGGGTTTGCATTGATGAGTCTTTCTGCCGGAGACTTAAAGAGGGCACCAGGATGAGACCCCCAGAGTATGCTACAACAGAAATGTGAGAAACAAAGCAAAGACCAAATATATTCAACTCTAAGCAACTGCATTATACAATCTCTTATTAGTAATAGTTAGATAGACATAAACCATGTTACTCGTATGTAGCCCATCTGTCTTATTGAATAACTGAACGTCTTTTGGATGAGAGACAAAACCTGATATTTATATAACACAGGTTCCTTCAGTCTTACCCCCAGCTCACACTGAATCCGGTTAAGGTCCGGTACGGCGTCCGCAAACTTAGAAAGTCATTCAAACCAATGTAGCACACTCACACTGCTCCGCGAAGTCCGGCTCCGGCTACCGAGGCCATCCGGCGGCAACGGAAAGATTCCGCAAGAAGTCTATTTTTGCCGGATACCGGAGCCCCAACGGCTCAAGCTGACAGAAAAACACGAGCCAAACAGGAAGTCAGGTCTCGTGAGAGAGGAAGATCCGGTCTATTTCAAAATAAAATCTGTCCGCTTACTAATTTGGTCTCGTTTACGACCTGTAAACGCATGTAACGTCGTAAATGTAAACATTTCTCCATTACCAGTGACACAGGGGCATTAGTGTGTTTAAAGCATCCACTGAGAGTCGTTTTACTGGCAAATACGGCTTTTGTTGACAAAAACTACCTATATGGGGCTATTTATGACGTGACCTCGCACCAAGAGGGAAACTCACGTGCGCTTCTGTTCTCGCGAGGGCCATTTCTGTGCCTGGCGCAGCTTCTGGCGCCGGAGCTGGCGGAGCCACAGTGTCAGCCGGACTCAGTGTGAGTGGTAGTTTGGGGCAAACCCGGACCGGATCAGGATCGAAACCGGACCGGATTCAGTGTGAGCCGGGGGTTAGTCTTGTTTAATTTTATTCATCCTTTTTCTTCTTTTTTGGGGTTAGTACATGTCTACTTCCATTATGGTTCTTTTTTTGTGCCTTTTTTCCCTTGTTTTAAAGCTGATTGGACTATACCTATCTTTACCTGGTGGTTCTTGGAATGACAGCTATTTCTTGATACTTGTACTTGCTGTGAAACATATGGGAACTGCTGGACTTACAAATGCACATTGTTGCAGATATCAGACCATGTTGGACTGCTGGCTCGACCGCCCCACAGATCGGCCCACGTTCGCAGAGCTGGTGGAGCATTTGGGAAACCTGCTTCAGGCCAGTGCACAACAGGTCAGAGCGCAAAAAACACTTTCACGAAAATATAAAAGCACAAAAGCATGACCTCATATTGTGCCAATCTATGTCTCTCATCGCGCTCGAAAGGAACCGGCTCACACCCCGCGACAAAGCGCTGCCAAGTCATTGTGGAGAATTTAAGATGTCATTATGCAACAGTTCACGCTGTTACAGAGGCTTTGCAGGAAACGGGCTCATAAAGTTTTCACTCTATTGAGTTGTTGTTAATCACGCACAATTTGCAAGTAATTGATGGTGCAACGTATAGTGTGAGAAAAGAGAAGCAACGCACACCAGAAGTAGCCTCAGAGGTGCAGATGTTGAGGAAGATCTTTATAAATCAAAAAACAGCATCGCACACTCAAGTAGCCGAAGTCCAATTTTTTATGATAGTGATTACGTTTCGGCATTAGCCTTCATCAGATCTTTCTTTTTTTCTTCTTTGAACCAAAGTGGTTCTTTTTTGATGCTCTTTTGCGGCTTTTTTGTCACTTTTTTGCCACTTTTTCATCACTTTTTTGTCACTTTTTTGCCACTTTTTCATCACTTTTTTGTCACTTTTTCATCACTTTTTTGTCACTTTTTTGCCACTTTTTCATCACTTTTTTGTCACTTTTTTGCCACTTTTTTGTCACTTTTTTGTTGCATTTTCATCCTTATTTTTGTCTCATTTTCATTGCTATTTTGACAGTTTTTACCAAGAAGCTTTTAGATTTGGGTAAAGCCAAACTGGAGAAAAATGCGCTCGGTTCTGGTGGGGGTTAAGAGGTGTAAATAAGTTTCTTCCGTATTTAATGTAACGATTAAATACGAAATCTCACAGAGTTTGCAATGCCACATTTTTTATTTATTTTACTTGACTCGTGCACAGTTTCTAATGACGGTTTCAATGTAGGACGGGAAGGACTACATCCCAGTGACAGAGGGTTTTCCCTTGACGTCTGACCCCAAAAACCTGTACAGTTCGCCTCGGAGTGAAGAGGCATTGGCTGCACAGCTGCACTACGACCATCCTCTGTCCATAGCGTCAGTATATCTGCACTTCGTTAAGTAGTTAGGTGTTGTGTTTTGTGCACTGAATGCTTTGTTTTCTGCAGAGTGTCCCAGGAGAGCGAGATGTGCAGTCTGAAGACGTTTGAGGACATCCCAGTGGAGCACAGCAGCGTCATGGTCAGTGTCAGAAATAAACTAAATCAAGTTTTCAATGTTTTAACCGGGTCAGCCAAAAAACAAACAAATAATAATAAAGTAATAATAATCAACATGCTAATCTGAAGGAAAGCAATCATTTGCACAGAAGAAAAACCATCTGCCTGACTAATTTGGCCTCTTAAACCCCGCCTTAACCGAGCACACTTTCTCCAGTTCAGCTTTACCCAAATCTAAAAGCTTCTCGACTGGAGAGCAACAGTGTAACGCCTCATTTGAAAGCTAAGACCTACAGAAGTGAATGGAACTTTTTTGTTGCGTTTTCATCTAGTTTTTTGTTACTTTTTGAGGCTTTTTCATTGCTTTTTTGTCGTGTTTTCGTCACGTTTTCATGACTATTTTCTCGTTTTTTTTGTTTCATTTTTGTCCCTTTTTTGTCACAATTTTGTTGCGTTTTTATCCTAATTTTCGTAGCTAATTTGATGCTTTTTTAAGCTTTTAACTTTAGGTAATGCCAAACTAGAAAAAATGTGCTCGGTTCAGGTGGGTGTTAAGAGGTTTAACCTTGCACTAAATATCAATTTTTTTTATTTTTATAATCCTTTCTATTTTCATTTATTTAAAGGTAGGGTTTGTGTTGCGCTTACTGTTTTAAACTGGGACCACAAAACGTTTACATGTCGTAAAATTTTGACAATTCAACATTATAAGTGTTGATCTGTTTTGATCTTTATGTCTTGGCACACAAAAAGGCGTTTTTTTAATGATGAACCTTTTGGGTTAGTTGCACCAGGACCAAATTTACACTTAAGTAATGCAACAAAAGCATTCTAAAATAGAAAATAGAGCTCAATTCAATAAGTATGAATTCATATTTTATAACAGTATCCTTTGGCAGTGAACTTGTAAACCATATAAATCTATTGTACAATTGACAGGAGGGTCATTTAGACTGCAGTTTGAGCTTCTCACCTGAAGAAGGGAAAAGTTTGGACCCTCAGCTGTCCACCACGCCGAACCTCAGGTCAGTGAAGTCTACTCTGCTCCATAGAAGTAGATTCCAACTCCCCACCTGATACAGCCTTGACTCGCCTGTTCTCCTGTTCCCTCCTCAGTCAGTTGCTGCGCTGTAAGAGCAAAGAATCCCTGGGCTCCGAGTCGTCCAACCAAACGAGCGGATACCAGTCGGGGTACCACTCCGATGACGCGGAGACGCCCATCTACGCCAACGAGGAGGTCATTCTGAAGCACCAGAAAATGAAGAAGCCACTGCGCCCCAGAGCGATGGAGAAATACCACCCGGAAATCCGCTACAGCACCCCTCCGGTCTGACACTGGACCCCTCTCCTGTACATATGTTTATGCTCACAGCCTTTACACTTAGAGGTATTTGTACACAGGTAATTTAAGCTTGACATGTTGCGCTTCTTCAGACTTTGAACACGTTATACTACTAATATTTCACGATGTGTTACTTTAAAATAATAAGCGGATTTTCCGATCTCTTTTGATGACTGGTAAACCTTCTATACTGATTACCTTTCACAAAATTTAGAAAATTATAGGGAAGAAGGAAAACTCATTGAACAGTGGCACAACAGGTCCCAGGTTCGTCTTTATGTGTGGAGGTTGAGTACATTTCCCCCTAACACTAAAACAAGGCCGGGGGAAGCTGAGGGGGCTGCAGTACCCCGTGGTGGATAGTTTACACGTTACAGGCTATAATAAGAAATAGGAAATAAGTGCAAAAAAGGTGTTTTTCGGGGCAGCCTTGTCTTTTCACAACCGAAAAACCAAAACGTGTACTAAACCCCCCTACGATAGATTCCCTCCTGAGGCCAGGACTGAAAAAGTCCTCCTATTTCTCAGGAGAATCCCATAAAAACAGTTGCGATATTAGTTTTAGGACAGTGTACAACAATTGTAAACACATTCCGTTGCTCTCAATCGTGATTATGTTTTTTTTTTTTAGGGGGACATTTAAAGTTTAGGTCTGTGGTCAATTCCATGTCCATGTTGCATAAAAGAACAGCTCATAACAAAAGAACCCCCGCCTTAACCCAGTGTATTTTCTCCAGTTCAGTTTTACCCAAATCTAAAAGCTTCTCGACTGGAGCTCACAGGCTATAGACCAGAGTAACACCTCATTTGAAAGCTAAGAACTACAAATCTCATCTATGCTTGTGCTCAGTTAAGGTGGGGGTTAAAGGAACAGGCCACCGTTTTTCCATACATTGATATGTTCTTTCCTGAGCTTAGAAGACCAAAGATGTTTTTAGCATTTAGCCTCTCCTTCATGTGGCCAAACGGGGTTGGAGTTAGAAGCGACGAGCTCTTCCACGTTTTCTCTATTTAGATACGGTTACGTGAGTAGTTACAGTAGTAGTTGTAGTGTCCCTTTTTATCCATCCATCCATTTTCTCCCACTTGTCCGTTGCCGGGTCGTGGGGGCAGCTGTTGGAGCTGCCCAAATCACATTGCACCAGCCCCTATGGCTCCTCCTGCAGGTGGTGGGTCCACGGTAGGACGGCCTCATGGTTCCAAACGGGCCTGTTAGTCTCTCATAGGGGCTTCACCCATTCACACTCTCATTCATACACCAGTGTACGCAGACACTGGAGGCAAGGAGGGTGAAGTGTCTTGCTCAAGGACACAACGACAATGTGCACCTTCAGGAGGCGGGATTCGAACCCCTGACCTTCCAATCATTAGACTACCCACTCTACCATCTGCGCCACCGCCGCCCCTCCCTTTTTATCCGCTTAGAAAATTGACATGTTTAATTTTGTGTGACTATACTTTACTCACGTAACCGTATTTAAACAGGGAAAACGTGGAAGAGCCTGGTCGCTTCTAACTCCAACCCCGTTTGGCCCCATAGAGGAGAGGAGGGGAGGCTAAATGCTAACAACATCTTTGGTCTTTTTATGTGACTGAGGGCACGCACAAAGACCAGACAGGTACACGTCAACTCGTCTAAGCTCAGGTAAGAACATATCGGTGGCCTGTTCCTTTAAGGGGCATTGAGGGGCATGAAGACTGACTGAACCCTCTTTATAGAAAACGTCTCAGTCTGAGCTCGGTTCATTTACGTCGCCCTCTACTGACACTGATTCTAATTACGCAAGTGTAAAAATGTTGGCTGTTGGCAACTTGACTCCAACATAGTCTTCTGAGTTTATTGGTGGTGGCATTACTAATAATTAAAAAAATAATTAAATGAGTGAATTCGAGCAAACACACAACTCCATGAGAGAACAACGTTTATGAACCCCAGAGACTCATGAAGGTTGGATGATAGGAGTAAACTCTTGATGGCCTGAGGAATGCTATCGTGTTGACACAGCGCTGAGCCTATGGAGCGGCCATTTCCTCAAGCACCACCCACATCCTTAACGCACAGGAAACGGCATCTGAATATTTTAGATAAATCCCTTTTTTTTTTTCGTCCTTTGTTTCTTTGTTTCTCTTGTTGACACTTGGTGTAGATCGGAGCCTCCAGATAATTGTGCAGACAATCTTTAGAACCACTGTTGTACAGTTTCTTTACTTGTGAGACTTGCTGTATTTTATTATGTGCGTATTTACTAAACTTCAATAAATGTAACTAGTTTTATAAATAAAGTAGCTTTCTGCAGATAAAAGGAGGGTTCTCGTTGTCATTGGGGCTAAATTTATAGGGTTTGGTCTTTTTTTGACTCGTTTCCTGGTGTTGTACCAAAACAATACCTGTTCAGCCTTGGCTCTTCTCCATATGTTTGCCTGACTGGGACAATAGTACCATAAATAGGCTTATCTTATCCTTGAGATGACAATCTTCATCTTAGTGCATGTTATTGCCAAGAATGAGCAATAGATCACCCCTTGACTTCCCCGCACATTTTGCCACCTTGACCATAATTTATAGTAAATCATGGACCATTTTAGATTAGAAGGAGTTCAAACATTCAAAATTGTTAAAATCCATCCATCCATCCACTTGTCCATTGCCGGGTCGTGGGGGCAGCTGTTGGAGCTGCCCAAATCACATTGCACCGGCCCCTATGGCTCCTCCTGCAGGTGGAGGGTCCACAGAAGAACGGCCTCATGGTTCTAACCGGGCCTGTTGGCCTCTCATAAGGGGCTTCTGAATATTGTTAATAGTTAGAGATTACATTATTTTTAGCAGCATGTTTTGGCTCAAAGTGCTACTAAGTGTTGCTGTAAAGATATTCAGATTCAGATTTATTTTTATTCAGACATTTAAACATTTAACAGATGACGACAAACAGTAAAAGCTGCCAATGTCTTATGCATACAGTTAAACAATTTTTTGTTTTTAGATCGTCACAAAGAAGAAAGAAACAAATCTATCATCTTAATTTTGCATCCTTAGCATCCATTCTCTATGTATTTTTTCATAATTAATTTCTTCAAAAATAATTTTCAATTGAATTAAGGTTTTACAGTCTTTTAGCTCTTGGTCCAACTCACTCCACACATTAATCCCAACAAAAGAAACACAATGCTGCTTTGCACTCGTTCTCACATATGTTTTTTGAAACATTTCTTCCTTTCCTTTGTAAATTACAAACCCAGTCTCGTTTTTGGAACAATCCCTGGATATGCACAGGTAACTTGTTATAGCTTATGTTATGCATACATTGTGCTGTTTTAAACTCAACCAAATCCTTCAATTTTAGTGCTTTTAGTTTAATGAAAAGCTCATTTGTATGTTCCCTGTAAGCCACTTTATTCACAATGCGGATCGCTCTTCTTTGAATGATACTTATTGGATTAAGATTGGTTTTGTAAGTGTTTCCCCAAACTTCTAGGCCATAGGTCATGTACGGGAGAACCAGGGAACAGTATAAAATATATATTTTTTTTTTGCCATTTAAGAGTTCTTTATCTTTAGATATTATTGCAAGAGATTTACATAGCTTTGCCCTGATGTAGTTTAATAGTAACGCGTTTGGATAACAATCAAAGGCAACATTAAGACTCTAATTTTAGACGGGAAATACACAGGGCAGACAATAAACAAGTTCATGATTGTGCACAAAGCAGCAACTGCACCCTCTGCAGAGAAATATCCGTAATTACAAGGTCTGGTACCAGTTGTTTTGAATATAAGGAACTGGAGAAAGGAAGTGTTTGCTTTGGACGAAGACACAGCAGATCTTTGGAGCAGGAACTCTCATTTCCCCTGAATAGAACAAACAGCACGAGGAGGAAGAGAATGGAGGAAATTAACCTGTAGCCACTTTGTTCAAGAGAAAGCAATTTACTGGTCATACTATATGACTCGGCATTGGCGCCACATGTCACATTTTACTTTTTTAATCAGCTAAAAAGTTTCAATTATAAATCACAGTCTATACAAACCAACAAGTTACTAATACATCTGAAAAGATTGTTTTTACTTTCTAGAGAGAGCTATAATGATGTTATTTGTATATAACATCATTACCCTACAACATTTTAAGATTACATTTATGTCAATAATTTGATGTAGGACTTGAAATTACTGATCTTGTCTGAAAAAGACTAAAGGGAGTTTGTGTTCTGTATTTGGTCTGTGTTCAGTTAAAACATCACCACCAGGGGGCGCTAATGCCTCAAAATTAATCTATTCTAGAACTTCGCCTCCCTCACTTTGAAGTTGGACAGTCTCATTCCTTTATGTTCAACTGTCTTCACCTGTAGACTCTCAATCTTGTTTAGAGAAATCGTTATCCTCTTGAGCCACAGAAATTATTACTTTCAGGTCATTAATGTAATTTTCAAATCTTCCCACATAATATCTTTCTGAAATACCCACTAATGACGAGGAAATAGTCTGTATTAGTATTTATTTATTCATTATTGTGCTCAGAGGCCGTCGGGGACTGTATGGCACCCTGAGCAAACTGCCGGGGCCCCATACTAATATGCACTTTGGAACAAGTTCCCAAAACTAACATGTTTATGCCATTTTTTTCTTTGTAGGCTATTATTTCGATGAGTAATCTTACTATATAATTATTATTTTTTTCAATCAAACCTGTTACCATGGACGCCCCTCAGTCAAAACAGCACATCATCTTTCATATCATATTCAACCCCTCAGCGATAGTGACATTTTGAGTCTGCTGATCTACTGTCTGTCCATCACTGATGCTGTTCTCACCTTCCAGTCGTAAAGGTCCCGCGTCAGAAGGCATGTCCTGCAGCGATCTGCCATTTGTATAAGTCAAGATGAGTTAGTCCCTCGCTCCTTCGCTTCCTTAAATCACTGACTTCTGAAAACTGAAACGCACTTGTTATAGGCAGGGTTTAAACAGATGTGATAATTATGATTTTTCTCCTTCTGTCTATTCATTAATGAAAGACGCTAAACCAAACACATTGATTTCATAGATAGGCCTGTTCCCTGTCAGGCCTCGCAGCGTTATCTCCTGTCACTGCGGCGTAAAGGCCCCATATCCAAAAGTGGCAGCCAAGATTAACTCATCAGGAAAATGAGCTTCATGACATTTATGTGGAAAACTACACAACCTTTCACCAAAAGACTTCAGTGGTAAAAAAGTTGTATATACATCGGCCTCCTGGAAGTGATTTGCATATTACTTTGGCCAAAGTTTAAACCTGATGCCACGCTTTAACAGATGAAGTTGAATAAGGCCTTTACATCCACATTTGTCATTTCATGTAGACTAGTCTTGAGACACGATGTGATGACTTGAGACTTGACTTGATAAAATGGACTAAGATTTAGGGCTTGACTTGGATTTGAGCCCCAGCTGTGACTTGAGAATTTGGATTATACTGTATATGCCATTACAAAACATGCTCCTAAGATAAAATAAGATAAGATAGCCTTTTAATGACACAGAAAATGCTATTTGGGGTAATCAAACAATGGGTTTGAGGACCAAACATTTACTATATCTCATATTCGACTGCCCTTAGTCAACATCTCCATGGAGACGATCTGGAGAGTCCCACTCCCAGTAAAGTTAGGTCTTAGGAGAGGTGAGCGGCTCACAGCAACAATAGAAAATATCTGTATGTAGTAGAAAAAAAGAACTTTACGGCTGTTTATCGTTCCTCATACGTTAAAAGAGGTATAACAGGGAGCAGGGTTCACTGGAATAGATGATTTATGGGGGGGGGGGGGGGGGGGGGGGGGTGAGGTCCTGGCCCGGGGCACAGTGTCTGGAACAGGAGGTTTGGAGAAGAGTGCAGATGGCTCTGTGTGAGAGGACGAGAGAGAGCGAGAGCGAGATTATTTGTTATGAAGACATCATGATCCATATCAAACTCTGCATCTGCAAGTTTCCCACTATCAGCCAATGAAGTAAACCATTGGGAGATATAAATCATGTGCCAGTCAGCTCGACCTGGCTCGCGGTTTGAAAAGAATGCTTAAAGGATCAATTTATTTTCCACTGCGGAGTCTGGAGTTTTTCTTTATCTGAGAACGCTTTATCCTTTAAAACCCCTCACTTCACGATGTGCGTGTCCCTTTTGCCCTCACGCCTCTGTCTCTCTCTTCCCTTCTCTCTCATTCTCTCTGTGGCGTGACATCTTAAACGAGGTCTGGTCAGACGAGGGATCATTTGATATTTCATAACGGACGGGCTAGATGACGCCACATTAGGCATTATTATCCTCCGGTCTTGTTTGATTTAAATGAAAATCAGGCCACGAGCGAAGAGGCAACAATGCTTTGACTTATGGTCATGTAATCTGACTGTCTCAAACTCTTCTTGTAAAGGGCGCATACTAACTTAAAAAAATAAACTTAATATCACTTTCATGTTTTATTATTCCCCGGGCTAATTTTTTCCGGAAACATGATTAGTTGGAAACTGTCACAGAAATGTTAAAAAATTGTTCAAGCACTGACCACATCCGAGACCAACAGAGAAATATGCAGTGCTCCCAGGGTTCTTACACTTGTCTTGAATTGTTATCGACTGCTGACAGTAAGAAAACATCCCTTCCAATTAAAGACTCTCTGGTATGTTTGAATGTTTTGGATATTTTGAAATCTTAATCGTACATCAGTGCAGCTTGTTACCAATAAAACGTGTCATTTTGGATGTTGATGATCATTTATTATAGCTCTATCATTTCAAAGTTTAGACTTGGACTCATAAATGACAAAGTGTATAATTTATTAAGTCTCCATTTTGTTGGAGCTCGATATTATTAGGCATACTGTAACGTGTTGGAATAAATGCACTTTACAAGGAAAAAATATCAAAAGTAGGGTCGGATACATGTAATCAATCTATCCCGAGGGAGTCATTTAGGGTTTGCTCAAGACGAGAATGTGCGAAAGTGCAGAGTAATTTGTGTGTTTTTGATTCACGCATCATTCTCTCATTCACATATCAGATCTGAGGCCTTAACACTGTAATACGGGCAATTTCAAATGGTACATTAGGTGCAACTTGTCCACAAAAGAGCATAGT
Source organism: Proterorhinus semilunaris (assembly GCA_021464625.1). NCBI lineage: Eukaryota > Metazoa > Chordata > Actinopteri > Gobiiformes > Gobiidae > Proterorhinus > Proterorhinus semilunaris. The sequence continues at coordinate 13,162,605 of CM038351.1, read as the reverse complement.
TTATTTTTCCTGTCTTAATAAATGACCCCCCAAGTGTTATTAAATTGTAAAAACATCTAAAAAAAATACACATTTTCTAAACTTTACTTTAAACCTTTACCAAATATATTCAAAAAGAAAACCATATGTATTAATCCTTTGCGCTCTTTCCTAACAGCTAGAAAGTCGCAGCTTCTATTCTCAGACAGTGATGGCCTTTCTGTGTGGAGTTTGCATGTTCTCCCCGTGTCTTGACGGGTTTCCTTTGGGTTTTCCAGTTCCCCTCATCACCCCAAAACATGTACAAGATGAGTCCCTCCTGCTTCTTACGGGTTCCCCAGCGGCATCAAAGGATGGGTCGAATGCACATGCAAACTCCAGACAGAAAGGCCGCGTCCAGGTGGGAACCGCTGCACCGCCTGTAGAAGATCAATAAAGTATCATCTTAAAGTATCATCATAATTCGCCCCTCTTTTACAAGGGGCGTATTATCTCAATAGGCACAAATTAGTGTTTCCATAAAAGGAAAAAGTAATTATATAATAGGGAAAGGCTTGGCAACATCAGGCCCTGAGGCCAAATCAGGCTCTCCAGTGTAGAACCTCTAGCTCCCATAGTTGGAGAAATATTATTTAAAAATCAGAGATCCAATCCCATTTAAATCAGGAAGAATGATGAAAATATTGTCAGCTCCAATAAAACCGTGCAATTAGGTCATACAGTCATGTCCATAAAATATTGGGACATCGACTCAATTGTTATGTTTTTGGCTCTATAAACCACCACAATGGATTGTGGTGGTAGAAAGAAACACTTAACACTTCTTTTTTTAAGAAAGAAACACTTAACACACTCTTGTGGTACCTAGAGTATGATTTACATCCTCCATAGGCAGATCGCTTCACCATTTTGCTTCTTCTTCTTTGTCTGGTGGTTTTTTGGTGGTTAGCAGTAAAAAAAAAAAAGTGCATCTGCTCAGTGCTCATTGCTGGTATGTCCCATTGTTTTGCATTGGAGATCTGCGGCATGACGGACTAGGCTTCATAGTAACGGTTGCTAGGATGTCTGATTGGACAATTACTGTTTTGGGGCGTGGTTTTGCGAAAGGTCAATTGAGCAGCATTTCACTTGCTGAAGACCAAACTGAAGGGAAAATGCCCCAAGAACAAGCATGAACTGAAGACCTGGTAGAGTTCTGGTAGAGCATCACCAGGGATGAAACCCATCGTCTGGTTACGGCTATGCCTTCTAGACTTCATGCTGTAATTGACTGCAAAGGATTTGCAACCAAATATTAAAAAGAAAAAAGTTTGATTTATAATTGTTACTTTGTCTAATTACCTTTGGTCCCTTGAAAAGTGGGAGGCTCACATACAAACGGTTGTAATTGCTACAACGTTCATCCAATTTAGATGTAAATAGCCTCAAATTAAAGCTGAAAGTCTGCAGTGTTGTTTCATTTAAAACCCATTGTGGTGGTTTATAGAGCCAAAAAGATGAGAATTGAGTCGATGTCCCAATATTTATGGACCTGACTGTATATGATAAAAGTTCCACCGCTGGTGAATTGACGATGAAGACATCCGGCCCTCCAAAAAGTAAACTTACCCACCCCTGACTTTCGGCCTACACCTGACAGCAGATTTACAAGACTAAATTAAATTAGATTATTCCACAAGCAGCAAATAAAAGGTGCACAGAGTAGTTCAACTCAACCACAAACAGACACAAGACACAAGACGTTAGATATCATTGCCTTTCTATGGTCAACGAAGGTCAACAATTGATAATTAATTCAACGGATTAATTATCAATTATAATCATTCAAATGTGTACTTTATTGTGCAATACATATAGTACATACCTGCAGGACACAGTGGGAATGATCACACTCTCGAGTCATGTCCTGAAAAATGAGCGCACTCGGCAGGAACAGGAATGCGCTGATGCAGCTGTTTGTCCGGCGAAACCGTTTGTCAGACTCCTAATGATTGAGACGGACACTGGTCCAGGACAATGTCTGGCAGAGTGCAGAGTTTTTTTTTATCTGAAATGGTCTTTGTGCTGTTATTATTTGTGATTTCTCAAACTGCTGCAAGATGAAAAACAGAAGCTCAAGTACAAACACATCGTAACAATAACTCACGTCGCTGTCTGTGAACAGCATGGTGCAATAATAAAACACACAAACACACCGCTGCGAAAATCTTTATTTGAATTGCGGCACGAAGCACGTAATCATATCAGTGATGGATTACAAACAAATGGACGGCATGTATGAGTTTTTGTTTAATCACGACGGTCTCTGTCGCCTCATACAATAAAGGTCCTATTTTTCAGGCTCTACTTTACGCCTAATCTTACACCTTAGTCTTGGACTGAATATGCGGAATTACAGAAAAGAATGAATGAAACAAAAAAACAAACTCTTTTTTTATATGTGTTTTTGAAAAGGATGTAAGGTTATTACACGCCTCAAAGCAAGAAGCTCCCGGGTTCGATTACTAGACCGGGTGGGGCCTTTCTGTGTGCATAGTTTGTATGTCAGCTATAGGTCTGGTTTCTGGCCTGGTTCCAAATCTTGAAGTGGATTTTGGAAATTTGGCATACTATAAGCCCTTTAAAATATATCTGTTTAAAACTTTCTTAAACACGTGGTGTCAATCAAAGGCCAGACAGGACAGATTTCTAGAATTTGTCTTTTAAATCTGGATGATTATGACATGGTTAAAGGTTATATCTGGGTCCATTTACATGAAACAGTGACTGGCACAAACTTTAATGTCTTGTCTGTTTCGTTTACTTTTACATCTCTCAAGTATTTTGAACACGGATAGAACTAGTATTCCATGGAAAGATGATTGATTTTGGTCCAAAACACCACTTCAAATCACCTCCCACTCCTGAACGATAAATCTATATGGATGCCCTTGTGACTAAGCCATCTGTGTTCCAGGCCCTTTGTAGTTTCTTGTGAAACAAAACAGACTCAGAACTTGTCCAGAATAGGTTTTTTTGCTGCTGTTTCACACTTTCTGAGCCAGGCTTTTGTTTGCAATACAGCTAATAATTGCTAATTTCTCTATTATGTTGCCAGGGAGCAGGAAATGCAGTCTTACACTTACGGTGAACTCAGAGTCTTCAAAGGGGACCTGAATGGTGATTTACCAGATAAGACAAAAGTAAAATCTCTTTAAATCCGAATCTGAATAGTTTGTATAACCATCGTGGGTGAAATAAATTACAAACTTAAATAGTCTCTATTCCAGTGTTTACCAACATGGGGTACGGGGACCCCAGGGGTACACGAACGTTTGTACCCCCTGGTATTTCAGATAAAAAGAAGATGAAACTGAATGGCATTTTAATGTGATTTTCAAAGAAAAGTTCATTTAAGTAATATTTGCCTGAAAAAGTTTACATTTAAGAGTGTTTAGCCTTTTTTTTTTAAACCAACACACAACAAAATACTAATAAATCTGAATTTAATTATGTTTTCAATAATTTGCAGCACCTCTAGATAAGTGGTTCATTAGGTATGGTCATACCGCCTTTGCTCTGCCCAATCCCAAGCAGGAAGGGCCTGGTCGGTGCTTGGATAGGAGACCGTTTGAAAACCAGGAAGCCTGGGCTAGTGAATGAGTGGTTGGAGGTGGTCGTAGGCGCCGATGGCACAGACTGGTTGGCCCACTTCCGTCAGTCTACCCCAGGGCAGCTGTGGCTACATATGTAGCTTACCCCCACCGAGTATGCATGAATGATTAATGCACGAAACTGTAAAGCGACTTTGCACATCTGTAAAAGCGCTCTATAAGACTAATGCATTATAATTATTATTATTACTTTGAGTTGAAATTAAGGCACCACTTTAGATTAAGGTGTGCTCATTAAGTATTAACAAGGATTAGTAATAATTTTAGGGTTACGGTAAAGGTTAGGGTTAGATTAATGGTTGGCTATGAATAAGCGTATTATTAGTATGTTAACAGATAAAAATATAATAAGCAGTGTGTTAATACTTTGCAAACATAGTATTAATACCTTATTAATACTTAATGAGCACACCTTAATAAAAAGCGTTACCGAAATGAAAGATTATGTAAAACAAAAAAGGTTGGGTCTATTCAATAAAACAAACAAACAATGGCGACACTGTTGCATGTATTTTCGTATATCTGGAGATGTTCCTTCAAGTGCTGCGATTTAAACACTCCAAAAAAACATGCACAGTAGGATTTTGCTAAAACGTCAAGGTGCCAAAATCCTGGGTAAAGATCTGGAGACACTAAAGTCCCAGAGACACATTTTCTTTCGGGGACAGTAAAGTCTACAAAACAAACAAAACATAGCATAGCAAATAGTATTGTTATTTCTATTGAGATTTCCCTTTGGAATAAGATCTTGGAACAAACCATCAGGATAGGTTAATTAGATTATCTATAAAAAAGTAAATAAAAAGGACACAGACATTACATGACTACAAAATCCAAATTACCATAAGAGGTCCCCTTTTAATGCTGATTTATTTCTAATTACTAAAAAATAATTTCCCATTATCACAGTTGGAAAGACAAACAAAATGGAGTACTCAGAGTTGAGAGAAACAATCATATTCAATCTTAAATAAATGTTACAAATTATTTAAATGTTTTAGATTTTAAATTGTATATCAATAGTTAGCCTACAACGCTGTTTACAAGGATGTGCTTCTCTCGTCGTGATAACAGTGGCTTCCTTCCTTCAGATACTGTATAAGAAAAGGATACAGGGAAGGAAATAAGGACACATATCAAGGAAAGAGGAGTTTGTCGCAGTGTGATTCATTCATTAGTGTTGAGTGCTGCAGCTGGAGAGGATGTGGCCTCTTTCTGTTTTTGTTATCCAACCCTCACTGGACTCCGCCACCAAAGATCTACTCTAATATTTGCTGTTGGAAAAGGTTGTCAAAATACAGGTAGTTAAATGACTTTTACATCTTGGTAATTACTTTGCCAATTAACATGAACCAAATGACTGGCTTTGGGCCCAATGACGTCACAAATGTTCTCAAGTTACTAGTACCCTAACGTAAAATATTTGACCTCTTTAGTACCACCACCGGGCCTCGATCAAGATTAAATCATATCCTATCTAAACCGAGTCTAAGAAGGATCTAAAGCAGAACTGCATCCTTGACCGAGAAAGTCACGAACACAGTCTATAAGGCCAGTGTGAGGGGCTTGCGTAGCCTCTGGTTGTATTACATCACCCCGTCCAACCCAAGGTAAAGTGTGGCCGGAGGGAAAAAACACTGATACTGCACAAGTGAATAAGTGCATAAGTGACGTCGGGACTCAATTTTTCATAACAATCTGAAACCGTATCTAAAGCAAAACACACCGTGGTAAATAGTGGGCTGTTCCTCAAAGTCCGCAAAGTGAATTATTGATCATCCTGGGACCGTTTGCTTTCAAAGTCTAAAATATTTCGATGTAATCCGCACTAATAAAAAACACACTTGGACACAAATAGGTTTTAAAATAAGATGCGTTCGGCTGTGCAATATGTCATCTAGTTTTAGGAGAGGAAGTGACCCGAAGGCACAGACAGACTTAACTTAGCCATGACGGATGCAGCTAATGGGGTTGTGGCTCCTGGTGGCGAATGGTAAATTAGATTTTTAGGTTTTCTGTCGGCAATACAACATTGGGAAAAAGCGATATATGAGTAAGAGCACGAGAGTAAAACATGAACTTAACCTTATAATCACACTCTTTGTATGGAGTGTGTTTGTGATTGTCTAAATCAGTGGTTCTCAACCTTTTGGAGCTGCGACCCCCATTATAACAGTTTAAGGGGCACGTGACCCCCTCGCCCCGGTCACACCATGAGAAATAGAAACATTTGCCTACATAATTCTTAAAAAACAAAGAAAATAAACAAATGGCTAAAATAAAATTCATCAAATTAAGAACAAATAATGGCACTCTGGTAAAATATCACACACGCATGCTACAATTATGCTGTGTTATATATAACCCCCAGGTAGAGAACTACTGGTCTAAATCATGCCACTTTTAGGATGCCAAACAAAAGGAAAAGAAAAAACAAGTCCCCTGAAATGGTTTAATCTCAATTTTTGATTCAATTATATATATTTTACATTCAAAACAAATAAATATAGCTTTTACAAGTCATAGACACAATAGACCTCAGTTTAAACTTTCCGTTCCAGTGGCATATGACACACAAAATAGTACTCCGCCAAACTCAAACTCTACTTCAAAAACAACCTGTCGTGAGAAGGACGGAAGAGAGAGGGAGATACTCTTACAGTGAATGTAATGAAAGCCCCAAAACAGGATGTTTGTTACGCACCACTCAAGGTGACGAGATAACGCTTGGACTATGAGCACAATGAGCCTCTTAAAGTTTTTTTTTTTTAAGACAATATTTGTATCTGGAAAGAGACAGGTCAGATTCACGAAACAAAAGACAAATCTCTTCTTAAAAGATAGATGCTCTAAATGTCCATACTTGACACAACGAACCCCCCCCTCCCCATCATTAACATATTGAGTATGTAAACACAAACTTCCAAAAATGGGCATGACAAGAGCATCGTCGGAGTTACACATTGTACTTTTTGGACCAATTTGATTACAAATAACTTTTTACTTCTACTTGAAATTAGGGGTGTCACGATTTCAATTTTTTGAGTCACGATTATTGTGAAAGAAAATATTGCGATTTTACAATTATTCACCATTATTGACGGAATTAAAGGAAATAATTATTTTTAATAATAACAAGCTTTTCAATACTTGAACTTGCAAACATTCACCGTTTCTAAAAATGAAAAATGCTTTAAGATTGTTTTGCATTAAAATAAATAGACCTACATTGAATACAAAACCATGTCAACTTTACTTCTTTATAATGACCATAATTATCATAATTATTTTACTATATATTATTAGGCCAAGCTAGGCTGGGTTTTATCTTCTCAAAAGTTATGCTGTGGCTTAATTATTTGTCAGATGTTTTGATGAACAGACAATGAAACGTGTTTATAAAATGACTAAGGAGACTCTTTTGAACAGCTGATTTCCACATGTGCACAGTCATTTTCATTTCTGCTACGCTGAAGCAGAGTGGAGCGCGTTAGCTTTTTGTTTACGTCCTGAGCCGGTTGTGGCGGCTATTTCCGAACATTTGAACAACTTTTTTGGGAATTATGCAGTTCGTTACCTTGACCTGGACATTTGCAGCGAAGGATTATCTCCAAGATTTGGTTTCATATTTGACGTAGCCTATAGAGTTTGGGATTGTGACGTCATATCGCTATGCATTATGGGATTGGTAGCAATTGGAAACTAATGGAGATTTTAAAAGTTAAAATACTGGAGTTATAGCTCGCATTACAACACATGGACACCACAGTGAGTTAGAAGTATTTACCAGCAGTGATTCAGCAGCTAACGGAGTTGTTCCACGGCTTTTTTCTCCACTTTTTCTCCTGTTTTTAGCCCATGTTAGTCAATGGAAATGTACGCTAACAGCTGCAAAGATGGCCGATCTCCATGGTAACTGTGAAATTTCCCGAACTCTGTATCAGCGCCTTTTGCGGAAACTTTCTGACGACAGGGTTTGCATAGCGGATGTCCATCGACAACAACAACGCCTTGGTCGTCTTTTGGATCCTAAAGAGGTCTCACTCTGCTGACTTCAATGGCGTGCAGCGGCTCATAGGTCAGCGTGAAAAATGTCCGCGGTAAACCGTGGCTTCTAAAATTCTTATGGATAACCTACCGCGTCCTTTTATAATCGTGGTAATCGTAAAAAACGGTTATTCTTGACATCCCTACTTCAAATAAAGATACTCTTAAGAAAATGATCTCCACAATGAGTAAATCTGTCAGTAACAAAACCTTCATGTGACATATGAACATTAATAAAAGTTAATGAGACTAGATGCAAGTTGGTCATGTTATGCTCACTACTGCCACCTCAGGTCATACGCGTTACTGCAGTCTCTATATTAAGCTCTTGCATTACGGCACTTCGGACCCGAAGTACCAACTTTTTGAGTTACGGTGCAGGATTTTAGAGGCAGTTATGGTGAACAGGTCTGGGCTCATTCTACACATTAGGACAAGACTGGAACATGTAGGGGGATGAAAATACTTAGTTTTAACATTGTTAAACTCTGTATAGTCCCTTTAAACTTTACTGTTAGACCATGTCTCGAAATTATCACTTTGATTTTTATAGTATAGTATAGTATTTTTTGTATAATCAGAAATGTGTTATTCATCACGAGAGAGAAAAAACCCTTTTGGGTTAAATTTGACTGTGATAATATTCTAAAGCTGCTTTTTGTGAGCAAGGGTCCTTATTCTAAGTGGTGAAGAAGTGTCTTGCAAAGGGACATAACACGGGTTGAAATTTGAACCAACAACCCTTTGAATCCGATGCTGAGCTACAGCAGCACCATAAAGACTAGATGCGGCCTTGCTTGACTTAGAGATCAGACAGATTCGGACACTGTACAGAACCATGGAATAGCTATAAAACAGAATAATATGTGTACAGCTGCAAGTAATACATTGCATCAACATATATTATTTTCACTAAAGCTGACATAATGTCTGCTTGTCCTGTACTATCCAACTATTCAAATTAATCAGGCTTCATCAGAAATATGTGTCTTTGTCAAAATGGAAAAAGTCAACAGCAGCTTCAGAAACTTGCGTAGAGATGCCTTTTGTGGTCAAACATCCTGCCGGGTTTCACACAGATTGAAACGTAGAAAACTAAGAACAACTAGGGTTATCTTGAGCCCTGCAGCACTGCCTGACTTCAAGGAAAACCCTGGGGTTTCTAGTGTTAAGCTAATAATATCAGAAGGCTCAAAACAAAACACTCACACAAGCCTTAAATCAGACACAGATGACTGGTCCAAAAGTAATAATACAACATCAATACTGTAAAAACATGGCTGTCTGCTTTCACATTTGTGTGATAATGATTTTGTGTTCGACACAAACGCTCTTTTCTAAATCCTACTTTAATAGGACTTTGATTACAATTATGAGGCTCAAAACAGGCTCTATAATAAGGTTTGATTTGTGAATGATTAAGAGCACTTACAGTCGTCAACTTGAGCTCTAGTGTTTCTTAACCCAATTAAAGACGAGTGTAAGTGATGAATGAATCTGCTCACATAAACAAGCCACTGTGTGAATAAGCATGATGCTATACCCCTACTCATAAAGTTTAGCTCATAGACAACATGATTAAAGATACGGCACAGTGGCCACACAAGGTCCTGGGTTTTTGTCCTGGGCTGTGCCTCATTGGACCTCTCCATGTGGAGTTTCTCCACTCTCCGTTCTGACCAGTCTTGCTCACGATCTGGAGGTGCAAACATAGCATAACTTTCCTTATGGGGGCAATAACATAAACAGCCCACTGACCATAACTTATGCCATGCCATACAGTGCATTGGAGACAGCTGATGTATATCTTTATCTGTAAGCTTTATATTTATACTTCTTCAAATTAAAAAATCTATAATTATTTATCAAGAAATTCTTTAGGCATTAATTTGATCAATAAATATTTATCAATATTTATTAATAAAATATTATTATGGTGCAATTCATTTAGAGCAGCTCATAGACAGATATGAACATAGGCTACTTGGAATACACATGTTACAACATGCAGTATTATTTCAGTGAGGTTTAGGCATCTCACGTGAGAATATAAGATTCTTTATTGTCCCTTGCAGGACATTTGTTTCTACAGCCTGTCAAGTCAACACCATCACATTCAATATTCAACACAAAAGGGGTGCACAGAAGTAAACATAGATAACATTAAGCAAGGTCTGACAAATGAACTAGTGAGGTAGCTTGTTGAGAATGGTGATGAGACAAAATTCCAGTTAAAACAAGCCCTATTGAATTTGAGTACAGAGTACAGTATGTTCTCTCACATACCATACATGTCTCATTAGCGGAGACACCTGAAGCGACTGAACTGTCTCAAACATGTGAGTTAAAGGCGAAACACCTGACTCCCTTTTATTGCCTCTGTCAGGAAAATGCAATGCTGACAAACAATCATCTGCAGTCATTCAAAGATGGAAAAGCTCTTAGTTTGGAGACTGCAGGATGATGGCTGTTTCTTTTGACCTTGATTCACCAAATATCACAGTGTAATTGTTCAGACTTTAGTTTCTCAAGCGTAAGCTTGTATAAATAGATGAATTCGCTTAAGTTTTTAGTATTTCACATTTCATATGCAGTGGATAAATCAGAAGTAGATAAAGATTTATTTAATTGGGTCTAATGTGCGTCTTGGTGTTGACCTACACTGCATTTATACCATATGTTGTTTTGGGGTTTGGGGATCAGGAACAGCTCGCTCACTTTCACAGTCCACTGCACTCATTACCTGAGCAACAGAAGGTTAGAGGTAATTATAGCTTCACTTAAAACAACAACAACAACAACATAAAGATTTAAGAGTAAACTGGGTCTCACAATATTAATTACAAAGTATAAAGCAATGCAATATATAGGTTGTTACAGCAGCCAGTTTATAGTAAAAAGGAAAAGCAAAAATATGAAAATCTATCATTTTGAATAAATCTTCAATTAAATATGCATCCTAAATCTAAGATCAATGTCTAAACTTTCCAAAACACTGCCTAGTTGTGCTAATACAGTTTGTTTTAGGATGTGAAGCTCAAAGCTGCTCTAGACTTAAAAGGCTTGAGAGACAGCGGGGCGCACAAAGAGCACAACGTGAGCGCGATCGTAACAGTGCCGTGGATAATACACTGAAGTGGAATGAATGGCATGTTTGGCAGGGTGAGTGTACCTCTCTCTGTGTCAGATCCAAAGAAACTGGAGATTAAAATGAACCTAATACCCTGCTTTTGTCAGCCTCTGAGCGGCACATAAATATTTGATGAGTGGACAGTTGATCTCCTCTTGGCCTGAAATGTTCCGGTGCAGAAAAACATTTGAATGGATAAAGCTGATTGGAAATAGTCAATTCAACAAACTTTCACAGCAGCTGAGTTCGGGTATAAGTATCTCAGGGTAGTGTTCTCAAATGAGATTGAGCCTGAGATTGACCAGTGCAGCTCCCGTAGACATGCAGTTGTTGTATCAGATGGTTATGGTGAAGAAGGAACTAAGCCAAAAGGCAAAGCTCTCGATATAAACAGTCAATCTGCGGGTCATAGGCCAAAGGACGAGATCCCGGAAAGAAGTGGCCGCAGTGGGTTTCCTCTGCAGGGTGGTGGACACTCAATTTGAGATAGTGTGTAGAGCTTGAAGTAGAGCTGCTGCTCCTCTACGCCAAGAGGAGCAGCCGAGGTGGCTCCGGCATCTGAACCTCCCTCAGGAAGAGGCCTCGGAGTAGACCCAGGACACACTGGAGGCATGACATTCCTTGACTGCCTTGAGTTTATCTCAATAAGTTTAATCCTTTAGAAATCCTCTTAAAAACTTTTCCGGAGCATATGATCTATGTTATCCACTGTTTTGATTCTGAAACCATCATGGCCGTGCCATCTGTTGAGGCCTGCTGCCTGGGACAGGGAGTCTGTGCTGACCCCATGGAGCAGCACTGGGATCTGAGCAGGGATCTAAACCGACACGTCAATTATCTCTTGGGCTGTTTGCCCTAGATAACACCTGTCCCCTCGACCCCTCCACACGCACACCTTTAGCACACAACTAACTGTCTCTTGGTGCCAGTCCATAACAGTAGCACTCGCCCTCACCGCTCAGGGCCACGTGCTTCCTGAACAGCTTGAGCAAATGCAGGAAGTGGTGTTGAGCCAAAATCTAACCTACATGTGTTGTATTTGGTAATTATAACTACTTAAAAGTTAGGATATTCTTGTTTAAGTACATTTTCTTGATCTTATGATTTTTGAAAGATACTGGATATCTAAAAATGGTTTCAAGCACCTCTACTGTTGTTTCCTCTTCTTACTGTCTATCTGTCTGGCTATGGTGTTATGTAAGTAAGTAACAAGATTTATTTAGACAATAGTGGTGAAATGGCAGCAGGCTCATTGGGTGGGGGTTGGGGTGGTAGGAGTCTGGAGCAGGCAAGATGTTGGAGGCTGGAGTGGAGCAGGTAAGGGCTGGGGCTGGAAGGGGCTGGTATCCGGAGTGAAACCGGTGAGTATTGGCAGGGTGGTGGTGAGCAGGTAAAGGGATCTGACGAGTGCCAGAAAAAGACTGTTTGTTTAATATTAGTCGAAAAATGACAAATACAAAAAATAGGCCTGAGGAGTTTTCTCACTGAGGTAGACTGACGATCTGGCAGAGATGTGAAGGAGAGCCCACGCTTACACTGCAGGTGGATGAGTAGACTGGATTCAGGTGTGCCAAGCGAGCCAGGGAGCAGGAGGCAGATTACCCTGCCACGCCCACAGCAGCAACAGACAGGACAGACACTACAACATACAGTATGGCTTGTAAACTAAAACTAATAAAGTAGATAAAGGAGATTAATCATAAAGGAATCCCTCTGCCCTCCTCTGTATTTGACCCGATCTTCACTGCCTCTGGGACAAGAGCAGTGAGATAGTATGATGCCTAGGTTACATCCAAATCTTGTGCTAGATTTGGTCAGGAGTACCTTATTGGAGGATTGTGCATGTTTTAGGTTGCTGGGGGAACCGAAGCACAGGAAGGCCATGCACAGTCAGGGAATCCAACTCAGGACCTTGTGAGAGTGGCAACCACTGCTGCCATTCCATACACGGGCACACACAATACACATATCTATTTTTCCCAGGTTATTGTAGGTCAGCAGGTTTGGGAAATTATCCTATCTTGGTCAAATACAAGTTCATAGAAAACACACTGTATCCCAAGCATCACATGGTTCGGCTGCAGTGTCACATGGGTTTGAGAAAAAACATGTGCCCTGGTCATCCAGCAGTTTAACACATGCCCCGAGGTTATTTCTGTTATTACTGTTTCACTGTTATTTTTTTTATAATTATTTATAATTTGTGAATATAAGTAACTTTAAGGGAAGACAGTGTTTAGTTTTGCCTTCATGATTGTGTCTTTTTTGTGGACAAACGGCCATGTTATACCACAAACTGCATTAGGGAAGAGAGTGACACAGTTATCAAATTTACAGCTTCAGAAAGTAACCGCAGTGAGTTGGGCAACACACCACACACTGACAGGAACTGTTACACACAACCTGAAGTCAAATGTTCACTGCCAAATTCTGTAACTCTGAATAAGGATAATAAGAAAACTAAAATTGAAATATAGAATGATAGAAGGCATTGACTGTTGTTGCAGATACTTTCAATATTTCTGTTTTTATCATGACGCTGGCAGTGGAGATGCTTGTCCACAAATCTGATCTCAGCCCAGTGCTGTTATTGAGACATTTAAAGCAGAACTAAGTAACTTTTTTACCTTAATAAATCCATTTAGTAGTTCCTCTGGGGGTAATACAAGTGTTGATGGGATGATTGGAGGATCTTTCATCTCCCCTTGGTGTCTCTGGCCAGAAAACCATGCTTGCAATTTTCCCTGCACCGAGCCAGACATGCAATACACACTAATGGAATTAGGCAAAGCTAACTGCGGGATAGCGCCACTTTAGCAGTATTTACAGCCAAGTTTGAGAGACAAAAAAGTTATCTCCATTGTGTAATTAGGTTGTACAATATCCCTCTCTCTTTGTCTTTTCTGTCAGCGTAGTATTTACTCTCACGGACAATTAATGAGTTAAAAAAACACAACATGCTATGACACCTGCAGTGGCGCGTATGGCCTCTAGGAGCATGAGTTACTTAGTTCTGCTTTAAGGTGTATTTTATTGTGTCTGTAGGGAAATTTTGTCCAATGCATTTTACCCATGATAGTGACCGTGTAGTACCCGGTACCCATCTAGATCTTAAACTACACATGTTTTGGATTGATTTGGGAAAATACAGCACACTCGCAAACTCCATATACTGACACGGTCTGTGACTCGAACAGGGACCTTTTTGCTGTGGGGGTAAGAGTTCTAATCACTCTGACACCTGTATTGACTCCCATTCACAGGCGAGTATGACGAAAGATGCAAAAGAGACACTGACAACAGTACATCGTGACGCCTGTGTCTCTTAACAAACATCGCTCTGACTATATAAGATAACAAGTTCTACACTATTTGACCCAATTAAAAAAAGTCACCACATGGTTTGAACTAACTGATATGACCTGGGGACGCTGCATCCGGTCAGGTCTAGGTTCAGCAACACCATGTGCCTAAAGAATGAGATCGCTGACAACCTGAACATCCTGAATGACCGGGTTACCCCATCAGTGGATTTCATCCCTGTGGAGTGGTTCAGGGAGAATGAGACATAATTTTCACACACGGATTGACCAACATGGAGTCCAGATCTTAACCCCACTGAGAATCGTTAGGATATGCTGGAGAAGGCTTTGCGCAGTGTAACACTTTCCTATCATCAATGCAAGATCTTGGATCTTTTGCGGAAGCTAAAGGCAGTCCAACTAAATATTAGAGCCTGTGACTTTTCTTTTTTTGGTCAGGCAGTGTTTATTGGCAATAAAACAAGTTGTATATAAAAAGTTGTGGTCGCCCCCAAGGCCAGGTCATGGGAATGCAGGATAAAACTCTGATGTATCAATCACTGTAGGCCGGTGATTTGTTGTGGTAAGCACAGGCCTTAGGCAATTTGGTTCAAATTGTTGTCCGTTTAAAAAGAGTTGAATGAAGGTGTGCAGGCCTTTTCACTTCTAATGTACACTTGGTCTTGGCTTGGCCCTACACCTTAAAAATCTCAGCCTAGTTGTTTGGAAATGTATTGTTCTCGATCAGTCCTGTCTCATACATTGCTGAAAAAAGGGGTCTTTAGTCTGTGTATTTGTCTTAAGACTTGACTAGTTAGTAACAATGGGTGACATTAGTTCTCTTATAATATACATTAGGACATGGCTGGAACTTGTAGGGGGATAAAAAAACTTAGTTTAAAAATTTTTTTTTTACTCTGTATAAAGGAACAGGTCACTATTTTTCCATACTGAAATATGTTCTTACCTGAGCTTAGACGAGCTGATTACGTACCTGTCTGGTCTTTGTGCGTGTCCTCAGTCACTCAAAAAGACCAAAGATGTTGTTAGAATTGTGCCTCTCCCAACATTTTCTTGTGGCTCCAATCAGGATGAAGTAAGAAGCGACCAAGCTATTCCACGGGCACGCACAAAGACTAGACAGGTACGTATCAACTTGTCTAAGCTCAGGTACAAACATATCTCAGTATGGCAAAAACGGTGGCCTGTTCCTTTAAGAAGGAAGCAGCCGGATAGAGCAATTTGCGCAGTGCATCTAAAGCCTTTAATTGTAATCTCAGTCATTGTATATTTTTGTGTAAAACTTCCCTAAACATGTGTTGAATGGCTGAACTTGAATGGTGGGATTTCCTGGCTGTCTCTTATCGCTTAGATCCCAAAACAATGGTCTCTGCCCACGCACTGGTCCCTTTGGAGGGTCCGGTGAGGTCTGAGTCCTCCCTGTGTCCTTAGGCCAGATGTCCCAGACCAAAGTGTGCCCAGCAGGAAGAGAGCTCTTAATGTGAGGACTCGGGGACGCATCTACTGTATGACTGGACGGCAGACTTCCTTGAAACAAAAAGTCCAGCGGATCTGAATGACTTTAGTCTTGGCAAGAGCAGAGGAACAACCTGCTCTGAGCGCGTGCAGATGGCGAGCAGTGTGTAAGAAACAAATGGCCCTCAGATGTGACTTATGGGAATATTTTTTTGTTTGTATGAAGTGTGGCATTCATTTAAAGAAAGTTAATAAAGAAAAGTGAAGTTGCACAAATCCGTCATAGCATTGTGATCATAAACGTATAGCTTTCTGTCAGTCAAATTATTATTTTAATAATAGCTTTATTTCACCAGGAAGTCCTATTGAAAGAATACACACTCTCTTACAGCACCTGGTTTGAAACAGTCAATTCGAACCTCAATCAGTACAATAAAGAGTTGTAGAGGGAAAAATGCAAAAATGTTTTGCTTGTAAACAGTTCATATGTGAGCTGATCCATATGAATTGTTCTTTAATTACACAACCGAAGATCTTTAACTGTGAGTATAATCACAAATTAGAGATGGGCTTATTTTGGCACGCGGGCCTCGCTTTGGCCACCCTTGCATCAGAGAAAAACGTAAAAAATTCTGTGACCCGGTCAAGAAATAGAATCCGATCTATTACAGTTTATTGAAATTGCTCCTATTGCCAATTCAACAATGTTTTAATTTTGTGGGCTCAGTGCTCAATTCTTCTCAAATTCCTACTTTTGATTACATTTTCAACACGTCAACTTTGCTTTCATTGCTGGATAATACCGTAACTAACGCTTCCCACTCTCAGCTGCTTTCCTATGGACATAGAAACATAGGCCAGTAAATGTAATACTTTTATTTACAATGACACGTTTAACAGCATCACAACAAATGTACACAGTGTCACTAAAGCTTCAGTTTAAATAAATAAAGAGCCAGATGCAGAGGAAGAGGGAGGAAGCTTTCAGAGGAAAAATAGTCTCTCTTTCTCTGTGCCTTTTAGACATGGTGAGCCTACTTGTAACTGTGGCAGAAACCGAGAAGACTGGCATAAGCGCAACCGTGGTTAAAGCCAAAACATTTTTTTTTTAAATTGCCAAAAAGGAAGTCATTTTGTGTTAAGTTTCCATGGTGACTGACACATAAGGAGCGCCTCAAGTTACCATCAACATTTCCGAGCACACTTAAGAAAATACAGCATCAAATGTTCTGCATCGAAGTACCACGTCTTCATGTTTAAACAAAGCTTTAAAATATAATAGGTACATTGATATTTACATTGACAGTAGAGCGTAAGACTGTGTGTTCCTATATAGACAACGATAAGTAGTGGCACCTCTTAAAAATCTTCTATTACACTTTCATACACAGTCACACACACGATATAGGTCTATCCACGCACACAGGACACTCGCATCCGCCAATGGTGCAGTCCTATTTCGAACACACACAGTAGAGGTGCTCCAAGTCTCAGAGCTGAATCAGGAAACAGCTGGAGAAATCTGGGGAAAACTGCTACTGGCCGGATAACAGAGGCCGACACTAAACAGAGTGTTGTGGCTTGGGCCCCCGTAGCTTTCCCAATCAACGCTGCAGTCCACTTTGTAATGGCATTCATGTGACCCTGACTTAAAACACCGTAATTACAAATCTAACTACTTTAATGTTTCCTTTGTCATTGGTTGAAAAGGAAACTCATCTCAAAATGGCAGTACCGTCTGGTCTAGTGCTTCTTGTAAACAAAGGTCATTCGCTGGATGTCAATTTGCACAACTGTACAAATCTCAAAAAAAGTAATCTCCATCTCGATGTTGCTACAGCTAGAATTGCCACCCACTAAAATGCCAATAAGCCCACATTCAAAGCTAGCGTACCATGTCTAAGTCATACTTTTAAAGAGCCTATATCATGCTTTATCCAGGCTTTTACTGCTACTTTACACCTCAGCCTTAGGAATATGGATTTTGGATTTAAGATTTTTATCAAATCAATTTTATCAACTCACCAAGGGCGTTCTTTTACTTCGGTGCCAAGGGAGGCAGCGCAAAAAAGATTTGTACCGGCAAACATGCTAAGCAGTGCGGAGAAATCAATTTGACCACGGACAGGGTCATGACATGGGGAAGGCGTCTAGAAAAGGCAACAGATTTCTTTACATATTTCTCCGTGTGACGTTTGCCAAAGTGTGGGAGGGCGTTTTGAAGTTTTGGAAGAGAGACCCCAGGTATGTTTTTGAGGAGGATCTAACATAATAACATGATTGAAAGCGACATTTGCATGATACAGGCCCTTTAAGTTATGGGAGTAGCAGTACTGTATATCTTTATAAAGATATACAGTATCCTAATCTCAAGGTCTTCTCGCCCTGTCTAATAGCTTATACAAGTGTCTCGTTATTTCAGCTGAATTGGCCCCCAAATATATTCTGTTATCTTCTTCATTTTAACACAGAGTTGAGCATGTGATAACAATACTGACAAAAAAAATTCCAAAGAAACAGCACAGCATTTTGTGATGTGAAAGGAAAAAAAAAAGGTACAAAAAGTAAGTTTCTTGTAGAGCCTTGAGTGCTCCACCAGTATCAAGAATGCTACATGGATGTGTGGTAGAAACATTTTATAGTATGACAAAACAGAGAAAAAAAAACAAAACAAATAAAAACAAAAATAGTTTATGAAATGTGTAACTGAAAAATAAAAATAAAAAGTCAAAGCAGTGACAGCTGATCAGTTTCAGGGGAGCGCTTGAGTCTATCCACCTCCCCGTGTCGAGGCCCAAAACGAGGAAGCAATTATAGTCCATAAAATGTCCTTCTGGTACCAAGCACCCAATAATGCTCTGTCCCGTCTGCGGCAGAGAGTCAGGTACCAGAGCAGTAAATGGGTGGTAGCAATGGGCGGCGCCGGGCAATAAAGGATGAACTTCATTTTTAACAGGCACTTTAGGGGACAGCCCTGAAGGGATGTCCGGTGCTAAACTCGGTGGGCTCTCAGAGTGGTTCCCTCCAGGAAGACCTCATGCTGGAGCAGTAAGGGTTGTGTCTGTGGGTTGTTGTTGTTTGGTGGGTTCAAGCTTGGACTCTGGGAACCCGGCTTCTCCCTGGATCTGGGCGTCAGCGTTAGCCTCGAGCTGAAATTCAGGTAAATCTACAAGAGAGGGAAAAGAGGATATGAGCGATTAGACCGTCAGGTCATAATGAGGGTTGTAAAATTGCTCTGTAGCAACACTAGCTTAAATCTTAAAAAAGTAAACAGCAGTGAACAACTTAGTGCTAATTGCACTCTATGGTTAACAATTAGGGAAACTTGTTTGCAACACATCCTCCTTTTGGCCAGGGGTAGGTAACGTCAGGCCCGGGGGCAAAAACCGACCTGCCAGCAAAGAACCTCAAATATCTTTTAACCAATAAAGCTAAAATAGAGTCATTGTTTGGCTCCTGTTTTATTAAGAAGAAAACCGGCCCAATACTCCAATCTAGCTGGAGTATTCGCCTATTATGCATGTTTTGGGTTGATGGTGGAGACCGGAGCATTGGTCGGAAACCCACCCAGACATGGGGAGAACACGCAATCAGGGACCTTTTTGTTGTACCAATTGAGAACTAACCACTACTTACGACGACGCAAAAAAACACCAATCAACCATTATCATTGTGAGAACTGAGCTATAATGGATTCTGATAATGGGTATAGTCATGACAGAAAAGACCGAAATCCAGGCCCATCTACAACAAACACGGACAAAACGTACAGAGGACACTCGCCGTTATCTTGATGGTAGGAAACACAGTGACCCTTCTGTTGTTCACGACACTCATCTACAATTTGATGTCATAATTCCATATGGAGGGCAGGGCCGTATGGATGTGTTTCAATCACATGATGTTTTCAAATGGGACTTTTGGGCCTCATGATGAAAATACACTGGTCGTAATGTTACGCGTGATTTTTACTCTACCCTCCAAAATGCTTAAAATAAGACAGAGGCCCATTGTGACGCCCTGCGCAGCCTCTGGTCTCACAGCTGGACTCCTATTGGTTGCAATTTCCTGACCAGTCACAATATGTAGTGTCTTCGGTTTCTTCCCACAGTCCGAAGAAGTGCTGTGTGAACTGGTCCTTGGAATCGCCTGTAAGATTGTGTGAACGATCTCTCAGTCGTTGCCCTGTGATTTGCTGGCACTGGTCCAGCCTGTGCCCTGCCTGAGGCCATAACTCTACTAGAACAGGCCCAAATCCTGCATCAGCCTTGTTAAGGATAAGCGCTGCTGAATAAAATGTCAGATAACATTTGAGTTTTACTTTTAGCAAATACAAGGGTGAGGAGTGAAGATCATTTGGCAATAAACTTAAGCCAAATGAATATCCAGATGATCTGGTGCAATCACCACAGAGGAGAGACAAATAAAAAAAAGTAAAACCTTTTTATTTTTTAAAGCGAATATGTTTAGGCACTCTTTAAAGCTTTTAACCTTATTGGAAAATGTCTATTAATCCCCACAAACTACTCTATCTACTGCCAGACCGCACTTAGGCCTCCCGGAGGTCAAATACCGACAGTGTTCTGGGGAAGAGTGGTTTTCTGTTTATCGCAGTATTTTGAGTGCTTCTGGACCAACATTTTACATATCATTTCTTTCACATCTGCTCCAGCTGTGATCTGCCCTCAAAACTCAAGACGGTCCTGTTTATGAATCAATTTCTCACAAAAATTCTGTTGCACCAAATATATTTATCACTGGTATAGTTTAACAGTGCTTGATATATTACAGACTATTGGAAATATGTGGCCTGATACGCACCAAAAAGCATGTCATCACCATTTTTAAGTGTAGCTGTTAAAAATGTCCGACTGTGCTTTGACATTTGGGTTCACTATCCCACCCGCTGATCGAGGCGCCCCAAACCATTCGAACTGGGGAAACCTTATCGGTGGGAAAACCTACATGTTTAGTGGCATCGGACAGCTGCTGCTCGATCCTCTCAACGACCTTCCTGAAGGGGGGCCTTTTGACGGGCTCAGGCTCCCAGCACGACTGCATAATCTCATACCTGTCAACACAAAAACACATGCTTTCACTACATAGTTGAGTTTTTAACAAGCAGCTTCTCAAAATATGATACAGGTGACACTGGTGCAGTGCTGGCTCTTAAATGGAATTCAAGAATCTGCACTGGATCTGTTGACAAACTTTTTTTTTTTTTTTGGTCACTACATTTCTTTGACAGCTTGAAATGCCCTTGATGGTTAGTAAGCGTTTTCCCGTTTGATTGGCAAATTGGAAAGACTGCAATAGTATTCAGGCAGTACAAGGTAATTAGCAAAAAATTAACTAAGTATTTACAAAGTGTTTATGCAGTCTTATTATGCTAAACTTCTCGTTTAGACCTTTACAAACATGCTTTGAAAGGCATAATTAGCCATCCATATTTCAGTTTCCTCTCAAATGTTAGTGCTCCTGGATGTTTTTGGCCCGTAGGCTTTATTAGACAGGACCACACATAGTGAAAGTGCGTGAAGAATGGGAAGAGACATTCAGCATATTGTCAGGACTCAAACCCAGAATGCTGAAGACAGAACATAATGTGCCGCAGCCTTAACCATCGGCTGCTCTGTGAGTGTTACGTAGGTTGGTATAAACTAATCATGCTCTTCATCAAGCAGCTTTGGTCTCCAAAACCTGGTTTGCTCCGGTTTGATTTCATTGGTTTGTTTCTGTTTGAGTCCTGTCTTAATTCAGCCCCAGTTAAATCTTTGTTTTCTTCAAGTTTAAAACTTATACGGCACAACTTCGTTACTCCAATCAATCTACTCGTGTCAAGTCGGTAACACTTTAAGTGAAAAATAGATACAGACGGCATCTTTGGAATATGGTCATGTTTAAAGCAAAGAGAGGGAAAAAAATGAATTTTCTTCCATTTCTCCACCATTACTTTAACAAATGCTGAATTGTGGATATGTTTTCCTACTAAATAAAGATACAAAGACATGAAGAGAGGCAAAGTGATTCAACAGCACATAAATACTTAAAAAAATTGACAATGCTAACGAGGAAGGTAACATTAGCTTCATACTACATATGCTAAAGTTAGCAACAAATGCCGCTTTTCACTTCTACGGGACATTTACAGTAAAAATCATCCATATGGACCTGATTTTGGCGTGTGACTCCCATGAGAGGTTATCTGATGTTTTCTCCCCCATCGGCTTGGCCACGCCTCTTTGTATGAGGCATTGCCATCTGTATTTCTGCACAATGCATTATTTATTGTGTGGTAAAGGCGTCTGGGCAAAATTTACTCACATTTCATTGGGGGCAAACTCTGGAGCATCCATCCTGTATCCTTCCTTTATCATTTTGTAGAACTTGGCATCCACGGGCATCCCAGGGTACGGGCTGCTTCCTGCATCATCGCACAGACATACAGTTACATCCAGCTGCACCAAAACCAAATCCTTACAAATCAGAAAATTACACACATACCTAAAGAGAAGATTTCCCAGAGCAAGATGCCGTAGGACCACACATCGCTCTCAAAAGTGTAGACACACTCGAAGATGCTTTCGGGAGACATCCACTTTACTGGCAAACGAGCCTGAAAACACAATCACACAATGCAGTTATGTTTTACAGAGTTTTTTGTATCCCGCTGTTGATACAGCATTCTCAGGTTTAATAAAATGTAGTAATACAAAATGCCAGCAGAGGGTGTACTCTAGTGATGCACAGGTTGGCAGATTATATATATATTTTTTTTTACAAATGAAAATGAATTATATTTATTGTAGTATCAGATTGTTAAATGATAAAATATCGCTAATGCAAAAGAGTCCAAAGACTGAATATTCACAGTGTCACACCCCTCTGTGTGACACTGCTTGCTCCACCATTTCCTTACTCCCGTCCTCTTTTCGTGTGTGTGTGTGTGTGTGTGTGTGTGCGTGTGCTTGTGTCAGACAGAGACCCTCAGTTCACCTCTCAAGTATGGAGAGCTTTTTGTCAAGCCATGGGTACGTCCGTCAGCCTTTCATCAGGTGACCACTCTCAAACGAATGGTCAAGCTGAAAGAGCCAATCAAGACTTGGGGTCTGCCTTATGCTGTGTCGCTTCCCGTAACCCCTCTACATGGTGCTCATACTTGCCTTGGATTGAGTATTCCCATAATTTCTTTGTGTCCTCAGCTACAGGTATATCCCCGTTCATGGCGTCGTTGGGTTTTCAACCACCTCTCTTCCCTGACCAAGAACAGGATTTGGCTGTTCCGTCAGTCCAAGCTCACCTTAGGCGTGTTCCGGGAGTTTGGAGAGCTGCCCGGGCTGGCCTTCAGCGTACAGTGGCCAGAAATCAAAATATGGCTGATAGACAAAGGGTTTGGCTGTCGTCCCGTGACCTGCCTCTTCAAGTTGACTCTAAGAAGCTGGCACCTAAGTTTATTGGTCCTTATGTTGTTGAAAGAATGATCAATCCTTCTGTTGTTTGCCTTAAGTTGCCCTCTTCCCTGAACATCCATCAGTCTTTTCACGTGTCTCTCCGCAAACCTGTCTCATCCAGTCCTCTCTGCCCTTCAGTCGACCCCCCTCCTCCCGCCCGTGTCATCAACGGCCATCCTGCCTTCACGGTAAGGCGTATTCTGGACGTTCGCTGGCGTGGGAGGGGTTTTCAGTATCTCATGGACTGGGAGGGTTATGGTCCTGAGGAGCGCTCCTGGGTTCCTCGCTGTCATGTCCTTGATGTGTCCCTGGGATATTTACGCTGCGTTCCCGGACAAGCCTGGTCGGACGGCCGGTGTCGGACGGCCATTAGTACTGTCACCCCCCCTCTTTTTGTGTGTGTGTATATGTATGCTTGGGCGGAGTCTCCTGGGAGCACCTGCAGTGAATCTGCCAGACCTTGCCGGATTGTTACATCCGAGACACGGTGAACTTGTTGGCTGCTTAGGCTATATCCGAAGACAAAAACGCTTATATTTTCAGAAACTTTCTTTGTGCTGTGATGTCATTACGTCGTAACAACGGCGCCACGTAAACAGCGCTTTGAGATCTTTGGAAAATGTTCGTTTACAGACCCCCAAAACACCGGGCTCGTGTGGACGATACACTGGATTGATAAAATATCTTTGCATTTGGTCCTCAGCTTGACTTCGTATGGACAGGGCCTTAGTTTACTGAGTTTTTAAAATTACTCTTGGTTTTTGGATTTCAACTTACCTTTCTCCTGTGCTCCTCAGCTCTTCACTGCTGTTGCCTACCTGGAATTACTTACCTGAGAATATCTGCCACCTCTACCAAGATCAGCTGCCCCTGCCCCTGGCCCCCTACTTACCTGGACAATAAACCTTACCTTTACCTTTTTCCCTTCGTCTGGTGACGATGTTGAGCCGCAACATGGAATCCTTTAATCGTTTGTAAAATTGACACAGGAATGCACAAAGCCCATTGTTGTGGGTTGTTCTGGAGCTTGTCAGCCGACATTGAGAGATGCCGGGAGCTATGTTTGATTGAGAGGGCAAGTTTCAGGAGCTTTCAAAACAAACTGAATGGCGGTCTGCACAATGCACCAGACACTACTGAATGGTCAAAGTCACATAAGAATGCATAAGTGTCACAATCTTTTCATGATATTAGTCCTATTTGCATTTTCATAGTTTGCCATCTTTTGACCAAAAACAGGCAGGTATTGATATTTGAACATTATTGGTCCATATTCGTCTGTAAAGTTTGTAGTGATTGCAGGAAGACTAAATTAGAGATAATAGATTATAGAGTGGGGTTTTGTGGTTCTGGAAATCAAACTTTCATTCATGTAATTTGAATAACTACTCACGTTGCCTTTGACAACATAGTTGGAGTCTGTCGTGATGTCCCGTGCCAGACCAAAATCACAGATCTTTGCTACTCTTCCCTGAGTGAGCAGGATGTTTCGGGCGGCCAGGTCTCTGTGGATGCACTGCAAGACAAAGTGGACGAATAATCAAACCTTTGGGAATGTAATTTTAGTCAATAATATCAATAGTATCTCTCTTCTGAATGAAATGCTTTCAGATGTCGAGTACTGCAGCCGCGCTTCTCGGAGATCCGTAATACACAGATGCTGACACCGAAACGTGAGCTTTGTGTGCACACTATCTTAGCCTCAACGAGTGATTAATTTTTCAGCAGCATGCTCCGACATGCATTTTAGATTCTTTTACTAGCAGTGGAAACACAATCCGCTCTGTGTGATGACAACACAGGGAATTAATATACAGTGTTTGGTGATTTAGGCTGAGCTGTAGAAATTAATGGTTCAGTATGATGTGCGACTGAGTGCAGACGGAGATCATTGACATATGTTACAAGTCTTAGTTTCAGCTTTATTTCTAAGAAAACTAAGTGAATTTGCACAATGCTAAACACTCAACACAAACTATAAAGAACAAGTACACTTTCATACAAATTCTTGTAAGAATTTTTTTTTTTCTTCATATTTTTCCAAATCCTAACTTGAAAATGTGCTATGTTTTACAGTCTTCAAATAGCTCTGCATACTTTCTTGACTGCTAAATCATTTAAACAGTCTTTGACATTCAGGCTTTTGATCAATGTTGTTTTGATATCATATACTATTACAACTTCAATCAAGGTGATTCGAAGGTGGGTCCCAAATAGGGCCGAGTTTAATTGATTGATTTGAACCAATTTCCCTCTGACTAACCCAATATCAATTCAAAAAACCCTCAATTAAAATTCGATTTTAATACATATTTTTCCCATAATAATGCCACGTAACTTCTTACATTTTTGTTTTAGTCAGGTCATGTTAAATAAAAAATTAGAAAATTAATGTAACTGCATTGGGTTCAATTCTTAATATTCATATTTTTACTAATGCATCAAGTTAGAATTAGTTTCTTCTATTAGTAGCATTGGTTCTTAGTGGAATGTCATCCATATCCAAGTAAAATTGGTACTGCGTGATATCCTTAAACTGAATCGAAAAGCTATTTTCAAATTGAATTGTGAACCGAATTGGGCCCTTGTGAAGTGAATCGATTTGTAAACTCCAAATCGATACCCAGCCCTAGTCCCAAGGCTACATTAGTTGAAATCCACTGCTGTATGCCAAATGTTAATTTCGGACTGTCCGTGGTACTCTTAAATGTGCCAAGCCAATCCCTCTTAACTAACCCGAACCTCAACTCAAATGCTTACATTTTTTGAGGCCAGGAACTCCATGCCTTTAGCGACCTGATAGGAGAAGCTCAGGAGGTCCTCTGTATTCAGCGAGAAACCGTCTTCTTCAAACAGTTCACTTTCTTCATCTTCCTCGATGTAGGACCCACCTGTCAAACACACCCTTTTTATTATATCTCTCCATAGACCTCAAACTATCACGTAATTATTCAATGAAAGTCTTGCCTTTCCGAATGGAGTGCCTCTTCTCGGACGTTAGCGGGTGTGTGCCAGCGACAGAAGGCCTCATGGCCACGTAGCCGTTCAAGCTGTCACTGTGAGGAGGAAAGAGAGCAGTCTGTCTCAGCTAAGCACAGCGCCCCTCACACGCTGCTGTCCAAATACCTCATCCTACGCACGTTCTGGGAAGTAAACACCACTACTACTATCACGTTTGTCTCATCTACTATGCCTGGGATTAAAAAAAGTATGCATTTCAGAGTGTGCTGTTCTGTCAGAACTGTATGAATAAGAATATTGAAGCTGGGATTTTTTTTTTCCATTTAAAGTCCTATGCACATTCTTGCATCCAAAATTAAGAAGTATAAGATCAAATTTAATTAAACTTTGATTCAGCTCTGGGTTAAATAGGGATAAATGAAGTTCTAAATCAAGTTTAAGTCAGGACAGAGAGAAGGTTACTGTATATATACAAGACTGAGCCCTTCCTTTAAGATAACTTGCAGGATATTGTTTGATGATTGCAAGTGGCAGAATAAAGCATGAGGAAAAATGAACAATCCAAGGCACTCTTCATGTTTACTGGAAAGATTTTCTAAAGACTTATTTTGATGTGCTAGTCAATTTAAAATCTTTAAAACACTGTGTGCTGCTAACACAAGCCTTTCTCAAGGAGCCAGTGTGTTACAGCATTTTGCAACAGCAGCTCCGTCATCTTCTTATTACATAAAGAAATACTGTTGGTCAAGAGGTCGGGGATCAACACATGGAAAACGTCTAAGCACCAAAAACCCTTTACCCCTTGGCCTGTCTTTGCATCACCACGTTGCGATAGTAACAGTCTTCTTCATTCTTGTAGCAGATGAAGGACTCTCGTTTCCTGCGCAGGAAGTTGAGCAGGTCTCCAAAGCAGCAGTACTCCGTAATCACTAATGTGGGGCCTGTTGAAGAGAGGAACCTTAGGGGACGAACTCATAAAACACAACTAAAACAAGTGTCACTCAAAAGTAATGAGCTCTTCATAAACAAACACAACACAAGGAGAGGCCGTTGGAATAGTATCCTTGAGCCAAGTTTCCACCGTCATAATCAAACAGAAGTGCCCCACCTCCAACTGTGCACGCTCCGAGCAGGTTGACGATGTTCATGTGGTTCCCCAAATAACTCAGCACTTTCAGCTCAGACATCAGGGCTTCTTTCTCTGTGGAATGAGCGCTCGCTGCAAAAGTAAATGAGTTTTGCATGTAAGATTTTGTAATAGTGGTTCAAATAACATAATGCAGTGTTTGTTTGATCAAACTTTTTCTGCTAAGTATCATTATGAAGCAAGGTGTACTTTGCTATCACTGTATGGATATGTCTTCTGTGTTTGACACATCCTTCAGCGTTTTCAGATTATATAGTCATCAAGAATATCTAAGAACTGTAAGTTAAAAGCATTATTTTTTATTTCCTGTAGAAATATTTTTTACAGGCATTGTTACAGAAATGTGTATATATTCTATTCTTCTGCTTATGCGGGGGAGTGGCTACAGCAGATCCCAGGAAATACATCCAACCGTTCTAGGAACAGCAAAGGTACAGCGCTGAGCTCATTATTTTTCTTTGATTGCACATTTTCTAACTATTGCTCACATCTGTGTGTTTAGTGGCTTTATCCTCCAGGTATGACTTACTTAAGTCATATAATATATCATATCTCATCTGAACATTGTTTTGCCAAAAAAGAAAATATACATATATATATTTATAAATAAATAAGTCTTCAAAAGTATAATAGCAGATTTCATTGTACAATGTTTTCATGAACACTAAACACTACATTTCAGACAGTAAACAGTGCGAGGAAAGTTGCATGTTTTTATGTTTGCTTATCTGATTGGTCAGTTGTTTTCTGTATGAGATTACCATTCATAATCTAAGAAAACTGATGATTTGAATTAGTGTTGTGTTATGACGATGACTTTTATATGCACTTACTGGCTGAAAAACTCACACATCATTATGATCTACTGTACACATCCATAAACAAGAACTTGATCTGCCAGTTGTAACATTTTAAGACCATGCTCTAATATGCAAATGATGTATGTTTGTAAACTAGATTTTTTTCAGTTTTGCACGTGTGTTTCTTACATTTCAACATCTTCACTGCCACTGTCATGACCGAGTCTGCTTTGGACAGACCGTACGCTGTAGCCTCCACCACTTTCCCAAAGGCTCCGGACCCCAGAGTCTTCCCTGTAAAAACAAAGCTGTTACTTTAGGAGTTGGCTTGGCGCCATGTTCCTGGGACATTATCAGTTAATGCCCCGGGGCGGTTGAAGTAGCACCTGGACGCGCTGGATCCTGTTAGAGGAGGCTCGCTAAAACAACAGCACTAAGTGACAACAGACCTTGTGTTGACAGTGAGGGAGAGACCAACAGTGGAACTGGTTTAAGGCACTGACCAGGGACGGGGTGAAGCTTAATGCTGGGCAAATATAAACATACAGAGCTCAATCGATCAGAACGAGGCAGCCTAAGGGAGGGTAATTGTAGCGGAGTTTTGCTAAATAATCAACAAAACAAGTGTTTTTTTCTATTTATATGTCGACATCATAGTATGCAATGAGTCACATAAAAACGATAAAAAACATAAAGAAATGTTCTAGAAGAAGATAAATTACATTGTTTATTAGGAGAACTTTTTTCAGGTGTTTGATATTTCACTATCTTACGTTGTGTTTTGTGTTAGAAAATGGTATATCGATCTAGGAGCATATTCAAAGCTTCCTTCAGTTTAGCTTCCAGTTTGCTGCACCTGTGTTTTGGCCTGTCGCTGCTCAGTGTGGGGTATCGGGAGCTTTGGCGGGAAGTAGGCGGAGAGCTGGAGCTTCCTGGTTATGAGAGGAGCTAGGGGGAAGCTGGAGGTGCAAAGTGTGAGAACTGAAACTAAACCGACATCACAGCACCACAGAAGATTCAAGGATTACTCAAATATGAGTGAATGGCTCACTTCAAAATAAAATTTGCCACATAATACCCCCCATCAAGTACTTAGTGTAATATTGATGAAAACCTTTTCATAAATGTAACAAACATTGTAAATGTTGACATATCCTAAATTACCTTGCGGATGGTTGTTAAAGAGGGGGTAATTTACTTTTTGCTGTTTATTACTTTTTGGTAATAATCTCAAACACACCTTTGTCATTATCACTTTGTTACTTTGTTGGTTAGAAAAGGCAATACTAATCTATAAAAGTGTGGCTGTAGTGAAGCGATGAAAGTGCTTTTACGCCGCGATGAGAGGATTAGGTTTAGCAAGAGATAGAGAGGTGAGGAAAGCATTTCCTGGATGTGTAGGACCACAGGAGGAGCTTTTTGGGAGATGCTGCCGTGCTGTGGAGAGTAGCCACTGGAGAAGATTCAAAGATTACTCAAAGGTGCGCAAGTGGGTCGAAACACAGTGAAGGGATCAGAGCACCTACCGAATCGCAGGTTATTTCGAGGAAACTCCCATTGGTGATCATATGGTAGCTGGGTGGGGTCAATGTACACATAGTTGTTTCCATGAATGCCCTCAATAACTTTCCACTGGATCTGATACTTGGGTTTCTGCCAAAGAGGAGGCATTATCTCAACTGTACAGCTTTGAATCCACAGGTATATGGTTTGAAACTGTAGGTGTCACATGTTTTTACCTGTAGATACTTGTAGAAGAGTATGATCAGGACCAGACTCAGAACAGCAGCCACTGACACTGTGCAAATGAGCAGCGGGGTGAACAGTCCATGTGGGACTGCCCTCTCTGTAAGCACAAAATACCCACATTACTGTGACAGTGGCATTTAACAAACATTTAAAACGTTATCACAAAAGTATATTTATGTTAGATGTGTAAAAGCGTATGTTAGTGAGCTACACAAAATATTTCAAAAACAAACAAATGAATAAGCAAACAAACAAACAAATGAATAAACAAACAAACAAATAAACAAATGAATAAGCAAATAAACAAATGAATAAGCAAACAAACAAACAAATGAATAAGCAAACAAACAAACAAACAAATAAGCAACCAAACAAACAAACAAATGAATAAGCAAACAAACAAACAACCAAACAAACACATTAATAAGCAAGCAAGCAAGCAACCGAATTATAAGCTATCATAAGAAAATCGTGACTAAATTTCAATTTAGGTACATTTTAAAAGAGAAAAGATTGAAAGGTTTCAGAGATTTTAGGATAAACTGAGGTTTCTCACAATATAGATATCGTGTAACCAAATATTGTGAGAAACCGCAACATATGCTTTATATTGTGCAGTCCGATTAAGTAACGTGTGCATCTTATCTTTTCATCTCAAATCAGCAAAAGCTCCACTGCATATGGCCTATTTGATCAGTAAACTGCAATGCTATATGGACACTTTTATACAAAACCAAATTAAGGTATTTGATTGTGATCTATAAGATTTTTCCTTAACAGTTGACTTAGTTTACTTAACTGCAATTCCACGTGGAGAAGGCGTTACTCAGGCGTTACTCTGGCTTAGGGTTTGTCGTTGACATTGCAATGGGCTATTAGGCTAAATCTGCCTGAAACTCACTTTGGTCAGTTCACAGTGCACTAATCCAATTAAATGTGTGTACACTGGGTCTCACTGATTAGAGAAGGCTGCTTTCCATTTGTCAAATCACTCCTTTATCCACACTATATCCCAATTTTATGTAGTTGTTTTTTGCAAAAAAGGGGACGAGCCATCATATGTGTCCATTGTCATGTACCTCAGGCCTGATCCTTTATTATTTTGCTCCTCTGTACAGTGGGATGTAATAAGCTCTTTATAGATAAGGAGCTTTCTCTGCACTTCGAATCTGAGAATGCCGAGTCTGCAGGAACTAATCCGCGGTAAAGCTGTCAGTGGATACTAGAGCTGTGTATTGTGCTCATCACTCACACCTCCAGACCTCCCCCATTTGTCCCGGGACTCCCACCAAGAACAGGACTCCGGCGACGCCCACTGTTCAACACTCTGGATGTTCCAAATCCCGCCTCTTAATACTCACTTACATTTCTCTCGACCGACTAAACCATGCGCAGTGTCCTACATAACCCCTCGCCTGATCGGCGCGGGACAACTTCAATGAACTTCCCCGCGCTTGCTCCTCTTTGGACACGGTGTATAGCAGATGGAGAAGCCGTTAGAGCAAAGCAGATTTGGAGACAGACTGTAAACAATGATGTTAGACAATTCCTATCAGTGGCATCTCATTGTAACCAATCAACACTGGCCATCTTCTTACACATGTTTACCATACAGATTGTGCCAGATCGTATACGGGCTAAACCTTGGCAAAACATGCTTTTAGTAAATATTGTGAGCCAAGGAGAAAATTCCATTTGGGGTTTACAAAGTTGTGTGAATACAGAGGGGCAGCCAAGATCGGATTTTCTTAGTTGACTGGTGCATGGAATCACTGGCAGGTGACATGCACTTTTTAGCCAACATCTAAAAACTAATAAAATATATTCAAACTAAACAGTTGCCCAGTCCCATAAAGATTAGATTATAAACCAGCCAATACAATATCTCAATTCTGTAAGAAAAATAATCATTATAATGTAGGTTAGTTTTCTTGGGACAAACTTTCCTTTCTAAAAGAACTGATCCCAGTGGTTCCTAAGCTATTTCCTTCCGTGACCCCCATTTTACCAGTGAATACATTATTGACTAAAAAAACATCCTCGAAGAGGAAAAATCAACATAGAATAAAAAAGACATCCCTTTGGACTCCAGAAAGTTGTTCCAACTTTAATAAGCAGTAGTTATTCTGCAAACCCTGCAAACTGCTGTACTGCACTGAATGTAAACAATGGCGAAGGAATAGCTCTATATTATTATTATTATTTTTAATAATAGCCAGGTTCATAAGATACAGTAATCTTTACCCCCAAGGCTTCACTGACAGAGCAGCACAACAGGAAAGAGAGTGAGGAGAGACACACGACAGCTGATGAACCTGCATATGTGCTTCAAACCACACAGCAATGTTTTCTGGCGCATACTATGTCTTTTTGTTATATATAGTAAGTTATATTTCAACCCCCAAGTATAGTTATATATGAACATTAGAAGTATCAGTTTGACAGTATTAGGGTCACAATATGCTTCAACATTAATATCCTCTAGTAATTTCTCACCACTGATAGAGAAGAGCATGTAGGCCTGCTCTCCCTCCACGGTGGCCACACACTCCAGCGTACTGAAGTGGCCTCGGCTGATGTTCATGCGGCTCTCCACCTCTGTCTTCCCAAACAGCGGGCTGAACAGGGTCACTGTGATCACGTTGTGCTCCTCCTGCGTGGCATTCACCTGCTGTGAGCACCTGCGAGGACAATAACACGGAACATAAATCACTGCCAAGGTTTAAGTCAGTTTTCAGTTTTCTCATGTTATTGTGAAGCTGAGTGTTTCAATCTGTGGTGACAGTGATACAAGTGGTACATGGTGCTGATATACTGTAGCAATGACGCTATATTTACTTTGTATTTTTAAACCAGTTTAGAGACTGAAGTTTCATCCTAAATTCAACCTGATATAGTCCTCAGTTAGACATGGTTGAAAGTTTATTTCTTTCACAAGCCAGGAAACGTTCTGCTGTTTTTCTCCTGGTTTCCTTCTTGATAATTTGAACAAAATGTTTTCTTAGTTTTAAATGCTATTTCATGTCTTGGGCGATAGGTCCTGAATTCTAAACAACCCAGGATACTATACTAAAGCAAACAAACCAAAATCTAGGAGTTTGTCAAGTTTTGCTGTGATTTAAACCTACTTAGCGTGAACATTTTAGGAATTATAAAGATACAGTAAAGTCCTATGTTTGTCCTAAAGTAATTGGACGTCATGTGGTTGCTCTCTGGCCATAGGTGAAGCTAGGTCACGCTACGTCCTGTTTCACTCGGCAGATCTAATAGGATTAATTGTCATCTTAACGTTGGGATAATCACTTATGATACATTACTCGGATGTCCCGCCCACTAATGCAGTTTACAGTGTGAAACTGTATCACATTACTGTGCAAAACTTAAAGACTTTAAATCAAGTGTGGAAAAAAGTTAGAAGTGCTTTGGGCAATGTAGTTTTAGTGAAAAGACCAATAGCATAGGCCTAATCTATCTACCTCTGCCAGTATTTTCAGTTTGAACATTATGCGCCTCATTGTTCGCCATATTTAGTTTCATGACTTCTTCTTTTGATACCTCAGCCCTAACAGACAATGCAAAACTACAGCGTTAACTACCTGTCTAATGAATAACAACTTATCAAGAATATGCAAACACCAGCCCCAAAAGGCAAACGGAGTAAGAAGGATGAAATCCCATGAGTTGATAATTCAACATATGCAAATATTGGTATAACGAGTTGAGAATGATATTTCATCAGAACACAAACACCGCGTCTGCTTTTGTTCTGATGAAATATCATTTCACAGATCAGTCCGTGGAAGTTAATCTATAAGTAAATATTGAAGCTATACATTTATGTTTAAACAAGTAAGGACTGCATCAGTACATTTGACCTGCGTTTGGTAATGTAATGCTTCACACTGTAAAACATGTTTTCAAAAAGTAGTCAAAGAGTGCAGCCAATGCTCTAGGGGTTAAGGTTTCTGCACATACACCCTGAACACTGTAAATGCATAAAGTTTATCTATTTAATACTATTTAACAAAGCTTGTAAAATTAAAACTTCCAAGTCCATTTATGTGTTTAAGAAGAATGTTAAATGATCAATTTAAAGGAAATGTGACACAGCAGATCAACTTTAGTTTATTTATGTGTTATTGTGTACTGATGTCTTGAAATAGATAAGACGGTTGCATCAGACAGCTCAAATGAACGGCAACTGTACATGACTTTGTGTTGATAGGGGGCAGACATTATACGTTTTTACTTGTTTCTGCTCCTTTTCATTCATATACTGTTGTTGCATTTACTTTTTAAATGAATGGAATAAAAAAAAAAAAGAAAAGAAAAATGAACATTAATAAATACGTTATTGCACTAGTCTCATTAGTGTTACGTAGTTAAGAAAAAACACACTAGTCGTGATATTAGGTCATGTCTAGGCCACAGTTGCCCTGGGGCAGACCGACAGAGGAGTGGCAGACTCTTTGCTGCACTCTCTCTGTTTACACTCACAACACTCAGGAAGGAGACAGTGCTATCGTGCTGGGTAGATATTTTCTCTGGTATAATAAGGTAACTGGCACAAAACAGACATTTGCACAACTTGAGTGTGGTATAACGTAATGATAGAATGAAATAAACAAAACAATTGTTTTTCTATTTACAAGTTACTGGTACTAGCCTTTGCACCAATGTATAGGTTAAATATGAAAACAATTAAATGTATGTGCTCTAAGTCCGTGTTCAATCCGTTGCCGTTCACTGACTCACCTCACGTACGACTGCTCACAGTAATACCATGTGATCTCTGGAGGTGGAGATCCTTCAGCCACGCAGCGCACCTGGCCATCCACCGGGCCCGCGTGGGACACAATCTCAGGTTTACCTAAAACAAAATGCATTTTATTAAATCCTTATGTAGTGATAAAGGGAAGCAACACATTGAAAAATAATAGTATTATACATCATGACCAAACAGAAGTGGGAAACTTGCAAGGAGTTCCATATTTTAAACAGGTGTTTCTCACTTTCATAATTGAATATTAATAGGTTGAGCTGGACCTCAATTCAAAACTAAATGTCGTCAAACTGCTAATATTGATTTGAAATAAAGATCATTTAAAAGATGACATTTGGACTTACTGATGACAAAGATGGTGAACGACTCGTTCACTGATGCGTGCCCGTTGGTCGCTCTGAAAGTGTAGACTCCGCTCTCTGCAATCTTCAACCGCACCAGTCGCAACTCAGACACAAACCTGGAATAGACAAAGGGGTGAATTGTATTGCTCTTACAGGCTTTCTTCCACGGATAATTGTGTGATGTAAAATCAATTTTCCCAAGTTATTACCATGAATCTATTGATTTGCAACATGAGCGCCTCAAAAGGCCGTGTCACGCTTGATTGCAGTCGTCATGTACTATTAGAACTAAAAGATTATAGCTTGTTTCATGATGATGTCCCGAGGCAAGAACCAAATGTAATAGGTTAAATATTGGCTCACATTTCTATCTGTGAAGTGGCTACGGGTTTGATGCAAAAGGGCACTTCCAATTCTGACAGTTTCCATTTCAGTTGAAACCCGGAGGCCTTCTTCAAATTTCAGCCACATTTCTCACGTAGCTGAGCACTCCACTGGCCCGGCGCTAAACCTGGGTGTTACATTTCACTGAAAGGCTATAATGAACTTTTTGCCGCTCCTGTTTGGAGATTCAATTTAGTGTTGTACCTGTTCATTTTGTACTCTGGATCACAGGGAAGAGAAGACTGAGATTTTACACTTATTAATATTTTTTTATTTTCATTCAAATTGTCTCATGAAGGGGTGTCCAAACTGCTTTTAACCAAGGGTGTCGGGTGGAGTGCCACAGAGATTGGGTAAAATAGGGAATACTTTGTCCTCTGCATTTGAATCATCCTTCAGGGCTGATCCAAGGCAACCAGTCGAGAGCAGTGCACGTAGAAGTAACTAGCTAAAGGATTTTGTCCATTGGACAGTGACTCATACTTACTTATTCCTACTTACTTTTTCTTTTATTGTAGTATGTAAAAACGTAACAATTACTGGTTTATTATTACAGTAACCGCAGATAGAAACTATATTGATCTGATCTGGAGAGGCATCTTTTGAGTATTACGTTTGCACACGGTCAAATTAAATAATCAGTTATTAACTGAACAATGACAAATTGCCTGTACCTGTACTGGTGGGAGTATGTGGAGATGACGTGGTCTGTGGTGTTGCGGAGGGCATGATCACTGAAGGACCAGGAGAAGCTGTGCGGTTTGGGATAGGCCTCCATCTCCACCTTGAGAGTCAGACTCTCCCCCGAGCGCACATGGAAGGTCCAGTTCTTCTGCGGAACGAGGGTGAGGAAGCCCTTCTCTGGAAACAGTCAAACAGAGCTATGTCATTATGCTTTTTACAATGGATGGATGATGGGTGGCCAGTGTTGGGGAGTAACTAAATACATGTATCTAGAATACTCATTATAAGTAATTGTATTCTGGTAAAGTTACACATTCATTTGAGAGAATTTAGATACAGTTACTTTCCAAAAATCAAGGGAATACATCCAAGTCCTCAATAACAAAATTTTTGCTCCATATTACACAACATGATCAAGAAAAAACCTTTAATGTTGACCTGTTTTTCCACCTAAAATAAAATTAAGATTTAAACTAAATAAATACAATTCTCCCCAACACTGTGGGTGGATGATGGATGGATAGATTCAATAAAGAAAAAAAATTAAACAAAACAGAGGTAGAAAAAGCTACTATCAGCATAATCTTTGCTTGCTGTCGGTATATGTCACTTTTTAATATTGTAGTCTTCTCACTCACCGTAGACGTCCAGCCAGAGTGACTGGGAGCTGAACCCCTTATCGTTCTGCGCCTCGCACTTGTAGCGTCCCGCGTCCTGAGGCCTTACGTTGGCGATGCGCAGAGTGACGTTTCGCACGTGTCCGATCGGCTCCATCACGATTCGGGACGCCGTGTCCACCTCTGCCGGTTGCTGTGGATACCAGACGGCACCCTGTCAACGTCCAGAGATCTCTAAAGATTAACCGCGTCTGCACGTCTCTGCACGCCAAGCACACTTACCAACAGAGACACGCACACGCACGAATGGAGGCAATAGATAAATGGTGAAAATTTGTTATCATGATTTTGATCACACACATTTTGCTTGAACTTTATTGTGTTTAAAGAGCTGGCATCAAAAGAGAATATCTCACATGGTTAATCAAGATCACTCTTATTTTATTTACTCCATGTGCACTCAAACGGTCACAGTAGGGATGTGGATAATGCAGTAAAAGATTGGCCTCATTAGGGGGGAAAAAGGAGAGGTGCAGTTAAAAGCGTAATACACATTTTTGTTTAATAGTTGGATTGCTGGGTTCTTAATCTGCTTTATTGATTGGACATGAAACAAATTAAATCTAATGTAATTTGGTGAACAGTTCAAAGTCAAGTAAACACTCAAACAGAGAAATACAAAAATACAAGCACTGACTTGAGTAGAATGTACTTTCCACTACTATGAAGCTTCTTGAGGTAAATGGTAAATGGTAAATGGTCTCAACTTATATAGCGCTTTTCCACCTACATTAGGCACTCAAAGTGCTTTACAGCAAGGAACCTCTCACCCATTCATACACCAATGTACGCAGACACTGGAGGCAAGATGGGTGAAGTGTCTTGCCCAAGGACACAACGACAGCATGCACCTTCAGGAGGTGGGGTTCGAACCCCCGACCTTCCGATCACGAGACGACCCACTCTACCATCTGCGCCACCGTCGCAGGTAAGACTGCACTCAACACTAAGCCGTCACCCAGTAGAGATGACGGCTTAAGAACTTTTGTCTAGGAAAGCAAGGATCTATGAAGAAAGCAAAGATCTAAGAGGTTTTGGCTGGTTGGCTAATGTCAAACTACAGTCTGGCCTAAACATCTTTTGTCTTATTGTCCTTTCTGATGAATTAAAAACGAACTAAATAAGCCCTGGTAGCTGTCTGACCTCGGAGATGCTGTGTTTTGTCCCTGGACTTGACACTACAAAGGGCAAGTACAGAGGGGGCACTAACCGAGCCGGGCGGAGTCAGCCACTTCAGCTGAATGTCGCTGTTCACATTGGACGTGTTGCAGCTGAGGGACAAGTTCTCTCCGCGAATCAGAATGACTCGCTTCGGAGCCAGCAGCTCGATGATTGGAGGAGCTCTGGGGACTGCAGCATCAAAGCACAAGAAAGAAAAAAGAATTGTGTCATTTAAAGTTCCAAGCAAAACATATTTCTCATTGAACTTAAGAAGGAAAGTGTGAACAAGCTTTAGGTGGGCGATGGGAGTCCTGACCACGGTTAGAATAGGCTTCCAGTGTGTGTTACCCAGTCTGATTGTTTTACTTATGAGTGAGAACAAGCCTCTGCGGAGGAGAGAGGTAAAACGTCCTCGACTCAAACAGCCCAGTACAGTCCAGAAAAATGTCAAAGCTTCTATAATTAAGTAACAAGTGAGTCTTCTACTACAACATGTAACGTTTATGCCGTATAATTCATTGAGGAAAAATGTACAGGAGCAGGGATTTCTCAGCTTAAAACAATACAATATTGCAGTAGAAAGCTGTAAAACTACTATTATTATCTACTTCCTTCACATTCTTTCATATTAATTCAAATTAGCCAAAATTCAGATTTGGATTTGACCCAGGTCAGACTAAAAAGACTGTAATTAAATTGTGACAACTAAAAGGTAGCACTTTTTAAAATCATTAGTTTTTAGTAAAAAAAAGGTCTTGAGCACTCACAGTATTTTGTATGTGTGAAGCCAACATACCTGGTTTGACAGTGAGGACATAGTTAATGGACTGGACCACTTTGTCTCTGAGAGTTCCTTTGCAGACGTAGCAGCCCTCGTAGTCCTTCTGTGTGCTGTAGATAGTGATGCCGTGCTCCAGATCCGCACTGTACTGCAGACCAGTGACCAGGCCTTTACCGGAGCAAGTCTCTAGATGCAGTTTATCCAAAGTCGGGTCAGTGGCCAGACAAGGAATAGACACTTCATCTCCTTCTCGCGTCAAAATGCTATTCACAAGAGATCTTCTGAAAGGATTGTCAGGATCTGTCAAAACAAAGAAACAAAACACATTTCGTATCAGAACTGGAAGCAGACCAGCACATTGGAGGGTTTAACCTTTGACCAAAACAATAATTTAAAGTTGCTTGAAACTTTTATGCAACTTTTGAGTTTGACTTGTTGCCATTGGATCTCTTTAATCTTTAAGACGAATACTGTGCTGCACCTAAACTTGCCTCTGACCCAGAATGTTAGCATGTCCATCATTGCAACAGTGTCAAACTGAATTAGATTTAGTCAAAGTTAACCTTATGTTTCAATGGAGCGTGTGACGTAAAGTAAGCCACATGACACCCACCACCGTACTGCACAATGTTGCTAATATAAACAAATGTCAAACTCAAAGGGGAAAAGGCATTAGCTGCTCATCTACTGTAATCTTCTCACTCATCGCCCTATGTGTGGAGGAACCCCTGCCTCAGAGCCTGGATTACTAAAACTGAAGCTCCAACAAGGACTGGACGTTCCTCCGCGGCCCCGTCTGCAGAGGGTCTCCCATCAGCCCTGGGTCTACCT
This sequence comes from Proterorhinus semilunaris, assembly GCA_021464625.1. Lineage (NCBI taxonomy): Eukaryota > Metazoa > Chordata > Actinopteri > Gobiiformes > Gobiidae > Proterorhinus > Proterorhinus semilunaris. The sequence goes on along the minus strand of CM038351.1, from coordinate 13,123,265 downwards.
ACCGTCCATGGGAGTGGATCTCTCCTGTGGTTCTCCGCGAGGCTTCTCTTTTCTCCCACTGGGTTTTTGAGTTTTTCCTTGCCGTGTATGAGAGTCGAAGGGGACGCCTCTGAGGCTTGTCACCATCTGCTGCTAACTGCTTTGGACATTACCGGTATGTTTGCCTGGACACTACATTTGCCTGAACTCTACATTGTTTTGTTTTGTTACATTGCCTTAATGCTTGTGCAACTACTGTTGTGATATTGGGCTAAACAACACAATTGATTGATTGATTGAACTGTCAAATGGGGCAAGCAGGATTGCAACAACCACAAGGCAGGGTTTACTGTACAAAAGCACCTTACAATGCGGCAATAAATGGCTATATCTAATTTAGCCTAAATGCTAACGAGTGATTAGCAACTGGGTTTAGCTAACAGATCCGGTAATACGCTGACCACAGTCTTCAACCAATTCAAATCTGGAAAAAAAAGTGTCTGAAACCTTTTATCGTATGCACCTTATAATAGTGTTGCACAAAAAGGAAATTATGTTTAACCATGTTTACATTCTGTGTTATATGTTTTATGTCGCACGTTTGCACCGAGAAAAAATCCTAGTTTGTGAACCCTCTTCTGGAACAATGGCAATAAAACCTATTCTGATTCTGATTCTGATGAGATTTAGAGAATTTTTAACATAAGACACGGTGGTGCAGCGGTTAGCGCTTGTACTTCATAGCTAGAAGGTCCCGAATTTGATTCCCTCCTTACCCGCCTTTCTGTGTGGAGTTTGCATATTCTCCCCGTGTCTGGGTAGGTTTCCTCTGGGTACTTCAGTTTCCCCTACCACTAAAAACATGTACAATAGGCCAGGATGAATGAGAGTGTGTTTGAGAGTGCGAGTGGGGGACGATGGATGGAAATTAGCCTAAGGCTACAATCCAGCGCGACATGTTTACAATCATGAAACCCATGTATGTTCATTAGCATGCACTGTCCTGATCAAATAAACCAAATTCATAATAAATAATGAAAAGCCGTCAGCCCTGATTGATCTTTGGGGAATATGGATGTTACGTAGATCGGCATAAACAAATATATCCGAGCATTGTCAAGCTAATTTCAAGCGAACAGAAATATCAGAGAGTAAAAAGCTACCACTTCCATGGTTCCAATTAGTTTTACAACTCTCATGAAAATACAGTATCCTGCTATCCACAATGGGTAAAAAAGCTTTGAACTCCTTTGCTTCACAGTAAAAATGATAAGACTGATTATGACAGAGATTTGATTTCTTACCTACACAGCATTTGTTCATTGACATATCAGATTTGGGTCCCTAATAAAGTGAAACACACAATTTTGAATGGAAAATAAATTACTGTATAATATACGAAATGCCAACAAATACGTTCCAGATTGCACTTGCTACTTAGCACTTGCCTTGATAAATGACCCCCTAAGTGCCTCTATCATTTGACAGCGTTTTGATAGTTTGGTTGGGACATGAGGTGATGGCTCATTCATATTCATTTGTTTTTTCTTTTAGAAAACAAAATGTGCAACACAGTTTTCAAATAAAAAGATCCAATCTGTAACAGAGTTTACATATCTCGGGTCGGTCATTGATCCTCAGAAGATATTTGTTAAACTCATTAAGGAAATATCAAAATGTCTCAAATCATGTATTAGTTAATTGATTGCACTATTCCATTTTGTTCCATTTTGTTTTGCTCATTGTTACTGAAGTTTAACATAACAAACAAAATATTCCACCGCCCGCTCAGTCAAGGTCGCCTGGGTGTTTCTGGTTCACAGTAGTGCAATCAATTAACTAATACCTGATGTTGAATCAATATGCATATTTTTTGTTGTTGTATCTGTGTTAAAATCTTACTCAAACTCCAGCCAAGAAGACTTTTAGAATTTTATGACCCGTTAAAATACCGGGTCATGAAAATTTCACGCATATTTATTTCTCCTTTTAAAACGAGACTAGTCAGACTCACACCTTAGGAGCACTGTTCTGCCACAGTGGAGAACAGTGCTCCTAGGGTTAGCCCACACCCCCACAACTTCATCTGTTCAGTAAATATAAGTATTAGCAGTTGTTGTTTCAGAGAGGGACTCGAATGATCAGCACATGATATCGGCCCGCAGTGTGGGCAGGGCGCCAAGAGGATGTTTGAGTCACTGAGAAAAAGAATGCATGCAAATCTCCGAGCAAACATGGTATCTGTTGTACCTGCCCACAATGACAATGTAACGTGATCCTGCAAATACTCATGCAGAAATGTAAAATAGAGGACGATGGAGTGTTATTGGAGACACAAAAAACACCATTTACAAACAAATATGTAGGACGTACCTCTGACAAAGACGTAGATGGATGTTCGGAGGCCGGACAACTCCTCAGAACAGATGTAGCGCCCCATGTGAAGAATCAGAGCTCGCGGGATGTGCAGCGTGGACATGCCGTCCTCCAGTCTCTCTCCGCGAACTTTCGGACGGTCCTCCCTCTTCCAGTGCATCACCTTGTCACCCTGGCAACGAAGGCCAAAGGGCTCGTTCAGTTCGACCACCAGGTACGTCCCGAGGGAGAGGTGAGAGCGGAAGACCAAGGTGGAGGTGCTGGGGGTGATGGTGGGCTTGGAGTCACCTGGAAAGACAGGATTTAACATTATTATAACATTGCATTTAGTGGCAGCGCATTACAGACTTACAAAGCTTTTGCTCATGTACAGAACAAGTATAGCATGTGCAAAAGTGGATCAGCTACAGAGTAATTTGCAAATTTCTTACCTACACAACATTTGTTCATTGACAGATTTGGGTCCCTAATAAAGAGAAACACACAATTTTGATAAATGACCCCCTAAGTGCCTCTATCATTTGACAGCGTTTTGATAGTTTGGTTTGGACATGAGGTGATGTCATTCATATTCATTTGTTTTTTCTTTTAGAAAACAAAATGTGCAACACAGTTTTCAAATAAAAAGATCCAATCTGTAACAGAGTTTACATATCTCGGGTCGGTCATTGATCCTCAGAAGATATTTGTTGAACTCATTAAGGAAATCATACAGTATCATACAGCCTGACAGTATGGGCCAAGGCCTCTCCCTCAGCAGTAATGTGTAACAGTTTACTCTACAGAAAAAGAAAAAAAAAATCATGGAAAAAAAAGTTAATCCAAAGACAAGCTAAAGACAAAAAAGTGCGAAGACCAGAATAGTGAGATTCCACACAGCAGGACTTCATTTGGTCAGTCTGACTTTTCCCACAAAAGTGTTGAGCTGTGGAATTCTTTACCAGCTGAACTCGCCAGGTCAGGAGCGAATTAACATTGCTTTTTAGATCATATTGTAAATGTGGGTTTCATTTAAACACGGTGAACAGATCCTGAAACCAAGGACAGGAGTTGAGAATTACGCACTAGCTACAAACATGTTGTGCTCCGCATCAGCTGCAAACGTTTGCTTTGGAACTACAGTGTGTCTAATTGCACTTGCACCCGTCAAATAAATAAATACGTTTCAGTTCTCCAAAGTCCAAATGCTGTTACTTCAAAGAACATGATGCGGACCTGCATGTTTTTCTCTGATTCTCATGATGGCACAGTCCTACGTTGCACAATAGTAATGTCAAACTTATACAATAAAGAAACGACTTTGCTCTGTGCCTTTCCTTCCAACAAAACAATTTTTAGAGAATCAAGGCTGCAAATTAGTTTAACTTGTAATAACAAAGACATTTGCGCTCGTTGCTAATGCCGTCTGTTATCGGACACCTTTAAATGTTATCAAGAAGTTGCCAGAAAACATCTCGCATCTGTCCATCTGTGTTTTCAAATGCCATAAAGATAATGTTTCATAAAGACCACAATGACATTCCCTAAACGGCCATTCCCCCCCCCCCCTAACCCCCCCCCCCCCCCCCCCCCCTTTCTGAAGACGTCATTTACAAGTCGAACTCGAAACAGGTGGGAGGAGAGCACCTGAGCACCGGTTTTCTGTTCCTCTATGAAGACATAACCTAAAATCTAAAGAAAAGAACGTTTTAAAAGTCGCTTCCTCAATCACTGTGGGAGACTGTTGTCTGCAGCTTCCACAACTACAGTAGTGGGAGTGTGAAAGAGCCTCATAGAGATGCTCAAGCCACTCCAGCCAATACGTAACTTTAACAAAAAAGTATTTAGAAGCACCATTAGCCAATCATTTACACCACTACTTAAACTCATTGCTACAACTATATTGTTCCTTTAACCGGGAAAGTCCTACGTTATGCTCTCCTTTTTTCAGTCCTGGATTTGCGTGTCGCTGGCAACATTACAAGGAAATTAGCACAGGAAAGAGCGTTTTGGGGCGATCTTGGGGGGCACAATAATGTATGTGGACACATCTTGCATAACTATGGGCGTTCGTGAAAGGAATACAAGAAAATAATGAATGAAAAAAGTAAAACATCAAATTAATAAAAATGACCCTTGGGTATTCTAGCTGTGAGGCATGAGCTAATTGAAGCGCCCCTGTGCCCAAAACATGTCATACTACAATTACACTTGATCAATTTCTCAACGTTTTCTGACATGTTTCATTCATAAACAAAATTAAGGAGATTATAAGCAATTAATTACGGTAAGAGTTTGGTGAAATAAAGCATGCTTAGTTAAGTGGCATTGGTGAATTGGGAGAGTACACGGCTTCTAGAGCGGGAGTAATGTGAGGGCCCTCATAGATCCTCTGCCCCACTATGATTTTGATAAATATCTTTATATCCAGGATCAAATACCGATTAACTAAGGGAGACCCCCTGAAGTAAATTATATGATGTACAACACTGGCATTTTTTCATAAAGTGAAAATTGGCACAAACCCACCTATAGGCTACGGGGTTTGGTTTACTGCTAATGCAAATGTGCTTGTGTTTGTGCAGAAAATGGGGGATTGTGTGTTTTGTTGAGAGTATCTTCTGTGTAAAGACGCTGTAGGCCATATATAACAGTATCCCAGTTGTGAACAAACACGTCAATCACTCAAAGTAATTAGCCCCGTCAACTTCTCCTGTTTCCCTTCTGACCTCGAACTGCTTTGTGCCTGTTGCTTCGAACGACAAACAATAACGGCCACAGGTGCATGGGCCAAATATTCACTCATGTCAGAGCAGCATAATCATAATTTTACTCAAGCAGAAGTAAAAACTAGTGACAGCAAACAGTAGACAAGGAAACAAGAGAAAAGCCATGGTGCGGGTGTAGTACCGAGTAGAGCATAAAAGTCTCATTTATGTTTAGTGTCGATATAATACCCCAAATAATATGAACATTTGGATACTTACACACACAAAAAAAACACCATAACAAATAAATTCAAGAAACAATTTTTAAAAAAAGAAGTTGAAATGAATTAATCAAAATCATCCAAATGAACCAACTACTTCAGAATCAAATTAGCTGGAACAATTAATTCAACCAGTGAGAAAACAGAGGAAAATACCAAAACAGACAGAAAGCATCATAAAATAAACACACACCTATCCCAAATCCAAATCATATTTTGACAGGTCTGTAACTTTTGTAACAGCACTTACACTTCATGTAAGCTTGATCACTTCTGATGCAAAACTCTGGTGATGATTGTGGTCTTAAAAACCTCTTAATATAACTTTGTAACAGAAAATTGGACACAACTGTGTGGGGGTATACAGCATGTCACATTTCACATGTGTTTTTAAAATTTGTTTATTTGGTCAATGAAAGAATTTCGAGATAATATTAGTTTTTCTTTACAATATGCCTCGTGCCAATAAGTACACCACCATGTTTTTTTAGGTACAGACAATGGTTCTCAAACTGTGGTATGGACTCGGGCTTCTTCAATGCAGTCTTAAGTAAACATTTACTGTAATATAATAATAATAATAATAATAATAATAATAAATAACAGCTCACCCGTGTACTGCCCAAGGGGACAATGACAGTCTTCACCTGCAGGAGTCAAGATTCAAACTGCCAAGCTCTCGGTTATTGGACGACCCGCTGTACCATCTGAGCCATTGTTGCACATCCCCTGGTTGCAGTTTAGAAATAATTTTGATTTACTGTATTTTAAACCCGGTTTAATCCTAAAAGGATCTTGACCTGGTGTTACTTGGAAGGTCAAATATTTTATGAAAAATGTGAGAACCATCACACTTAAGTAACCAACCAGCTGTGGAGGTAATTTTACTCGAGAGATTGTTTTGGAGAAGAGAGCTGTGACACAAAGACAAAAAAATGCAGTTTGAAAACATAGCAGCGCATATTGTTTCATCTGAATATCCAGTTTAAATCGGGAATGGAGAGGTAGAGGTTGGCTAAATCAGCTAATATGCAGTTAAACTTGTTAAACAAACTGGGTCACATGACGGTTGTGTCGGGGGTAAGGGGCAAAGAGCTATAGACGCCACTGTGTGTGACCATATGGCACTGGCCTCCTGTTCTCACACGGACCATAAGGGCAAGAAGACCGACCTGATGTACACCGACCCACACCGTTATTCGGGACAGCATAATGAACAATTTACCAAAGCGCTGCACTCGGACAATGAAGAAAGTTATGACTTTAAGAAAAACAAACTCCCTTTCACAAAAGATCTAATAATCAAATAACTTCGCCGGGACAATAACACGTGAACAGGGTGTTTATGGGCCTCCGTGATGGTGCCAAACACAGAATCAATACAACATGTTGTCAAATAAAGCGCAGCGATACAGGCCCCGCTGCTGCTCGCAGGGATACGGGTCCAGACGTACGGATGCGGGAGTTTATCTATTCGTATTTTGGAATCAAGGAATTGGCATAGTTTCCCGAAAAAAGAAAAAGGCCTTTATGTGAAAACCGCTGCGTAATCAACAAGTTGGGACAGCTCAGTGTAGCCGACTTTAAATTTGCTCCATTGGCATTTATTATTGAAGACGCGCTCTTGGCTTACAGTCTTTCACCCGAAGTATCCACTTTCTTGTCAGTATCTTGTTAGTATAAGGCTTTACATGCGCACTTGGGAACAATGAAACGTGCTGAGATGCTCGTCAGAAGAATAATCGCGCTCGTCTAACTCCACCTGTTGCAATAGCATAGGCAATTAAGTTGTAAATAAACGGATGACGCCTCTTACCTGGGTGAAATGTTAAGTGTAAAAAGACAGACAGGAGTATCCAGTGGTATTCCATATTGATTATTCCATGGGTCTGAAGCGAAGGTGCGCCAGCGGCTCTCAGCTCAGTGTCCGTCTTCCCCTTGTCCTGTGCTCCTGAATAGAGTGGCTTCACTTTTTCTGCGAGGAGTCCACAACTGTGTCTACATGCGCGGAGGCTCCAACGAAAGCAGCGGCGGATAAAGCGGCGGCGGCGGCAGCAGCAGCAGCAGCGGAGAAGTGCGTTCGCCTGTGCGTAAACATGGTGAGGAACTGTGTAGAGGTGCAGGTATCAGCTTGGTCCCGTGTGTCGCTCTGCCGCGCGCCCGGGGACTGACTGTGAGCGGCTGTGGCGTCGACAACATGTTTATAGGCTCCGCTCTAACACAAGGGGGAGGAACCGTTCTCCTCTCCCTAACATATTCACACCTTTAAACCTTCACATGCAATTGTAATGTTTTCAACCAGTTTGACTCAAAGGTCCTTATTTATCAGGAAAACTTCACCATTATGTCTGCCTATTCTAACTTTGACTTTTATCATTCATTAGTGTTTTCTCTGCATGGGACAGGCACATGGTGCTGGCCTGAAAAACGTAACCCTGTGGTTTCATCTTTCAACTTGTTTGGAACTCGTTTAACTTCAGGGACATCAGGTGAAACAGTGTGAAGTCTAGTGATGTGAGACTTAGTTTCCATCAAAGCAACAGCGAAACTGGTCTTTATAGCACGATCAAGGCGTTTTCAGCCCCACTGTGGTGCTTGGTACCCACCATGACAGCTGGGCCTAATGTCCTTGTTCCTTTTAGGTAATTTTGATGTGTGTGATTCAGTATTTCCTAATTCAGCTAATTTTAAGTAGTGTTCACCACATATTTTTGATGGGAAAAAAGCGCATTTGGTAAGTATCTATTAGCATGTATATTAAGCCTTTGTTACATGTTTTATATTTTATTTGTATTTCAATACGAATAAAAATGTGTTCACAACAAAACCGCCAAGCCAATACAGTATGAATGAAACAAACCAACCAACCAACCAACCAACCAACAAAACCAACCAACCAACCAACAAAACCAACCAACCAACCAACAAAACCAACCAACAAAACCAACCAACAAACCAACAAAACCAACCAACCAACAAAACCAACCAACAGAACCAACCAACCAACAAAACCAACCAACCAACAAAACCAACCAACCAACAAAACCAACCAACCAACAAAACCAACCAACAAAACCAACCAACCAACCAACCAACCAACCAACAAAACCAACCAACCAACCAACAAAACCAACCAACCAACCAACAAAACCAACCAACAAACCAACAAAACCAACCAACCAACAAAACCAACCAACAAAACCAACCAACCAACAAAACCAACCAACCAACAAAACCAACCAACCAACAAAACCAACCAACAAAACCAACCAACCAACCAACCAATCAATCAACCAATCAACCAACCAACCAACAAAACCAAACAAACAAACAAACAAACTAACTAACAAGAACGGAAATACCAGGTGATCTTGCAGGCTCAAGTGAAATAGAAAACGTACATATTGTTGATGATATAAAGCTCAGACCCCGAAAAGTGTCCCTTTCTCATCCAATAATTTTCTCACAAAACAACAAAACAAAGTTGCAGCGATTACTCATGTAAAATATGCTCCGGAGCCTGGATTTGAACCTTTTGGATACATGGAGGAAAACTATCCAACTGGACCATTGTCTGTGTCTGTCTTGTGCTGTTCCTTGTGTCCAATGCTGTTCTTTTTCGTTTTCTCAGCTTCTGTTGAATTTCAAACAGTGCTCCTTCTGTTTGTTCAAATCATCAACATTTGGAAAGCTCTGACAAAATGACTGCCAATGTGATACTTTACAAACACAACTTCCATCCATCCATCCATCAGTTTTCTTCCGCTTTATCTGGGGCCGGGTCGTGGGGGGCAGCAGTCTCAGCAGAGATGCCCAGACCTCCCGATCCACGCACACCTCCTCCAGCTGTTCTGGGCGGACCCCGTGGCGACACCGAGGTGACACCAGGCCAGCTCGGAGACATAGTCCCACCAGCGTGTCCTGGGCCTTCCACGAGGCCTCCTCCCAAACACAACTTGATGGATTAATTAAATGCTAAGTTGGTGCTAACGTTTTTTACGACAAGCCTGGACTCTTTTAATCCCATGTAGAGCTTCCGCCTGACGCGTTTATGTCATGTCATAAAACTTGACAACTGATCGTTACATATAAATCTATGCATGGGGCAGGCACATGGTGCTGGCCTGAAAAACATGCCCCATGTGGTTTCATCTTTTAACTTGTTTGGAACTCGTTTAACTTCAGGGACATCAGGTGAAACAGTGTGAAGTCTAGTGATGTGAGACTCAGTTTCCGTCAAAGCAACAGCTAAACTAGGTTTATGGCACGATCAAGGCGTTTTCAGACCCACTCCAGATGTGGTAACTGCTTGGTACCCACCATGACAGCTGGGCCTAATGTCCTTGTGCCTTTTAGGTAATTTTGATGTGTGTAATTCAGTATTTCCTAATTGAGCTCATTTTAAGTAGTGTGAGAAAAAAAGCGCATTTGGTAAGTATCTATTAGCATTTCTATTAAGCCTTTGTTACATGTTTTATATTTTATTTTTATTTATTTATTTCATTCAAAAGTGACATCTTACAATGACAGCAAAACCGCCAAGCCAATACAGTATGAACGAAACCAACCAACCAACAAAACCAACCAACCAACAAAACCAACCAACAAACCAATCAACCAACCAATCAACAAACCAATCAACCAACCAACAAATCAACCAACCAACCAACCAACAAAACCAACCAACCAACAAAACCAACAAACCAACAAAACCAACCAACAAACCAACCAACCAACCAACAAACCAACAAAACCAACCAACAAACCAATCAACCAACAAATCAACCAACCAACCAACAAATCAACCAACCAACCAACAAATCAACCAACCAACCAACCAACCAACCAACCAACCAACCAACCAACTAACCATCCAACCAACCAACCAACCAACAAACCAACAAAACCAACCAACAAACCAATCAACCAACCAATCAACAAACCAATCAACCAACCAACAAATCAACCAACCAACCAACCAACCAACCAACCAAACAACCATCCAACTAAACCAACCAACCAACAAACCAATCAACCAACCAACAAACCAACCAACCAACCAAACAACCATCCAACTAAACCAATCAACCAACCAACAAACCAACCAACAAACCAACCAACCAACCAACCAACAAAACCAACCAACCAACCAACCAACCAACCAACCAACAAACCAACAAAACCAACCAACCAACCTACTAGGGGTGTCACGATTTCAATTTCTTTAGTCACGATTATTGTGAGAGAAAATATTGCGATTTTACGATTATTCATGATTATCTATCGAATGAAAGGAAATAACTGATATGTTTAGTTTTTGTCTTTAAAAAGCTTTTTAATACTTGTAAACATTCACTGTTTCTAAAAATGAAACATGGTTTAAGATTGTTTTGCATTAAAATAAATAGGCCTACATTGAATAATACAAAACAATGTCAACTTTACTTCTTTCTGACCATAATTATCATAATTATCTTACTATATATTATTAGGCCACAAGCTAGGCTAGGTTTTATGTTCTCAAAAGTTATGCTGTGGCTTAATTATTTGTCAGATGTTTTGATGAACAGAGAATGAAACGTGTTTACAAAATGACTAAGGAGACTCTTTTGAACAGCTGTTTTCCACATGTGTGCGGTTTCACTTTTATTTCTATTGCTGAAGCAGAGCGGAGCGCGTTAGCTTTTTGTTTACATCCTGAGCCAGTTGTGGCGGCTATTTCCGAACGCTTGGACAACTTTTTGGGGAATTATGCAGTTCGTTACCTTGATCTGGACATTTACAGCGAAGGATTATCTCCAAGATGTAGTTTATATTCGACGTAGCCGATATCAGCGCCTTTTGCTGCAACTTTCTGACGACAGGGTTTGCATAACGGATGTCCATCGACAACAACAACGCCTTGGTCATCTTTTGGATCCTAAAGAGGTCCTACACTGCTGACGTTTTTGGGTGGATACAACACTGGAGGAGAGCGTCCTTCTGCCTTGCTCAACTACCGGTGAGTTTACCGCGTCCTTATATAATCGTGGTAATCGTAAAACCGGTTAATCTTGACATCCCTACAACCTATCAACCAACCAACCAACCAACTAACCAACTAACTAACTAACTAACAAATAAGAACAGAAAATACCAGGTGATCTTGCAGCCTCAAGTGAAATAGAAAACGTACATATTGTTGATGATATAAAGCTCAGACCTCGAAAAGTGTCCCTTTCTCATCCAATAATTTTCTCACAAAACAACAAAACAAAGTTGCAGCGATTACTCATGTAAAATATGCTCCGGAGCCTGGATTTGAACCTTTTGGATACATGGAGGAAAACTATCCAACTGGACCATTGTCTGTGTCTGTCTTGTGCTGTTCCTTGTGTCCAATGCTGTTCCTTTTCGTTTTCTCAGCTTCTGTTGAATTTCAAACAGTCCTTCTTCTGTTTGTTCAAATCATCAACATTTGGAAAGCTCTGACAAGTGACTGCCAATGTGATACTTTACAAACACAACTTGATGGATTAATGAAATACTAACTTGGTGCTAACGTTTTTTATGACAAGCCTGGACTCTTTTAATCCCATGTAGAGCTGCCGCCTAACGTGTTTATGTCATATCATAAACTTTGACAACTGATTGTTAAATAAGAAATCATCAAACTGAAAATCGCCTGAAGCTGCGGCGCACGAAACTTGTGCCATATGAGATTCCGTGGTGCTTTCGTGCGCACTATTGTTTATTTTGTATCTTATTTATTTAGATTTTCTTTATGCATGCCACATAGCCTTATAGTTGAAAGTTGTATAGCTTATTTTTATCTAAATTCTGTGTTATATGTTTTATGTTTAATGTTGCATGTCTTCACGGAGAATTCCTTGCCTGGCCTGCCAGACACTCCTCCTTTCTGTTCAAAAGAAGAACCGTCTGCCAATCATTTCACGATTTTACCCACATCGGTCCAATCACGCACCAAGAGACAGAAGCCGTCACCTGTCACCACCACGAACTCTTCCAAAACATTAAAGATGGCGGCCGATACACTGTGAACCTGTTCTCAAACAATGGCAATAAAATCTATTCTGATTCTGATTCTGTAAAGTATGTAGGTGAAGTGTGAGCTTTAAGTATGAAGGTACAGCTGCTGTATTATTTAACACTGTATTTACTGACATGCTTGGACAGAGACAGGAGACATGACAGGCAAATTAAGTGACCCATCATTGCTCCACTGCACACTGTTTAAACACAGGCAAAGAAGAATGATCAGCAGGAGACCTTTTCAAATCGGGGTATTATAAGTGAGGGGTAATATGTTGTTTTTGTTTTTACCCCAGGCATTTGGTGATTATGTCAAACACTCACGTCTTTATCACTATATCTCACACTTTGTTGGCTAGAACAAAATATCCAGTATTTTCACTTCCTGATCCTCCACATGAGCTACAATAAGCCCCTCCCATGCACCTCCCCTTTGCTGCCCAGCTGTTTGGCGATGGCGATAACAGGATTAGGCTTAGCATTGCCATTGAGAGAAAAAAAACGTTTCCTGGATACGTAAAACCTCAGGAGGAGGTTTTTGAGAGCTGCCGCGGGAATGCTAAGGCTAGTCACTGGAGAAGATCCAAAGATATTTCAAAGGTGTGCGAGTGGCTTAAAACACTGCTTCAGGTCTGTTTTTGATGGGAAAACAACATTGTAACATGGCTAAAGCTCTTTAAAGTTGATTTGTTTATACTTTAAAACTGGTATAAACATAAGGAAGAATATTTTTGCTGTTTAAGACCTGCTTGACAATTTGCAGCAATAAATACAATGAAATAAAATCATTTATTTAATTACAGATATATTTATTGGAGGAAAATGCTTACAATCTAAGCATTTTTAAGGATGCTCCAGGATCAGTTGTTTGGAAGCTTTTTACTGGTGACGGACTCACTCACTAAAGTAAAGTCCCCAGGCTAACCACTCATAAAAACACTACAAAGTCAAATACGCATAAAAAGTTGCATAATGCACTTTAAGAGAACGGGCTCACCTCTCCTTTTATTAACCAGTAACTTTGCTGGGTTTGCTGCTTTGATATCTTTAGCCAAAGATTGAAATAAATTAGGTCCTCTTTCAAAGAAAAATAACATAATTGTCGTTGTCTATTTGAGTATTTGAAAGGGGTTTGGAAATGTCTTTACTTAGGTTTTGAGTTAATTAATATAACCTGCAATAATCGGCAGTGTGGCTTTAATATCTTGTTGGATTATTTTTCACAGACAACTGTTAAAAGCTCAGATAACATACACTCTGAAACCGAATCTATAATTTGACTTCCTCAAAGCATTAAGACAAGTAGAAGAGCCATCCATAATCACACATTGATTTTTCCATTCACACAAATAGACCTGAGGATAAACCGAAATGATGTTGGGGTCTCATCTGCATCTGTGGCTTGCTGCGGTCTTGATTATTCACAGCACACCTATATCTGAGCGAAAGTCAGAATGGGATGCACTGTAACATTCACATTATTGCTACAAACAGCGAATTGCTCACATGCCGAATTTGGCGCCATTTACTGATTTACTGTAAATGCCCTTCCTGTGTCTAAAAGCCGATTTACAGTGATTGGGGGGGGGGGGGGGGGGGGGGCAAACAATCTTACCCTTGGGCATAACCAAAGTACTTGTATGCAACAAGCCTAGGCTAAATCCAGGGATCCTCAGATTCCCTGACAAGGCTTTAGAGACAGTTGCACTACTGCTGCTCTTGAATTGTTCAAGGTTTATGAACTAATTTTTCTTCAGAAGGTCGATGCAACTGTGGAAGGCAATACCACATGTGGAGCACTATTTTTCTTATAAAATACTCTGGCATTTTGTAAAAAATGATACAATTGTGACCAAATGTCAAAGTTTAGACAGCACCTTTGAGTAAGCACTGTAACCAAGTTTCTACTGTCAAAATGAGATACTCCCACAATAACGGTAAACATTTGTGTCAAGGAAGTGGAATAATGTTCGCTTCACAATTACACCTCAGATGCGCGTTCAAACCAATCATCAGTGCAGCTCAGAAGGAAAGAATTGAGGAAATCGTGTGTTAGGACGTGACTAACGATTTATGGCCAAACAAATCTAAATTCCTATGTGTATGTAAATTAATGAGAAGGAAGTGGCACCTTTTACAGATCACATCAATGCTGTGGACCGCAGCATTAAATTTACTCGGGAGGACGCCAAGGAGAAACAACTTGCCTTTTTAGATTGTAAAGTTATCATAGGGGAAAACGGACAACTTCAGACAGAGGTTTACAGGAAGGCAACTCATACTGACCAGTATTTGATGTTTGACTCAAACCATCCACTTCAGCACAAACTAGGGGTCATCATGACGCTCAGACATAGAGCTAAAGAGTTGCCTACCAGTGCAGAGGGAAAGACCAAAGAGGAGCAACATGTCCAGAGAGCTCTTTCAGACTGTGGCTCTCCTAACTGGTCTTTCACTAAAGCACAAAGAGCAAGACAGACCGACTACAGAGCCCAGAAGAAAGGGAGTTGCAGTGCCGTATGTAGCCGGGGTCTCAGAGAAACTTCAGAGAATCTTTAGGCAGCACAGGATTCCAGTGTACCACAAACCGGTGAACACACTGAGACAAACATTAGTTCATCCCAAAGATAAAACATCGAGCCACAAACAAAGCAATGTGGTTTATTCTATTTGATGAAAAGGAGAAGAATGCAAAGAACATTATATTGGAGAAACGAAAAAAGTTTTACAGAAGAGCCTTTATCAACACCGAAGAGAAAGCACAAGAGGCCCCCAGTCGGCGGTGCACCTCCACCTCAAAGCCTCCAACCACTCCTTTGAGGACGGGGAGGTCAATTTTTTAGCTAAAGAAGAACGTTGGTTTGAAAGAGGAGTTAAAGAAGCTATTATTATCAAGAAAATCCCTCCATGAACCGGAATGGTGGGCTCAGATTTAATCTTCCGTCACTTTATTCCAATCTCCTTCGGGGAAAACCGACAGGGCACACCCAGTCCAAGGAGACGGCACCTCAGCTAACAAAAGAACAATATGCAGGTAATTAGCAGTGATCAGCCATGAATAGGACAGATAATGGGCAGTGATCATCTATGAATAGGACAGGACTGACCAATACTGAGGTGAGCAGATCGTTAGAGACACTCTACTTCAAAGGTGTTTACCCACAGGTGAGAGTAGCTGTGATTAGAAAGGAGGAGCCGGGCCAACCCTAACTCCTCCCTGTTGGTCTATATTTAAAGCTGCGGGCTGAGCGTGACCTTTGTCCGCTGATGAAGCCTTTTGGATGAGAGGCGAAACGTTCGAAGACTTCAACTACTGAGTACAGAAGATGAATCAAGTATCTTCATTGAAGATCCTATGTGAATGATTTTAGTTGAAGTAACTAATGTCTTGTACAAACCGCTGCTTAGGGTATCTATCTGGAATCTAGTTTAAAACCCTGTCGCCCTGTAGTTTAGACATCTACAAACACTTTTTGAAATACATTGTTATATTAGTTTTGTAGTTCCTATTTCCATCTTCACTCAACTCTACTGGAAACGTTTTAAACACGCACCGTGCTGACGATCGCAAAACTGGTCAGAAAACTTGCAATGAGATATTTTTACAAAATCATTCAAGCCCTCGAGGAGATCTTGTTTATTTTAATAATACATTGTTGCTTGTATTAAGCTCAATAGATACTGCATTTATACAAAAGTGCGGCAAAATACAGTTACAGCTTTGATAATGTCTGCTTGTAACCTGTGGCTTGGTAAAACTTGCATGTGATCGATACAACACAGACGCACTTGAACTGCTACGGATCCCAGAACAACAGCTCCTTGTGTCAGCCTGTGGAAAGACTGAGAGAAATAGATGGTGTTGTTGATAGGGATGGCAACTGATGGATAATGGGTGGACCACTGCAAGTATAATGTGATCCTTCAACACTGGACTGTATCTTAAGCCATAAAGTCAGAGGGTCAGCAGCTTTATTTAACGAGAAATTACTTCTTAGTGTTCGTAAACCTATTGCTGCATGTACAATGACAAACAGATAAGCCCATAACAGGGAAAATGACCAAGAGACATTTCTGAATCTTTTTGTATTCCCTTTTGGACTGCCACTTGGGTCACCACACGAAACCCTCAGCCCCCAACTGCATGTTATCCTTATAGCAGTGAGTCTGTTGTCTGCTGTCAACCCACCGACTACATTTATGTGATGTGAAAGCTAGTTTACAGTAATAAAAGGTCAGTAAGTCCGTGGTACTTACAGTGGTAAATAGTAGTAATTATGTGGTCTATCTATGGTACTTATTGTGGTAATTCAAGGTTATTACAGCAGTAGTTCCTATAAATGTGGTACTTCTAGATACATTCAGAGGTCATTTCTAGAAATTATGTATAATTTAGTTAGGATTGTATGACCATAAAACAACATAAAACCACATAAAGGAAACAGGTTTCTTTATTATTAATATGGAATAAGTAGCACAGAAAAGACTTACCATTTCAAAACAAGTTTCAAGCAGAAGGAAAACACTGTAATCAAAATAAATCATAATCATAAGCAACAATCATATCAGTACCAGCTACCATAACCCACTTTTATGCCAATTCTTACTATACATTACTGAGTGTCATGGACTTACCACTAAAAGTAACTACTGTAATCCGGTCAGAGGTGTCGTACTATTGGGCATAGATTCAAGCGACACTTGGTAGAGCAACTGGACAGCATTTATTTGTGTTGTTTCAACTCAAAGCCATTTCACATACACGTTAGCACCCCCGTAGTTCCGGCACTTCCTGTTAAGGCATTTCACAATAAAACAGATTACACCACATCCCCCTTTCTATGAAATTAATGTAGACTTAAATGAACATTTACTGCATGAAAGAAAACTTTTTTTTTTCTTTTTATCTTTTACAAATAATTGAACACTTTCTCCTTAGTTAACTCTTTTGTATTCACAAGTCCAGTCTTTGAGGTTTTACAACAACTCTGCCAAACCATGTTCTGACAGTAGCTGGGGGTAGCTGCCTTTGAAGTCTTAGCTGTAGACTCTGAACAGTTTGGTGTGAGCAATGCGTCCTCTGTAGGTCTGACTGGTGTACTTGGAAGTTGTACATTTGGTGTAATTTCAGGCAATGGCAATAGATGATGCCTATTCCTTCTGATGACTCCTGACGGGCTCTCCACAATATATGAGCGAGGTGTAGAGTGAGATGAGATGACAGTCCCTTCACTCTTGGTGTCTGTGATCCACACTGGTTGTCCTGGTGATAGTTGAGGAAGATCTCTAACACGATGTCTTCTGTTATACACAGTACTGTCCTTTAGTCTCCTCTCTCTCTCTCCCTTGTCTCCACTGTAGCCTTGTTTGGCAAGCTAGGAGTGAGCAAAGAGTTTGGACATGACGCTCAGCTTCACCATTGCTTTGTGCAAACCTCGGACTGCTAGTTAGATGTCTGAAACCATAGACTACTGCAAAGTCTTTGAACTGCTGGCTTGAAAACTGAGGTCCATTGTCGCTGTAGAAAAGCTCTGGAATGCCATGTCTGGAAAAAAATGACTTTAGGTGTACTACAACATCTTCTGATCTTGTGGGAATCAGTTTGGCAATCTCCACAAATCTGGAATAGTAGTCCACCACAAGTAAATAGTTGCTGATGTTGAGAGTAAAAAGATCAGCTCCAACGTTTTGCCATGGTCTTTCAGGGAACTCACTGGGCATTAAAGGCTCCATTGGGTTGGCACGTTCTTTAATGCATGTGGTGCAGTTTTTCACAAGTTCACTGATTTGGCCACTCAAACCAGGCCACCACACTGTCTCTCTAGCTCTCTCTCTCTGCATCTAGACATTCCCTGATGTCCTTTGTGTAGGGCTTCGAGGACAGAGTTGCGCATAGTGGTAGGAATCACGAGTCTGGTGCCTTTCAGTAACAGTTCATCATGTACAGTTAGAGTGTCTTTGTGTGGCCAATATGCTTTGATTGGACCTGTGAGATGGCTGTAATCTGGCCAGCCTCTCTGACACAATGACATGACTTCAGAACATAATAATAAATAATAAATAATAAAAGTAGTTGTTCTTTCAGTTGTGTGACGTACGTTGAACTAGCAGGTAGGCTTCTGATTATTCCATCGACGTATATGTTTGTGTCAGCCAGTAATTCTGCTGTAGCCTTAGAATCTGAGTCTT
This sequence comes from Proterorhinus semilunaris, assembly GCA_021464625.1. Taxonomy (NCBI): domain Eukaryota; kingdom Metazoa; phylum Chordata; class Actinopteri; order Gobiiformes; family Gobiidae; genus Proterorhinus; species Proterorhinus semilunaris. Next base: position 13,104,721 of record CM038351.1, on the reverse strand, counting down.
CATTGACAGGTGCGCATGATAATGTGTCCGCTGTGAAGAGTGCTTTGCCTGGAGTGTGTGAGATGGAATAACTGTACCTCATGAGCCTGAGTCGGAACCGCTGGATCCTGGGTGGAAGCTCAGTTAGGGTTTGTTGTCCCAGCAGACTGACAAGTGGCTTGTGGTCAGTTTCTAAGGAGAAGTGTCTCCCAATGAGAAAGTCTCTTAATCTTTTGCATCCCCACGTTAGTCCAAGTGCCTCCTTCTCCACCTGTGCATACATCTGCTCTGTCTCACTTAAGGAGCGTGAGGCATATGCCACGGGTCTCACAGCTCACCCTCTTTCTGAAATAGGACTGCTCCAAGTCCGTAGGACGAGGCATCTGCAGACAGCTTTAGTTCTTTGTTTGGATCGTAGAGCGTGAGAACAGGTGTTGACGTCAGTTCACATTTCAGCTGATCAAATGCTTTTTGTTGTGCATAGCTCCAAACCCACTGTTTTTTCTTTGAAAACAGATCTCTTAGGGGCTTATATTTTTCAGCCAGTCCTGGAATAAATTTGCCTAACTGGTTGACCATCCCCAGAAAGCTGCGCACTTCACTGACGTTGGACGGCTCTTTCATCGCTTTGACCGCTCTGATCTTGTCCGGGTCCGGTCTGACTCCCTCCGTTGACAAGATGTATCCGAGGAACTTTACCTCTTGTCTGCTTAGGTCACATTTGTCCATGTTTAGTGTGACACCGGCCTCTTGCAGTTTGTTAAGCACTGTGTGAAGTCTGACATTATGCTCCTGCTGGTCTTTTCCCCAAATGAGGATGTCATCCATGTGACAGACCACGCCTGGCAGCCCATTGAGAATCACTGACATTCTCCGCTGAAAATGTTCTGGGGCTGAGGCTATTCCAAAAGGAAGTCTGTTGAAGTTGAAACGTCCAAAAGGGGTAATGAACGTTGTGTAGTGTGCTGACTCGGGTGACAATGGAACCTGCCAAAAGCCTCTGTTTGCATCCAACTTACTGAAGAGTTTTGCTCCGGCCAGGGATCCAAGTGTCTGTTCAACTGAAGGCAAGATGTACTTTTCTCTGCACACTGCTTCATTGAGGTGAGTGAGGTCCATACAAATGTGTCATTTTTGGTTGGCACTGGGACCATACCTGAACACCATTCAGTTGACTCCTCAACTCTGCTGATTACACCCAGTTCCTGTTTTACTTTTCCCAACAAAGGAATGGGGACACGTCTTGGTGTAGCCAGGGAAAAGGTACAGCGTTAGGTTTCAACTTAATAGTATAAGGTTGCTGCATTAAACCCAGAACCTGACACAACTTTGGGTAATTCTCATTTAACACTTTAAGTCTATGCTATCTGCTCTAGACATAAGGTTTAACTTGACACTTGCTGGCCTGCTCAATAGAGCAATGTGTAAATCTTTGATAATGTACACATTTTCTTCTATTTCTTGTTCACCTTTGCACAGTGTTTCTTTGCACATACCCAACACACTGAGAGGAGTACCACCTGGTCCAAATAATGGTCTATCTGGTTTGCATAACTCTGTCTCATTTTGGTTTATACAGAAGTACATCTGGGCTGGGATAACTGAAACATCAGCTCCAGTGTCTATCTTAAATCTGACTTTGTGGTTTCTGATGGTAAGATCTGCATACCAAGGATCTGAACCCGCGTCTACAGAACCAAGGAACATGGGTGTGTCATTACATTTCTCTGTTTCTATCACATGCGCAGATTTAACAGACTTACACACTTTACAGTAATTACCTCTTTTGCCACAAGTATGACAGGTCACATCTTTTGCTGGACATTGTCCTTTAGCATGTGCAGGGGTTTTTACCACATCTGTAACAGGATCTCTCATATGGTGCTTTGGACTTTGTTGTGTATTTTGGTTGACTTGGGAACTTGTACTTTGAATGCGGATGTTTCTTGTATTTCACTGACACAGCATCTATTTCCATGTTACTTTCTCCTTGGATGTCTGTTTGTTGCCTTTTTATGACTTCTGACTGCCGGGCTTGATTTACCGCCTTCTCCAGCGTCAAATCCTTGTCCATTTGCAGTCTCTCAGCTAAGCTGATGTCTCTGAGTCCCACGATGAGGCGATCTCTTATTAACTCTTCGTGTAGTGCTCCGTAGTTGCAGTTTTCAGCCAAAGCATAAAGTGCGGTGACAAACGAGTCAACAGTCTCATTTTCTAGCTGCACTCAATTGATTAAACCGGCTCTTTAGTAGATAATGTTTTTCCTGGGCACAAAATATATGTCCAGGGTGTCTCTTACTGCTTGGTACTGTTGTCTCTGCACGTCCGATAAAGCTTGACCTCGAAGAATGTCGTACGCTTCATCCCCCATACAGTAGATGAGCGTGTTTACCTGGTTAGCCTCTGAGCTAAGGTGCAAGTTGCTGGCTAATCGGAATCTTTCAAACCTCCGTATCCACTTCTCCCACTGCTGTGGCTTAGAAAAATCAAATGCTTCGGGAGGCTGAATTGTGAATGTGGCGTTTGGGGGTGGATTGGCATTAACATTATTGCCACTGTTTACTTGTAGCTGGGGCGGTAGCCTGTGAGGCTGCGGTGCGCTAGCTCCCGCTTCTTCTGTATCAGACATCTTTCTCTTCGGATAAAGTCTTCTTTTTTTTTATTCGCTTCAAGAACAGCTTACTTTCACTCCCCGGCGATTAAGCTCTTACTGCCGCTCCGTTTCTGACACTATGTCGTATTATTGGGCATAGATTCAAGCGACACTTGGTAGAGCAACTGGACAGCATTTATTTGCGTCGTTTCAACTCAAAGCCATTTCACATACACGTTAGCACCCCCGTAGTTCCGGCACTTCCTGTTAAGGCATTTCACAATAAAACAGATTACACCACAAGAGAAGGAGGGCATTTGGTGATATTTTGTTTAGTTTGCTGTGTTTGTTTTCCCTATGCATGTTTTTGAGTTATGCCCCCTTGTTTGTTACTATGGAAACCCCCGCCCATCTGCCTGCAAACCACCAACCCACTACCCCACAATCACCACACCTGCTGTCCAGCGGGAAAGGAAACAGGACAAAAGAGAGTCAACGCAGTAAAAGAGGGGGAAGCAGAAAGAGGAGAGGGCACCGTGCGAGACAGAGGTGTTGGAGAACGACGGCGCACACCCACCCACCCACCCACCCAGCCAGCTGAGATCCACGCAGAGGGCACCCACACCACAGCGCGGAATACACTCAGGGGTAGGGCAATCAGACCCTGCCTTGCCCGTCCGGAGATCGCCGTCAAGCGACCGGAGAGCAGGCAGGGGAAAGCTGTGAGGACATATCAAGCAGTGGGAGAGTGAGGAGCTCTCCCCGCCAGTGAGTACCGCTAAGACGCAGAACTGCACTGCACTGAGTGGCCTTGGGCCTTTACTATCCTTTACTAGACGTGTGTGCTGGCTCCCCTTACCTTTTGCCCAGGTGCGGCACCGGTGGGTTGAGAGAGCTCCGGGACTAAGGGAGAAGGAGTGGCCGCTCCCCCCCCCCCCAGCGACTCCTGCCGCGAGATTCGGGCCTCCTCTTCGTTGTGCCCCTTTTTAATTAATTTTAGCATTTCTTAACCTTTTTAAAAGCATGTTAAAGCCTTGTTTTTAGTTTTGTAATAAAACTTTGATCTATTTTTCACATCAATTGTCATTATTGGTCACACCAGCCTGCTCTCATTTTAGTTTTCAGATTCTTTATTCTGCACAATTTTAATTTAACACTTTTAGTTTCTGTTATTCACAAAAACACCATCACACTACCACTTAAGGTATCTGGTAGTTTCAATTCTAGGTACCCATTACTTACCAGTACATATCTAGTACTTGCATTGTTATTACACAGAAACTTTAAGTATAACTACTAAAGTTCACATGACGTACCACTGTAAGTACTTGGTAATTACCTCTGTAAGTACCAAGGATGTACCACAGTAAATACCAAGGAGTCACCGGGCTAAGACCATCACTTTTTATTTACAGCTCATTCTTGAGAATTAAGGTATTACACAAATATCATGGCAACAAATTCCCAAGATTGAGGACAATTAAAAATTCAATATCAAAGTGTAAAAATATAGATTTATCTGTTAAATTACAAGTAAAGGTTTGTTTTTCGGCACGGTAGCACAGCGGTTAGCGCTCATGCTTCACAGCTAGAAGGTCCAGGGTTCGATTCCCACCTGGACAGGGCCTTTCTGTGTGGAGTTTGCATGTTCTCCCCGTGTCTGTGTAGGTTTCCTCCGGGTACTCCGGTTTCCCCTACCGCTAAAAACATGTACAATAGGACCAGGGACTGCAGGTGGAAATTAGCACAAGTGCTATAACACTGGTACAATGCATCTCTCCTTTCTGAGGCTAATGTATATTGTACACTGTCCCTGTTCAAATAAATAAATAAATAAATTTTTTTTTTTTGGTTGCCAGGCTGCGTACACTGGTGTATGAATGAGAGTGTGAATGGGCCCCCTATGAGAGACCAACAGGCCCGTTTGGAACCGTTTGGAACCATGAGGCCGTCCTCCCGTGGACCCACCACCTGCAGGAGGAGCCATAGGGGCATGGTGCTATGTGACTTGGGCAGCTCCAACAGCTGCCCCCACGACCCGGCAACGGACAAGTGGGAGAAAATGGATGGATGGATGGGTTGCCAGGCTCAGCAGTAAAAATAGTTGTGTTGGTCACCCTTTTTCAGAGATTGGTGCAAGTTTTGAGGTGGTTATTCACAGAAATGTAAAACAATAAATGGTGAGGTTTAAATGCCTTGCAAGTTGGAATAAAGAGATAAATGGGGCATGATAGGGGCAGCAGAACTCATCTGACTGCTTCACACCTGATCTGCTCTGTCTGTTTGAAGTCATGACCCGGAGTCTGGAGAAGAATTCAAGATTATAAAAATATATTTTACTTGGCCGATTTAATTTCAAGAAGCCAAAAGCTCAGGTTTGTTAGACACATATACACGGCACTGTTTCCCCATTCTAGCAGTGAACGGAGAGTGGACATGTGACAGAAACCTACAGCTGGTTGTTGTGAATGTTTAAATTCTTCAAAAGTGACTGTGTTCAAGGTTATTCAGCGCACAGTTTTAAAGGTTATTTACTTGTGTCAGCGTCCGTGAAGTATGGCGTCTCAGCCAATGCTCTGTTTAGAGTTTGTTTGACTGATTCCCATGTTTGTTACAATACAACAAAATGTAAACAATGGGCTCATTTTCGAAAACGTTTGACCCATCGCTTTGTCAGGAGCTACAGGAATCCTACTCAAGATCTCAACAAAGTATGCTGGATTTGCATTTGTGCATTTGAATTTTTATTCGAGTGAGGAACAACGGTGAGTCTAAATAGTGAATGAATTTGACATGTCCTTAAATGTTATACAATCTAAAATACACAACCGGAAAGCCATCGACTTTTTCCAGACAATTCCTATTGGCACTCCCTGGTATAAGCAATATAGTTTTGCTCCTTGAATTAATTTTGACAATTACTTTTCATCGATATTGTCCCAGTATCAACAATTGAGGGTAGGGACCACGACAACACTGAGGGACATGTCAGAGGCTTTATCATTTTGATCTTTAGGCTAAATGCCCTTTCAACTTGCCAACATCAAGCAGATATTTGTGAATTTTGTCACATGGTTTTCACATCTTTATGGGAAAATAATTTGCCCTGAGTTCAATTGCGCAACCAGAGAATACAATAAACTTTGTGACAGTTTATGTTACATGTGGATAGTCCTAGTAATTACAGAGGTATTAACCATTAACCAAAACATCTGATTTTTATAATGTTCCACCACATAGAATCTTACCTGCCCATCACATCTCACTTTTGAACTATGGTTTGTTGTGGTGACATCACATCGACACAACCTATTGTTTGAACCATATAGACCGTAAAAAGTAATAGACAGCTTCTCCTCACTCCTCCTCGTTTGCCATAATAACTACGTTCGAGGAGGAAATCATGGCGGATTTACAGACTCCTACCCAGCTCTGACGGAACATGTTTCTAAGAAGGGCATAAGGGCGGGATCTTCACTGTAGACTCGGCCCTCGCATGACGTGTATTTCGGTTGTAGCCGCACCCGTGCAATTAGCTCTAATGCTAACGGTCAATCAAAGTCTGGCCCTCATTAGTATGCGACATTTCTAAAATGTTCCTTACGAAACCCAGCCTGGTTTATTTAATTGTAACTAACCCAGTATTATCACAGGGGGATTATCTAGCTGTAGAAAGTTTAGGCAAATTATAAACCAGGTTTTAAAGTTATTTTTAACGTGTCTACAGTGCAATGCTTTCTAATGGGAGACTAGCGGCTACATGGAGGTACAGCAATGGCAGACCAATGGTGGCCTCTACTGTCGCAGTCTCGAAGCAGAGCAGCCAGCGGCCATTGGTTTGAAGATATAAAATGTGTGGATTGGAAAATTGGAAAAGTTTGGGGCCCCCTGGAGTAGGCTATTAGATGTCATGATGATGCTTGGTTGATTATCCAGACCTGTCCAGACCCTGAACTGTTGATTAAACTTAGCTTAACGTCACCACATGGTCATGGGGTCATCGCGAGGTCACAGAAGCCAGTGGGATAGCCGGGACTTGACAAAAATAAAGGCTGGAAGTGTCCCATTATGGCACAGGCACATCCTGCCGAACAAAGGCCCGCTCCATATCAATGAGAATAAGTCTGTGATGAAAAGCCCTAAACAAAGCCGTCAAAGTTAAACAAATTATGTCCATACAATTTTTCTCCCAAAAATGAGGCAAATGCTAAAACAATGAGTAGAATAAATCACTGTGACCAGAAACTAAAATACAGGCATGTTTTGGACACATTTGAGAAGGTCTACAATGTGCTGCATAATCAAAAACTCTGCAGCAAAGAGGAGGCCAGCGATGATGCATTGATATCTGCAAATACTGATGTGAGATGCGATATGGGTCAATAACAACAATTCGCTGAAGGATGAGTTTTGGTGTTTTGAAATAGAGATGTTGACAGCTCAAAAGCTTTCCCTACCATTATAAACTTAAATAGTTAATTTAAATGTTTTTGTTTTGTTTTGTTGTTTTCAAACTCAAAGATGCTCGGGTGGATAGAACAACCAAACCATTTACTTAAGTAAGAGTAATGTTACTTTGAAAACATTTTACTCAAGTACAAATAAAAAGTAGTGACCCAAACAATTATTCAAGTAAAAATGAAAACGTGAAAATGTTACTTGAGTGCTGTGGGTAACTGTTTGAGAAATACAGAAAAACTAAATAATTTTACATAACAAGGAGCACGGGACGATCTACATTCATTTTATTGATCAAAATAAAGCATTTGTGACTAAATCTTTACTCACAGTGAAAAAGTAAAATTTAAACAGTTTTTTTTTCTAAACAAAAAATATAGAGGTATAAACAGAATAATGATAAATAAACAATAAATAATTATAGTTATAAAAAGACAAACAAATCGAAAAAATTGTCTACTTTTCCTTTTAATTCAAATTGTGTTTTTTTTTCAATTGTAAGTGCTTCATTACATCATATAAGTAACAAATATTTTTATTCAAGTAAAAGTACAGATACTAAAAAGTACTGCATGATAAAACTACAATTTCTTCAAAACGTTACTCAGTACTACCCCCTTTAGTCCTGAGTGACAAATGTTTTAGGTCGTATGGGAACCAAATGAAAAAATCAAACCATGAATTATGGTATTATGTACTGATTTTTGGAGAAATGAGCCTGAACATATTGTGGCTTTGAGCTTTCTCATTGTTGGCTCACTAAAACAGACCAACATCTATCAATCAACTCTTTTGTAATCTGTTAAACAAGTTTATTTCAGTTATGGACCACCTTCTTAGAAATTCCATGTTTAAGTCCAAATGCAGTCCTTTTGACACTAACACTGCTGACAGTCACTGGGCGTTCCACAGATTTAAGCCATAGTTCTGTTTTGTGTGGTGTTTAACACATCCATGTTTCAGTTCATGAGAAATGTCCTCTCTTTTGGAAGAGGCAGCTCTGTTTCTTCTGGCGAGAAATCTATGAAGCAGTTTATGGTTTTAGTCAGACTTGCCAGAAGATCTTGGCCCTTCACCCTGTGAAAGTCATGCAAACTGAACCAGTCACTCAATATGTACATGACACACAAACCAAAACATCTGCTCTGACGTCAAAATATTCACACATGAAAAACTCCAAATATGATATAATGATCTCTTCAAATTTTGATATCACGATTAGATGTTAATGTATCAATGAATCAATCAAACTTTATTTATAAAGTGCTTTTCATACCGAAAGGTATCACAAAGTGCTTTACAGGTTACAACATTTAAAACAATACGCCCTGCATCACACACACACACGCACACACACGCACACACACACACACACACACACACACACACACACATATATATATATATATATATATATATATATATATACATATACACACACACACACACACACACACACACACACACATAATATACAATATATAATTAGGACTAAATAAATAGATGTCGGTTAAAAGCTAAGCTAAAAAGCTGGGTCTTAAGCCTGCTCTTAAATACATGAACGTTCTCTGCGGTCCTGAGCTCCTCCTCAGGTCGTTCCAGAGGCGAGGGCCATAATATTGGAAAGACGCCTCGCCGTGAGTCTTTCTGTAACTTTAGGAATAACTAGGAGACCCCTGCGAGAGGAGCGAAGGGACCGCGAAGGTTCATAAGGTAAAAGCAGTTCTGAAAGATAAGAAGGACCGGCACACCACATGTAATTTTATGGACCTTAGAGCAGCAGGTATCCACACTTACCATGAATGTCCTGTCTGTGAGGTAGGATGTAAACCATTTGTGGACAGCACCAGAGAGTTAAAAGAATAGTGTGGTGGAATTGTATCGAAGGCAGCGCTCAGATCCAGTAGAACTTCTATGAGTGATAATTTAATCTAAAATCATCTAAAACCTTTAAAAGGGCCGTCTCGGTGCTGTGGTTTACCCTAAAGCCAGACTGGAATTTCTCAAGGACGTTATGTGCAGTGATAAAATCATTAAGATAAAGACAACTTTTTCTAAAATGTTGCTTAAAAATGGCAAGTTAAAATCATTACAGTCCAAATTGCTCTTCTTCAGTAGAGGCCTCACCACCGCCCCTTTAAAGGCAGCAGGGAAGACCCCTGTCTGAAGAGAGCAATTCATCATGTGCAATAGTTTGTCTTTAAAAGATCCATAGAATGTTTTAAAAAACGGGGTTGGGACCGGGTCTAAAAGACATGTGGTGGGCCTCACTGAGGAGAAAACTTTATCAAGCATCTCAGCATTAACCTGGACAAAACTGTGCAGTGTTTCCTCTGGAACAAATAGACAACCAGATGTATTTAAAGCCGTGTTACTTTGGGTAGATCAAATATTACATCTGATAGTGTCTATCTTTCCTCTGAAGTGGTCTGCAAACGCCTCACAAAGAGGCATAATATAATATATTCCACTGTGCAACAAGTGCCATAATCAAGCCAAGTCTCCGAAATGTAGCTATGATTTTTATTTATTTGACTGCGAGACAATGCAATCAGAAATTGAAGTAAGTTGCGAATGCTAATGGTTGTCTGATCTGTGTAGTAGCTTTGAGAACTCATGGTAACACTTTCTCAGCTTCAGAATATCACTATACCATGTTGAAGCAAGATTCAAATCCCCCAAAACACAGAAAACCACATTTGTCCAGAGTGTTTGTGTGAAAGGAATCCCAACCATTTTGCACATACTGTTGTTATTAGTCTCTATATGCGCTTCTATGTTGTACGTGAAGCTGGAACATTTTTTGATCATTATGCTCTCAATCAAAGCCAAAGACGACAATGAAAGAAAAAGGCTAATTTGTCAGAAAACGATGCTGTTTCTTTTTTGTACTCAGGTAAGCCGCCATGTTGGGGGGTTCTCTGGAAAAGTGTGTCTGGCGAATCAGCCTACAAAAGGGGTAACTGCAAGCATTTTTTATGTTAGAGACACAAGCACTAAGTATGACTCTAATCTTACAACACATGTTGTGTTCCATTTAGGATTGTAAAGCTGCAAAACCCAAATTATCACGTTCCACTGTTGAAAACCCCACTGGCGATCGATCCATAAGAATATAAATATATATCAACAGTGCATGCCAAATGTTTTTGTTGCATAGATATAGCAAACACAAGCTATCTCAACTTTAAATACTTTCTTTTTACGGTTTTTTGTTTACCTATTTTTGCAGTTCCATAAAATTTTCATATTTGTGCCATATCACACACTTGAGTTCCCACATGAGTAGAGTCCAGCTGTTTCATACCAGGCCCAAATGAGAAGTGCATTTATCTCTGAAATGTCAACTTCCCTGTATTTTACACACACAGTTTGGACAATGTGGTGGTCCATTTCCAAACCTATAAAGAGCTTTGTTTGTTACGAGCCATAAAACTATCAGCGAGATATGAACACGGGCCTGGAGGGACCGGTGAGAGCCGTGCACTGGAGGAAGCAGATCTATTATACGGTTGGCCTTTGGACCAAGGGGAGTCATGGCGGTCAGTCACACATTGGACCCATGAATGAATAAATTAGTTTCCCAGGGACTTGGACTGGGTTCAGCTATAGATTGACAATGCATATAAGGTCAAATATAAAGCATGGTTGTGTAAGAATCTTAATTCCCTTCTCAGCCTCCGCGGGTGATCTCATCCTCTCAAGCTCAGGTCCTCGATCAAAGATCAGAGAATACAATTCAAAACAGCTCTGCTTGTGTTCCCCTTCATGGTTGGGCACCAAAGTACATCTCTGACATGTTAAAGGCATATGAACCACCTCGGGCCCTGAGATCCGCATGGAGGGGTCTCCTGGTGGTTCCTAGAGTCATGACTAAACACGGTGAGGCTGCATTTCAGGTTTATCCAGCAAAGGTGTGGTACAGTCTCTGTGAGGATGTGAGACAGGCCTCAACCCTGACTATGTTTAAGTCCAGGCTGAAAGGACACTTATTTACTGCTGCCAATGGCAATTGACTGTATTTTAACTCATTTTAATATATAATTTGAATAAATACATATTTGTATATTTTATATATATTTTGTGCATTGTATTAATGGATTTGTTTTATTGTTTTTATTGTGTTTTTATTGTGTTTATGGTGTTGCTGTGTGCATAAAATGTGCTGTATAAATACATTTGCCTTGCCTATAACTGAATTTTATGGCATTAAAGTGTGCCATGATGCTTAGTTGAACATCAGTAAAATTGTTAATTGAAGAGTAAAACAGTATTGTGGTCAGGTCTATTAATTGCCTGATAAAATGTAGGCTTTGACACTAAGATCAAAACTATAGGTCAATTGGAAGCTAAAAGATTGAGAAAAATAAGTTTTATGGTGGCCATTTTGAAAACTCCAAGATGGCTGCCCTCAGAGGTCAAATCCATCTTACCTCCACATCTGAAATTAATGCCTATAATATGTAATTACACTGGTAGAAATGTTATGCTTTCTTTACAAAGTGCACAATTTGTATGCTTAACCGCTCTACTATATAGTGTACTTAAGTATTAGGATAGTGGTTATAGAACTCTGCAAGTGACACAAGCTTCTTTTCACATGTTGTTCTGTTACTCTTTTATTCATAGCATATGATTCTTATTCTGTGGGCTATGTACTATAAAAAAAATCATTGTGTTATTGATTTACACTGGTCACTGTGGTCAATTTCCCTTGTGGATTTGTCTAAGTTTAGTCTTGTCTGGGGTTAGTTTTAAATTACTTGATGTATAAATAGCCACATACTACTGTGTCTAATGTCCTGTTTTGAGACCCAATAGCTGGCTTTTTTTTTATGTCAGAAAGCACACAAATCCTAGGTGAGAATATGTGACCTGCGTGTAGTTTAAGCTCGAGTGTGTGTGGCTTGTGATAGAGCGTATCTGCTGATAAGTGAAAGCAATAACACAGGGGTTTGGGCGATTTCACAGGCTTTATATCCAGAGCAAAGCCATTAGGAATGCTTTAGTGAACTGCTACGGTCAGACAATGGTCCTATGGTAATAAGTAACCGCTTACTCCATGCACTACACAGAGTAATACCATTTTGTCCTGCTTCCTTCGGATGTAATTCCTGTGATACCGCGGTAAAAATTGTGTTTTGGACGGTAACTCCAGATAAACAGCTAACAATCACATCACTGCTTTCAAATGGTACAAATATGATCCGAATCTGTTTCCAAGCCACCTGGAGCACATTTGTAAAGCTATTCAGGAATGAGCCTTTTTCCACTGACAGAAGTAGAATTTGTGGCTTGAACGACACAGTGAATGTTGTGGTGCAATAGAGGCACGCACAGATTTGGAACTCATGCTCTATATTGGCGAGATGCGCTGAGGACAGAGCAGTGAAGCAGAGGTTGCCAGAAAAGGGAATGCTGTTGATATTGCTGCATTGTCGATTATCAATTGTACTGAAATTGTCAGCAGAATTAGTCAAGCTTGATTTTAATTATCATAACTGCCTTTTATAGGTTAATTACAAGCGGTTTTCTTCATTATTATTAGTCCGAGTGGAGTGAGAGCCACTTCTGTGTGTTTTACAACGTCTAATGACAAGTTGTCTGTGTTTGATTGAGCAACAAAAGACACAGCTGAGCTGGCAGGAAGAAATCAGCATCTACCTTAACACTGAGATTAAATATGTCAACTAGTGACAAATGTTGTGCTTGGGTTTTCTTGTACTAACAATATGGATTATTGGTGAATGTTTTCCTTCAATATATGCTCTAAGAATTATCAAAGCAGAGTCGGTTGATAGATGGGACACTTGAGCTGAAAACAAAAGGAGAATTAGTATAATGACACATAGAACATTTCTTCATTTGACCCCCATAAATCATTTTATGGGGGTCAAATATTCCACGCCAGTGAAAAAATGGCCAGTCTTGCTTACGGACACATCAGTTCAGTGTCAGAAGACGATCTCGGTAGCTATTTTATTTTGAATGGAATTATATAAGTGTGACACGGCGCCTGTTGTGTTCCCTCCTGCCGACTGGCGGCACTGCGAGTTTAAATGGCCCATGAGATTAGCTTCCTGTTCCTGTTCCCTGACCTCAAGCACTTCTTGCTTTGTGTGCATCGCTGCTCTGTTCTCAGGTATAGCCCATTCAAACCGTTTTTAATGTACATTTAAAAAGTAGACAAATCCATTTCTTATTTTAGTGCCTCTGTAGAGCGTGTGTGTGAAGGTGGGCTGTAGTAAAAGTTTCGGTTCCAGCTGTTAGTCCGACCGGCGCTAATTTGGTGCTTGTTCTTAGCCTGTGGTGCAGTTGGTTGTTGTAGCTGCTGTGGATCTCGCGTGTCCAGTTTTTTCCGTTCGGACTTGCGGTGTGGGCAACCTAAAAGCGCCAAGCTCTGGTCTACCGAGGCAAGGAACGGTATGTTCACGCCCGCTCTTCCCCATTTCAGATGCAGTCAAGCCCAGTAGCCGCAGCCCTTCGCTAACACCCTGCTAACTTTCATTCATTCCCCACTGCGTATACTGTTACTATGCTCTGTTACTCTTGGTCTTAAAATATTGCTCTCACAATATAGAAAACTACTTAGTAGGCTGCATACATTTAATTCAATGACAATATAAAAAAGACAGAATAAAAGCTGTAGCTATAATTACATTATAAACCAACAAGAGAAAAAGTTACGTAAGTAAGTTAAGTAAGTAAGTGCTTTATTTGTCATTGTACAACCATACAACAAAATGGTGTTCGGGTGTTAGTGACTGAGCTGCGCCGCCACTATGTGTCAACATGGCCAGCATGTTTTTGGAAGTTCGGGGAAACCATAGCACCCGGTAAGCAAATACTAATAAAGGACAAACATTTACTTTTGCCCCTTATACAGTAAAGTCAGGCAGCAAGTTTTCACAAGTTACCGTTTTTGTTTGCTCATGTGTCTTTCAACATGACTTCAACTCCTACCAGTTTCAAATCCCTGTTCAATTCTAGGGTACAGTTTTGGAGACCGCATGGAGTTATTTCTGTCAGTCTGGGACATAAAAGGCACGTATGAATCTTGTCTTCGCTGCCAGCCTGGGGCCTCAGCACAGCCCACTGCCGCTGATCACATGAACTGGAGAGTGTCATCCTCAGGCCAGGACCGCGAGTCAACAAGCACATGACTACTACATTTGACAAAACAGCACACACACGCACACACACGCGCACACACACAATCACACACACTGTAGAGATACGGTACCGCGATACCAAATGCACCTACGAGCGTAATAGCTGGGGGGTAAACACTGTTGTATCCAGGTCAGTGCCAACAAAAAGCCAGTGTGCTGTAAAACATAAATGAAAAGGCAGTTATGGGCATGGTAAGGGGAAAAAAACAACAATCATCAGTCTGTATGATGGGATGGGGGTTATCTTGCTGTGATGGGATGGGGGTTATCTTGCTATATTCAGTAGCCCTGGGGCAGATGGGAGGCACAGTTGGGCAAAACAAGTGCCAATACAGAGAGGAGACAGGATGTTTGTGTCTGTGAGGCTCCAGGGCAATGGGATTGTCACACAGCGTAGGTATAAAGCTCGGCAGAAAGCAGTTTGTGTAGTCATAGACAAAAGAATAAATACTTTTAAATACAATATGGACCAACAGTGTGTCAGTCATTTGCTGCTTTATTCCTATTGGATACTACATTTATCTGAACCATATCGACAAGGTGGGTCTGATAGGAACCGACATGTGCACTGTATAAAAAAAAATAAAATAAAATAAATAAAACACTTTGAGGCAGCAAAACAGTCATAAAAGTAGAACAAGCGATGATGTGATATGGTGTTGTTCCCATAAAAGACCCCAGTTTAGTATTGCTTGCCCTCTGGCCTTGTGTAAACTTGGGTGCTTTGTCTGGTATATCATAACAATATTTACAAAATTCATCCTTCATGGTCGCCCTGATTAGTGTTTCCATGTATCAGTGGCGCTGTGGATCCCTCCACGGGAGCGCGACGTGGCTCAACGCTGTAGCATCGCAGTAGATTGGGTTTGCGGTTCCCTGATGGTCCTGTACATAAGTGTCTTCCATAGATATAATATAATAAGGATCAGCGGGTCCCATTCAGCCCCATTCATTGTAAAGGTTCCCGAGTCCTGTGTGAACCTTAAAGGCCGCTCTGTCTCCTCCTACGCAGCCTGTTAATAGAAATTCCCTAAAACGGCAAAAGGGCGGGAAGCCCTGCACTCGCGGGGTTGGGCGGGGCCTCCACAGAGCTCCAGAGCTTGATTGATAGGCTCTGGAGCCAGTCAATGCACTGAAAATGCTTCAAATTTCCGGGCTTATAAACACAAACCAGCATGGTTACAAATATTTTCCTACCCTAGCATTGTCACATGGGTCATAGCCATTTTTAGAAAAAGAAAAACTCTTTAGAGCCAGGCTTTTAAGCCGTTCTTGGGACGTTTGAAGTCCCATTAGAATCAATGCTCCCAAGTGTCTCTTGGAGTCACCTCTGGCCACCAGGGGGTGGTATTACAGCAATGTCAGCTCCCAACCATGAGGACCACGGTCGTCCATACACAAACTGTCCCTCTGCCAATCCTACACTCCTCTCTCCGCCCCACCCCAGCAGTGACTTTTGTTACACAAAATAAGCATGTTGACGCTATGGGGCGCCAATGTCAAATGCTACGAGTCCGACTACATTTAAATATTTTTTCTCTCTCTCGCCCCGTCCTTTCGGCGCTCCTATGCAAGGCATATATCGCGTATGCCCTTTTTGCGCCACTGGTGTCTTCCCTTAAAACAGCACATGAAAGGTGGCTTTAACAGGTACGTTTCTTAAGTGTAGCTTAGGCCACTTGAGCATACTGTATATGCGTAGTCTGCAACTATAACTAGCACCCACGCTGCCCATTGCTGTCTTGTCTTTCTGCTTAACCTGATGTCTCTGTCTACGATTGGGTCTGTCCAACAGTCGGCGGGGACTTGTTGGAGCACTCTCTGCCCAAATGCTAAATCTGTATCTCATGGACTCAACATACATCTCAGGAAAGGTTTTTAAATACATTCTAATGCACTCTTAATGAACAAAAAACATATTTTGTAACAAATAAATTCTTTAACTAATGGAACACTTGTGCCTTTTGTCAATGGAACTTGTGTGTCGTAAAGCTAAGACTAAAAACCTCAGTCGGCTAAAAACACACCAAATTATATTGTGTTTTATGGTGACATTGACATTAATATTGACACACTACAGTTAAAGTCAATTATCTTAATCTTGAGGTGAGGATGTTGTTCAGAGTCTGCAATAGTTAGAGAATTGGTCCAAGAAAACCCACCAGACACGGAGGAACATACTCCAAACAAACACAAAATCAAACCTGCCTTTTTGCCCTGGATCTATGTTAAGCCCAAAACCTTTATATTGTGAATGTGTATATCTTAGTTTCTTCAAATTCCTGCAGACCAGCGAAAGCCACTTACAGAGAGTCCAATTAGTTAAATTAAGCAGCTTTCTTTATGTTACTAACTTTAAACAAATTGTTATGAAAGCATCTGAATAAGCACATCATTCATCAGCTGGACCCTGTGTGAGAAGGATCATGTTAAATGTGCGAATAATGACATGACAAATGTATTTTCTGCACAAAAGATGGATTGTGAAGCCCACGAGTGGCTTCAAATGTGACTGACCTTTACCCTTCTCTGAAACATGGGACAAACTAAAAGCACAAAGAAAAGGGTCTGTTTTGGAGCTTTGTCCTAAATGTGTTTAGAAATTATGAATTTATTATGATATAATATATATTAAATTATATAAATTTCAGATGTAAAACATTAACTTAATGACTTAATCATCATTATAAGAAAAAGGGTAAATGCAATATAGTGACAAAAAGACAACAGGCTGCATGCTAGCACATGGAACAAGCTAAGCACAAAGAAAACCCATTATTTAGAGCAATTTGAACACTCGTAAAATTTGCCTCAAGTGTGTGAAAAAAATAGATTTAGTAGCTTGTACTGCTTTGCCTGAACCCCCTTTTGATGCCGTTTGTAAATCCATGGCTCAAATGGTTGAGCAGATCCTCCAATAACCAAGAGGTTGGCAGTTTGAATCCCAGCCCCTGCAGGTGCAGAGTGCCCCAGGGCAGCTGTGGCTACAATAGTAGCTTACCATCAACAGGTCTCGAGTGAATGAATAATTACTACAGTAGCACTTTGAGAAACTTGTCACACAGGTTTGTAAAGTGCAATACAAGTGTAAGCCATGATTATTGTAATTATCAAAGATGCATTTTCATTAGATTTTCCTTTCCTTCACCA
The DNA here is from genome assembly GCA_021464625.1 of Proterorhinus semilunaris. NCBI lineage: Eukaryota > Metazoa > Chordata > Actinopteri > Gobiiformes > Gobiidae > Proterorhinus > Proterorhinus semilunaris. The sequence continues at coordinate 13,087,369 of CM038351.1, read as the reverse complement.
GAAAGAGTAATTAATATAAATCCTAAACAATACCTCCCTGTTTTATACCATTGTAAACATAATAGCAAGCATTGATGATAATTCCATAATACCAAATTGTGTTAATCAAAAATCCCTTTTCAATAAATTCTCACTTCTGCTGAAAACATTTGCAGTGCATGTCGTTTTCTTTCTGCTTCATTATCCATATTTTGCTAATTTTAAGTGATGTAAGACACGGGGCAGAAGAAACTGCAGGTTGTTTTAAGAAGAGCCGCTTGGACTGTCTTAGCCTCGAGCGGTCTCATATGATTTCTCAAAGCCAACTTTCTTCTCAGTCATGAGTTAGCATGTTTTCCTTGCTCAAAGCAAGCTCCCAACAATGTTCTTGAGAAGCTATAAACTACTCTATTATGTTTGTGATCGCCGCCTAAATAAAAAAACTTGCTACAGGCGGTTCACATTTCTGTAAGGCATCACAATACATTCATGTCTAGGGAGATTTTATTCAGCATGTCACAAGGGCCTAAGAGATTGCATCCTGTTATTATATGGTTGTCATGCTGATCAATCAACCGACTTAAGCCAATGCCGTGGGATTTTCTGCACATCTGGCAAAATGCATAAAGAACATTGTTATCCTTATATGATCCTATTATTCACTGCAGACAGCAGCATATACTGCCTGGACCTGACGCATGTGGGCACCAACTGTATCTCTGCAGAACTAATGTATAGACTCTTTACCTCTGACCTTGTTGTGCTTAACTATCGCACTGTTTTTCAACCACTGTGCCGTGAGCTATTGTCTGGTGTGCCGAAATGATCCAACTTCACCTAGTGAGTCTAAAAAATATTTTTGGAAAACAAATAAATTATTATCTGCAAATAATGTGCCATTGTCAAGTCTCTGTGCGGTCTAGTGATCGGCAGAGTCACCATGTAAAACTCTTCCACATCAGTAAGTGTCCGGAGGGAGCTCATTTCTTTGAGACAAGAGAATAAGTGATGCATGGATGCGACAGGTGGCGGTGACAGTGGCATTGTGGCTAGCGAGACTATATGGTGTTTCTATCCAAGACACTGATGAGAACCACTTTATATTGTGAATATAGGCTACAGAATTACATTTTGTTACATTTTCTGCTGGTGGTGTGCCTCGTGCTTTTTTTCAATGAAACAAATGTGCCTTGGCTCAAAAAAGGTTGAAAAACACTGAACTATCGGACCCCGAAGCAGAGACTGATCCAGGAAGCAACTTGAACTGTTTATTAAACACAACTTGGAGCCAGGCAATGGTGGCAGGCAGGTGAGGCAGGGAGCTGGCCGACTGGAGCAGGACACCGGAAGGATCTGGGCAGATGGAAAACAGCAGGTGAGTATCTTGAGGTATGCAGAGAAGAGCTACCGAACAGGGCGGAATTATCTGGCAGTGTGGTGCTGAGACATCCAGGTATTTCTACTGTGGTAATGATAGTCACCAGGAGGAGTCAGCCACGCCCCTGCCACACACTGCTCTGCTGCAAAAGAAAAACAACAAGGGGAGGGGGACAGCACACAAGCCAAATCATAACAGACCTACAATTGGGAAACATCGTGATCCATGTGTGGAGATAACTTCTCAGTAACATTTCACCAAATAGTTAATTAGTATAGCACCTAGAGACATCATTTTAAAGTTATAGCCACGCATCTTTATTACACTTTGTGAGTTAGAAAATGCAATATTGATCTAAAACGGCTTAAACAAAATATATAATAGTTTTACTTCCTGGTCTAGTACATGAGCAATAATATGCCCCTCCCACCCATCACCTCTTGGTCCCCTTCACACCACTTGGTGCATGTGGCTGGAGGCAAGTTTTGATGAGTATTTTCACATCGTGATGAGAGGATTAAGTTTAGGAAGAGAGCGAGAGGTTTATACTGTTGTGGTGATTTTAATCTGTAAAGCACTTTATGTTACATTTTGTATGATGAGCACTTTATGAATAAAGTTTGATTTGATATCTAGGAGGTTTTTGGGAGCTCTCGCCGTGCTGCAAAGAATAGCCTCTGGGGACGATTGAAAGATTACGCAAAGAGCACGAGTGGTCCTTTTTTCCAGCTGCAAAACCTCTGCTCTGTTCACAAGCACATATTTAGTTTCACGTGATCGCTACACCTATAACATGCAAAAACAGAATTAGCAGATTTTTAGGCTTACCCACGGCTGCATTTTATTTCAATTAACCGTCACTGATTACAGTTCTCATTTGACTTAAAAAGTGTGCTTAAGTATCATTAACCACATGCACTTTGTACTATTGTGTGATTTATGGCTGTGAGTTTCCGTCCATACTGTAAACGCGTCCTGTCCCTGTCGGACAAATCAATGGTGGTATCTTTAACACGGCTGTTTTAATCTGGACATGAGGGCCCAGTTTAATCCGGGCACTGGGGAACCACACAGAAAATACTGAAACGTGACACCTATTCTGAGGACAGAGGCAAATGATTTTTACAGCAACCGTGTCCAAACGATGGCTACACTCCTGGACCCCAAATCCCATGAGGCTTTGCAGACCACACGGCAACAAGGCATTGCGTTTCACCACGGAGACTGATGTTACATATCAAACAAAGCCAAAGAGATGCTTAATGTAATTGTCCCACACTCACTCGGGCCGCCGAATATATCAAAATTAGATTGCCTCTCACTCTGGCAAAGTAAAACACAATCAAATTAAATTTTCCTCAATAGATTTCATGACTTACGATCTGCAGAGGTCTCAGCCAGTCTTTCCGTATTGTTGAAAGAGATCTTTATTCATCGTTCCAAATTGAACCGGATTTGGTTTCCCCACACAGTTAAGAACGTTGAGATGTCTCTGGCTCATAGTAAGAGCTTTTATTGTATGAAATGTGCAGTCAAGCCCAAGTCAGGCAGGATTTCGTATAAATACAATATGGCTTGAGTTCATAAAAACAGGATCAGATCATCTCCAAAAGTTTAGCTCTTGTAGGGCCTTCCCGCTGTGCAGCACCACGCAGCGGCGTCAGTTATCAAGGAAAGATGATAGGTGAACGAGCCGGAATGGCCAGCCACAACAGTCTTTTTCTATTTTAATTATATTCGTCTGGGACCTCCAAGTACCGATGGTCAAGCAGGGGTTATTTGGGAGGAAAGGTTTTCCTCTGTTATTGAGTGATGCTTTACAAATGAACAACTGCGATTTAAAGCAGTACTAAGTAACTTGTTTACCTTAATAAATCCTTTTCATAGTCCCTCTCGGGGTACTACAAGTGTTGATGGGATGATTGAGGGGGTCTTTCATCTCCCCCTGGTGTCTCTGGCTAGAAAACCACAATTGCAAGTTGGCTGCTCACGGGTCGGAGGCACCAATACACACTAATGGAATCACGAAGAAGAACGGGCAAAGCTAACTGTGGGCTAGCGCCACTTTAAACAGTATTTACAGCCAAGTTTGAGTGAAAAAAATTCTTAATTGGATGTACAATATCCCTTTCTCCCTTTGTCTTTCTGTCAGCGTAGTTTTTACTCTCATGGACAATTAATGAGTAAAAAAACTGCAAAATGCTACGACACCTGGAGTGGCATGAGCTACTTAGTACTGCTTTAACCTTTGTAAAAATGGATTGTGGAAATGATTTGATATGAGTACAGTTCTTGCACTCATAAAGGTAGGAGTGACTGGATGGCGAGGCTGGCACACGTTACCCTTTACTGCATTTGAGACCAGGTGTGAGATGGTTGGTCAATGTGTTGCTATGTGTCGACATGTCTCGAAGGTTTGGCAGATAAATGAGAGGTGAATAAACAGTTGGGGGCAGTTGAGGTGGATCAATGAAACAAAAGGCGTAAAGTGTATCCTGCTTCATAAAACAAGTGTCCGGGCCCCGCCTCCTCCAGAGAGATCTTTATCTTCTGTTACGTATTTTGTGTAGATCAACTTTCACTAACACTTTACCAAGAACTGCTTCAAACGTGCCATTGAATCGATGAAGCATTATGAAGGTAACTTACAGAGAGAGGCCCGCGTGTTTGCACAAGGTCTCGTGACTTAGCGTCTGTTTTTAAAACAAATGCTGAGTCTGACTCACAGTGAGATGAAAAGATACTCTTTGATTTCCTCAGAAGTCACAACTACATTATTCGTTTATTTACTTGGAAATAGTGACACCTGCAGTGTAACCTATAGGGCCTGTTTGGCCTGTTCTTATGAAAACATTTGCATAGAAGTGTAATTTTATTGCAGTGTCCTCTGCTGGAGTTTGCATGTTGTAAAGATAACATTTTCACATTATGCTATCACTGTTGGCTGGACAGCTGCACACCAAAGACAACACATGTGTTCAGGTACAAAATCTGATCATCAACAGGAGGACAAAGACATTCACTGTTGGACTATTGTTTGGTGTGTGGTTCTTGAATGTATTAACCACGAAATAATTTCAGATTTTGTGTTGTGTAAAAGGGCCTAATGACTTTTACGCAACAAAATTAAGATTCAGCTGTACGGTAACAGAACGTTAACTCTTCTGCCTACACACGCCTTAGCTAATTATCTCCCTAATCCGTCTGGTGCGAAAGTAAATTAAAAAGAAGCATATGTGCGCAGCTTTAAACCGTCTTCCACAAGCACAGTTTGGCCCTGAGGCTCCAACTGTTTTGAAACGTAAAAAAAAAAAAAAAAAAAAACAGGCCAAATTTTAACACTTAGTGAGTGAAAGAAAATATAAACATGTGATATCTAGTCAAATAAACACACATTTTTGATCAATGTGGATGTAAAAAAGACAATGTGCTCATTTATAATCCATCCTCCCTATGCATTTCGCAAGCAAAAGCTCTCAACCTTTTCTGAGCAGGAAAATCAATAAAATCCATACATCCATCCATTTTCTTCCACTTGTCCATTGCCGGGTCATGGGGGCAGCTGTTGGAGCTGCCCACATCACATTGCACCGGCCCCTATGGCTCCTCCTGCAGGTGGAGGGTCCACAGAAAGACGGCCTCATGGTTCTAACCGGGCCTTTTGGTCTCTCATAAGGGGCTTCTGAACCGGGAAATCAATAAAATAAAGGTTTAATAGTTTATATTATACAGTGGTATATAATACAGTGGTTCTCAGCTGGTAGACTGGGACCTAAAATAAGCCTTGGAAAGATTGTCAGTTGGTCACGAGCCTTTGCCAAAATAACTGCTGATTTATGATTCTGATAGTTAAAATGCACGACGCAGAGTCAAGAACACTAACTTTAAGGCTATATCCACACGAAGACAAAACGCTTATATTTTCAGAAACTTCCTTTGTAAGCACGAAGCCAGCTCAGTAAATGTGTGCGTCCACATGGATTGACTCAGGTCTGTGAAAACGGTGTAATTCATCTGCCAGGCCTGTGTGTGGCGCTGTGACGCTAACATAGATAATAGAACAAGATGTAGAGGGCGCATGCGCAGTAAACTTGTGTGGAATGTAAACAGTGAAAATTAAACGGATTCAAGGATTTACGATTTACAGAAGAGACGAGGAGGCGAGTTTATTCTTCAGACATAACGGGACTAAAGCAGAAAAACCTGTCAGTGGCCGGACTTTGACTGTCAGTCCAAAAACACAGACTGACACCTGTGGCTCATGTACTGAAGTGGAGCAAGGGGGAGCGGAGTAAAACCATCATAGATCCATGAGTAAAACTCATTCTAAGGTCAGTAGATTATGGATAACAGACTCCACTCTGGTGCAGTGATGTCATCGTTTTAGTAAAAGTTGTGGAGACGTTGTAACAACGGCGCCACGTAAACGGCATTTTAGGATCTGGGACCTAGTTTGGAAAATGTTCGTTTACAGACCTCCAAAACGCCGGGCTTGTTTGGACGATACACTGGATTGATAAAATATCTTTGCGTTTGGTCCTCAGCTTTACTTCGTATGGACAGGGCCTAATTTTACAACGCCGATGTATCCTGGTGTGACCAAGTGCTTAATACAATAAGACTTAGAGACTTTATAAATTGACAAAGAGTGCATTTATTTAGCAATAGATATAATTCATGTTCATGTCGTTTAAAATAGCTGACAGCTGGGGTTAAAATCAACTTATCAATGAGCCATGCTTAAAACCAGGTTGTGCAAGTATTTGGTCATAGAAAGTTGTAGAAATTATATGTACAAACTAAAATCACAGCAAACAAAATAGCCATTAAGAAGGCCCAAAATAAATAAACAAACCAACTCAAGACTCCCAAATAAAAGAACACAACCCAACTATAGCCTAAGCCCAAACAATGGTTGACAAACAAAACCTGAGAGAAAAACAGTGACTGGCTAGTGGCAACTCAGCTGCAACAACTTGGCACTAAAAGAAACAATGATTAGTACAAGTAGAAATGGACAAAGCTTATTATTTGACATAGTTTACAAGTTAATAGTACCTCGGTTCTGGGATCACAATGCATGAACCTTTTGCTCTTGATGAGGCCAGCAGGTGACTAAGACCTGGCATGTGGACAATGACATGCATGTTAGGTTGTACTTTCCTTACTGTTCTAAAGTTTTATTTAGTTGAATTTTACCTTTTTAGTTAGATGCAATCTGCACACAGGTCATCCAATGCTGTAAGCTCTAATGGCTTAGCTGCTCTCTGCTGTAGGGCAACAGTGAAAGGCCCAGACTTCCCACTCATTCCCATTTCAAACCTCTGTCCCCTCCCACCAACTTCCTGTTTCCTCCTCTACCCCTTCACACTGGTAGAGCTGTATCCCCCACCCCTTTGTGTGTGTGTGCTGTGGGTGTGGTGACACAGGTGCAGGGAATCAGCTCTAGGAAACAATCACTCTATTTAAGCAGCAGACTCACACCACTCTGTCTCTCTGTCTCTGGTCTATTCTCGTTCAGGTAACACATAGCCTACTTTCATAAAAACTGTTCACACTTTAACCATTTACCATATTTGGCTTAAAACAAATGTATGGTGCATTTACAACCTCTCTGTCTCTGGTCTATTCTCGTTCAGGTGTGCTGGAAGGGGGATCTACGGGCGTGGCCCTGGGCGGGCCACTGGTTGGTCAGACAGAACTCTGGGTGTTACACCACCCCAGGAATTTCACCTGGAGATTGAACTTATATTGATTGACAAAGTACAAGGCACACAGGTTCGTTATGATGTGAAATGGCAGACCCGGAAGTGTGGCTGTGAGCAGTGTGTGAGAAGTGGCAGCGTGCGGTGAATCGTTAACCTTTTTTTTAATCATCATCTTTTTGGTGATTGACGACAGAAATTTCACTCAAGTTTCTGTTGTATCCGGTTGAGAGAGGAGAGAAAAATGCCCAAACCGACTAGATCAGAGGCAAAGCTACAGGGAGATTTGGCGACGACGGAAGAGGAGTACGTAAATCGAATTACTGATTTACTGGGTCAACAAAAGGACATGTTCAAGGAACTGCTCCATCAACAACAGGAGAACTTTAGAGGATTCATAAAAATCATAATGGAATCTACTAACACCCGTATGAATTTATTAACAAGGGACATACAAGAGCTCAAAACAAGCCTGCAGTTCAGGCAAGGTGAGGTGGACACTCTGAAGGAAGTGGTCCTCTTTTAGCCCTGTAACACAGGCCAATGTCTCAGCTCTGGTAACCAGAATGAAGCCCTCTTTCTGTGTGTCTGATGTTCTGTCAAAATTTTAGATGTCATTGGCCCCTGGGTTATCAATCTGATCAACCTTTCACTGTCAACTGGTGTTTTTCCCAGTTCTTTTAAACACGCTATTGTGGAACCTCTTCTCAAAAAGCCTAATCTGGACCCTATGGAGCTGAAAAAGGACCGGTTTAATCTCCATTACCTCTTTTCACAGTTTGAAGATCCAAAAAAAATTGGGTACACTCAACTGTAAAGGTCCTGATTTACACTTTTACTTTTGGACAATAATGAATTTATTTGTTAAACAGGAAAATCACATTTCCATTTTCAAAGGATAGATGAGCTGCACATGTTCATCTTTGCCTATCATGTGTGTTATGTATGTGATGTTCTGAATTATCAAAAGTCCTCAAACAGGAGAATGTAAACTCTTCGATTACCCATTCCGTTTCATGGGGTTGACCAGCTGCAAACACACATTTACTCTGTCTTCAATGCAGACGGGCTGTGGTTTTTGCCTATAGGCCTATCATTAAGCTCATTGTAAAGCCACAATCAGCCAATGTAATGACAAGAGGTTGGAGACAGAGGAAGGAATCAGCTTTGATTTAAAGGTGTGAACAGGAACAAACAACACTAGGTTTTTAAAGTGCCTTTTACCTTTTTCCAAAGGTAAAAAATGTGCAGAAGAGGGAAATTAACAAGGTAAAAGAGCTTGTGTAAAAAAAAAAAAAAAAAACTAGGTCATGGATTTCAACAGTGCCCAATATACTTTAATATAAGGCTGCACAGTAATAACAATAATAAAAGAAAATCTAAGTGCAATTTGTCTCATTTCATGTATTCATGCACAGTGGGAGGAAAAAGTGAGTACACCATTTGGAATTTCTCACATTTCTGCCTAAAATGTATAAAAAAATGTGGTCTGATCTTATTTTCATCAAAATTACAAGAATGATTAAACAGTGTCTGCGTGAAGTAATACCACCCAAAACATTTACATATTTTCATTGGCCATAACATGTACACATTCACAGGAGAGCGTGGAATAAGTAAGTACACCGCCTGAATCTCACTGAACTGCAGCAGTTTTGTAAAGAGGAACGGTCCAAGATTCATCCTGATCGTTGTGAGCGTCTAATCTGCAACTGCAGGAAAGCAGTTACTGCTGCAAAAAGAGGGTCAGCCAGATATTTAATACAGATGATCACTTACTTATTCCACGCTGTTGTGAATTTCTCAGGTTTTTCTTAAAAATATATTTGAAAAAAAAATTCTATTAATGATAGCAGGTTGCCCCGGCCCTGAGGCAACAAAACCGCCCCACATCATGATTCTCCTGCACCGTACTTCACAGCGGGGATAGGGTGTTTATGAAGGTGTGCTGTTCCATTCTTCCTCCACACATGACGTTGTGTGTTCCTCCCAAACTATTCCACTTTGGGTTAATCAGTCCACAGAATATTTTGCCAGTAGTGCAGTGGAGCATGAGTGGAGCATCCAAGAGCTCTTTCGCAAACCAAGTTAATTGTTTGGGAGGAACACACAACGTTTTCTCTCCAGCCTAAACCCTTTCGGTCGTGTTGTACACTAATTACGTAAATGTTTGTTTAATCTTTAATGGAATGAAATGACCGAATAAATGCTATAGTTAAGAGAAAAATTAACCCTTTTACGGAAATAATGGAATGCATTATGACATTAATAATGCGACAACTGTCATCCCTTGTAGAGTGCGCTTCACTTCCTGGCCTCAAATACTGTGTTTTTAACTTTTTCCCTAGGGTCTTAGTTTTAGGATTTTTGCAATGTGCTAACGCGCCCTCTGACGTTTTTCTATGAAAAAAATTAGGCTTTTGTGTTTTTCGACAATGCTGAGCACTACGCGCTCAATTTTAACATTATACAGAGAAAAATTAACATGAATTTGTATCACACTATATCTGCAAACTGAAGCATATTTTTTACATTTTACTTATCCACAAAGGATAACCTTTGTTTCCTCACTTCTCGCTGAATTATGGAGTATGAAGCCTAGGCGTTAATTCAGCCTGGTAGACAAACTTCAGCATCATCAACCTCCAGCCAATGATCGCTCCTGAAAGGTCCACACCTTCACATCAGCGTCAGAGCCGCACCTCCATAGCAGCCAATCATTGCCATCGGTCCCGCTTTTAAGCCCCAGCAATCATGATCCGTTCGCTTCCCAGCTGCGCTGCGACCCGCCTCCACCCCATCTCCGCCTCTTCCGTCCATGGCTTCTACCCGCGCATTCTCCACGGATCTCCTACACCACCACCAGTGTCCAGGCTCCGGGGAAGACATCCCTAACTCCAAGCTGTTTACCTACACTGACTTATACATCGATGTCTACCGCCGGGGTCTGATCGCCAAAACTAATACACATGTCAATAAATCTCCCTAATCACTGCTTTCGTCTGTGTGAGTCTATCCAGGTTGAATTAACATTTATCCATCAGAATAAAATGGGACGTTCTGGTCATCGCTACGGCAACACCGTGAAAAATATGGCATGGGTGTCATTGACTTTTCTGATCGGAACGACCAAATAGAATTGTGTGCCAAATTATTTTAATTTTTGTAAAAAGTAAAATTTGTACTCTCCATATAATTCTAAGGGGTGCGATAGCGACCAATTTGAATTTTGCCAAATTAAAGTGTTTAGGACTGTGACTTTAACAACTGATAACAAAATGATGTCCTGTGTATGTGCACACTGCTGTCCAATTACAATGTTCGTTTTCTGATACATGTGCACAGAACATGCACGACGGGAGTGCGTTAGTGTATGTTTGAGAGGAGGCGAGTGCTTCGCGCTTGTTTTGTGCGCTCCGCACATCGATACGAATTCAAGAGCCCCTTCGCCAGCCCTGATGGCGCCCTGATGGCGCTCGGGCCTAATTAAGTTAAGTTGTCTAAGCAGGTGCAAAAGTAGGCTTGTGTAATGTACAACAAAGGACTTTTACTGCCATCGGAGTCACTAATGAGGACACATAAACACTGGGGAACAAAGCCACGGACAGAGACTGTGTTAGTAACAAGTGGGAAAGATCATTTTTCTGGTTTCTTTTAATTGAAGCTCTTTCGTTTTCCGTAGACAACACTTTCTATAAAAGGACACCTAGGGCCCGCTAAATTGCTTGTATTTTTGCCATTCTTTTGTTTGACAGAGGAAGTCCGAGATTACAGGTTGTTGAGGACCTCACACTATTCTCTATTCTCAGTCTCATAGTTTCCTACAAGATGCTTTGCCTTAATCTGTAGCAGCCAGTCTCTCTGAGAGAGGAGTTTTTCCAATTCGGCATTACCCAAATCTAACCCCATTGTGACTGAAGCTTACAGCCTATAGGTCTGTAACGCCTCATTAAGCGCTTTTCACAGATACAATCACAAAGTGCTGTACAGATTTGATAAAGATTTGAAAGCAAAATTGATCTTAACAAATCTTTTTCCACGCAGTGTTGCCGTCACTTTATAGACTTTTTTCATCATCACTCTTCTGTCGAGCATGTTCGAGCACAAGGATGTCCATAAGTGCACGTGGCACCAGGACACCCTAGGCAGGAAGTCGATGATCGACTTTGTAGTTGTGTCATCTGATCTCCGGCCGCGTGTCTCGGACACTCGGGTGAAGAGAGGGGCTGAGCTGTCAACCGATCACCACCTGGTGGTGAGCTGGATCCGCTGGCAGGGGAAGAAGCCGGTCAGACCTGGCAGGCCCAAACGTGTTGTGAGGGTCTGTTGGGAACGTCTGGTGGATCCCTCTGTCAGTAGGGTCTTTAACTCCCACCTCCGGAAGAGCTTCACCCAGATTCCGAGGGAGGTAGGGGACATGGAGTCCGAGTGGACCATGTTCTCCTCCTCCATTGTCGATGCGGCTGCTCGTAGTTGTGGCCGTAAGGTCTCTGGTGCCTGTCGCGGCGGCAACCCCTGAACCCGGTGGTGGCGCCCGGAAGTAAGGGATGCCGTCAAGCTGAAGAAGGAGTCCTATCTGGCCTTGTTGGCTTGTGGGACTCCGGAGGCAGCTGAGAGGTACCGGCAGGCCAAGCGTGCTGCAGCTCGTGTGGTCAAAGAGGCAAAAACTCGGGTCTGGGAGGAGTTTGGAGAAGCCATGGAGGAGGACTATCGGTCGGCCTCGAAGAGATTCTGGCAAACCATCCGGCGCCTCAGGAGGGGGAAGCAGTGCTTCACCAACACTGTTTACAGTGCGGGTGGGGAGCTGCTGACCTCGACTGGGGATGTGGTCGGGCGGTGGAAGGAGTACTTCGAGGATCTCCTCAATCCCACTGTCACGTCTTCCGATGAGGAGGCAGAGGCTGGGGACTCGGAGGGGGGCTCGTCCATCACCCAGGCTGAAGTCACCAAGGTGGTTAGAAAGCTCCTCGGTGGCAAGGCCCCGGGGGTGGATGAGATTCGTCCCGGGTACCTTAAGTCTCTGGATGTTGTAGGGCTGTCTTGGCTGACACGTCTCTGCAACATCGCGTGGCGGTCGGGGACAGTGCCTCTGGATTGGCAGACCGGGGTGGTGGTCCCCCTCTTCAAGAAAGGGGATCGGAGAGTGTGCTCCAATTACAGAGGGATCACACTTCTCAGCCTCCCTGGTAAGGTCTATTCCAGGGTGCTGGAGAGGAGGATCCGGCCAATAGTCGAACCTCGGATCCAGGAGGAACAATGCGGTTTTCGTCCTGGTCGTGGAACACTGGACCAGCTCTATACCCTTCATCGGGTGCTCGAGGGTTTGTGGGAGTTCGCCCAACCAGTCCACATGTGCTTTGTGGACCTGGAGAAAGCGTTCGACCGTGTCCCTCGTGGTGCCCTGTGGGGGGTGCTCCGGGAGTATGGGGTACGGGGCCCTCTACTAAGGGCTGTCCGTTCCCTGTATGACCGTAGCAGGAGCTTGGTTCGCATTGCCGGCAGTAAGTCAGACCTGTTCCCGGTGCGTGTTGGGCTCCGCCAGGGCTGCCCTTTGTCACCGGTTCTGTTCATTACTTTTATGGACAGAATTTCTAGGCGCAGCCAGGGGCCGGAGGGTGTCCGGTTTGGGAACCTCAGAATCTCATCTCTGCTGTTTGCAGATGATGTTGTTCTGTTGGCTTCATCAAATCAGGACCTCCAGCGCGCACTGGGGCGGTTTGCAGCCGAGTGTGAAGCGGCCGGGATGAGGATCAGCACCTCCAAATCTGAGGCCATGGTTCTGCACCGGAAAAAGGTGGCTTCCCCGCTTCAGGTCGGTGGGGTGTCCTTGCCTCAAGTGGAGGAGTTCAAGTATCTCGGGGTCCTGTTCACGAGTGAGGGACGGATGGAGCGTGAGATCGGTAGACGGATCGGTGCGGCGTCAGCAGTGATGCGGTCGCTGTATCGGACTGTTGTGGTGAAGAGGGAGCTGAGCCAAGCGGCAAAGCTCTCGATTTACCGATCGATCTACGTTCCCACCCTCACCTATGGTCATGAGATCTGGGTAATGACCGAAAGGACAAGATCGCGAATACAAGCGGCCGAAATGAGTTTCCTTCGCAGGGTGGCTGGGCGCACCCTCCGAGATCGGGTGAGGAGCTCAGTTACCCGGGAGGATCTCGGACTCGAGCCGCTACTCCTCTACGTCGAAAGGAGCCAGCTGAGGTGGCTAGGGCATCTGTACCGGATGCCTCCTGGTCGCCTCCCTCGGGAGGTGTTCCAGGCGTGTCCTATTGGGAGGAGGCCTCGTGGAAGGCCCAGGACACGCTGGTGGGACTATGTCTCCGAGCTGGCCTGGTGTCGCCTCGGGGTCCCCCCAGAACAGCTGGAAGAGGTGTGCGTGGATCGGGAAGTCTGGGCATCTCTGCTGAGACTGCTGCCCCCGCGACCCGGCCCCGGATAAAGCGGAAGAAAATGGATGGATGGATGGATGGCACTCTTCTGTCACTCTTCTGTCACTCTTTTGTTGCATTTTTGTCATTTTTATGTCACATTTTTGTCACTTTTTTGTTGCATTTTCATCACATTTTTGTTTCTTGTTTGCCACTTTTTGTATCACTTTTTTGTCGCTCTTTTGTCGCATTTCATCCACATTTTTGTTGCTGTTTTTTTGCTTTTTAAGTGTCACCTTTTCATAACTTTTTTGTTGCGTTTTCGTCACTTTTTTGTCTTGTTTTTGTTGCTGTTTTGACGACAAAAACTGCTTTTTGTTCAAGAAGCTTTGAGATTTGGGTAAAGCCAAAATTGTGTTTGGTACAAGTGGGGGTTACGAGGTTAAAGATTGTGAGATAATTAAATGTGGGCTATATCGGGCTCAACTTAAAATATATTGTCTCCTTGTGTTAAATCGCAGAAGTTGGTCTGTGTGCGAAAAAATGTAGAATGGCCTCCTTCACCCTTTTGAACATTAAAGTGATGTCCTTTGTGACATCACTTTGTGTCACGTCCTTTAGTGTCACGTTCTAACCTCCAGACTTCCGTGCCACCATTAGGCCCAATAACAGAATACACAAAAACAGACCACCGATAAAATACTTTTCACCCGATGCCTCCGCAACAAGCCGAGGTTCACCGCGGTCCACAGTACACCGCAGAAAAAAACTATTTGTACCCCACAGCAACAGATACAATGAAAACAAATGGGTATTTCCCTTATTTCTTTTCTTTAAGCGGTTAGCGTGTTGCATATTATAATTATTACCCTCCTCCAGTCAATTCTTAGTTTAGCTTCAGAGTGAGCCTGCATATTTCCATTTCCACATTAAAGTACATTTCAACACAACTCTCAAAATATTTCAACAGACGACCACTTGATGAATTAACACATTTGTTTGTAGGAAAAGCCCCTTGAGATGCAGGATCTCATTTACAAGGGGGTCCTGGACATAAAATGAACAATAAACATTAACAATCACAGTAAACACATTCATAACCATTGACCGTAAAATGAAGAATGGACTTATTGGTCCACTCCTTCCTGTAATCGTCCTATTGACTTTCCATTGAAACATTCTGCTCCCTTTTAAGTCATTAATGAATACAGGCTTGTCATTCTTTCTGACCTCCACATGTTTGTCTAAACATAAGTAAGAAAGTGCTTTATTTGTCATTGTACAAGCGGACAACGAAATAGTGCTCAGGTGTTAGTCCTGAGCCCCTGCGACTGAGCTGCACTGCCACTGAGCCGCTGTGGACGAACCTGACCTGGAGGTAGAGGAAACTGTAGCACCCGGGGGAAACCTGGGTGGCTGCCTTCAGTGCTCCTCTGATCCTCTGAGACGGTGCACTGCCTCCTGAGTTTGTCCTTGTTTCAGAGCGTGGTGTCCTGCACTGGTCAGCTCCTCCACCTCCTCCTCCCTCTTCCTCCTGCGCAGCTCCCTCCGCTCCACCACAGCCTTTGACCATCTTCTGGGATGAGTTTAGCAGATAATCTGTTTTATTCTCCAGTGAAGTCCATTTGCCAGAACAATAGAAGGCATGTGTGGCGTAGAGTCTCGCCCGGATACCTCCTTGTTTGTCCCTTTTTTTGTTTCCTGTAGCTCCTCCTCTGAAGCCTCCACTGTTCTGCAGGTGTGGGGGCTCTGGTGCCTCTGGGGCGGCACGGTAGCACAGCGGTTAGAGCTCTCGCTTCACAGCTAGAAGGTCCCGGGTTTGATTCCCACCTGGGGAGGCCCTTCCCTAGCTTCTGAAGCCATGTGGGATCGGGCAGAGCAATGGCGTTATGGCCCCTTTACTATTTCTATTTCAAACAGTTTATATTGTCAGATCTGTACTGCCAAGTAATTGTAAGCAAAATACGTTGCAACACAGTGATGAAAACCAAAAATATGGCATTTGTAAGTAGAACATTGAAATAATTATCTAAAACATTTGATTCAAGATGATTGAAAACAAATGAATGGTTGAGATAAAGTAGATTGAGCTGGGTAAATTATTCCAATCTGCGGGAGCTTTGCAGGTACATTGAAGAAACTTTATTCACTGCATGAGACTGTTTGACACGTGTTACTGTTTGAATATGTAGAGATCATGATGGTTCCAGTGAGTTTGGAGGAGACATTAGGCATTATCTTCAGTAATAACTCTGCTGAGCTAAGACCAAACCTGGTATTGAAGCCTTAACTCTTGAACAGTAGTAGTAGTGCTGTTTGCAGAAGCATATTTTTTTTGCAATGACCATATACTGTATTTCTGGAGATATACTTTATATTATATGCTGTTATAATTTCACAAATCTACATCTTTGGATTATTAGTCAATAGTTTTCAAGTCAGACAAGCACACGACACATATAAAAGCTCCCTATATTCAAGTGGTGTGGCAGCTGCCTCTTTCTTAGATGTTATGCATTTCTGAGGTTTTATAAACTGATTTAATGCAGATAATGAAACACCTCATCTGAGCCTGTGATGGAAACAGAGGGTTTAACACAAAAAAAACAAAAAAACAACCTTGAGGTCAATTGCCAAGAAATATAAAGCTACCTTTTCCCTCGTCAGCACTTACTGGGTACTACTGCAATGTAGCATCGCTCTAAAATGGATGAGGCCAATGCCACAGTTATTAACAGTTTAAGACATTTCACGAGAAAACGTTATTGATCACATACTAGAGAAATTCACTACATACCAGAATATAACCTGTTATTAAATTAAGAAATCATAATCTGGGGAAGGGCCATGTATTAAATGACACCTGCATCTAGACACAGATATCTGGATCTCCTCAGACACTAGACTCGAATCTGCTTCCTATGAACGATTTGTGACATCTTAGCCCCATCTCGTGGAGAGATATGGTAATTACAATTCTCTCCCGATCATTCTGCTGTGTATTTGAGAAAAGAAAAATTAAAGAAGCCTATATTTAGTTGATAAATATGGGAACAATATATTTTACCTCATACAATATGCCCTCAAAGTTTTTACTAGAGTTTTTTCTTTTTCTTTTTTTTTTTACTGAGAAACATATGCTTCACTCTTTATGCAACCTGAAGCATATTTCAAGAAATGACTTAGGCATAAATGTTATTTTGATAACTTTTTGAATCCACATTTCTCCAGATGATTTTCACCAGGTTTAAGCTCATTCACATGAATGTCCTAGAGGAGATAGACAAAGCGCGATTAACAAAAGTCCACACAATTTTTCTAAAATGTAAAATGTAAAATGATGATTATTTGTTTTCACAATAATCAGGTCCCAATCAGAAAAAAAAGTATTCAAGCCATGCAAAAGTTTGTGGTAGAACACACATAAAATATTATTATTTTGTCTTCTATTGTTTATTATTATATTATGTTGAATTACAAATGTAAAAAAATAACATCACATGTTATTTTTTAATTTTTTAAAAATAACATCACATACAAGATAAATAAAGGACTGTGACGTCGCCCGGTATGGCGCAACCGGGCCTCTGCCTGAAAGGACGACGTGGGCCCGCCCTCCTGTGGACCCACCACCCGCAGAGGGATCCGTAGGGGTCGGGTGCAGAGAGGACTAGGTGGCAGTCAAAGGCAGGTGCCTCGACGACCTGGTCCGCGTGCTCAGTTTCTGGCGTTCGGGACATGGAACGTCACTTCGCTGGGGGGGAAGGAGCCTGAGCTCGTGCGGGAGGTTGAGAGGTACCGGCTAGATATAGTATAGTCGAGCTCACCCCCACGCACAGCTTGGGTTCCGGATCCCAACTCCTGGAGAGGGGCTGGACGTTCCATTTCTCTGGAGTTGCCCACGGGGAGAGGCGGCGGGCTGGGGTGGGTTTGCTTATATCCAGCTCAGCCGCCACATGTTGGAGTTCACCCCGGTGAATGAGAGGGTCGCGTCCCTACGCCTTCGGGTCGGGGACAGGTCTCTCACCGTTGTCTCGGCCTATGGGCCCAACATCGGTGCAGAGTACCCGGCCTTCTTGGAGTCCCTGGGGGGGGGTACTAGATGGTGCTCCAACTGGGGACTCCATTGTTCTACTGGGGGACTTCAACGCCCACGTGGGTAACGACAGTGAGACCTTTACGGGGGTGATGGGGAAGAACGGCCTCCCCGATCTGAACCCCAGTGCTGTTCTGTTATTGGACTTCTGTGCTAGTTACAGTTTGTCTATAACGAACACCATGTTTGAGCACAAGGGTGTCCATAAGTGCACGTGGCACCAGGACACCCTAGGCAGGAGGTCGATGATCGACTTTGTAGTTGTGTCATCTGATCTCCGGCCGCGTGTCTCAGACACTCGGGTGAAGAGCTGAGCTGTCAACCGATCACCACCTGGTGGTGAGCTGGATCCGCTGGCAGGGGAGGAAGCCGGTCAGACCTGGCAGGCCCAAACGTGTTGTGAGGGTCTGTTGGGAACGTCTGGTGGATCCCTCTGTCAGTAGGGTCTTCAACTCCCACCTCCGGAAGAGGAACAATGCAGTTTTCGTCCTGGTTGTGGCACACTGGACCAGCTCTATACCCGTCATCGGGGCTCGAGGGTTTGTGGGAGTTCGCCCAACCAGTCCACATGTGCTTTGTGGATCTGGAGAAAGCGTTCGACCGTGTCCCTCGTGGTGCCCTGTGGGGGGTGCTCCCTCTGCTAAGGGCTGTCCGTTCTCTGTATGACCGCAGCAGGAGCTTGGTTCGTATTGCCGGCAGTAAGTCAGACCTGTTCCCGGTGCATGTTGGTCTTCACCAGGGCTGCCTTTGTCACCGGTTCTGTGCATTACCTTTAGGGACAGAATTTCTAGGTGCAGCCAGGGGCCGGAGGGTGTCCGGTTTGGGAACCTCAGGATCTCATCTCTGCTGTTTGCAGACGATGTTGTTCTGTTGGCTTCATCAAATCAGGACCTCCAGCGCGCACTTGGGCAGTTTGCAGCCGAGTGTGAAGCGGCCGGGATGAGGATCAGCACCTCCAAATCTGAGGCGATCGTTCTCCACCGGAAAAAGGTGGCTTCCCCTCTTCAGGTCGGTGGGGAGTCCTTGCCTCAAGTGGAGGAGTTCAAGTATCTCGGGGTCGTGTTCACGAGTGAGGGACGGATGGAGCGTGAGATCGATAGACGGATCGGTGCGGCGTCAGCAGTGATGCGGTCGCTGTATCGGACTGTTGTGGTGAAGAGGGAGCTGAGTCTGAGGCAAAGCTCTCGATTTACCGATCGATCTACGTTCCCACCCTCACCTATGGTCATGAGATTTGGGTAATGACCGAAAGGACAAGATTTTGACAAGTGGCCAAAATTAGCTTCCTTCGCAGGGTGGCTGGGCGCCCCCTTCGAGATCGGGTGGGGAGCTCAGTTACCCGGGTGGAGCTCGGAGTAGAGTCGCTGCTCCTTCACGTCAAAAGGAACCAGCTGAGGTGGCTAGGGCATCTTTTTTGGATGCCTCCTGGTCGCCTCCTTTGGGAGGTGCTCAAGGCATGTCCTATTGGGAGGAGGCCTCGTGGAAGGCCCAGGACACGCTGGTGGGACTATGTCTCCGAGCTGGCCTGGTGTCGCCTTGGGGTCCCCCCAGAACAGCTAGAGGAGGTGTGCATGGATTGGGAAGTCACTGCTGAGACTGCTGCCTCCGCGACCCGGATAAAGCGGAAGAAAATGGATGGATGGATGGACAAGATAAATACATTTCTTTCTCCAACATGGTTTTTAGCCATTGTGGGAAATGTATCAACTCTAACTCAAATATAACAACATTTAGCCATTTCACATTCTTCTTTCTTCAGGTTTGGTGCAGGACAATCACTATTTACATTCTAGGTCCTTGTATTAAGTTTTATTGGACTAGGCTGTAGACTTTATTGTCCCGAAAGGGGAAATTCTTTTTCATGTAACACAGTGAATGTTTGACACAGAAACAGAACCGACTTACAGAGAAAACTCAGTGGGGCCTGCTTTCAAGAAATGTGATGTCTGGGGGGAACAGGCTTCTTCTTATACAAACCCTCTTGCATCTGAGCTCCCTGTACCTCTGTCCTGAGGGCTGAAGTGTGAGTGGAGTCCTGTGCTTTGGAGAGAGCAATTACTGTAATCATATTAATGTTAAAAGATTCAAGTTCATTATAAATCTTTTATTGAAATATAAATCATCTGAATGTACATGTCTTGAAATACTGAAGCATATAGTAAAACATAGTATTGGGCCATTACTTGCAACTATCAACACTGTACCGTAAACACACACACCGAACATTCACATCCGCTTTTTTACAGCTCTAGCTTTTCATAGCTTTCTGTCTAATACTATTTGGCAACATCAAAATCAAAATGGAAGAAAATAAAAAGTGCAAGAGTTGATTGCAGATTACATCACATTGATAGATTTCGAGGCAGTGGCGTAGCTGGTCTAGTAGCTGGTCACCTACAAAAAGAGTACACAAAATACTGACACCAGGTCATTGCTAGTACCTTAAAAAAGTAATAGGCTTTGGTCCTTCAAAAATCTGTGATGAAATTCCCTCGTGAATGGTCTAGTAAAGCTAACATTAGATGGGTGCCGGAGCTGGATATGTGCTGTACAAAATACTTGTGTAGTGTAATCCCAATACTCATATAAAGGAACTCTGGAGATCTATTTACAATACAATCACATTTCATTTGGGAAGGTCCGTCGCACGCTGATAGCAACCAATTGGGGCTCTGCATTTGAGCAAAAAAGGTGGAGACACAATGCGAAGAAGCTTACAAAGGTATTTTTCATAACTGTACCTTCCTGTACCTACTATCCAAAGAGCTACGGTCAACATGTACTCAGATAATACACAATGAAGTACAAAAATAAATCAAAATACTACACTTTGTAGCAACTAGAAAAAAAATACAAAATAGTCCAAATGTTGTGCTTTCAAATTCTACCCTTTGCTACTGATTGTGCCAGCATCATGTGATTCTTAAGGCAGGTCGCTGCAAACAGAGAGATTTCAACCTGCTAATATCGCTCCAATAGTGCATCTGTAGTGGTTTTCTATGGCTGATAAGTATCTTCTTTCATTTCATGTTTCATTTGTCCCTTTTTTGCTTATATTGCTGTTGACAAAATGCCCAATACAGTAAAGCTCTATCGCACAAAAGTCAATGCATTTTCCCTTACTCCTAGCATTAATCTGGTCAGACTTCTGACTTTGAGTCAACACTGTGTCTCAGTTTATTCGCCGTCACTCCTCCAAGCCAGCAGGGAGCAGTGTCCAGGGAGGCGTGAGGAGCGTGTAGCGTACAGTCATCACACGCCTCGTCGGGACCGTAAAGTGGTTTCCTCTGAAAAAAGTCTACTGTGTGGAAACAGTCTTTTGGAGTCTTTGGTCGTCCCTTAAGGTTGTGGTCACAGGAAGCTATCCTCTACCAGGTCGCTACAGACTAGACACATTTCGTCCAAAAGCGTGATGTCCTCCAACGTCTCGCCCTCGCGCTTGGCTAAAGTCGAGCTGCTGGAGCCCGTCTCAATGGCGCTTTCTTCGGATGTCTGAGAACTGCAAAGTGGAAGAAGAATACAGGTTTAGTTCAGAGTCTGCGGTGCATGAAGTTACTTACTGCCCAATACATGGGAACAATTGGATGAAATGACCCAGGATTGGTTAAAATAGTTAAGGTTTACTCTTTATGCCTGTCCCAATTAAGGCTAAAATGAGACACAAAGAGTGTACACGTTGTGATCAAGATGGTTTAAGCAGGAATAGGGTGACCTGACATCCAAATTTATCCGGGACAGTCCCAGTTTTGAGCCCTCTGTCCTGTGACCCGTAGATCTCCACACAACCATTGACTTGTCCCAGTTTTCCCTCAGTGCCATGGCCAAAGCAGGGTTTTCCCTTGAAACCTTGGGAATTTTTGGCCATATGTGCGTCACACATAAAGTTGTCATGGCAACTGAGCCCATTCAAAAGCTGGGAGGTCTCTAATCTCACTGCTGACTGGTCAATTTAATTGACAGTATTGCTGGGTTTCAGGTGGCATCACAGCGTTCTAAAGGCCTATAATATTATATAGAGGTACAATTATTTTGTTGTTGAGACATTTTTGGTCTTGTACAGAGAGATCATGGACCCATCCATCCATTAAAACATCCATTTTCTTCCACTTTTCCATTCAAGCTGTTGGAGCTGCCCATATCACATTGCACCAGCCACTATGGTTCCTCCTGCAGGAGGTGGGTCCACAGAAGGACGGCCTCATGGTTCTAACCAGGCCTGTTGGTCTCTCATCAGGGCTTCTGATCATGGACCCAGTGACTGATATTAATGATCATTTTTGTAATTCATACATTTTCTTTTTAGATACGACTTGTGAAAGTGCAATGCAGTTAATAGGAAAAACTGGCTCCTGCACCCCACTGGGTCCGGGGACATCATCACATTCTAGAACCTGCAACCCAGCATTACTTCCAAAAAACTGTTTTTAATTAGTTTTACCATACAGTTTTCCCTTGTGTTCCTGTTTTTAATCCGAAAATCCGGTCACCCTAAGTAGGAATAAAATGCGTCTTTCCACTTTACGCCATGATCCCGCCCCCCGCATTGTTCTAACTTTAACCAAATCCCTTTTCCTAACCTTAAACATTTATAAAACGACAATA
Organism: Proterorhinus semilunaris; assembly: GCA_021464625.1. Taxonomy (NCBI): domain Eukaryota; kingdom Metazoa; phylum Chordata; class Actinopteri; order Gobiiformes; family Gobiidae; genus Proterorhinus; species Proterorhinus semilunaris. Next base: position 13,065,238 of record CM038351.1, on the reverse strand, counting down.
TTAACTTAATAAAGCCAACTGGTAAAGCTGCATTTGGAGTGACATCCAATGAGAATTCGCTGGGGCGTGGCTTATGGCTTAACTTGGTTTAAAATCGAAATGGGGCGAATAAAACAACTAAATACATTTTAAAAAACAATTGAGGGCTTCAAAGGGACTCACTAAGTTGTGATCTATCTACTACTATAATGGTTTTGATATTTTGAACTTCCCAAAATTCCTTATTGGGTGCTCCTCTTAATTGCCACCAAATAGAGCCAAGCAAACAGCCAACAGTTTGAAAATCCCTGTTCAAATGGATCCGGGTGCACATATTTGCAATAGTGGCCCGTTACCTGTGCCTGTTCCTCTTGCCGTACTCGTCATCAGATATGGGGTCCAGGTCGGGGAGGGGGATGATGTAGCCGCTGTCCGAGCTGAGGCGCTGTTCGTCGAAGCCGCTCTCCCGGTCTTTGAGTTTGCCCTGGTTCTTGTACGTGATGCCGATATAATCGTCGCTCTCTGTGCACATGCGGGTCACAGCCGGGTGGTCGCTCTTCAAGAACTCATGGTTGACTCGCTCATAATGCTGCAAAAGGAGATCAAATAGATATAAATATTATCCTCAAATTCCATTGTTTTTGATTTAAAGAATAATGGATTAGTGTGTTCACGGTATCCAGCTAAATGGATTATTCTCCACACAATATGTTAAATGGTGGAGGATAAGTGAACAGTATAGAGTATATAGAGCTTTGTTATCAATGATATATTTAGATTTATTCCTTATGGCTGAAAACTTTGCAACTTTAGTTTGAATTTTTAAGATGTGATGTTTCCAGCTGATTTTATGATCGAATGTTACACAAAGAAATGTATGTTCATAGACTCTTTCAATGGTTTTGTTGCCAATTTTAACTGGTAATTGTACATTCATTACACGTTTTCCAAAGAACATTACTATGGTTTTCGTAATGTTTAGAGACAATTTGTTTACGCAGAACCAATCTTTCAATGTATCCATTTCTTCTGTAATCTCGATCACCATTTGCTGTAAGTCTGCACCTGAGAGTAAAATTGTTGTATCATCTGCATCATGTTAAATGGATTAGTACTCTATTGGACTTGTTGGTCAGAATAATTGCAATTTCATGGAAGAACATTTTTTGAGCCTCTGCACGGCCCTGGAGCATGGGTTTCTCTGTGCGGTATTTACCAGAGTGTGGGCAGGCATTTTGAGCATGGAAGAGGGAAAAGAGTATGAAGCATGCACAAATGAACTGGATTTGAAGTTTAAAGTGGATTTTGTCTAATATTGAGCCATGTCAATATAAGTCTGATTCACACAGCGTTAAACGTACAACAAAGTAGCACTTGTAAACAAATGTAGGAAGGGAATTCAGGTCTAGTCCTCTTTTGAGCTGTGGCACATCAGGCATTTTCCTGCCAGCTGCTGTAGACTGTGATTTAACCTGGAAATCACACATGCATCCCGCCTGAGGTGCTAAAATAGAAGCGGGTGCTGCTCTGGCTGCAGGGAGGAGGGCTGTTTGAGTGCCATGTGGGCTTTTAATGGGATCATTAAGGTTTGGGAGGTGGAGGCGACAACTGGGTTGCGTCATTACCTAGATTGAAGCGGGCCCACTGAGACATACAGCTGCACTTGTAGGCTTGGGTTTTACAGAAACGTAGATCTGCTAAACCACTAAAGGACTCCAGAACAACTAAAGCAGGAAATTGGGAGGTCTGAGCTGTTTATTTTCAACCTGTTTTGCAATGAAGTCAATTTCAACTGCCCCCTTTCATTTGGAGGTTTCCACAATGAGTACGAAGCATGGAGTGATCTTAGAGGTTTCTGCACCCGTGCCCAATGTAATGCACACTTTTTCCATTTATACAGGCTTGGGACTGCCACATACAGTATTAAAGTAAGACATGACATTTCAAAGGCTTGAAGAGTCGGCATGAGATTTGGACATTGAAAGAAAGAGGGTAAAGGTGTGGTTCATGATATATGGTGGGATAAGCATTGCACCTTCCTTCAAAGGGGCAGTGGGCAACTCATCTCAGGATCTTGAGCTAGGTTTGGTTAAGACAGAAGGTTTTAAAGATGATACGGAAACACAGAAAGAACACAGAAAGTATTTCCAGCCACTGATGCCACTGGTATTTCTCATAAAAATAACCTAAAAAAATATTTAAAAACATATATAAAAAATAACAGTGCAACCTTAAAAACATAAAAGCTGAAGAGATGAACTACGTCACTAATAGAGAGCTTTCCACCTGAGGGTAATGCTTTTAAAAACATACTCTGCGGTAAAGAACAGAATGTTTTCGATCAGATGTGCTGGTAAAAGCAAAAGCAGGTGTGGGGGTAACGGGTCATAGGAGGACTCACTCTCTTGTAGCTGGAGGGGAGCAGCGCCGAAACGGTGTCACTCAGGCCCAGGAAGGACGGCCTCTTCTCCGGTTCACTGTTCCAGCATTTCATCATCACCTCGTACCTACAAAAAAAACAAAACCATAAGAACAGGAACGGAACGACCTGTGCCCAGTAATTTGACTGTGACGCACAGCAGCAGCACTGTGCACTATATTCTAGTTCAAACACGGGTCTGACGCTCAGGGGGGTTTGCATTAGACATACGTGAGAAAAAAAACTTTTATGTGGATCTAAACAATAGTGCAGTGTTGGTAAAGTGCATCATGCGGCTGATCACGTACACATCATGTGGAGCGTGCTCGGGCTTTGACATCCTGTAGCCGCTCTTGATCTTGTTGTAGAAGCTCGAGTCGACAACCATCCCTGGGTAAGGGGTGCCCCCTGTAGGCAAAAATACATCAATTTGACATTTTGAAGTCAAGGATTTGGCCTGATTTTGGCGATGTTTTAAAACTTCAAGCTCACCTAAAGAGAAGATTTCCCAAAGGAGGATGCCATAGGACCAGACGTCACTAAGAGTTGTGTACAGATTGTCAAAGATGCTCTCGGGAGCCATCCACTTTACCGGGAGGAAGGTCTGGCGTTTGCAAAGTAAAATAATTAATAACCTCTACACGCTACAGCAGAAGATAATGTAACAACATTCAACAATACTGCAGACTTACGCTTCCTTTGGACACATAGTTGTTGTCGTGCATGATGTCCCGGGCCAGTCCAAAGTCACAGATCTTCACAATCTTGCCCTGGGATAGGAGCACATTTCTGGCAGCCAGGTCCCGATGCACACACTGGAGAAAAAAACAAAAACACCTGTAAGATTTGGTTCTATGGATGCACAATTTAGGAGAAATTATTGTAATCAACCTCTCAACTCCCACCTGAACCCAAATCTAAAAGCTTCTTGAAAAAAAGGGTCAAAATAGCGGAAAAAATGAGATGAAAATGCAACAAAAGAGTAACAAAAACGTGACAAAAAAAGATTAAAAAGTGACAAAGATGTGGGACGAAAACGCCACAAAAGAGCAACAGAAAAGAAGAAAAAGGCAATGAAAAAGAAATGAAAATAAAAGTCCAAAAAGTGAACACGGCAACGCGAGGAAAAAGATCTGTTCAGATGAGTTTTGTAGGTCTTAGCTTTCAAATGAGGCATTACACTGGCCTATAGGCGGTCACCTTTTAAATTGAGTGAAAATGAACTGGAGAAAATGCACTCAGTTTAGGTGGGGGTTAAGAGGTTAACATAACACATCCAAGCGTTATATAAACCAATACAATTCTACAACAATGGCTTCTTCTTATGCATTTTATTTTCAGTGAATGAGGTTGAATCAAAGCCTCTAGTCCAGTGTTTTTCAACCACTGTGCCGTGGCACACTAGTGTGCCGTGAGATATTGTCTGGTGTGCCTTGGGAAATTATCCAATTTCACTAGTTGGTCTAAAAAAAAATTTTTGAAAACAAATTAATTATTATCTGCAAATAATGTGTCTGTGCTGTCTAGTGATCAGCAGAGTAATCATGTAATACTCTTCCATATCAGTAAGTGGCCGCGGACAAGAGAATTAGTGATGCATGGATGCGACAGGTGGCATTGTGTTCAGCGAGACTATACGGTGTTCCTATTCAAGACACTTTGATGAGAACGACTTTATATTGTGAAAAATAGGCTACAGAGTACATTGTTTTTTTCATTTTCTGCTGGTGGTGTGCCTCGTGATTTTTTCAATGAAAAAAATGTGCCACGGCTCAAAAAGGTTGAAAAACACTGCTCTAGTCTATGTCCCAACAGCGACTGCATATTATTATCCTCTATTTCCTTCATTAAGACGACCTTTGTGTAAATGCCAGCCGTCGCCTTAGATGTGACCAATGGGTATGTCACCAGTGGGTATTTAAGTATAATAAGTATGAAGCTTCTGGCTGTAGCTCTCGTCTTCCTGCGCTGCTAAATCGAGGCTGTGCCCCTGCTTATCGCACCACCGCTGGCTCCTTTGGCAGACACAGCTGTCATCACACATGGCACAGATTCACAAGCAGCCCGTCGACAAGCCGCGGGTCCTCCCTGGCATGTGACCGCCTCTGCCACAAAGTCCACATTCATCCATCAGCATTTCCTTCACCCCGGGTGCTGTAGCTTCACTTACATTTTTGGACGCCAGGAACTCCATGCCTTTGGCCACTTGGTATGTGAAGCTGAGCAGATCGGTGGTGGTGAGGCCTTCGTTCATGTCGTCAGTCAGCAGGATGTCAATCTCGCTCTCCCCTTTATAAAACAAACTCCGAGTTAGCTACTGTAAATATAGAGGCCCAAACCTGGCTTTTACTAATGGCAGGGAGAAGCTGGGCATTATTATGCATGTGCTACAATTATCCTCCCCGTGTAATTAGAGGGCAGTACTAGGCCTAAACTCTGGCATGGGCGTATCCATCATAGTCCACCAAAACAAAACAGGCATGGAATTAAAGCCCTTCTACCCGATTTCTCTCACTCTCAAACGGTTAAATTTAAAGAAGAACTAAGTAACTTGTTTACCTTTATAAATCCTTTCCGTAGTAATACAAGTGTTAATGGGATGATTAGGGGGGTCTTTCATCTCCCCCTGGCGTCCAGAAAACCACCCTTGCAACTTCCCTGCCTATACAGGCGCAATACACACTATTAGAATCACGAAGAAGAAACTAACAGGCTAACGGGCAAAGCTAACTGTGGGCTAGCACCACTTCAGCAGTATTTACAGCAGGGGTGGGCAATTAATTTTCACAAGGGGCCACATGAGAAGCCTGAATTGACTCGAACTTATTCTGCTCAACTTTATCCGATTGTACATTACACTAAATTGTGCATTTCGAACAGCTGATACCTACTGTTATTATAGGACTATTATTTTTAGCCATATCAAGCCAAGCATGTGTGAGCATCATTATTTAAGTTATTCAACTTCTTATCCTCGTGAACTTTTACACCTTTCATTCAAACACAGCACCTCTGTGTTTGAATGAAATGAAGCAATCCAAGTAAATTTCCCTGGGGGCCAAAACATAAATGGGGAGTGTATTTCCGGGTCCATAAACAAAAAGCTCCAAAATAAAATTATGTTTTAATTGGGAAAATACTGTTGAGGGAACTTTTTTCAATAAAATAATAATAATGAGCCTGACAGGACTGTAGCCAATGTGTAGTTCATATCCTGATCTCTCATTATGTCAGTCTAGTGGCTGGAGTGAGCATTCTTGTAATTTCTTCAATCATAACTCCACACAGCAATGGGCTAGAGACGTACTTTTTTTGACATACTCAGAAATGTATCCCCTACAAGCCGTGGGCCGGATTGAATCATCTCACGGGCCGGATGTGGCCCGCGGGCCGTATTTTGCTCAGGTCTGATTTACAGCCAAGTTTGAGTGAAAAAAAAAAGATCTCCATTGTGTGATTGAGTTGTGGCAAAATGTACACAACTCAATCACACTCCCTTTGTCTTTTCTGTCAGCGTAGTATTTACTCTTACGGACAATTAATGAGTAAAAAAAACGCAACATGCTACGACAGCTGCAGTGGTGCTTATGGGCACTAGGGGCATGAGTTACTTAGTTCTGCTTTGAGGGGCCTTATTCCACTAAATTAATATGTTCCTACTCATTCCTAACTCATCCCAATTCTTCACATAACTTGCAGGGTCACTTTAACAAAAATGGGACAAAACGAATGTGTAAGCTTATAAAATTGATACAAATGTTTTATAATTAATTTATAATTAGTGTTTACAACATATGAAATGAGGAAAACACAAATTTTGTTCCATTATTAGAAATATATATATCTATAAAGGCAGCCAAGTTTGAGAGGCTGGGCTGGTCAGAATCTCAGTTGGCAGTGCGAATGGGCTTTCACTTTCAGTTAAAGGCATGCTAGCATATTGATGGCGCTGTGATGAACACGCTTGTGCACAGAACAACTGCACTTCTGCAGTGGTAGAAGAAATGACTTAAGTGAACTGGATTAATTAATGATTGATTAGGGAACATTATTATACGGTAAAACAAAAGCATATAATATATGTCTCATGACAAGCCAAGACAGCCCAGCAACAAATGTGAAGTAAAGTCCAGTTTCCTCACCGGTGGAGGACTTCTGTGACGGGGGGTGGTCGTAGTTGGTCTGGATGTCTGAGTATTTGGAGGAGCTGCTCATCTCCAGCATCGGCACGTACTGAGTGTTATCCGACTGCTTCATGTCCATGTAATCGCCTTTGCTCTCGAAGGACAGGATCACGTAGCTGTGTGGGAAAACAAGAAAACATATTTGTAATGATAATTCATGTTGATATTTAATGAGTAAATGTGCACATGCCTGCTAACGACTCCAAGGCATTTAACCAAATCTCTAGCGATGTGCTATTATGAATACTATCACACATGCTGCACACAAAGATTTAAAGAACTTTGCCAAAACCAAAACAATGCACGAAAAGTGACCTATTTGTGCTCAGAAATCCTCTCAATTCCCCAGCACTGGCAGAAGGGGAAGCTGAGGTTTGGGCACTAACATGGTAAACCCTAATTCAATTGAATTCTGGTCATTTTGAGGTGTGGTCATAAAGGGATTGGCAGGAGACGCTGTAGTCTCAGTGAAGCTTCTCTGAACGGAGCCAATTAACAGGTAACTCGTACCGAATGCAATTTGGCTGAAATCTGAGGCCACTCCAGACCGGCATTCGATTATCTGAAGATGCCAGACAATTGCTTGAGCGGTGATAGAGTTGCAGATAATAGGGGCCTGTTTGAGCGAGAGACAGGGGCCCAAATTGTTTCAGTGGATGTAATGCTAAAATTTGGTTAAAGGGATCTGAGGTAATCTGTCTGAGGGCGTCTTGTTCCTGTACCTGCTGAGACTAAAACTGTATGAATAATCCTGTGTAAACATTTAAAGGCAAGGTAAATATTTATTTTGTTAATATTTTAGTAAACCTGACATATTTGTGTTCCCAGATATGAATGAGTTTATTTGGACGTGAAGCATTATCTTTGAAGGCAAACGAGATAATCCAGCCTATGTTTAAATCAACGTTGGTTTTACTGATAACAATTGTAATGTTCTTACCCCCCGCCCTAACCGAGCGCATTTGTCAGCATTGCCTGAATCTAAAAACTTCGTGACCGGAGAGCTTACAGCCTATAGGGGACGCCTCATTTGAAAGCTAAGGCCTACACTACACAACTGATTGTAACTTTTTGTCGTGTTTATGTAGTCTTTTGTTGTTTTTTCTGTTGCTTTTTCATGTTTTTTTTAATTATTTTTTTTGCTTTTTTCTTGTGTTTTTGTCATTTCCTTATTGCTTCTTTTGTTGTATTTTCGTCACTTTTTTGTTGCGTTTTTGCTGTGTTTTTGTCCCTGTTTTTGTCGCTATTTTTACATTTTTTTCAAGAAGCTTTTAGATTTGGGTAAAGCCGAACTGGAGAAAATGTGCTCGGCTCAGGTGGGGGTTAAGAGGTTAATTTATTGTTTGTGTGTTGTTTTTTTGTTTTTCAAGATGTTTGTCCCATCAGAAAGCAGAATGAACCCCACAATTAGAGTTGCCAGATTCTACAGCTAAAACCAAGTTGGAAATGAACATAAAGTGACTTTCTCCTACTTTCACAATCAAGTCCGAATTAGAGCGAGAGCAGGCCTTTTTACAACCTTATACTGCTCTATTCAGTCGACTGATGAGAAGTATTGTGATTTGTATCAAGTCAAACGCCAGTGTCAGTGTTCTTTTGTATTGTCGCTAAAGTGAATAAACAGTTGTGTACCTCCTGCTGCTCTCGTCGACCGGGTTGATCCCAAAGATGTCTAGGTCCTTCTTGGTCTTTTCAGTGTTGAGACTGAGGAAGCTCTCTCTGTTCTTGTGCAGATAGTTGACCAGATCTCCGTAGAAGCAGTACTCAGTGATAATGTAGATGGGGCCTAAAGAAAAAACAACACACAGGCGTCAGTGTCTTGGCTGATCTTATCCGAAGCATCAAAAAGACTAAAACATAACAACAACAACAACAAAACTTCTAAACTGCCCACTAAAATATGCAGAATGTCTCCGAATGAATAGCTGGCACCTAAAGCTATTTACCTGACTTAGTACATGCTCCCAAAAGGTTGACAATGTTCAGATGAGGTCCAAGATGGGTCATAATCTTGAGCTCGGACATTAGGGCCTGTTTCTCACTGGAGCGAGCGGTGGCTAGAAAAGGTAAAACACATGTATTTAACTTTGTTCTTGAGCAAACATCACTAAATAGGAATCTTGATCAAATTCAAATACAGAATAAAACTGAAACTGAAATCATAGAAATGTGATCATAGAAAATCACTCAATTAATCCATTTAATTAGGTTCTTTATTAACCTCTTAACCCCCGCCTTAACATGCACATTTTCTCAGTTAAATTTTACCCAAATCTAAAAGTTTCTCAGTTTTCAGCCTATAGCTACAAAACAAATTCATCTCCTTATGATTGTCACGTTTTCATTTTATTTTTGGTTGTTTCATCACGTTTTGGTCAAATTTTTGTGGCTTGATCACAGTTACATTACACACACAAAAACTAAATGTAGCCAAAACGGTAAAAAAAATTAAAAAATTAAAACTTGACAAAATGTGACAAAAATATGGTGAAAACGTGACACAAATTTGACAACATTTTTACAAAAACAGGACAGAAACGTGACAAAATGTGGCAAAAAATTGGACAAAAATGTGTAAAAAAAACCCAATGAAAACAAGGTAAAAACGCAACTAAAACAAGGAAGAATCTTAGATGGGTTTTGTAGGTCTTAGCTTTCAAATGAGGCGTTACACTGGCTGTAATCTTCAGTCAAGAAGCTTTTAGATTGGAGTAAAACTGAAGTTCTCGGTAAAGGCATGGGTTAAGGCGTTCAGTAACCTCCTCGCTTTTTGCCTATTTTTAATCACAAAACTCACAAAAGATTTTAGCTTGAGTTTGGTTCCTCTGTCATACTCACGTTTGAGCATTTTCACCGCCACCTTCATGACGGGCTGCGAGCGGCTGAGCCCGTAAGCCGTGCCCTCCACTACCTTCCCAAACGCTCCGGAGCCCAGTATACGACCTGTCAGTCACACAGGATGAAAGCGCTCAGTAATGCAGACAGCCAGAGATTTACACAAACACATTTAGCCCGTGTTTCCTCATGAGCGACTTCCAAACAGGCCGCGTTTGTCCTTGATTCTCCCAACAAGCCGCCAGACAGACCCCCAAAGTAGATTAGTTTATCACTGCATCACTTCAAAGGCAGAGCTATAGACGTGAGGGCCATCTCAGCAGGAGTGGCTCAGTGATTCAGTAAATAAGCACACGCTTTAATGGGGTTGGTGGAAGTGTCTCACCGAGCACCAGGCGGTCGCGAGGGAACTCCCATCTCGAGTCATAGGGAAGCTGCATGGGATCCACGTAGATGTATTCATGACCATCGGGGCTCACGGACTCGATCACCCTCCAGCGGATCTCGTACCTGGGTTTCTGTGGGGCAAAATACAAAGTGTGTTTAGGACTGTGATGTTTCTCACGATGCCACACAGCTCAAACACTGCTTTAAGATTTTACGTTTGCAGGTTTATTTCAATACAAATTTGGTTGTTTGTGAGAAATGGTTTCCAGTCGAGTAACTGTATAAGGAAGCAGTAGCTCCGTTGCCAAAACATTTTGCCAACAAACTCAAAGGGTTTCCCAACCAAGGGTACAGGGACACCTCGGGGTACTTGAGCAGTAAGCAGGGGGTACTGGGAATGAACGAGATTCAGGTAAAGCGGTATTTAAAAATGTTTTAGAAGGAAAGACCATTTTGATGAACTTTTTCAGTAAAAATTAGTATTTCAGCTTCTTTTTGAATGCAATGCCACTAAATGCTCAATAATCTGAGTTTAGTGGATCACTTTGTACAGATATTAGCAGGATCCTTGAGTCTGGGGGGTACTTAGAGTGTAAAACTCAAGCGGTACGTAAGACAAAGAATGGTGGGAACCACTGGCGTATACTGTGTTCAAGACTCTCTATTGGTCTTTCCCAAAAGTGCGGATGGATGTGTGGTTTCCTCATGGAAAACAGCTCTGAGCGGCGCGTAACATTTTAGTAAATTCAAAAGAAACTGAAGCAAAGGACGTGCCATTTACCTCGCTATTTTGACGCTTTTAATTTTTTTTATTTGGGTACAAATCTAAAAAAATATATATATATATATATATATATAAAAAATCTGGGTTCGGGTTAAGAGGTTAACAGCCCTAAATATGTTATGTGCGCTTAGATTGATTCCATTCATTTAGATTGACTCAAGCATTTAGATCGATTCAAACCTTTTCAAAGCACTGGTTAGATTGATTCAATGCATTAACATACTGGCTGCTTCATTAGAATTGTTTCCCGTTATATTACATGCATGACCAGAGAACAATGAGTGAATGAGTGAATAAATGACAATGGCATTTGCACGAGGGTGACACCAGTACCTGTTTCCATATGACAACCAACACAATGAGTGCGATGATGACAATGACCAGCAGCACCAGCACAGCGGCGGCTACAGTCAGCTCGGGGTGAGGACCTGTTTAGGAGCAAGAGCGTCCATGGTCAAAACACTTGTACGGTATGTAAAATGGTGCTTTAAACTGCGGCGGCGGACGGTATGGGTGACAGCTTTTAGTGGCCGAGAGCAAATGGTATGCGGGTAAAGATAAGATATGATGGGGGGGGGAGGGGGTCCTGGGACACTCAGGCTAGGCTTGCTGTTGAGATTAGAGGGTGAGTGTGCGAGTGAGTAGGGGGTGGTAGTGGTGGGAAGCTCATCTGGGACAAACCAAAAGGCCCTATCGGTTTCTGGTTTCCCCGAATTATCTGGTTGGAATGAGAGAGGGGCACTTAGTCTAACTCATCCTCTGACAGCTGCCCCAACAGTGACAGCTCTGAGTGGGGGCCACAAATACACGACTCGCCCCATAAAAAAAAGTCCAGGTTACACTTTAAAGCGTGAGGAGTGGAAGCGGTACAGAAGAAACACTAAAATAGACCCAAAAAAAACAAAGAAAAAATGGGTGGAAAGTATCGTTCTAGTAATGTCCTTCAAATGTCGTCCTTACCACTAGACACGAGCTTGACCTCTCTGCTCACAGTGGCCAAGTCGTTTTTAGCCAAGCAGCGAACAGCCAGCGTGTTTTCCAGGTGACCAAACAGCACCTGGCTCTCCAGATTGTTCGCCTCGTCTATGTGAGCGTCCATCGTGACGTGGGAGGAGTTGGCGGGCAGAGGCACCCAGGAGGACGTATCATTGGCGCAGCTGTAGAAAGAAAAGAGGGCCGAATTTTAATGACGAAATAATATGTTTACAAGAATGGAAGGGGGCTGAGAGCTCACTTTTTGATGTTTTTGCAGACAAACCACTCGACTTCAGGAGTGGGTTGGCCACGGGCGATGCAGACCACAGCCTGGCCAGAGGCTGAACCGTGATGGATGTCCATGAGGTCCACAATAACAGCAGGCACTGGAACGGGACAGAACAGGAAATGTAAAATTAGAGCCGATATTTTCTGAGCAACGTATGGTCATGGCTCAAACGCTTATTTACAAGGACCAGCTTTGTTGTTGTTAGATGTTATGGATAAGGTCTTATTAAAGTTGTACCAAAGACTTTACATTTAACATATAGAACATTATCCCGCTTATACCAAACTGAAACTGTTCATTTAGGGCATGTTTGCCTTTTTTTAAAGTCCCGGGCAGGGGATATTTCACTTCTTAAGCTGTTTTACCTGAAGCTAGTTCCAGCTCAATTGTTTATTGTTCCTATGGAAACAGACGCAGTGGAGTGATGCCGGACTACTTTTTAACCGACACCCACCAGCCAATCAGAATCGAGTTTTCACCCAGACCATGGTATAATCTGGACTACATTTTAGATTCGGGTAAAGCTGAAGTGGAGAAAATGCACCTGGTTATGGCGGGAGGTAAGAGGTTAATGTTTTCCTAGGAGAGTCGCAAGCCTCTCAATAATATCTTCCATTGTGCTCAAAGGCCACGCTACAAAACTACAATAATATAAAATAGAGCTTATAAATATTGAGAGATTCTTAAGTCTTACCCAACAATGAGCTTTAAATGCCTCACCTTTGACTTGCAAAGTGAAACTAATGCTGCGGCTTTGGTGTCCACTCGTCACTTGCATTGTGTAGTTCCCGCTGTCCTCCTCTTTGGCACGAATCAGTTTTAGGACACTCAGAGACCTGCAGAATCAGAAGCCAAGTGAGCGCCTCGCAGCAGTCTAATACACTAGAGTGTGGGAACTTATAACTTCGTCTTGTTATTATTGGGGCTGTGATTAGGGTGTGTCCCTCTTTTTGCCGTACAGCTACAGTGGTTTTGGTCTTTGTGCCCTGATCCCACCTTTTTAAATTACCCCCCTCTTTTGCAGTGTTGCCAAGTACAAAACTATCAGGTTGCGCTTTACTTCACAGCATGGCCATAACACCGTAAGACGAGGGAATTAGCAGGATAACTAGGGGTAACAAGCCTAATTTCTTTTGCTCACCTGGTCTCGCTGAGCTGCTGGATGGTGGTGGAGATCTCCGCGGTGACGTCACTGAGAGGAAGTCCGTCTTTGAGCCAGGTGACCCGAGCGCTCGGCAAAGTATCAATCTCAGCCATGAACTCATGCACCTCGTCGAGCTCGGCCGTCTCGAAGGCTGCAAACTCGGGATAAATGTCCAGGAACTCGCTCGCTAAAACAGAGAAACGAGGGTAAATTGTATTGATCAGAAACACGTCTTCATTAGTTATTCTTTCAAACATATCCGGGACGCCTTATTATGTTCCCATTTGTCATTTACGTCAACAACGTTTGTGCGAATTGTTCGTACCGAAGACTGTGAGCGTCAGCGTCTGGGTCTGACTGTCTCCGCCGATGCTGTCGGAGATGGAGCAGCTGTAGAGGCCGCTGTCTTTGGTCGTGGCCTGAGGGATGGTCAGTGTGTAGAGGATCTCCTTGTTCCTGTCGTTTTCCTTCACCGTCTTTATGCCGCGGTTTGACTGTGAAAGAAAAGCCACCATTTCAAACAACTCTTTTGCAAAATTATTTTAGTGCACTGCCTGAGCCAGCATCATGCAGAACGACCTGTAAACTGAGAGACCCTAACCCAAGCAGAGAAAGAAAGAGAGAGAAGTACTAGGAAGCTACAAAATGTCGGTGTAAGGCAAGTTCTACAGTTTTAAAAAGAAGTCATCTGGGCAGCTTCGATTCCTTCTCTAGATAACCTTTAGAGCTGCACTATTACACCAATTGCTGATGAATTAAAAGGCAGTAAAAGGCTTCACTCCTAGTCACTTGAGCTCACCAGTTTCCCAGGATATTTCCAGTAATCCTCCAGTATCTTTGGTCCTTTCGCCAGACAGGAGACAGTGATGGTCTCGCCCACCAGCAGAGCAGTTCTCTTAGCGCTCATCTCCACATGCAGATCGCTGTCTGAAATAACAAGTTGCATTTGAACACACATAATAGGAAGGTCAGAATGGTTGATTTATACATCATGCACTGAAAACGTCTTGAATGTGCTATATTCTACAGCTGTGGATTAAACCCAGTCTAGATCAAGTTAAACCATACTGTGCAACATCCAAACAATACAAGAGAACAAGCATTAAAACATTTCGAGGCGGCCATTTTGAATACCAAAGTAGAATTATGCAGTACTACAACATGTAACAATATCTCAACTCAGGATAAAAATGAAAGACAACTGATTGACAGTGGTATTTTTATGTCCTTAAAACTCGGCCCCAGAGAGCACACGTTTATATGATATTACCAGCGAATGTGGCACAGACGTAGCAGCGCTGTCTGTCGAACTACAGCAGGATTTACTAAAGATCTGCTTCACTCCTCAGACTAAATTAACTCATCAAAGAGGGAACAGAAAACCTTTCTGTGGTATTTTTACAGTTTGTTGTGTCAATAGAGTCTCAGTCTGTGTCGGTGTTTAAGCTGCTTAAGATGTTAGCATGCTAGTGTCAACCAACTGTCAATGGCTTCAACACGATAAACACATGTGCGGCTCACGTCTATGAACACTGAGGAAATACTACAGTAACAGCTCGGCTCTGACATCTGTCACATGTTGTATCCAAGGCTAGATGTCTGTGGTTCAGGGCTTTCTCTTGGAGAGGTCAGAGCTGAGCTGTTAAAGCTAAATGCTAACTGGTAGCATGCTTACATCTTGAGCAGCTTAAACACTGACTTACTGGTTTCTTCACACAAACGTGCGTCTTTGGGGCCATGTTTTAACTGTTTTCTTCTTGAGCAATGATTACGAGGACATAAAAATACCACTGTCAATCAGTTGTCTTTCATTTTCATCCTGAGTTGAGATATTGTTACATGTTGTAGTACTGCATAATTCCGTCCGTCCGTCTTCTTCCACTTGTCCGTTGCCGGGTCGTGGGGGCAGCTGTTGGACCTGCCCAAATCACATTGCACCAGCCCCCTATGGCTCCTCCTGCTGGTGGTGGATCCACAGAAGGACGGCCTCATGGTTCTAACCGGGCCTGTTGGTTTCTCATAAGGGGCTTCTGAACTGCTCTTTGTCTGACCCGTCACCTAGGACCTGTTTGCCATGGTCCTAGGACCCTACCAGGGGCACGAAGCCCCCGACAACAGAGCTCCCAGGATCATTCGGGCGCTCAAACCCCTCCACCATGTTAAGGTGGCGGTTCCAGAAGGGGTACTGCATAATTCTACTTCGGTATTCAAAATGGCCGCCACAACAACAAAGGTCACATGACTGAAAACCATGTATAGGCGAAAAATGCCACTAAAACCATGTGATTTTACTGTGAGCATCTCCTCTGACCTGGCTTTCACTACTGGGAGGCCAAACGTGTGAGGTCCTTCCCCAAATGCAATATTTTCCCCATATTGCGATTTTAGCTCCACATACTGTATCTTCTTGATATGACCACTCACCTGTCCTTATTCCGTGCACGATGTACTCCTCACTCTGGTACTCCTGTCCGTTTATGACAGCCTTGCACACGTACGTCCCACCGGCGAAATCCCCCAGCGCGCCCCTCTTGCTGTCGTAGACACTCGGGACGGGCTGCTGCGTGTCCACATTCACCAGAGTCACGTTGGCGCTCGGGTCGGTCACCCTGCACTGGATCTCCATGTCATCGTGGTCGGACGACGTGACGTGGTTACCGTACGGCACCATGGACGGGACGAAGGGGACGTCGGGATCTGACGATGAGGGGAAAAGAATTGATTGAGAGTCGACGGTCACTGTTGAGCTGTTTAGTATAAGTCCGTCTGTGTCCCCTACCCGGCACATAGACGTAGATGCTGCTGTTCTCGAGGTCCTCTGTGCTGTTGGAGCTGTAGTAGCAGCTGTAGAGGCCCGTGTGCACGGCTGTGGCGATGTCCACGGTGACGGTGGTGACAAAGAGACCGCTGCTGTCCTCCTGCGTCTGCTCCGGGACGTACAGCGGAGTCTCCCAGGCCACTCTGGCACTGCCCCGACAGGTGAGAGAGAATGGGGTGTGAAGGGGCACCACCATCTCCTCGTTGGGGGGCAGCAGCACCGGGGCAGAGGATGGTGGGAACATGGCGGCCGAAGGCGCTGTAGAAAAGATGAGATAGGGTCGGCAACAGGACATCACAAAGATGATATTCATATGTGGGTTGAATTTGCCTTTTGATATTTCACATGCTTTGACGAGGTTTACAGTTGATATATTTCTGCGCCAATTAAGTCTTCCGTATGTAAAAGGCATACGAAAGATGTTTAAGTCTTTTACCTTTGACTTTGAGCTCGAAAGAGAAGTGGGCGCTGCGTGAACCAGTGGCGGCGGTGATGGAGTACTTCCCGTTGTCTTTTTCCAGAGGCTGGCGAAGTTTGAGTATGCTCTGGTACCTGAAAGATACATACAATATATTCAAGCCAAACATGAAACCACACAAAGAAACTGTGCACAAAGGATTCATTTTAAGAAGCCAAACACATCATAGTTTCTAATATATAAAAGGGGAAGTAGGTTAAATGTAGGCCTTCACAAAAAGTGTCCATTGATGCATTAGATCAAACGTCCAATCACAAGATAAAACCATGGTCAATGCCAGTAAGTATAGATTTACAAATGCATATAGGTTATAGGCAGGCTGGAGATATGGGTATTTTTAGTAAATTCCTCGACAAATGATGAGTAAAAGTTGCTTCACAATAAGAAATCTATTTCATGTCAAATATATTAGCGTGGACAGAACTGAATAAATGCGCTTTCTCACCTGTTGCCCTCGACCTGTGTAGTTCTGATGAAGACGTAGTAGCTCTTCTCTATGTCCATGTCGTCTTTTTGCCATGTGACTTTGGGGGCGGGGTGGGCGTCAATCAGGATGGTAAACTCAGTCTCCTCCAAGAGACTCACAAACTCTGTGCGCAGGATCCCGCTGTGATCCAGGTTCACAAAAGAGCTGTCCTCTGAAATGACATGAAAGCAGAGAAAGCCATATGTTAATTTGGACATGGATGAAACCATTTACGGCGCATATCTTTAGGTTTGGTGGTGGTACGCCTGGGTTAAATGGACAAGGAAAACACAGTGGAAAAGGAAGTGGGACATCTGCTCAGGTCGTCGAGTTAAACACAGCGAGTTGATGGTAAAAGCAGAGGTGAAGCTTTACAATCGGATGGCAGCAAATGGCTTCCACAAACCACTGGGCCACCTCAGGCACATAAATAAAACCATTTTGAGTCCGCCAGAAAGTCAATGTGCACGTCGGAAAATCAGGGTGGAAAGGTAACTGAAAAAAGTAACAATATAAACACTAAATTATATATAAAAGGATATGTAGACGATGTTCAGGAAAAGATTTGCAAAGCTTGAACTGGCTCTACTGTATGTCACAGAGGTACAGAAAAAGTACCCAGACAGACTCAGTGATCTTCGAGGTGAGAATAGGGCTGGGTACCGGTAATTTTTTTTCAATACCAATACCTGGACGATACGTTTTCCAATATCTATACTAAATTATTTGTCATATAGAACCATAAAACAAATTAATAATGTTAATGTATTCCTTGTCCTTCCATTTAAAGGGACTAGATGCAAGTTGGTAATTTTATACTCATTACTGCCACCTCAGCTCTTACGTGTAACGGCAATTCGGACCCGAATTAACACCTTTTTGAGTGACAGTGCAGGATTTTAGCGGCAATTGTGGTGAACAGGTCTGGGCTAATTCTACACATTGAAACATTGCTGGAACATGTAGGGGGAGGAAAATACATAATTTTAACATTTTTAAACATTTTTATCATCAGTTTGAGGTGAAACAACCAATAAACTTCCTTTAACTACAAAAAACACATTATACATTTTTCTTATTTCTGTCGTCATTTTTAACATATTTTTTGTTTTCCATATTTTACCAATTTCTTTTTTCTAAATTTCCCAATGTTCCCCATTTTTTTCCCTTTTTTTGTTTTTTCAACTTTCCTTTCTCCTTTTTTTTTTCTTTCTTTTATATAAAGATATCCTTATATAAAGATTTTATATTTCTATTCTGTACCTGCTTTTATCATTTCAATATCAGTAGTAGTGAACCTTTTTTTTTGTCTTTTCAATACCAGACTGGTATCGTTTAACGGTGCCCAGCCCTAGGTGAGAATGCTCTCTTCATCTGTCGACAAAAAAAGTCTATTGTATCAAAACATCCTTTCTTATCGTCACACACAGCAAATCCTTCTAACTCTATCTTTACCTATCGAGCGTATCTAACTTTCAGACTTACCGACCACCTTGACCACCACAGTGCCCGTTTTAACCTCTCCAGTGATTTGGTCAGTGACGGAGCACTCGTAGCTCCCGCTGTCCCGCGCTGTGGCATTGGGGATGCTGAGGGTGTAGACGACGTTCCTTGAAAACGTCTCCCTCACTTGAACGGCGTCCACAGCCTACAGGAAACATGTATAGGCCAAAGGTCACGCACGCAGCAGGAGGAATATTCAGAGTATTTTGTTTTCCCGTTAAAGAGAGTCTGAAAAGTGTCTAAAAGCTAATGGCTAAAACACTTGCAAGGCCACTGGCGATAAATCAGGAGCACGAGGTCTTCTAAAGCCTGTAATTGTGACTAAGACCAAAAACAGGAATCGGGGTCTCAATGTTTTTTTTAGCATCTGGAGAAGGAATTAGAGGAATCCCAAGAAGAAGAAGAAGAAGAAAAAACTGTTAAAGAAATTAGGAATTCCAATGTGCTCACAACACTAAGGGTGCACAAAATGAGAAAACATTTGCAATATTTAATAAGTCTTGACTATTGCAATAACGATATTGTTAGAAAATACAGAACCAGGACCAAAGCAAAATTTTGCACAGTTAAACCTTACAATCCGTGTTTTAGGCTCTGTTAATGTGTAAATCCCAGTTAGATTGAAGACCTCAGTGATGTTGCCATATATTGCGGCCCATATAACAATACCTTGGCCATACATTGTACAGCTCTAAAAAAAAAAAAAAACATAGATTGAGGGCAGAAAATTTGCAAAAAATGCTCTCAACAATTAGTAAGCTGGACACCCCAAGGTCACTGAGGTCAAAGGGTTGACTCCTCTATCCTGAAATGCTTCCTTTCCCTCGGTAGCACATGTTGCTTTGACTTTTCCTGTCCTCACCCCTCTTGCGGTGCAAACTGCTGAGCGCTACTTGGCCGACGTCCTCGTAATGAAGACACAACATTTGGTCGCTCTATTTCCCGTCACAAACTCCGTAACCGCTGTGGGCTGTGCTTGAAGTCATGTTCCGCTGGTCCAAAACCATTATTTTGCTAATTTAAGCTTTAGTGGAAGATGGAAATGGTCACATAAATAGGAGTTCAAAGAAATAGGAGATGTTGGATTGCCTCGTTGCAGTGTCTGTATCATCCGCGCAGAGTGTTGCTATTCTTGCCTGTTTCTTGGGGTGAAGCCACAGCTGATGTAGGAAGAGACCGCCTTGAACGGTGCAGGTGATGTTCAGACTTTGTCCCGCCGTCAGTGTCTCCTCACTGGCCTTTACTTCGAGCTTGAGGTCGTCCAAAACAGCGGTGTCTAGACCCCACAAGGAAACAAGCGCACAAATTATTGCCATGGGCGCACTACAGTCGGATTCATAATACAGTAAGATGCACTAAAATCTGAAGACTTCTGAAGAGGCAGAGGTCGGATCATGCATTGGTAAGATACAGTACAGAGTCCAGATCTTCTTTAAACCTCAAACACTTGTACACATCTCACAGTTATGCATGAGTTCTTTGAGTGAGACCAGGTCGTTCAGGCTTATCTCAATATCCGATTAAAATGACAGAATATACCTTATGAATACTTGAGGGAGGAGACCGATAATCAATTTTGACTCATCAAACCTTTTGTCGAAATGTTTTGCTTTGGAGAGCTTCTTGTAAAAGGGATGGAGACCGTCGGCCGCGCTCAAGAACAGGTTGAAGACTGAATCTGAAGTCTCAAACACAGACTCCCTAAAATGCATGTAGATATGGAGTTGTACCAACTTTTCTCAGCATAGCACTTACAGCCAACAGCACTTTTTCACACCTGACATAAGGTTTTTTTTTTTCTTCCCAGTACCGTACACAGACTGAAAACAGGCGGGTGAAGTTAGCGTTCCACCGTGAGACATGACATAATGCCATAATGCTGTAACGCAGTGAGATCATCACCAGACAAAAGGAGTGTTTCCAGCTGTTCACGGCTTATATCTGATCACCTTTTAACCCCAAAACCATTTACCGTCCTTATCATTTCAATAAAACAAATACCACCAATCTTAAGTATGTTTCGAAGACGTAACACCCGATTAGTTATATTTGTTTGGCTAACCTCCGTCTTCCACGGTGTAGATAGCGCTCTGAAATCTCTTCCCGTTCACCGTGGTCTCGCAGTGGTACTGGCCGGGGGAGAGACTGCCGAAGAAGCCGATTTTGTTGTCGTAAAGGGCGGACAGCTCCTGTCCGTTGACCACGCTCTTCAGGACGGCGTGGTAGTGGGGGTCGGACACACGGCACGGGATGGGCACCCCCATCGGGTCCATGGGCACGATCAGGTTCTCCCGAGACTCCGGGACGAAAGGCGCCAATGGGTCTAAACATTTGGGATAAGGAAAGGTTAGGGACTGACAGTTCAAGATAGTGGGTAAATACAACAAACATGGGACTATTTTACATTTAAGACCAACTGTTGAACAAATAAATTATGAAGAGCTCTTTATCGTTGGACTTTCTACCATTTTGTGTTTTAACTTGACTGGCTCTGACACATCCCATTTCTTTGCTTCGTTCTGGCACAAAGAGTATGTTATGGATTTAAAGCAAGTAAACTGTTTTCTACTATATGATCATTATTTCCCACTAACATTGGTGAGCTATGAGTTTGTCCCTGAGGTTACAGGGGTTGGCAGTCACTCCTGAAATCTGAATGGCCACCCCATGGTCCCACCACACCCAGGGGAGCGGTTGCAGAATAACAGGGGTCAAAAACAAGTTAAATGTGTCTTATATTGTTTGACCAAAGCAAACGTAAGGAAAGGGTTGTAAATGTTCATACACTTTTTCTTCATTGATTATTTTTTAAACCAGAGTTTGCTAGAAAGCTGAAACTTTAACTGCTCAAGTGTCAGAACAAATGTAGATTAAAGCCTTTAAAGACATCATGGGTCGGTCCTCGTGCCACCAGTGTCATTGAACCCCAGTGGGCCTGTGGATATGCAGCTTGATCGTGCTATTTACCCGGCACAAAGACGTATATTCCTGCCTCGTTGTCCTCCGGCTCCCCGTCAAAAGTCTCGTACGTGCACATGTAGTAGCCAGTGTTCTCCACGGTGGCATTGTAAAGGAAAAGAGTGGCCGTGTAAAATCCGGGTAAAACGAACGAGTTGTCCGGTAAAGGCTCAGCCCAAACGACGCTCCTCTTCCCCGTGCAGCTGATGTTGAACACGGAGTCCGGCTGAAGAATGAACTCGTCTTCGTTGGAAATGATACTGGGAGGTGAAAGGCCGCAACTTACTGCAACGAAATAGGAACTGCGTTAGAAAGTGCCGTAAAAGAAGCATCAAACGACAAATAAATGGACTCACATGAGACAAGAGTGACCAAGACAAGGCCCGGCTTTAGCACCTCCATGGTAAAGGATGCTGAGGCCTGCAAGGAGGAAAAAACAAACTTAAACGCACAGGCATTTTCTCCATGGACTGTTTCAATCGTTTTGACAAAATTATTGTTTCTAAAACGATTCTTAAATGACCAGCAAACACGCAGTCACTGTCGAAGGTTTCCACAGACGCTTGATTGATTTGCTCAACTCTGGCTCTGCTTAATGTGAAGAGTCGTCGCTAGGGGGCGACACAGTCCACCATTTCAGACATTGAAAAGTCACTGCACTTTTCCCCCCAGACGCTCAATTTTCTCTCCGGTTTCTTTTGTTGGGCAAGATTAACCCGTTTAGGTGGGATACAAAAAAATGCTTTCAATGTTGGGTCATAGAAGAGACTTTACATACTATAGCTCCGACTGATATTGGCGTTAGCTCCTACTATATATATTGGTGTGTTTCCTGGACTTTTCCCCTTTCCTTTTTTCTTTTTCTATTGTAAATCCGACTTGCTTGAATAGGCTAGTTGTTCTTTTCTATGTGAACTAGCTTAGAGTCCAGGGCTGAGCTGTCTGTCTAAATGATGGATCCCGGTTTTTTCACTGGGGCCACACAGTCCGGTCAGGGGCTCCCGTCTGTGCGCCACATTGCGGGCCTGTACACGGAGGATCGTTCCTGTGTGCTCGCAGATGCAGTTGTCTTTGATTGCAGATCTGCTGTATTTTTTTTTTTTTTTGCGCCGTTGGCCTGTGCCGTTTCCTGTGGCTGCCTTCTGTGGAGCATCTGAGACGGCTTAATGATCCATGGGTAACCTGGGTTTGGTTCACTCTATAATCAACCGGTCTCACTTTGCACAAGGCGTATATTTTCGCGGCGGTCCGAATGTCAGCGCGCTTAATTAGATTTGAGGAGTGTGCGCGCACGCCTCGCCTTAAACTATCCCAAAGGACGTGTTTTCTTTTTTCTCCCCTGTGGGTAAATCTCTGTCCCTTTTTCTCACCAAGCGACTCAACAAATGTCCCAACGACAGCTGATGTGGTTTGGTGTAACTTTCACTTCGCGTCAACAGCTGATTCCCATGGAGTTTATTGAGCCGTAAACAAAAAGAGGAACTTAAAGAGAAGAACTAGGGCTTATGATATTGGTTTGATATAATCCGTTTGGAGCAGCAGGGCGCAATTAGAGGAATGTGCGGCGTCTCCAAAAAAATAAAAAAATAAAAATAAACTCCTCTTCAACAAGACCCCTCTGGCCTCTCTCCGCTTTATTCCACCGCTGATGTTTTCCCCAGTTTTTAATTCCACGGATTCCTTCGAAAACAAAGCCGTGCACCACATTTCCAGTGCGTGTGTTTCCCATTAAGTGGCAGAGTGAAGCGTCCCCACAAAAGCGCTTTGGTCTTCAGTGACACCTCCAGCTGTGAAGCCCGGACCCTTCGCTTTCATCCCGCAGAGTCAGCGGCATGTCCCCGCTATAGGCGTCCAGGGACCGGGGCCATTATGTAGCCTAACACCGCGGAAGCAACGTGTGGAAAGTGACGCATTTCTACCACGCGTAAAAGTGCTGCAAAACTTTAAATCTTTACACTCAACGCGTTTTCTGTAAACAAAAACAAAAACAATTTTAAAAAAGCCAACTTACTCTGTGAAACGTGACCGCTGATGCATAAACGGTATATGCAAATCAATCAAATCCAATTTTCCTCTCACGTATCTGTGCGTAAAACTCCCCAATTAGTCGCGAAAACTCCACAAAGCGCGCGTTTTACCTTCAGTAATCCCCTCTTTCTATCGCTCCGGTGTCAGTATATCCACAGTGAATGGTCCACAGTCAGGGTCCCTTTTCTTTTTTCTTTTCTCTTTTTTTACAGCGGGGGTAATCCTTCAGAGGTCCTGCGCTGGGAGACCATATGTGTGCGTTGACTGGTTGTGCGCCTTTCGCGACCGCCCTCACGAATGCGCCTGAGCTCCACAGCGACCTGTAACTGATTCAGTGTTACAGTCAGTCCACCCCCTGGCCCCGCGTCCACCCGCCCCCCAAAAAAACAGCACCGCCACCAGCTCCGAGAATGAGAAGAAGAACAAGTAATCATCTGGCTTAAAGTAAATAAGTCTCAGGAAATGACTGCCCTGCCCCAGAACAAGTTTTAGCGCGAGGCGAAATGAAGAAGGTAGATACTAAATGTAGATATTGTTAACTGGCATATATTTGTTTTGGTGCAATTGCGAGCTTGTATGGAAAGCCATGATAGGGCTTAAAGTATTTTTTTTCTTCTTAAAAATAAATAAATAAATGGATGCTGATTTAAAACTCATCATAAAGTCCGTTATAGTCAGGCTGCTGCATCGAAGAGAGACATTGGAGCTCCTAGAGGGCGCTCCAACACAACTGTATGGCCACATCTGAAGCGTCTCCCTGTCTGCAAAGCACACGTTCACGCACACACACAAACACACACTCAAATGCAGGTCTTCGTGTCACTCCAAGTACAAACACGTCGAAATGGATGCATTTAAGAGAGAGGTGATTAATCTGATCCACGCTGGCGTCAAAAGTCAAGTCACTCCGGATAGGTCATGCACCAACATTACCATGTTGTTAAATGTAAGCAGTGTTAACGCGTTTTATTCGTAAAACTCTTGGCCTTTTCCGTACATTTTAAATTATAATGCCTTTCATTATAAGTGAAATGAAACAAATTTACCATGAAACGACCGTTTAGCTTTTATCTGCATCAATGAGGGATGGCTGTGTATGACACACGTGCGTCCGCTGCAGGACGGGTCTTTTGCCCCGGGGCAGAGCGGTGCAGTAAAGACCATTGGGCACAGGGATAATGCCCCCCTATGAATCCCCTATGTGCCCGGACAGAGAGACAGCAGAGCCCCGGGCAGTGATGCGCCCCCTCCCCGCGCCAGCCGCTCAGCGCAATCACTTCCACATGTTGCTCCAAAGAACAGTGTCGTTGTTCTCCAAACAAAGGCTGCGCAGATTCAAACTCACGGCTGACGGCTCACTTTCAGGTTTGCCTCTTTCAGCTAAAAATATCTGCTTCCTGCTGCTGACAGAGATGCGTGTAGCATGACTCTGCACAGTGCGCTAAGTGAAGAAGGGACTTCATGAAACGTGCGATGATTTGACTTCAGTGCGCTCCGCCATCAACCGTCCACCAGGGGGACAAACGTACGTATAGACAATGGACAATCACTCGAAATAGAAGCTTAGGTTATACAGACCACTCTTATAAAACGACACTACACGTATGGAATGAAAGCCCGGATTGAATCAGTGAAATAAAGTAGGACAGCAATCAATTTCATCCTCAGATTCAGCTTGGAAATATTCCACAATACGCACATTCTTAGTGATAAAAACACTTTTGACATGAGAAGGCTGAATGAACGGAGACCCCTGTGTGGACTAGCTACCCCTATCATTGATAGTTTAATCAATGAAGCACAAATGATGCCTTCTGTGTGCACTCCTGTCACCTTATATGTTAGTCAAACACACCACGGATCAACACCCTGTGGCGTTTAGGTCTCGTGGGTGTGTCTCGAGGGAGCTGTCCGGAGTGCTGAAGGCACGAATCCCGCCAAAGTCTGAGCCCGTTCTTCAGACACATGTGTGACTGTCTGTCTGTCACGGTCTGGTTGGTGGTTGGTACTTTTTTGTAACAACTTTGACCCTGAAATGGGCAGACAAGCTTGTATCAGCCTGTGGACATAAAAAAAATATATATATGCAAAAAGGGAAGGAACTAAAATATTAGCCCACTTACTGGTGTGTTTGGGCAACTTTGGAAAAGTGAATGCTCTAAAAAGTAGGTTACCTGTTGAAATCTAATTAAAGAGTGACAATGCCTTAAACAAAATATTTTGAAAAGCAAACCTTTTCTCATATAACTTTAGAAATGTGGATGTAGTTTATTTATTTTGGCTTGTTGGTACAGATAGCTTGTTGGAATACTCTTTGAGGTTTATGTTTAACTGAGGCTATTTTCACGTTTGCCTGGCACGACAACGAGTTGCTCTGTAAGAATACAAGTTGGTCTGGTTGTACCAGGTTTTTTTTATTTATTTTTTTTCAAATAGGCAACATATTGTATAACTTTGATTTACTTGACTTTTTCTTCATATAAACATTTAACACGCTTAGTTTTAAGTTCTCTTTTGGGTGGCAATAACAGCTTTTTATTATTTAAATCTAGTCTCTGATGTGGATGTTATAGTTCGCATTTATAGAAGCTTATTTGGTGGTTAGTCGGTGTTAATTTAATTTACAATGGGCCAATGAGTTATAGAACACACACCTTTAGAATAAGATGTAATGGGCGCCTTTTATTTATCAAGTAATTAGTGGCCCATAAGCTCATCCACGGCATTTATGTCTCTTCCCTTCAATTATAGTCACAATAACTACACCGTGTCTGGACAACTGACATGGAGACTAGTCTGTGCGTCAGCCAATAGGAGACGGAGTTCTCCAGGCACTTGAGCTTCTTCTGCCTCTGTCTCTTGATCACGAGCAGCTGCAGAGCCTCAGAGCCGCTTATTAATTACCCTTTGTCGTGTGTAATTGCCACTTTTTGTCAACCGAGGTCGTTGAGGGTTGACATCTTTAGAGTGGAGAATTACAGATCGATTAAATGCGCACAAAACCACAAATACCCATTCATTTTGAGCGTAAAACTTGAAGGAAGAGCTCAGGAGTTTTGTGCGTAAACGTGTCCATTATGGTGGTCTATTCGACCCGGGTTCACATTGCTACTAAAGACCATTGAAAAGTGTCCTAAATGCTCCGAGTGTAACACTGGCCCTCCACACCTGCAGAGGAACCTTAATTCGATTAATAGGAGCTTATATATTCATTAGGTGGCTTTGCCCTCATAATATATGATCAGCAGCGGGACGGAAAAAGGGACCATTGATTCGAACTATGAATGGGCCTGCGTGGGACCGCAACTTCACCTGCTTCCCCTCTCAATTAGGAATGTATCCCAAACTCGGACAGAAACGAGTTAAATTAGGCGTCGGCTAATTTCCAGTGGGCCCTCCTCCATAATCCCTGCTCCCAGTGAGTCCGCTCCATTTGATTCAGCGCCGCCTGAAAGCCTCAAATAGCGCCTAATGAAACAGTGACTAAATGGTTGTGTGTTGCGGGAGGAACCCTGGCGCTCCCTCTCAAAGCGCTCTGAGCACGCAGTCTTCAGGGGGTCCGTGGTTAAATGAGAGTCCCAAGGCAGGACAATCTAACCTGTCAAAGCCTTTGGCCACTTCTATATATCCTTGTTCCGCGCTTCCACGCAATAACAGTATAATCAACCCACCGACGTGGGACCCGAAACGCAATTAAACTGGCCTTGGACAAGCAAGAAAACAGTGAAAAGCGGGCATTACGGGACTATTGGCTGCTCCCTGCGGGGCGTTATCGGGTACCCTTTTGTGGTCGAATCCAAGGAGAAATTACAGCTTCATAGTGCACTCCATCCATTCCAAACTAAGGCCTATATCATGTAAATGATGCTCTGCTGTATGTGTCTCCAAATACAAGAAGGGCCAAGAGAATATAGAACAGTAACAGCAGCTTAATGTGTATTATTAAGCTGCCTCTTAAAATGCATTGCATTTGCATTGATATCAGACAAATGTTTTCTAAATACCTGTAATGTTGTTGTAATTGTGTACCTAGTAGTTGTTTTGAGATCAAAATTCTATTTTAAATATTGTTTATCCTACAAAATATGCATCGTTCTATCCGCCAGTTTTGTTTTGTTTTGTATTTTTTTTCTTCTTGATTTTTAGGTTGGTGCAGTGAAGTCACTGAAGGGTTTTAATTGAGTCCTGGCCACATCTAAAATGTGAAGGACGCAATCATTGGCTACATTATTGATTGACTGTCAATAATTGGTTTTCACGTTATTTATTTGTTTCACTATGCTATCATTTGGATTAAAGACTTTTTAGATGTTGTACTATTTAACTAAAGAAAAAGGAGTGGCGTAACGTGCGTAAGGCTGAGGTGATAATGTTACCGTCTATTGACAGGGGAGCACATGGCCTAACTCTGACACCAAACAACAACAAAAAATCAAAATAAACTGGGCTGTGGCCCGTGCTTTAAATTCTGGAGGTTTGTACTCAAGCATGACAAATGCGAATTATTAATCTCATGTTTATTACAATAAATACACATATACAATAGTTTACACATTAAATCAGGGTTGACCTTGACGTAGACACATGCGCTCACTGGAAAGTCTTGGTTGAATTTTGACTCTTGTGAGTCAAAAATATGAGGATGTCTGGAAACTACCAGGCAACTTTTCACGAGAGTTCATTGTTTTCATGCGGGGCAGTGGATTCTGACTACAATAACAACATGGGACAGTGCGCGTGCTTTAGATCGGGGAGACTTCCTTGTCCTCAGCCACAGATGCCGGGGACATGGACTCCTCGTCCTCTGACCTGGAATAGTCCGGCGTCAGGTGTCCCGTGGTGCACTTGCAGCCGCTGTGCGCGCTGCCGCTTCTCTGCGTGGATTTGCCCTCCTTCTTGTGCTTGACTCTGCGGTTCTGAAACCAAATTTTGACCTGCTTCTCGGACAGGTTCAAGTACGTGGCGATCTCAATCCGCCGCAGTCTGGACAGGTACATGTTTGAGGAGAACTCCCTCTCCAGTTCCAACAGCTGCGTGCTTGTGAAGGCTGTGCGCATCCTTTTCCCATTCTGGATGTGGGTGCTGTCCGAGGCGCCTGTGGGAAAATTATACAATTAGTCTCACACTGTTGGTGCTTTAAGTTATTTTCTTTCATTTTTCTTTTACTTCTTTTACAACGTTTGACTCCGGTGCAATTGTAACAATTAAGTGCAAAAATGACACATTCAACGCAGTCCTGTTCACTTCTCTTTGAAGTTAGGTCAAACAGGTGGAGCGCGGCAGTCCCGTGCGTAAAGTGCGTAAAGAGATGTTACTTACCGATGGACAGACAATGGTATCTCCTGGGGTCGGTGACGCTGAACGTGGGTGCGCAGACCGTTGTGTGTGCGGGGTGTGGGAGCGCCGCGCTCTGATGTTGGTGTGTTATCCTCTGACAGTACTGCGCCTCGGCTCCCGGGAACTGGGTCTTGAGCACAGGGATCCCGCTGCGGGACGAGTGAAGGTGCGACGTGACGCACAGCGGACACACACAGAAGGTGCCGTTCTTCCTAGAAGGACACATTGGGGACGTGACTGTCATGACGCCCGGAGAGTGCACCGCGCTGATGGGGATGAGGAAGTCATGCGCGGGATGCTGAGGGCGCACTGGATCCTTAACAATTAAAGAGTCCACGTAGAAGGAACGCGACATGGCTGTACGTGCGTGTGCGTGGAGCGAAGAGTGAAGATGGACAGCCGTTTCTCATGTGAAGCCCCTCGGGAGACTCCTAAGGTGCTTATGTTTGATGCTTCAACAAAAGGGAGCCCAGAAGAGGGCTGGCCCTGCAGCGTCACCCACGTGCGCGCCCGGCTCCCGGGGGCTTGTGCAGTTAGAGACCCCTCACCACGTGACGTCTTCCCGGGCCTCCAATCACAAACTGGACAGTTACTGTTTTTAGCCCCATTTCTTCAGTTCACACTACTCTGCACCACAATAACATCAGCCCCTAAAGCCAGCTCTGTGCGTTTTTAATGAGGCTCCGCTCCTGACACCTGCCGTCTGCTCACGACAAAACAAACAAAAGTAACGTTCAACTTTCAGAAGGTCACTTAAAGAGTACAGCTGTATGCAATTTACATTAGGACTTAATGCAGGCGAGTCTGTATTTGTTTGCTAACGAACCCTAATCGTTTTGCATGTGCATTTCAGACTTCACTCAGATTAACACTTGCCATTATAGCTAGGGGTCAAATGTCAGTAGGAATCCAGCAAACATTGGACCAAAAAGCTGTATATGATCTGCAAAACCGCGCACCATGACTACAGCGGCAGCAATTAAAGAATTATAAAGTGATGCAGGCGCGCGCTCGGGCGGTTATTGGATGGCGATTATGATTCAATTAGAAAGTGTTTATAAAGGGCGTACTGTGCGGGGGTAAACACGCAGCTATTTGAGAAATGCCCTAATCCCTCATCTTGTGACAATAATTAGCGAGTTTGAGCCCCACAATCGGGTCAGCCCTGAGCTTGGCTTCTGCTTTCATCTACCCCAACGCTCAGACGCTTAAAGGTTTGTGGAAAAAGCCCCAACAAACGCCACAGTCTGGCCCCAAGTGCAAAACACGAACCTGGACACCCCTGATCTTTTCCTGACTCGACCTGAGCATTAGAAAGTCTTTAAAATCCAACCGAACCGCGACAGGAGCGCGCACGTCTGTCAGGATCGTAGACAGTAATTGCTCTAATAAAGTGAATCCTGCCTTTGACGCGGAGACGTTGTTATGGCGCAGAAAAAGACGCGCGCGCACACACACTTGGAGCGACGTATCGGGGCGGAATGATGCGAGGCGCGCGCCCTCATCACACCACGCTCGCTCTGATATTATTTTCCATAATTCTGCACGATAAAAATTTCATTGTCTGTGAAGTAATCCCACAAACGAAGTCCTTTATGAGGCTATAATGAGGCCTAATTGCCGGGACTAGCGAGGCCACGTGGAAGGGTTTAGGAAGCATTAAGCCGTGGGTACTGAGCACTGGCTGTTACCTAGCCATTACTTTCATAATTCAAGGAGAAAATTAGTCCATTTAAGGGAATACAAATCCTTTGATAGCCTTCCTTCTGCTCGGGGTGACAGGAGGAGCTGCAGTTTTTTTGCTCTGCTTGAGTTGAGAAGTCAGTGCAACAAATGGGGGCCTCATAGAGTATCATCCCGGTTTAAAATGAAAAATAATCTGAGAAATGTATGAGCTGATATCACAGGCCTCTGCTCAATTTACCCCCTTCACTTCATGTGGATGGACAATTCATCAGTTACTCAATGGGGCAAAACTGCTTTACCATATAGGTAAAAGCACGCAACAGAGTAAGAATATGCATGTTTAAGAAAAAGCTGTGGTGAAAATAATGTAAAAAAAATAATGCTCATGAAAACCTAGCAAAGCAGATAATGTGTTATTGTCTGAGCATAAGGTGTGTTGTCCACGAGAATGTCTTCACCAGGAGATACAGCACTGATAAAGGAAGCAATGTGCAAAGGCAAGCATGTTTGCAAAAAAAAATAAAAATACACAAAAACCACAAATCTATTTATCACTATTTATTTTTTCACCGTCTTGGAAACTGAATGATTCTTTTTCATGTTTGTTTTGTTTTGTGAAGCATGCTTAATTAAGTACACTTTTATAATGGGGTTATTCATTTTGAAAATGTCCTGCACCATGGATCAGCTGGTATCAACAAGTAGAACAAGAGTAGGACATTCCTCTGAGCTGAGGAGACAGTATTTAATGTCATTATTGTACATGTCTAGTGACAGAATAGACATGTACAATAATAGGTATAATCGTATTACTAACATCGGCCTAAAGACATCATCTAAGATCTATTGGCTGCGACTCATTTTCAACTTTTTTACAACTTTTAAACTAAACAAAAAATAAAGAAAAAAAAATGGGGGTGGGCGCTTATAAGCTCTTGCTTCGGCCCACTCCTTTTGAGCAGAGTGTTTGCTGCTCAAATAAACAAATAAACTAATCTACAAGAAAATGAAGAAGTCATCTTGTTTGTGTTCAATATCTGTTCTCAGTGCAATAATCAGTGTAACAGTGCTGCGTCAAAGTCAATAGATAATTAAAGATCTACTTAATTTCTACTTTCAAATTTAAGCTGGATTTCATGATTCTGAAGTGTTATTTACAGAACTAGGATTCGAGAAGCTTCTTATATGTGCATATATGTTGTATAGTGCACTCCTCCCAGTGGTAAAAACACAGAAACTTGTAAGAGTGGAGCCCCCTCCTCATTCAGAGCGCATCCCATGCCGTATTATAGCGTGAAGAAGTCCATTAAGGTTTTGTTGAACAAGCGTCATTAACTTGTATCAACGCCTTTTTACAAACCGGCCATTGTTGCGGCGGGCCAGTCTGCGGCCCATCTTGGCCAATACAGTGCGTGATTTGGGCCTTTATCAGTCTCCAGGCAACACACCGTGAATACCAAAACTCAAAGAAAACTCTCTGGTCGTCCACACAGGTCTCAATGGGCCATGGGGGAAATGAACAATGATGTGTGGACAACATAATGCCACGCACTGACTTTCCATTTACAATTATCTGTGTGCGGTGAATAGCAGCTGCAGCGGCTCCTCTGCACCTCAGAGAAAGGCTGTCCACAGGAGAGAGCGCCCTGAATGTGGAATCTAATTTATATCAGGGTGAATAATTAGGTTTCTATGCAAAAATGAGTTGGAAATAATTGCATCTTAAGACGGCGTGACAAGTTAACGGCATAGACAAAGAAAAGCAGGCCTTTCTAATGTGGCGCAACAGGAGTTTAGAAGCTCTTCCAAGTCACTGCTTCAGATCAATAGCAAAGGCAGCGTTTAGGGAAAAGTGGCCCACATCTGACTTTGGAGGAGCTGCAGTGAATGATATTTTTTTTCCCCCTTACAATTTAAAATGCAGCTTAAAAAGGTTTGTAATAAACAAACTCTTGAATGATTGCATGACATTTTGTGCATTTTGTTTACAAGCACATGTATACAGTTACAATGAGACACGATGTCTATGTTGGTAGACCTTATCCAAGTTATATCATAATTAGCCACCACAGATTATTTAAGTGGAGACACTTAATTGAAAAGGCAAAAATCAAATTTTGTACAGTTTCAGGTCTTGGGTTAGTATGCTCCAAACCAAAGATATCCAAAGATATTTATAAAAATAAAAAATGAACCCATACATTTAAACCTTTATATTATTTATATTTAGTCACCACAAATGTAGGCATTTTTTAAAATCATTGTTACCCAAAATGATATATTTTTAAAGTATTTATGTCAGTAATCTCCAGCTAAAGTTTTCAAGGTGATATAAAAATAATATTGTTGTGAGTTTTATGAATATGGAGATTACAAATTACAGCTTTGTAAAGTACATTTTATTTGTAAATGTAATGCTGATCGTGTAGACTGTAATCTCTCCATGAAATAGTATTAACTACCTGTTTATTAATGTGCTGTTACTGCTTAATAATCTTTGCCATTATCATAGCACACGATATGGTGTAGCTAATCATATGTCAAGCTGGATGAAAGAATATTATGTTCAAATCAAACCTACACCGAGTATTGAAGGGCACAAAGAGTTTTTGTGAACAGACAATACGGCCGCACGGCCACAGCGCTATAGACGCTGGAGAGACGTCTGAGTGGAGGAGAGTTTTTATGAACAAAGCCCTGAGAGTCTGTGGATGGCCCATAGACACGTCCCGCACCGGGCCGCTCTAATTATGCACCAAAACGCTTCCCAGACCCTCAGGACTGAAGTGTGCCCTGCCTGGCCCCACCTCGGTCTGGACGTCCCAACACTTATATATATATATATATATATATATATATATATATATACTCAAGTCTATAACGCAACACCATCATAATACACAGACATGAGATAAACTGCAATGCAGTGATACTGGTCTTGCCTAGGTTCCCAGAGAGGGTGCTTTGTTAGAAGCCATTGTCCCGGGACAGTGTAAAACTCCTCCTCTGTTGTTTCCGAAAGAATAGACAAATGCCATTACAGAGGATAAATGAGGACCAAAGCAGAAAAGCCCTTATTTCAATCACTTCTTGCTTGAGTTGTCAAATAGTGGTGAATTTACGTCCCCGTTTTGGAAGAGGGGGGCTCATTACCGCGGTCCCACTGGTGAGTCTGAGGATCAACATGCTGCTGTGTCTTCATTAATGATTGGGCGTTTACTGAAAAATACTCAAAAATAATGGCCTTTGTCTGATCTATTACAGCAGCATGTTTTATAAACGTCAGAACAGTGGAGAGGATAATTGTGGGGCTTTGCGATTTAAGTCTTTCTATTCAACACAAACATTGGCAGCCAAAACACGTGACCCATTAAAGAGAATAAAATACAAGCTGGGTGTTGTTATTGGTGAAAAATACCTCAAACAAAATGCACTTTTGGCTGGGAGCGGCACATCGTCTGATGTTGCTTTGTGAATGGGACCAGCCAAGTGATTTACATACAGGTTTCCTTCAACAAGCTTCTTTTCTTTTTTAATAACCCCCCACAAAAATAGCATGTTCTGTGTCTAGCAGAGCACCAGGGGCTCGTTTTGTTTCGCTGGCATGTTTGTGTTTTGCCTCTCTGTGGCGGTTTGGTTTCCCTTGTGACTGAATGTTCCACAGTGGGGCTTTAAATGATGAAATGTTGCCGTGTTGCTTGATTTCTTTATGATAATTTTGAGTTTGTATGTTTGCCATTTAAGCGCTGGTGCACTTGCTGGAGAAATTCGCTTTCCTTGTGCAGACCGTGAACTTCCGCCTGACCCTGATATACCACAACGCTTGTGAACTAAACTAACGGCAAAACTCTTGAAAAGTCTAATTTGAACTCATAACTGTAAGGCAGAGGTTCCCAACCTGTTTTGTACTATGGACCCCTTGGACCTTTCATTTGTACTTCGAGTACCCCCATACCTCAAGACTGTTGTGGAATATTCGGAAAGTGATCAATTAAATTATATTTTATATCAATAACATTTTTTTTATTAATCACGATTAATTAAATGTATTGTGATTAATCACATATGTTTGCATATATAACACTTCTGTATCTGAGCACACACATGAAAGACAAAGCTCGTGTATTAACTACATATTGTGAACCAGGAGCCTCCAATCTTTTCACACGATGAGGTACTTTTATGAAACAAAAGCGACAAAGAGCTGCGTATGGATCAGAAAGGCTAATTATCCTATTTCAACAAAAATATTTAAATGTTGTCCTTGTAATCTACTTGATGAACCTAAACGTTTGCAGATTCTATCCAAAATGTTCTGCACCAAAGAAAATATATCTAAAATGTGACTTATCAAGCCTTGGGGCGAGAGACAGAGAAAGGGCTGAAGAGATCCCGGTTAGAAGCTGTCGAGCTTTTCCCATAATTATGAAACTGTCAATATTTGGTTAATGAAATGTGCAATCAATAATCAAATGTTTTAAATTTCAGGATTTTATTATATATTATAGTATTAAATATAGTATTAAATTCCACATTTTTATTATAGTCTGAAATAATTAGTCCCTACTAAGTTCTTGTGTATCCCCCGATTGGGAAACACTGCTGTAAGATAATGAGCATGTGTTAATGCCAGTTTCTCAAGTCAAATTTGTTCCATTAGTTCTTAATTTAGTCCATAAGCATTGTGGCAAACCACAGGTGCAGGAAAAGAGTACCATCCCAAGAAGTGCCCCTGGGGTCACTTCAAGTGGACAAACTGAACTATAGGACACCCATGGTCAAATTTAGAACATTTGAAGGGTAACCCAGTCATCTTCAAAACCATTATACTTCATCGAAGCTTTGTGAAAGGTTTCTACACACTTTTGCTTGGGTTAAGTTGCACACACGGAAGGCTAATCACTAAAAAACCAAAGGTCACAAAGATAATGCACAATGGGGGATCTGAAAGGTTCTCCGATCAGCTGACTACACCGGGACTTCCTGTTTGCTCTACGTGAGGAAACGCCCAAACGCCGGCAGAATAAAGATGTGAGTGACATGTGCCTCCTCCCTGCAGCCAGCGCCTCCGTCTGAATGAGCTGATAGTGTAGCTCCGGTGTGAAAGGGGCGCAGAGCCGGGACAGAGCGTGTGAGCCGGAGCGGAAGAGCCGTGGAATGCGCCTGTGCTCCGGGCCCATTGTCACTATCACGGGACCTGAATAGACCCGCGTCCTGAGCCGGGACCAGTGTGAACGCGCGCGAAAACACAGAACATCATCCACTTTTTAGAGACGCACCTTCTGCCCGTCAATCACCGAGTCTGAGCGACGCAATTGGTCGCTGAGTTTTCCTAATCCAATCAGCTCTGACACTGGGGCTATTGTTATCAGCGGCTTTTGTTTTAACTAATGAGGGGCTCCTGTGCTGTAATGTATAGAGCCATAGAGTTGATTGTACCATAATCCTTTAATACCAGTGCAGTAGAGAGGGAGCGAGTCTGTTGACCAAGAGATTAACAGAGGAAAGTTGACAATTAAAGATTGAAAGATTAAAGCTTTATTGTGAAAAACATACAGAGAACTGAAATGTTCCTTCTCTCAAACTGAGGATGCAGGAGGATTAGGGGGGGGGGGGGGGGGATTGGACCAACGTTTGTGCAAGTGGAAGCTGAGGGAAGGAAGTTCAACCTGTTGGAATAAGTTGTTTTTCAGTTGGCTGGACTCGGGCTTAAGACTCCACAGTTTCCTCTCTGGGCAGCACACTGATATGGGCGCGTGAGATTCGGATGGCTTTGTGAGTCCGATGTGTGTACAGCACATGCCCGAAATCAGGGGTATCAAACAGGCGGCCCGCGGGCCAGATCCGGCCTGTGAGATGATTTAATCTGGCCTCTAATTGAGCATTAAATCCAGAGTATGTAAAATAAAAACGTCTCTAGCCCTGTACGGAGTTATGATTTTTTAAAGAAAAACCAGAGTGCTCATTCCAGCCTCTAGGGGGCACCTTACATTAAAAAAAAGGAAAGATGTCCAGCAGAGGGCACTGACATGATAAGAGTTCAGGATATAAACAACACATTATAGCCACGTGGCAAATGGTCAGGGCGGCTCCTAGTGTGGAGTGAATGAATAAAACAGCACTTTGAGAAACTTGTGCCTCAGGCTTGTTAAGTGTAGTATAAGTGTAAGCCGTTGTTATTGTTTAGGCTGCAGTCAATGAGGGGCTTTGACCAAATCAGCACTATTTTAAAATCACAGCTCATTATTACTATTCATTTATTGGACATTTTTTATCAATAGTTTTTTCCTGTTTGCAAATGAGTTTGGAGGAGAGGGGCACCCATTATTTTCTCAGCTTTCACTATGCGCCTAGTACACTAATATCAATAGCAATAGAAGCAAATCTTATAACTATGATATAAAGGAATATAATGCACACATTTCACTGAGCAAGAATCAACCAGCATCCTTGTAAATGAGTAAGTATTTTAGTAATTATATGAATTCTGGTCAGTACCAGACCAGTGTGTTGACCAGGTACTCCGACTGCATGCTCATGGTCTGATTATGGTCTGACTTCTCCAAAGAACTGGTCCGACTACACTTTTCTGATTCTACAC